>JALPQD010000693.1:0-600000 GCA_023101885.1 Typhlomys cinereus | reverse complement strand
TCAGTGCAAGCTGGAGTAACAATCACCTTGACAAGAAGTGATCCTTGGTGTAATAGTGGTATGTATATCAAGGGGGCAACCAACAGCTTTCTGATTGGATTTGAGGCCCACTTTTCAGCAGAAATCACATTCCTGGTTCCATAAATTAAAACAAGAACCTAATGAAGGGGAGGACATGAGCCCTAGTTGGGTGGAGAGGTAGTGGCAAAAACTATTAAGGTTTATATAAAAAATTGCATCAAAATGGCCTTTTAAACATTTGTCATTATACCATAGATTGCAGGAGCACTCATCATTCACTCTAGAAGTTTCCTTTTGCAATGGAAGGTGTTTATTACAAAAAAAATCACTTCTGGCAAAAGTACAAAATATAAGTGACTACAAAGTGCTTGACTGTAAACAGGAAGGACATCAAACTCTCCAACTCACCCCAAGGCTCAGGTAACATGGTAGAAGAAGAGGGTCAAGATTTTAATAGTCTAGGGTCTGGAGAAGTGGCTCAGGGGTTAAGCCTCTGCCTTGCAGGCAGAAGATCCTGAGTTCGAATCCTAGACCCCACATATAGACACCGGGCAGAAGCGGGGGTGGCCTGCGTTTCTGGTCCTGGTAGGGCGCAGCCTGTGAATCCTGGGGCAGAGTAAACAAGGAGGAGGTGGAGGCATCCATGGTGGTTCCCGAATTCGTCCGTGGTTCTACACACACACACACACACACACACAATTGAATAAAAAAAAAAAAAAAAAAGATTGTAATAGTCTGAAGCGGGGAGGAGGGTAGCCAGATATTATCTTCTGGTGTTGGCAGACCTGTTGGATCCATGAATTTACTGCAGCTGTGTGTATTTTCATAAGACTGCCAACACTTCCCCCAAGGAAAGGCAAAAATCTCAAGAGGCCCCACACCTCACTGAGAGACTGATGAGGGTTAATGCCAATGGGGAAGGAGAAAAGGAAAATACTTTTCTCAATAGTATATATCCACTGATACATGATTCATGCTCCAGCAAATACTCAAGCACATGTTATAAAAGGCAATACAAATGAAATTCAGTGGGTCATTCATGCAAAAAGATTTGAAACTAGAAGGAAGTCTGGCAGGGGAGAAGAAGGGTTGTAATGGGAAGAGAAGCGGGGGATGAGATTGGGGACTAAAGTGTGAAGATATCATAAATTTACTATATTTAAATACAACACCAAAAGAAAAAAAATTCCTCAATGCAACTAAATTTCCACATTTACATGCAGGAAATTTTCATAAAAATCTATTTCTCTTTTTTGTTAATGTCAATTATAATTATGTTTTCTCTTTCCAATATTCGTTGCTTCTAACCCTTTCTCAGTCAGTCTGAGCAGAGGTATCCTCTCAACAGATGTTTTCATTTGATCTTCCATTTCATGAATTTCTGCTCTTCTTAAAAATTATTTCCTTCCTTCTGCCTTCTTCAGGATTATTTTTTTCCTACATTTTTAAATTTTTTTTCATTTCTTAAGGGTGTCAGACTGTGAATTTCCCTGTCAAGATCTCTTCAGCTCTTTGTAGCACTGATGATGTCCATATAATATGATAATGTTATTTTTCTAATCTCCATTATTATTTCTCCTTTGAACCATGAATAATTTGCAAGTATATTTCTTAATCTAAATGCATGGGTGTTTCCTAGTTCATTCATGTATGTTTCATTGTGTATTTGCTTTATGGAAATACCACATGGTTCTATTTGATACCAACCATTTGGAGACATGAGGTGTCTTTAGTTTTAACAGAATATGGTCAGTTATTCATCATAGATCAACTTTGTACATTAAGTGCTTAATTTTTGGGTTATGTATTCAATAATGAACACAGCACTGACAGCATGAGAAACTGGGAAGCTCAAGTTTGCAGCACTTTTCACTTCTAAAATCTGTCTCTGTCGATGACTTAGAGGAGGGGGAGAAAGCCACCTATAGGCAACAAAGTAATCAAATTTTCTATGTACCTGTCAACAAGTTTTGCTCTACAAATGATTTCTTGCCTGAAGGTCTAGGCAGTTTTCTGAGGCTTTTCACTGTTTCAGTGTATCTTTAACACTGTGGTAGATACCACTTATAAATAGCAAATATCCATACTCTCTTATTCTGTCTGACAAATTGGAGTGGAGCATTTGCTAGAGATACATGCAGTTTTAACTCAGCCATGTTTCTGGTACTTTTTTATGGTGCTACTAGGCCTTTCTTCACTTTTCTTTCTTGGCTTGTTTTAAATGAATCCTCTCCCATTCTATCTTACCAATGACTTAAAAGTTAGATTTATATTTGTCTTATGCTACTTTCACCCTTTCAATTGCTGCTGCAGAATTATATCACTCAACTTTTTATCTTACTATAGTCCTCAGTTCTCTACTTTCTGAATGATACGAGGATCCTGAGATAGTTCAGATGAGTTACCATTCTCTTGAGAAATTTTATTTTTATTATATATTTTACTTCTGTTTTGTTGTGAGATATTATTCCTTTTTCATTCCATATTTATTTAGATTTATTCACATATTTATAATTACCTTGGCTTGAGATTCATTCCATTTCTGTTTTTGCTATTGTTTTTTGAGACAGGGTCTCATATAACCCATGTAAGCCTCAAATTCATTATGTAGCCCAATGCTACCTTCAAACTTGTAATCCTATCTCAGATTCCAGACTGCTTTGATCATAGCTCTGTGCTAGTCTACTATTCATTTTTGAATGTCAGATATCTCACTAAGGGTTCTCTTTTCCCCTAACCGTATGAACTATATACTTAGCACAATATTAATAGCAAAAATACAAATAGAATTAAAACAAGTGCAATAAGATCCAAATAATCAAAATACAGAATGTCATACACCTAAATGGGTACTGCTCAAAGGAAGATGCAGAAGTGGCCAGAATGTAATGTCAAAAGGGTTGGGTACCACTAACCATCAAAGAAATGCAAACTGAAAACATCATTTTTTTCTATTGACTGCTTTGTACAAAGCAGTTCTTTTACAATATGCCACAAAAACCTTATGATTTGCTTTCTTGAAGCACAAGAAATTGTGCAAACCATCCTCATAAACATTTTAGAACATCTTCATCTCAAAACAAAAACCTGAATCCATTAGAAGTCATTTTGCATTCCCTTCCCCAATCCCCAGTTCCATGCACTCAGTAATCTATCTTCTGTGTCTATGCATTGGCTTGTTCTGAGCATTTCCTATAAATGGAATAAAACATGTATGATTCATGAATGGCTTCTTTAATCCAAAGACCATCCATATCTTAGCACATAATAAATGCATTCCATTCTTTTTATCACTGGATAGGGTTCTACTTTGGTAAGTGGCTACATTTTATTTATCAATTTTCTATAAGTGGACATATATCAGTTAGACAGAAATGTCAATTTCACAATAAAAACTGAGCCTTAGACATACATACCTACAGCAAATTATTTAATTAACACAAACCTCTGATCAAGCCTATGGAAGATTATCTAACTGCTGTGGGAAGACCAAGTCCATGATGGGTGGTCCCATTCCCTAGGCAAGGGGGTAAGATGGAGAAAGAAATTGCTGGCTTTGGTGGAAAGGTAAGATAGAAACTCATCTCTCTGAGTCCTGTGCATATGTTGTAATTAGTTCTCAGCTCCTGCTGTGACTCTCTCACCACGGTGAAGAGAAAGAATCTGTAATCATGAGAATAAACAAACCCTTGCTCCCCTAAATTGTTTGGTGATGTATTCATAACAAGAAATGAAAGTATTTGGTATCAGAGAAGTTGGGTATAAATGATGAACTTGACCATGTTGACGTTGAGCATTTCGAACTGTTTTATTGGAGAAATGTAGAAACCTTGAAGAGTCTGAAACTTTGGGCCGAGAAAGTCATCGAGCAGAGTTAAAAGGTCATTTGGAAAACAGAGCTGCTAAGAGAGAAGTAAACCATTTAGGCCCAACTCATGATGTTTTGCAGGAAAAAAAAGTCTTTGGTGAAGTTTAATTTAAAGATAATGAACTGGTTTGTTTCATGTAGGAGAGTTGTGACATACTCTTTTCTTTGGGTTCTAGCTATTATGAATAATGCTGCTAAGAACATTATGTGCACAAACTCTCTGTGGACATAAATTTTCACTTCTTGAATATATGCCTAGCAGCAAAAATTGTCCGGGCCACAGGTAATTGCAAGGTGAGCATTTTAAGGAATTTGGGGTATTTTGCTTTTGTTTTTATCTTTGAGATAGGTTTTCCTATAGCCCAGGCTGGCCTCAGACTCTTAAGTAGCCAAGGATAACCCTGAATACTTCATGCTCCTGCCTCAGCTTCCAGGCTTCGGACCCAAGAACATGCCACTACTCCTGGCCATGGAACTTTTAAAGTTGCTATGCCATGTCTCATTTCCACTAACCTCTGTTTCTGCATACTTACCAACACTTGTTATCATCTCTGCTTTTAATCACAGTCATTCTGATGGTGTTAGGTAGTATCTCACTGAAGTTGGTATTTGCATGTCACTAATTACTAAATATGTATATCTGAGGGCTGGCAAGTTGCCTCAGCTAGTTAAGATGCTTGCCACCAAGTCTGATGACTTGAGTTTGATCCTCAGAACCAACATGACAGAAGAGCACCAACTCTTGCAAGTTGTGCTCCACATGTACACTTCTCAATGCAAACACACACACAAAATAATATATTGAAAAAATTTTAATATTTTATTTCTTCATCATTGGGAACAAATGTTCAAGCCACTTTTTTAGACATTTTCTCTTTGCCTTTGAGATTTTATATTTTTACTTTGATATAAATGTACAATTTCTTTTTGCTTATACTAACTGAAGTAGTGTGGGCTTCCTGAATCTACACCTTTACAGTCACAGGTGACTTAGTAAAGCTACTAAGCTTTATTTTTTTTATTTTTCCCATTTCCAGATATTTTGTTTGGCTGCCTTTAAAACTGTCCTGCATTTTCATAGTCTTTTGATCATTCTTTTAATCACTTGTTTTGTGACTATTTCATGATCTTTGCCTTATAACTAATTTCTGAAGTCTCTATTGGATTTACTGTTTGTCTTTCATGGCAACTTATTCTTTATAGACTATGATTTTGGGGTAAATATTTATGTCTTTGGAACGTCATCTGGAGACATACTTGAAACTGACATGGGTCCCCAGGTGTGCATGGTGCTGGAGTGGAATTCCTGTGAAGTGCCTCATCTAAAATGGCTCAATCTGCTTCTTTCCTCTAGTGTCACATGACTATGGACACTAAAGCCATCTGACATGAGGCAGTAACCTATGCTCTGCTTACAATACAAGCATCCTGGCATGAGCTGTTTTTATAATGCAAGCTACCTGCTAAGGATTATTCTTTGACCTCTGATATTCTGACTCAACAGTTCATATGCATTCTAAAATATTTGTTTTTAACATATTTATTTCAGATACATTTAAAAATATTTGTTTTAAATATCTGTTTTATATTCCACTTAGTATTTTGTTCTTTTCAGCAACAAAAATTGCCATAAACAGTACTTAAGTTACTGATGTAACAGCTGAGCATGAACAAAGACGATTGCTTCACAATATTGGGAATCCCGAGTTCAGGTTCCATCACTTACTAGAAAGGTAAATGTAGAAGAGACCTTCACTAACAAGGAGTCACATGCCATCAGGAAGCAGGCTATACCCAGTTTACCAGTCTAAAGGACAGGTAGTGGTTGAACAGAAAGTGGTCTTGAGAAGAATACTGAGCTGACTGAAAAGCCCCTGGGAGAATGTCAATTCCTGATCCAAGCACTTGAGAACCAAGAAGCAGTACTCCAACAAAAGCTGGGAAGGGTGCAAGCCACCTTCTTGAGTCAACGCCCATCTCTGCCTGGAACCAAAGCTACACAGACCTCCTCCCCGGTACCAACAAGAATGGAACACAAATAGAAAAAGGTATATAGAGGGGCTGGAGAGGTGGCTCAGGGGTTAAGCCTCTGCCTTGCAGGCAGAAGGTCCTGAGTTCGGATCCCAGACCCCACGTATAGACGCCGGGCGGAAGCGGGGGCGGCCTGCGTTTCTGGTCCTGGTGGGGCGGAGCCTGTGAATCCTGGGGCAGAGTAAACAAGGAGGAGGTGGGGGCGTCCATGGTGGTTCCCGAATTCGCCCGTGGTTCTGCACACACACACACATACATACATACATACATACATACATACACACACATACATACATATACATGCACACACACAATTGAATAAATAATAAATAAAAAAATTTTTAAAAAAGTATATAGAAATTAGCATCGCCTACCATGATACAAGACAGACATTAAATTTTGTTGCAAGCAGCAGGGTTGAGCTGTGGCCCCCGCATCACAGCCAGTTACAGCCCACAGCTCAGTGTGCAGCTGATTCTACACAGGAAATTGATTCTTTGGAAATGAAAGCTCTAGAAACATTCAGTGCCGCTTGCCTAAGCAAAGACAACACTGATGGCCCCAAACAAATTGGTGCAAACTACCACAAATGATGAAAACTGGGGGTGGAGATGGGAAGAAAGATGAACAAGATCACCTTGACTCAAAGGTTGAAGCTGACAGGAAGGAAGGGCCTGGCAGACTCTACATGCACCTACTTCTTTCAGTAGAAATGGGCTGATGGAGATAAAGCTATCTCTGTCTATAATATGAAATAGACAGCTACTTCAAATAACTTTCAGATTATCATTGCCATGAGGTAAATATTAAATAAATATTTATGCAGATAGTAACAGAAAAAGACTTTTCTGAAGGGAGTAAAGTTATAGAGTAAAAAATCATATAGTCTTTCAAAAAATATGCCTTTTGCATCTTTTACAACCATAAACTCAATGAAAATGGAAGGTGATGCAAGCGCACATGCATGAGGACTGAGACCAGGGAATGGCCTGGTGAAAAGCCCACTGGAATTACATCACACCCTTCAGATGTGTTCCTGTGACTATCAGGCACACCTCATCCTCTCTGAGGATTCTTCTCCCACTTAGGTCTATGACACGACAACACCTTGAAAACAGCGCTCTCCAAGAAAGGCAGCTGCCTTTTCACTGCAGACGCAGCCCTCGTGTCTGAAAGTGATATGCTTGTTATCATGCAGTGTTATGAGATTTGTAACCCATCAGGGGTTTATAAGAAAATGTGTTACAAATTCAGAATAAAGGGAGAGATCTAAGGCAGAAGAGAGCAGCGGCTCTGCCAAACAATGAAAACAGAGGGAGAAACTAGTATAAAAAACTGAAGTGTGGATGAAAACTGGGTTTAGCGAAGACAAAGTCTTGCGCAGAAAGGAGATACCACCGAGTTCAGAGAAGCAGATATTCAGTTTGTTCTGCTCTCAAAAGCTTAATGACATGTATCAAGTGCCCCTTCCTTTCCACATCTCAGACTCAGCTCTCACAGTCTGATTCCTCAAAGCTCTCGGAGTTGTTGGGGTAGGGATTGGATCAGGGGGTCTTCCAGAGACTTGATTCTCCGGCACAACGTCTGAAGGCCAAAACCTTTGCCGAATTCAGGGGTTTCCCACGCTGGCCATCCACATCTGACAGCCTTGCCATCCGGCAACTGAAATTCTGCAACTCTGCTTTTGCAATGCATCTTTGACTTTCCCAAGGAGATGGTATTCTAGTGTTGCTATGATGTCATATGGATAAAATACAGTTGAGGTCTCCATGGCTATTTTAATCACAGAGCTTTCCTGGGGCCTTCCCAAACTCAACTATCTGCTCATGATCAAAAGAGGCACATGTCTTCTCCACAGCTATTTAAAATACTCCCCTCCACTCTACTTGCTTCGCTCATTGCAGTAATTATGGCAGGCATCCATTTCTGGACTTATACAGGAATCCTGCTCACTTCTCACAGTAGGAGAATTAAGAAAAATCAGTAAAAGAATGATCAATAATGCTACCCTTCAATCCAGTAAGAACACACAACAGACAAAGTAAAGTGACCCTTGCTACTGCTTTTTAGCAAATGTTTATCAGTCTACAAGGAATACTTTATGATACAGAACACATTTTTATTCATTTCTTAAAAGACCGACTGTCACATGTCATTTTTAATATAACATCTCATCATTATTATATTTCACTATACTTCCTCAGGAATAATGGTTCTAATTATTAGCTATATTTTTCTTTTTCCATTTTATTTATATGGGGTTTGCATGTATGTATGCGTTTATGAATGTGTGTTTGTGCTTATGTGAACACACATCTATGAGGGTACATGTGCATGTGTATATATATATATATATATATATATATATATATATATGTATGTATGGGGTGCTAAGGTCAATATCAAGAATCATCCTCACTAGGAGATAGGGTGGGAGGGGGGAAAGGAAAGGGAAAAGGAGGGAGGGAGCAAGGGGGTCCAGGAAGGGGTGGAGGGAGGGAGGGGACTGGGGTACCTATTAAGTTTGTATGAGCAGAAATAAAAAATAAAAAATAAATAAAAAAAAGAATCATCCTCAATCTTTTTTCCACCTTATTGTTTTTTAATTATTTTTATTTTACTAGTTTTACAAACATGAATGGTGTCGCTGCCCCTCTCCTTCTTTCTCTTCCTCCCCTTTCTTCTCCTGTCCTTCTCTCCCCTCACCGATCCATCCTTCTCTCTCCTACACCTTCCTGCCTGTCTGCTTATGTAGGCCTCAGGGTTCCCTTTGGGTTATCTGAATTGATATGGTCTGAGGTCTCTGTAGCAGATTAAGTGGCCCTTCCTTGGGTAGACCCTCTGGTAGGGGCACTCTTCTTTGCCAGTCTAGCCCTAGTCCCTAAATCACCTGCATGTAATTATTTCTCCCAAATTCCTTGCTAGTCTATGGGGGAATGTTGATATGTCAGTCTTGGTGCAGGTCTTCCACCTTATTATTTGAGACTTGTTCTCTGATGCAATCAAGAGTTGCTAATAGAGCTAGCGTTGGCTTGGCAGTTTGCTCTGGTATTCCCAGTCTCTACCTTCGCACCCTGTATTTTACATGACCATCTCCTCCCACCTCCTGCCAGTAACTCTTGGCTTCTTTTCTTGAGCAAGACACTTTACTATATAGTTTACTTCATCTGCATTTAACGCATGTGGAGTCACTCTCAGAGTGGTATGATCCCATTTTATAGAGGAATAAAGTGTGGCTGAGTAACTTCAGCCACTGCCCCAGGACCTCACAACTAGCCAGAACAACAGAGAGATGAGCCAGAGTCAGCCTATTCCACCATTCCTCAAATAGTCCATGTTCCAGGCTGCTTCTGGAACTTTTGGAAATAGCTAGTCATTAAAAACTAAGTGGAACGCAAGTATTATGGCCTCTCAAACGTGGGCTATAACCATCACAACTTGCTTGTAGAAGACCATGCGGACACAGTATTCACCTGGATAGAGTCCAGGATGACGGTTAGAGTTTTCCTATTTCATGGATTTTTTTTCAGCCATGGGAGTAGTTTGAACATTCAACCAATATCCCACTGTTAAATAACAGAGTGAGGAGGACAAGTTTAATCCAAAATAGTAATCCCTTTCAAACTTCCTCAGGCATGCCTCTGATTGTGCTTCCAGAGTGACTTGCACACTCTGCAGGTCAGCCTGTTACTGTGCTTGCTGTACCACAGCTCAGCTCTGGGAGATAGAAGAATACAAGAAAGAAACCCAGAGGGGGAACCTCATGGGGAAGGTCATTTGGCATTCTCAATCCCTAAAACGAAGTGGTGACATGCAAAGCCACCAGATATTCTATTCTACTTCTAATATCTCCAATCTCTGATTTACACTTTTAATCAAAACCTCAATGCCTATGTTACACAGAGTTAGAAAGAAGGAAGAAATAAATAGCATTTAATTTTATTGTTTGAAGAAGCATATGTGCAAGCACACACACACGTATGCAGTGCAGTGAAATATGCTATTTCCTCTCTGACTCCTAAGGTCTATATAGCATATACATGTGTTTTAGAAGTGAGAGAAATCATTTAAGTGTTTTCTCCCTTCTCCCACCGCTTTTTCTAATTCTGGTAATCAAACAATATTAAAATGTACAACAAGAGAGGGGATACTTAAAAGTGCTAGAAAAAAGAAAAAAGTTAAATTAGCGATGATTATTTTCAGAAGCTAAATAGTTTAAATACAGAAATAGATAAAAATACCTCAAAGTCTCAAAAGACCTACTTCTGACTTCCTATAAATTTAATCATTATGCATATGTAAATAATAATTTCACATGCTCCATCCACTTAGGTTACAAAGTTTAATTTTGAGAAACAGAAATCAGTTCTTTAAGCTGGCATGGGTGACACAAACTAATGGAGTAAGTTACTCCCTTAATCTTTTCTAAATATTCAACAGCAAGAAATAACACTCCTGGTGCATTACTCTCTTGGGATAACCAAAGGAACTCATTGGTAGAACTACTTTCATGGCCGTTTCACAGAGGAAGATTCTAAGACTTAGAAAAGATGAGTGATTTCACTAAATGGAAGCACTAGGGCTTTAAAATGATTTGTCTTAAATACAATGCTAAGATCAACATGTCCTGGAATCCTTGAAATGAACTAAATTGGCTTATATGGACAATACTCTCCAAGATAATTACCTTCTGACTATGAGCAAGAAATAAGGTAGCATGGAGATTAAAATCTTAGAGCAACTGTGAAAATTTGGAAGGGAGAATACTAAAGATGTATTAATTCCAAAGACAGAAACACAAAGGAACTTATCAGAAAGAGCACAGACCTTCAGTGAGAAGTCCCAGCAAAGGCTTCCACTGATCCTCTTTAGGAACCTTTATTTCTGAATTCAAAATCTCCCATGTTCTCTGAACTTCCTTATACATGTACTTCACATTACATAATGCAGATTATACTTGTCTTTGGAAGAAAATATGTTTGCAAACTATAACTTTCTTGTCGTGCACAGACTATAAAAGTCAGTAATGCTGGGCCATACCTTGGTCTTCATAAACTTGGAGTGACTCTTGTACACCTCGATTTGCTTGATCTCTTCCTCACGGTCCTCTGTATTCAGCACACCATTGGCTTTCAACATCTGGATCTCATCTTCAAGATCCCGTATGTTTCGCTCCAGTGAAGCAATTTTTGTGTCCTATTGGTAAAGAGAAAGGAGAAAGAGAAAGAAGGAAGGAAGGAAGGGAGGTAGAGAGGGAAAAGAGGAAAGGAAAGGAAAGGAAAGGAAAGGAAAGGAAGGAAAGGAAAGGAAGGAGGACGGAAAGGAAAGGAAAGGAAAAGAAAGGAAAGGAAGGGAAAGGAAAGGAAGGGGAAGGGGGAAAGGAAGGAGAAGGGGAAGGAAAGGGGAGGGGAGGGGAAGGGAAGGGGAAGGGGAAGGGAGGGGAAGGGGAAGGAAGGGGAAGGGGAAGGGGAAGGGAAGGGGAAGAGGGAAGGGGAGGAAGGGAGGGAAGGGAAGGAAGAGGGAGAGGAATGAGAAGGGAAAGGGAGGGAAGGGAAGGAGAGGGGAGGGGAGGGGAAGTAAAAAGGAGGGGATAGGGGAGGGGAGGGAGAAGGGGAGGGGAGGGGAGGGGGAAGGGGAGAGAGAAAGAAAAAATGAGTTTTTTCCTTCCAAAATTATCCAAACAGAATTTTAAAAAAACAATTTTGGCTTTGATACATTAATTAGGTATAGTCCTAGCTCAGAGTTCAGAAGAATTTGTGTTTTCATTTCTGAGGATCATTTGTAAGCTGGATGTTGCTCAGTGAAGATCAGAAGGTAGCTAGTGTGTTTCACTAATGTCCAAGAACCAAATTACCAGAAAGCAGTGACAAAAAATAATGCGTTAAAAAAGGCACTATTTAAGTGAACAAACGTGCAATTTGGAATATATTTAGAGTATATTTTTGGACCTCTTGTAAATACAAA
This sequence comes from Typhlomys cinereus, assembly GCA_023101885.1. Taxonomy (NCBI): domain Eukaryota; kingdom Metazoa; phylum Chordata; class Mammalia; order Rodentia; family Platacanthomyidae; genus Typhlomys; species Typhlomys cinereus. The sequence goes on along the minus strand of JALPQD010000693.1, from coordinate 588,116 downwards.
AATGGTTTGTTCGTGTTTGTTCTTGTGAATATTCTGCAGCTGCTTTCTAAGGCGTGCTTGGAATTTGACTATAAGAAAGAAGAAAATTCAAACCTACTAATGGAGAAAAGGATTCTCCTCTGAAATACAGACATGAGTGGAATTAAATAACTGAATCCTTACTTAGTATGACTGATGTATTAAATACCGAAAATTTATAACAACTGGAAATAATATATCACAACATCATGATTTATTTGATGAGCAGTCAGGTCTCTGTGACAAAAAACATGACTACCTAGCAAGCCATTTCTAACCTATTGATTTACAGATCAAAAAAAAACCCTAGAAATATTACATTCAGATGTGGGATTAACTGAGGAAAAACAACCAATGACAGACACTGTACACAAGAGAATGCACAGGAAAGAAAGATGCCTCAGATGGAGAAGAGAAGGCTCTTTTGCAGGGGAGCCCACCAAACACAACATAACCACTTCCTAGCCTCAGGAATTACAGACAAAGCATCAGACGCTTGTTTTAAGTTTTCCCACTGTTAAGTTTTCCCACGAACACTCGAGCAGCTTATATTAAGTGTGTCACTGAAGGTTAAAGAACAATGAGCCAATGATCCTTTGTTGAATTAATTCACTTTCTCAGAACTTAAAACACTAACTTCAAACTAGGCACAATGCACAGCTACTCCATTTATTATTAACTAACCTGTTAAAACCTTAGAACAAATATATTTGGCCTCCCTCTGTGCCTATTGTCTATTTTTTTCTATATTATATACCCAGGCAAATCTCATGTAGCAATCTAATATTATTATAATTAATATTATCATCATAACTAAAGGATGAAAGATGGATGACAGCTATTCACTAGACTCGAGTATGTTTTAAATCTTTCAAGACTATTATGAAATCTGACTTCCTACAGTTTTATTTTCCTTTCAAAATAATATCTATGTTTTCCAGTTAGAAAAACATGCTCTAAATTAATTAAAAATAAGAAAATCTCTAATGATACTATCCAAAACTCTTATCATTCATGTGTTATGTATAACTTGCAAATGTTTTACAGTTTTAGATGTAACTTTTCAAAATCCTGCATACTTTTACTTTAAGGGAAGTAACAGTATGTCCCATAGAATTTATATGTCCACTGCAATGTAGGGATGGTATGAGAGGATAGAGTTGGTGAGGTCAGGAGGACAGAACCCTCATGGTGATATTAGTGCTCCTGTAAAAAAAATGACATAGAATTCCTTCTCTCTCTCCCCCACCCTCTCTGTCTGTCTCTGGAAGAAAGTGATACTTACAAAGAGGGTCGTTACAAGAGCCCAACTGAACTGATGACCTGCTATCCCACTTACCATTCACATTGTGTGAAAGAATCTCTAAGACACAAGTATTGGGAGTCACACTTGGTGACTTATTTCAGTTCTCAGCTACAAGAAGAGAACAGCAGCAGCAGCAACAACAACTAAAAGGCTATAAAAGATGAACTCTAAAAGATCGCGAAAATCTTCTAAAGTGAGACTCATTTAAATCAACAAATTTTCCTGAATATAAAGCTGATTGAGAACTAGTCTATACAACAATGGACTGGGTAAAAACTGATTAGATGTTAACCACAAACACCTGAAAGTAAACCTCCATCTAAACACCTCTCATTTTATCTTTAGCTAAGAAAAGATCTCAACACCCAAACAAGAGGCAGCCTAGTGCATGGAAGAGTGGTGAAGCAGAGACAACAGCCAGAATGCAGAGTACCAGCAGCCCTGAAACACACAGCTGGAATCAGACCAACTAAATCTCTTCCCATTCTAAGGCTCAGGGAATTTTGGGGAAAAGAGGACAGTAAGATTGTAAGAGCCTAAAGATGTGGAGGTCCACCACTGGCCAGGAAATTCCATTCCGGTCAAGGGTGCTGCATCTAGGAACCCACTGAAGTGGGACTTGTCCTCACCGGACATGGCTGACATGTCAACATCTCTCCACAGACGAGGGAGGATCTCAGGAGAAACAATTACATGCTGGGGCTGGACAGGTGAAGTGGAGTGCCCTTATTAGTGAGTCTACCCCTGGAAGGGCCACTTGGTCTGCCACAGAGGTCTGATTCCCCACTAAAGCGGATAGCCCGAAGGAAACTCTGGGGCCCACTGAAACATCCAGACAGGAGGATGAGAGGGAATGGGAGGGACTGACGAAGGGAAGGGAAGGTGGGTGGAAGAGAGAGGGGAGAGAGAGAAGGGGAAGGGGCAACGCTGCATTTTGTTTGTAAAACTAGAAAAATACCCCAAGGAATAAGAGAGGGTATTGGGAGGTTAATATGCTCAAAGTATGTTACATATGTGTATGAGAATGTCACAATTGAATGTGTTACTGTACAGTTGTAAATTGTTCAATTCATGTATAATAATAAAATGGATTTTTTCTGTATATTAGAATCAGTAAGAATAAACTTTTAAACCAGAAAAAAACTAGAAAAATAAAAATAAAAAAAATTAAAAATTGAGACATGTTCAAGGTTATAAAAACCTTAACTTATACAATTATGATTAACATTTTCACTAATTCCCAAAAGAGCCTTAAGATTGTACTTCTATCCTAAAAAATTAAAAACTATTAATTTAAACGCTAATCAATGTAGACTGAGGAGATAGTTCAGTCAGTAAATTGTTTACCTTGCAGGCCCAAGGAATTATGTTTGATTCCCACACACAAACACCCTCCAACGCACACACACAACTTTGGGGTGCTAGAGAGATGATTCTGGGGTTATACCCTTTGCCTTGAAAAGGCACTGAGTTGGAATCCCAGATTCCACATAACAATGTCGAGAGAAATGGCAGTGGCCTGCATTTTTTTAATTTTTTTTATTATTATTTATTATTTATTCAATTGTGTGTGTGTGTGTGTGTGTGTGTGTGTGTGTGTGTGTGTGTGTGTACAGAACCATGGACGAATTCGGGAACCACCTTGGACGCCTCCACCTCCTTCTGCCCTGGGATTCACAGGCTCCGCCCTACCAGGACCAGAAATGCAGGCTGCCCCGCTTCTGCCCGGCGTCTTATACGTGGGGTCTAGGATCTCAGGACCAGAAACGCAGGCCGCCCCCCTTCTACCCGGCGTCTATACATGGGGTCTAGGATCTGAACTCAGGACATTCTGCTTGCAAGGCAGAGGCTTAACCCCTGAGCCACCTCTCCAACCCCAGTGGCCTGCATTTTTGCCACTGGAAGGCAGAGCCTGGGAAACCCCAGAGCAAAGCAGTAAGTAGGTAGAACAATCCGTGGACTTCCACAAGCACACACAGTGCCCTCTTCTACACACATTCACACACACCTAGACACACACACACACCCTTGCCTACAGATGCAAAAAAAAGGAAAAAATGTAAAAGCTGAGTGTGGTGACAGAAAAGTATTGCTGGCTAACTCCGGGGTTTACTGGCCCACCTAGCCTCCTTGGTGAACTCTGAACCAGTGAGAGACCTCATCTCAAAAAACAAAATGGAGAGAGCCCAAGAAATGATATCAGACATTGATGACAATGTACATCTGTGCACACCTTGATGCAATCACACCTTGTACATACACACACACACTCACATACACGTACCACACAAACCACTAAACACTGCAGTATAGATTCTCTTTCTCTCTCAATGAGTTACAAGTAAGTAAATGCTACCATTAAGAGTTCACACAAATCAAGCGCATGCTTTACAAGAGTCTAAATGGAAGCCTAGTATAAGCACAAGAGTCATCATCCCTGCTGCTTTCCTGGGGTCTGAAATGCCCACATGCATGTCACTAAGAACTCGTGTGTGTGTAATGGTATAATCGGTAGTTCTCATATCTCAGACCTTACTTTTCTGATACCACTTGGGAGAATTTCATGCCTCAATCACATCAGCAAAAAGAAAAGAATCAACATTCCTACAAACCCTCAGTTTTGTCCTAGTCAACTTCTGAGGCATTAGTTAGCAAAGAGCACAGCTAATAGCTTCTAAATGGGCCAGAAGGCATATTTCTACACATGTTGAAGCATCACAGATGGGTTAAGACAGACAGCTTATCACTACAGCTTCTTAACCTTCATGCCTCCAAGTGGAAAATGAAGCAAATGGTGAAACAGAAAATATTTTTACCTTGATGGCTTTCTTAAATTAACCACATCTTTCTTTTTCTTTGTAAACATGTTTTTCCTTTGGTTACAGGCATTCCAAAGTATGAAAGGAAAGGAAAAATGAAAAGAAATGAGTGCTCTGGATTTATGAGCCCAGATAAGAGAACATGATTTGGATCCAGAGTGGAGAACACACAAAGGGTAGACATTAGCTTTGAGTTTTGGCTGTGTTCACGGGGATAGCCAAAGTCAAGCCAGGGAAAAGCTAACAAACTCAAACCTGAACATCAGACAAACAAAATGGCTTCCATGTTCACAGCCTCTCAGAGGCCTCACCTCTCAGAATCCAGGGAGAAGGAATTTTACTTTTCCAAAATAGCTCTAGAGCTAAGATACATGGCTAAAAGCTTACATAAGAAGAGTTTGGAGATCCATATCAACACTGATATGCCTGGAAGTGGGACACCAGCACTGTTTTTGAGAGCAAACTGTAAACATACATGCTATCTCTATGCCACAGTCTAGAATAAAGACAAAAAAAAATAGTAAGGACATGTTATAATAACCGGGAACTCAGGGTTCTGGAAGGCTGGGAAACATTTTTCTCCCTTGTCATCCTAACATTATTACATGTTCTAATAACTGTGACTTTAAAATAATTTGCTGTGATTTTTCAATCACATCTTGATGGTTTCACAAATAAACAGCTCCGAAAGCACATAATTTAGGAACTTCCTTGGAGACAAGGAATTAAATAACAATACAGGGTAATTTTTCTCAAGGTCCCCAGTTCCCACCTGCTCTGAGACAAAAGGGGCAACTGGTCCAGGCTAGTCTCAGAAGTGCCTGCTGCAGATGCTCAACAGTCCAGGAAGTTCTGCAGCAAAGAATTGTGCTCTGTTTCATCTCAGCATTGATAGTCCCTCTGGAGGTCAGTTCTTAAAAAACAAACTGAGCATCCAGAGAGACAACTGTTAGGCAAACACTTTTCCTGGAGAGATGTCACATAACCATATCTCCACTTCTGATAGGAGCTCAACAACAGACCAAAGTAACAATTATGCCAAGGTCCAACCTGATAAATCAATGAATTATTGGGGTTACTCACAGGAGAAGGGTGAGGGTTACTTATAAAGCAGGGATTAATCAAAGGCAACTACATCTTCAGGAAGCTCACTCAGGCATGGCTGATGACTTCCCCATGGCTGCATAGATGGAAGCCCCATCAATCTACCTTCCTCCCAGACCTCACATGTGTGGGCAGATGCATGCATTCCAGCCCCTCTGTATCTGAGAGAAAGTCAACAGTCAATAGGTGAGATCTTAATCGTCCCAGATAAAATGTGGTGGCTATTTGTTTGGAGGACAGACACTTTTATAACACTTGCTGCACAAGCAAAGACCTGAACTTGTATCCTAACCATATGTTTAATGCCTTCCTGTAAATACCAAACCTAAGAAGCAAAAAATATGGAGATTTCTAAAGTTGGCTGACTATCCAGCCTAGACAATCAGTGAACTCCAGGTTCAGTGGGAGATCCTGCTTCAAAAAATAAGGAGAGAAAGACTGAAGAAGACACCTAGCATCAACCTCTAGCTTCCACATATACACATATGCATTGTATACATACATACATGCATCCTACACATACTTGCACAAATATGTACATACCAACATGTGAAATACAACACATGTGAAAATGGTTTAAGCTTAAATTTAAATAACGCAATAAAAAAATCAAAACACTTATTTGGATTTGTCAAGAACTTCACACAATTATAGTTGGAATATATCTCAAATATATATATACTGGGTTTACTATACAGATTACAACATTAGCTTCTGTCCCTCAAAAGTGGTTGACCAACTGAGCTTGATGGCATGTGTCAGCAAATCAGTCTTCAGGAGGTTAATGAGTTCAAGGCCAGCCCAGGGAACATAGAGAGACAGGAAAGAAGAAGTGGTGGAGGAGATAGAAAGGAGGAGGAGAAAAGGGGCAATCCAGATGTGTCTACAGCAATAAAACGCCAGATGAGGAACACTATCCTCCTGAACTCACCCTTGACCTTCATGTCTCATGTGACACTTTCCCAACAGCCTTGAGAAATGACATCCATGAAATTGTCTTTTTTTAAATAAATATTTTGGTTGTGGATTGAAAGAATATATAACAAGCTTTCAGGTAAAAAAAAGGGTTAAATATGTTTATCCCACCTGATTTAGTTAGGAAAAAAATCTGAACTATTTCTTATAATTCATTTCTTTTCAAATGTTTATTAATTAAAATTAGTAAATTTTTATGCACAAATCATAGATCAGAATTTCTACTTGGAGATTCATGCTCAAGACTACTTTATATCAGTCAAAAGATGCAAAATAAGTAACTGATAAATAAATAATTAAGCCACTGGACCGTCCCAGTGACCATTAACATTAGACTCACTAGATAATTTTTAAATTCACCAAGAACATTGACAGCAGCTCTGCAGTGCAATGTGAGCAACACAGATGCACATGGAATAGGAAGACAAATGAGTCGCTTAGGTCTCCACTTCTTTTATAAATAATCTCTGGAATTCTATGAGACATGTGCGCTTCAGACTGATATTAAACTTAGGCACAGAGAGTTCTCACTCATCCATTCATTCAATAAGTTCATTCAACAAATATGCATTGTGCTTCCACTGGGTGCTAATTGCTTTGGCAGTAATGTGAGATAACAGGTAGAACTCAATAAGAATTATGGGTATCCTTTATATAGACAAATCGATCCACAGGCATTGATCAACAAACTTAGGGCCAAATTGGTGTAAAAAGATGAGATTTAATGTTCAGAAAACAGCCCAACACAATTCTCTCGAACATGAGGTACAGTCTAGGTCTTTGCTACTAACAAATAGAGCCTACAGCATGGCTGTCACTTGGGGCCTTAAATAAGCAAAACTTCAGGCTTCAACTCAGAACCACTAAATGTGAATCTGCACTTCTTCAGTGGCAGAAGACTGTCTAATTCAAAGTAACCACAGCAACTTTACTACCCAAATACATATAGATAAATAAAATCCTAGTTTCAGGAGCCTACTTTCAGGACTCTCAGGAGTGTGGCACGACTGTATTACAATCTTGGGAGGAAGCTGTCTGAAGCATCGTTGCCAGTTGAGATGTGATTATTACTCTTTGTGTTTGTCAAACATTATGTTCCCCTTAAACAGCAAGAAACAGATTTCAATTCCTCTCTCCAGAAACTGAAGGCTGTGGAATGGTAAGTGGGTAGGATGTTGAAAAAAAAAAAAAAGCAACATCATTTCATGACAAAAAGTACAATTAGGTTATTGCTGAGTGTTACAATGTGCTTTCACTCCAGATACAGTAAGAATTACTGGTTCATTTTAATATCAGGCCACAGAATATATAAGCAGTTTTTACAGGGCATGGAACTCACCGTGATCATATATCGGTCTACAGGCATTGATCAACAAACTTAGGGCCAAATTGATTTAAAGAAGACGTGATCTAATGTTCAGGAAACAGCCCAACATAATTATATTACTTTTTATTTAGAATAGAATCCTAAACTATTATTACTGGATACCACAGAAGCGTAGGAAGCTTAACTTTAAAAGCCATCTACTTGTAGCTGCAAACGTATCTGAACAGCCTGAGGTCTTAAACTGGCTGAGTCAAGCCCTACCTCTGGAAGGACTTATAGTGTGGGATAACCACCGTCACATAAGCCCCAGTTAAGTACTCTGCAAAGAATTTGACTTGGCCCAAGACATAGTTGAAGAAAAAGTACATACCAAGAAATCAAAACTTGGTTTTTTGGGTCTTATCCAACTATGTGCAGATGAGACCTAGATCAAATGACAGAGTGTATCCTGGATTTTCTGATTTGCTCCTATGTTTTTCTGTTTGTGCAGATTATCTACTTCTTTACAGCAAAATGTACAAACTGAATCAGGTTGGACTAGAGCAAACTGAAAGCAAGCCAGCCTTGATGTTTCTTATCATGGGTTCAATCTCCTGTACTGACTCCTTCTTATGAAACTCCTGTCCTGGGACTGCATTCTTTCTGCCATCTTGATTCTGCACATGCTACTTATGAGAAAAGACATATCTCTAGTGGTTTTTGTTAGATACAGTGACTTGCAAACTTGTTAGGCTATGGAATTAACAAAAACAAGTCAACATAGCAACTTCTATCTATCAAATTACATGAGCATGCTTAGCTGTTGTAGGAATGAAAGAAGTGACAGCATGTAAATCTTGCAGCACAGTAAATGCAGTGAACAATCAGAAAACAGCCCTTCTATTGCACTTTCTGCTGCAGCATATCTATTGTTTTTCTTTTGTTGTCTGTTCTTTTTTTTTTCTTTTTGGGAACTGCATCTGCCTAGCTCCTTGTAGTTAAAATGAGTTTTTAATTATTTGGCCATGCCCAAGACAAGAATTACGTACCTCTGGACTCAGTGATTGACTCCACAGTGAATTCATAACTCTAGTAAAGTCAACCATGATCTTTTAGGAAAAAGATAAAAGTAAAATTGAAAAGCATATTTTTCTCATCTATTCTGAAAATAAGAAAAATGTGGGAACTAACTGTGGCCTTTGACACCAGGCAGTGAAAATCCTGAATGAACAGTTCTTCACAATATCACTTGAACAATTAGACAGAGGTACAAGTGAAATATCCATTTACCAAAATGCCAAAAGACACAAACAAGAGTCACCGGTTGTATAACTGGTAGTATGAGAAATAACATCAAGATGTAGTAATAATGTCTGAGTCTACAGACAGAGAAATAAAAGAAAATGGGCAGAACTTGAGAAATGTCTCAGGGGATGACTTTGCCTCAGAAGCAGAAGATCCTGAGTTTGGATCCCAGGCATCATGTAAAAAAAATCCAGCCAGAAATGGCAATGGCCTGCATGTCTGGTCCTGGTGGGCAGAGCCTGGGAAATCCCAGAGCAAAGCAAGAAGGAAATAGAAGTAATCCAGGATAATTCCCGAAGTCACCCTTGTACCCCACAGGGACACACAGTACCCTCTGATACATACACACACACACACAAATAAAAACAAACTGGGCACCATTCCAGAGTCAAAAAAAATCTCCAAAAAGGACAGGAGCTGGATGTAGGTTTAGGTCTGAGTAAGTTTAACATAGAGCAAATGAAATTTCTTCCAGCCAAAGTAATAAAATCAGAGACACTGAGTATATCAGGAATATAATATTTGAAAGAACTAAAGGACAGATAGGGAACATGTATCAACAAGGGGTAAAGAGGCAGACTGGAGCGTACAGCAGAAATGAAAGGAAGGCGAGATAGGAAGATAACAAGTCCTGAGATTCAAGCAAGGTGCTTGTTCTTGAAATGACAAAAGACATCATATATACACATTTGAAAGGCAGCAATAAGGTGACCTCAGTTCAGTTAATAATCTAAACAGAGCCCAAAACAGAAGAAAGGATGGTGGAGATGGTATAATCACCAGTCTAATGGTGAAGGAATTCATAGCCATGGCTGAAAGATTCAGTCTAGAGAAAATGGTGGAACAATGACCAAGAGCAAAGGGATTAAAAGGTGAGGGAGATTCAGCCCACATTGAGACACTCAAAGGTAAACCTATGTAATACAGTAATTGCAAGGATTATGAACAGGAAGGATGGGGTTGGAGGGCCACACCACAAACAAGGAGAGAGGGAACCATGTTACAAAGAATGCAAGTAAGTAATGTGACACCTAGTTAAGTTCACAGACTTTCCTTCCTGATCATTTGCAACTGATGGAGTATAATCTCACCAGAAGGGGAGGGCATATGGTCTGGCAGATAAAAAGTAATCATTTTGCAAATGGGTGATTGACCCCTCCCTCACTGAGGTTTCCTACTTTTATTACATCTACCCTTGAATGTGCTATTATAACAAGACTCCAGTTTAACAGCTTTTTGTCTCTGACCAGGGGGTGGCATACAGTGCCCATCAGGATGGAGTGAAGGGCATTGCAGGAGCAGCAAAACTGCAAAAGAAAATCAACAAACCACAATCCAGAACTTCAGAGACTCTATATCAACCACATAGAACTAGGCCAGCCTAATCTCCCCCCATCCTGAAGCTCAGGGACATTTGCGGAAGAGGGGGCAGTAAGAGTGTAAGAGCAAAAGGATGGGAGGAGCAATGATATGCAAGATACTCCACACAAGTTAGGGCCGAAGCAATCATAATTGGACTTTGCATGCCCTGCGCAATGTCCAACACACTATTGACCTCACAAAGTCTAGCATCTGCTAAAGGCACCAAGATCCTTGGAGGCAAGGGATTGACAGCCACAGTAGTGTTCCTATGCTTAAGTGGGACACGAGAAAGGGTTCAGGGAAATGCCACTGAGTCCTTGTACATCATCGGAAAGGAGGACCCAGAGGAGAGTCAGGCATACACAATAAAGGACTCTCTGGGAATTGGGGGGGAGGCACTAGGGGATGGGAAAGGAGGGGAGGAGAGCAGGGGGTTTGGGGGGAGGAGGAGGGAGGGAGGGAACTGGTCTACCTAATAAATTTGTATGAGCAGAAATAATAAAAAATGTATAAAAAATAAATAAACAAAAAGGAAAATACAGAAAAAAAGGTGAAGGAGATTATTGTAGAAAACTCACAGAAAATAGAATAGTGACTATATCAGAGAAAGAAGCAGATGGAAGAAAGATCTTGGATGACATTGTTGACATGAGGACAGATTCACTGGAACTGTGCTTTCAAGATGGGAACGGAGCTGAACACCGTGGCAAACACAATGTCCTCACTGTGGAGGCCATGGGAGGGGAGCAGCATGTTCGAGGACAGCCTGGACTATATATTGAAGCCTTACATTCGAAAGAAAAGGACAACTAAAAACACATAAAAATTTAAAAACTAGAAATTGAACTCGAGTACATTGAACCCATGGGTAACTGCCAAATCACTCGAGAAACCAGATACCACTGGGGACACTGGAACAGATGTGGGAGGTCCCTGGAAGATCAGGGATGACTCTCCTTACTGGATGTGTGGACTCAGGGTAAGGCCTGGAGCCTGGAAATATTCTGAGGCTTAAGGCAGCTGTGGAAGCACTTCAGCGTTTGCCCAGCCAGGGTAACTGTCAGTCCAGAGCTTCTCAGCTGAGCATGAGCCCTGCAGAGAAAGTTGTTTCGATTTGGAACACTTTCTACTTTCTCAGTCCATGGAAGCAGCTAATTAGAAAATGATTTCAGTGTGCCTGTGACACACAGTGAAGTAAAAGGCTCCCCAGTTCCAGTCTGAAGGCTAGCTGCCTCAGAACCACCCAGAGTATAAATAAAACTATAAATGATTTCCTAGATAAACAGTTCCCTTTCAGAGGAAAGGGAGACATAAAAACAAATCTCTCAGCTTGGAAAAATATCACATCAAAAAATTCTTCCCCAATTTATGTCTGCCTTTGATAGATGATAAAAATATAAATCTATTTGCATTTTCTGAATATACATAAATAAATAGCACAAGATAAAAGCAAATAATATTTCTTCATTCTGGTACTAAAAATGCAATTCAAAACAATAACCAATGTTTATCAATTGCTTAGAAAAGCTAACCAAGTCTCAACTCACCTCCCCTAATGTTCTCATCAATTAATATCATGCTTCCCCATTCTACAGGCCAGAAGACCTATAGATGGCAAATTACCCACTCAATAGTTATTCTTCCACTGATTGGAGTGCATCTCTTGATTGACAGACAGACTGGCTGTTTTGTTTTTGTTTTTGTTTTTGTTTTTAGGAACAGGATAATAGGTCACGTGCTGGGACCCTGCTGCCTCCAGGCCAACCTCAGGAAAGACTGATTTCAGAGAAGGTGCGCCTTCTGCTTTTCTGGTGCTTCCTTCACATAGTACTTTTCCTCTAAAGATCACAGAGCAGGGTCAAGAAAAAAATAGTGACCAGGTTGGGGAGAAAGGACAAAGGAAGTATGAGAGAAGAGAGGGAGAAAAAAAATCAGAAACTGTTTCCAGATGAGCGGGTAGTGCCTAGATGTATGCAGCCCCACCCCTGAGGATGGACTGGATGTCAACACACACACACACACACACACACACACACACACACACACACACACGCACGCACACAGAAGTACAAAGGGTTTTAAAATTCCAGCTGCCCATCCTCTGGGAAGAGCAGGCAGCAAAAGCCCCAGGGTGGCTAAAACCAGGGTACTCTACTACTTCACTTCTTTTCCACCATCTTCAAGTACAGACCAGGTGAAGAAGCTCTCTGGCCATGCAACAGCTGGAATTTCCTCTTCTTGTTCCTCTATTCCTCTTAATCCTTGCCCAGGTAGAAACCAAGGCTTCCTCTGCCCAGAACATACCACAAATCCTCCTGTGTTCAACCAGTATGTCTCATGGAAAAACCAACAGGCAGTGAAGGAATTTGGCTCACCCCATCACCAGTGTGGCCTGATGGATGTGGAAAGTGGATCGTGCCTTAGGGATGAGGCATGTGACAGCTGTACGCTGTCATTACCACAACCGGAAAAGGGAAGTTCATATGAGGCCTGTGGTTGACTTCTCAACCTTACTGGTAGAGGCACCAGCCAGTAAGGAAATTACAATCCCTAAGTAAACAATAGGCTAGGCCCTGTACAACAGCAAGGGAGAGGGTGCCGCTTTGGATTGGGTTGACCAAGATATAGCACACGAAGCTAAGGTTTCAACACTGCAAGAATATCTCTTCAGCTCCACGGGAGCATCTTTCAAGAATCCAAACTGCAAGTCACCAAGCTGCGAACTTGATCAAATTTTCAGAACAGAACACTTTCTCCGATCTCTTCATTTGCTAAGTGATAATAGTGAGTCAAAGGGGAAAAACATCTTGCCAAATGTTGGAAAGCACAGGGTCTAAGTCCCTAAGTAATTTATTATGCCTTAGACTATGATATCTTTCATGTTGGGGATGACTTTGCCCACACTGGTTTCTTTTTGAAGGTATCTTAAAAGTCTTTTCAACACGCAAACTGAGTGCAAGGATGAGACCCTCTATATAAAGAATGCTTATTTAAGTGTTTCTCTGGTGATCCTTGCTCACATGCACAATCCGTTTTACAAGTAAAATTCCATCTCCAAATGAAAAGGGAAGAATGGAGGGAAAGGCATTACTACATTTTCTAGCCAAAAACCAGAAACCCCTTCTACAGGCTGGAAAGTTACAGTTTTGAGAAGCAGTAGAACTAAAATCAGGATTTTCACTAACAATCTGAGCTTTCTCAGTTTAGCAACAGGAAAAAAAATGAAAATTGAAATTTTAAAAAATTGTGTGTGTCTACTGACCTCACAAAGTCAAGCATCTGCTAAAGGCACCAAGATCCTTGGAGGCAAGGGATTGGCAGCCACAGCAGTGTTCCTATACCTAAGGGGAACACGGGAAAGGGTTCAGGGAAAGGCCACTGGGTCCTTGTACGTCATCGGAGAGGAGGGCCCAGAGGAAAATCAGGCACGCACAAGAAAGGACTCTCTGGGAATTGGGGCGGGAGGCACTGGGGGATGGGGAGGGAGGGGGGTGGGGAGGGGGAGCAGGGGGTACGGGGGGAGGAGGAGGGAGGGAGGGAACTGGTGTACCTATTAAGTTTGTATGAGCTGAAATAATAATAAAATATGTATTAATAAAAAAATGTTGTGTGTGTGTGTGTCCCTATGGAGGGCCAATGGTGACTTTGGGAACTGTTCTGGATTGCTTCTACCTCCTTTTTGCTTCACTCTGGGATCGCCCAGGCTCCGCCCACTAGGGCAGGCAGGCAGCACAGGCCACCTTCATTTCTGGATGGTGTTTACACGTTTGGCCTGGAATCCAAACTCAGGACCTTCTGATTCTGAGGCACAGCCTTAACCCCTGAGCCATCTCTCCAGCCCACCAAATTGAAGTTTTTGATGAAGAATTTTTTCTTTCTCTTTCTCTCTTCTTTCTCTCTTCTTTCTTTTGTCTTCCTTCCTTCTTTCTTTTTCTTTCTTTTCTGCTTCTTCCCCCTCTTCCTCCTCTTCCTTCTCCTCTTTTTTGTGTGTGTTTCCATTGTTTTTCTTGAGACATGAACTCCTATAGCCTAGGCTAGGATTGTAAGCATGCATGTTCATACTCGGAGGCGATTTTTTTTTCTTTTAACAAGTTTATTGCTGTTTTCTTTAAATAGAAATTTCTGATTTCCATATATAACAGATACGCATTTCTGAAAGTGTGAAAGTTTACAGTAGGGAAAGAAGAAAAGTCCCTCATAGTATTCTTACCCATTTACATGTATGCTTTGGTCTATTTTCCTACTTATTCTATATTTATGAATACAATATATGTTTTATATGCTAAAAATAAACCAGGCGTGACAGTATCCCTATAATTCCAGTTACATGAGAAATTGAAAAGTTCCAGAAAATTTTTTCAGTCCAGTTCAAAACCTGCCTGGACAATACAGTAAGACCCCATCTCACAAAAGAATAATAATGTCTACTACCAACATTGTACAATTGTGGCATTTCAAAGAATCCTTAATAATGATCATACTGGCCGTTTCCTTTGTGATACTGTTCTTTAGCTTTGATAACAACAGAGATGTGACCTATGTTACACAAGACATAGCTTCACATCACCACTATCTTATCCTAGAATCTAAGGACCCAAAACCGCATACCCACTAGCAATGGGTTCTTGTCCTCCTTTCCCCATAGTTTTTAGTAATCGGTAATCTACTTTCTGTCACTAATCTGCCCATATCAGGCAGTACATATAGATAAAACTAGATAATACATGGCCTTTAGTGACTGGTCTCTTTCATTTATAATATTGCCTTCATGGTTGGTCAGGTTACTGTACATGTCAGTAACTCTTTGCTTCTTACTGCCAATAACGTTTTAATGTATAGATTCTCTGCAGTTCATTTCTTCATATTTCAGATGATGGACATTTCCCTCGCTTTATTTTTTATAACTATAGTGACCTGGGCATTAACATATAGATCCTCTTGTGCACATGTTTTCAATCCTGTTGGATGTATACCTGGAAGCAGATTTCTTTGTCATGTGGTAATGCTATGTTTAACATTTTGAGATCTGTCAAATAGTTTTCCAAAGTAGGGAGCACCAATTTACATCCTCATGTGAACATTACATACTTCCAAGTCTTACACAACTCCTTTGGCACTCCTTTTGTGTCTGTTTTATTCCAATCGAAGAATGAAGATGAATATTCTGTTATATCCTTCTTGGTCCTTTGTATATCTTCTGGAGAAATGTCTGTCCAAATCTTTTGCCCAAATCTTTTAATTGGACTGTTTTATTATTGAACTATTCCTTACCTTAAAATGAATACTTCACTTAAAGATTGTGTATATTATAAGACACCTAGGTCATACAATTCATTTTCATAGGATAAATTTTTATAAAATAAATACTGTGTATAAGCCAACAGCTCACTAAACAGAATAAGATCACTATTTTAAGAGATGTATTCCCAACCTGCACACCTTCCTTCCTATTCCAAATAAGCCACTATCCAGGAGTTTCACATAGCTGATAAATCCTGACTGTCTGACACAAACAATAAGCACATTTTACATATTCTTTTAAATCTGAACTCTTTGAAAATTATTTTGGACATGCTATTCAATTGCATTGTTCCATTATAACAATAGCTCAGTTCTTCTTCCCACATAGAAATTCATTGGATGAATAATACACTTTTATCTACTCTATTGAGGAACATTTCATGTGTCAAGTTTTAAGCCATTCTGCATCCACTTTCCATTTAAATTTAGTTTTGCATAATCATTGCTAGATTTGATTCTACAGATTTTGGATTTCCTAATAATTGCCATGACTGATACTCTTCTATAAATTTCATTTCATAATTGTGTACAGAAAATTCATTTTTAAATATGTGCTTGCCATTTGGTGAAATTAACTCATTAATCCAATAGTACATAAATGGATTGAGGTTTTCTAAATTTTTTTATGGTGCCTATGAATGAGAAATGTTTATACCTAAGATGCCCAGCACACTGTTGAACCTGCATGTTCCCTCCTGGGGAAAGCATTCAGTACGTTGCCAGAGAATATATTTGTTGTACGTTTTCCATTCATAGCTGTCACTCATTAGCTAGAAAATCCTCTACTTCTGAATTTCTCAAAAGATTTTTGCAAGAATGGGTGTTGCATTTATCAAATGTCTTTTCTACATGTATGTGAATTATTCTATTTTCCCCAATATCCAAACATTAGTGTAACTGCATTACTAAAATAAATGTAACTTGCCCATGTCTTGAATCACTGGATTCACTTTACTAAGATATTTCTTATTGATGTTTATTCAAAAGGTTACTTCTGTCATTTCTTATAACATCAATGTAAAGCAGTAATAGTGAGTTCAAGCTGGCCTTACCCAAGAGAAGAAATGTTCCCTTTTATTCCATTTTAGAATAGTTTCTGCATGAGAAATTTAACTCTTTCCATCTAGGCATATGAAATCATCATATGCACATATATTAATATCATCTCTAAATTATACTTTTACATAAAAGTATAAAGTTAATATTGTAATTCTGACTTAACATTTTACAGTATATACTATCTTTCCAATGAATACATATTTATTTTAAGGATATATCCTAGAATATGTATCAAAATTATTTAACCTATATTGTATGAATGGAAATTTTAAAATAAAAATAAAATATATAAAAAATTATGGGGCTGGAGAGGTGGCTCAGGGATTAAGCCTCTGCCTTGCAGACAGAAGGTCCTGAGTTCAGATCCTAGATCCCATGTATAGATGCCAGGCGGAAGGTGGGGCAACCTGTGTTCTGGTCCTGGTAGGGCGGAGCCTGTGAATCCCGGGGCAGAGTAAACAAGGAGGAGGTGGAAGCGGTCCATGGTGGTTCCCGAATTCGTCCGTGGTTCTACACACACACACACACACACACACACACACACACACGCACAATTGAATAAATAATAAAAAAAGAAATTAAAAAATTATATATTTTGGGGGGGAGGGTTGAGGAGGATTGTTTGACCAGATGACAAGATTTTAAACTCTACCATCTTTCCCTTCAATGAACAGGGCTATCTACATGTTTACATGTCCATTCATGCAGATTTGACAGGTTGTGTTTTTAATAGAAATTAACAATTTGCCTAAAATCTCAACTTTGCTATCATAAAGGCATTCATTAAATACCTGTTGTGGTCTGAAGATTAATAGTGTTGCCTCCCTTTGATTCCCGGTCTTGGTTACTTGCACTGTCTCCAGTGCTGCTGAAGTTTCCAACAGGATTTGTCCTTTTGGACAAATCTCTTCAGAGAGTCAGTGCTTGGCTAGCTAGAAAATGTTTCCTTTCCCATTCACTAACTATAACCTTGATCTTACTTTTCTTTCCTTTATTTCTATCATTGTTTCTAAATCTAAAAGTCTTTTGTCAGAATTGGGGTGATGGGTCAGTGTTTAAAGCCTTTGCTTCACAAGTAAAAGGATCTGAGTTTGGATCCCCACATCTTAAGTGAAAATGCCAAGCAGAAATGTCAATAGCCTAGATTTCCAGCCCTGAAAAGCAAGGACTGGGACACCCCAGAGCAAAGTAATAAGGAGGTAGAGCATTCTAGAATGATTCCTAATGTCACCCTTGGGTCTCCACAGGCACACACACTCAAGTGTCATCTGGTACCAACACACCACCCACCCACACACATACACGCACACACACACAGAGTCTTCCTTCAACTGAATGTTCTGTCCTTCCCCCATACTGTTATGCTCTCCAGCCTCCTTGCCTTGTGCTAATAGGTCCCCTTGTTTATTAGCCACTGCCCCCACTTCTCACAATTATAATGGTTTTTCAAGAATGCATTCCTTATCCTTCTCATTTGATATCCTTTAAGCTTCCATAACCAATTTTTACTTTTCTTGTGTCTCCTCAGAGTCTTACATTAGTTTCTTAAGGACTGGAAACTCAGTTCTTCTGAAAGACCCATCAAGAAACTTTGCACAAAAAAGCTGCTCATTAAACTCTGAGTAGGAGATTCACCTTCAATTTCAGGGTCTTTATTTTACAAACTAACCAAGTTAACAGCAGTAACTACCAATTAGCAGCTTGGTCAAACAGTTATAGTCAAGTTCATTGGGCAAAAAAGGAAAAAAGTTGCAAATTTTAAAAATCCAACTTGTTTCTCAGTACAACTATAAGTCATCCAGAAGTAACATTTAACTCCATATTTTGCTTTTGCTGTTTTTGGACATCATTTACCACACACAATCTTTCCCTGATCTAAAGAAAATAGTTAAATGGGACAGGAGAAAAAAATTCAAGTTCAAAGATGAGGCAATGAAGAAATTCCCCAAATGGGGAGAAAGTTAAAGGACAATTCTAGTACCTTAAATGGACAGCACACACACACACACACACACACACACACACACACACACACACACAAAAGCGAGAGAGAGAGCTTTGAAAGTTTGAAGAAGTTGTTATGATATGTTGTTTTAAAAAATTAACTTCAGAAGGGGAAAGACAACAAATGCAAGCAGCAGAGCACATGCTGATACATGAATCAGTGCCACCTTCAGCACACAGATCTGTACTTTTGCAAGCACATTGCATAAGTTTCTCCAACACCTGGAGCTGTGTACACCTATCTTATAAGGCAAAGCTCTATACACAGTTTCCAAATAAGTAAGAGAGAAGACATTTGGTGATGAGAGAGATGTCTCAGTAAAACTGCAGAGAAGAGGGCAGGAACTTTGTGGGAAAACGCAAGTTCAAATCTAAGCTGTAGAACAACCCACTGGAGGATCTTCAGCAGACTGCTTATTTTCAATCCTCTGTGAAACAGGATAGTAGCCCATTCACAGATTTCCTGTGAATACCCAACTTCCATGTGTGGGAGTGGTGATCTTTGCCATTTTGGTATTCACTGGAGGTAGAGCCAGCATTTTGCTTGGTGTTATTACAGTTGCATGGCTATTGGTTTTATCTGCAAAGAAACAAGACCATGTTTGCTTGCTTGCTTGCTTGCCTGCAACACTGGGGATCAAAGTAGGACCTCACACATGCTAGACGAGTGCTCTACCACCTACTAACAACCCTAGAGAGTCATATTCTTAAGACTTGGAAACTATGATTATGGTTTAACTAGAAAAACTGTGTGTGGCATAAATTGCCTATGAATACAGCATCACAGGAGAATTTTAATTAAGAGCTCAATCTATCCCAAAGACAAATGACACAGGCTATAAGTAGAGTCTAGATCCCAAAGAAACACAGCAGTTACTGTACAACACTTCTGACTAAATCCCAGGACTTGGATAAGTTCATGAAGGCTATTGGGCTAAGGCTGAGCCAGGTTTGAATTCAAACTCTCTCCTTTCCTAGATGGGACACCTTGGGAAATTTGCCAACTACTTGGTTTTTGACCTCATGATGTTCCTTTCCTCCTTCCCACACTTGTGGAGGCGTGGAACTAAATGGGTAGAATTTTCTAAGACACTTCTTGGGGAAATTTAAGCCACTTGCAGGGCCAACTTACACAAAACAGCAGTCACCTGCCTGGGCACAAGTACAAGGTGCAGCAATTCAACTCTAGTAGGATGAACATACTCTACCCATGAGCTACACCTGTGTGCAAAGTCATATTCTTTCATGAGCAGAACAATGACACCAGCATCTTAATGAAGCATGATTTATGCTGCTTCTAACTCAGGTCCAATGGTTTCAAATGGCCTGATGGGGACAAATGTGTCTCAGGAGAAATGACCTATGGGATACATGCCTCATAAGACCACAAAACTAAAGGCTCACATGCCAACAGAAATATAGGCTCTTAGTGGCATCATGTCCCAACTTCATAATCTATTTTAATTAACAAGTTTACCAAATCAAGAAGATTTTCTGAAACATCTATTAAAACCTATGGATGAGCCATTCGATAAACTACATTAAAAAGTGAATAATTTCTGCTGTATTAACATAAAATTGTTTTTCTTCTATGTGTATGTGCTGCACATTTTTGAGTGTGTGTTGCATATGTGCATGTGTGTGTATGTGAATGTGGAAGCCAGCGGTCGATCATCTAATGTATTCTTTCATGGCTCTTCACTTTATCTATTTAGACAGAGTCACTCAATGCACCTGGTGCTCACTGATTCAGCCAGGCTAGTTGGTTGATAATCTCCACGGAGCCTCCTGATGTTAGGCCTACAGATGTTATTACTTTACTCAGCTTTTACATGAGGGGCAATCTGAATTCAGGTGCTCATAGCAAGCATTTTACCAAATGAATCTGAATTCAGGTGCTCATACCAAGCATTTTACCAAATGAAGCAACTCACCAGCTCAAAAAGTCATTCATCTTAATGAATATTACTTAATAGATTAAGTAAATAACAACTTGGGAATTCAATGTTTTCACTTTTCAATCTGGGCTATTCAGTTTGAAACAAATCTCAGTAATCATCACTACTTTAGGATTGGTTAGTTTTTACATTTTTAAAAGTAATGTTCTCTGCAACCTTCCTTTCTATAAATTTTGGATCTTAAACAGGCAGTCAAGGAAAGGCTGTCTGAGCATAGAGCTCATATGAAGAAAGCCAAAGTAAGAAATGCATTGAGACAAAATAGCATTTGTTAATATTGCTTGAGTCTTTGATCAAGCTGTGCCTGAAGCAATAACCTGTTTTATTCCAGTTAAATAAGTAGAAAATTTTCCTTTTTGGTTTTAATCACTTTGAATATGTTTTCACTCACTTATAAGTACTGACAAAAAAAGGTTTGAAATTAGATGACAAGTAGTGTCATTATCATAATTTATTTTCTTTTTAAAAAGTGGGTAAAGTTTATCAATGAACCCAATAAAGTGAAATTTTTGCATATAAGTTCATGTCGTGTTAACTTTATGACGAAAACAGGTTAAAACACACTTTCAAAAGAATTAGCATTAGAGGAAGAAGATTGAAAAGCCAGTCTTTTAACTGCTGCTGTTATTGACAGTTCTCCAGAACAACAGGTAGGAGGAGCTTAGTAAAGAATCTTTAGCCACAAAATAAGGAAAAGAGCATCACAAGGTCTACAAGAAACTAATTTTTTTAAGAAAAGCACACAGTATTCTTCATGCAAGCTTGGAGAACATACCTGCCAGACCAAATCGGGATCAAATTTAAAACTTGAACATTCCTGCAAGGAGATAAATTATGAATCATTTTACTTGCTGCTACTTCTCCATTTTTCAAGTGGACTCAGCCCCAGGGCTCAACTGGTTGGCAAGTGATGTGATAACTGCAGAGAACTGCCCACCACTGTGTTGCAGACAGATGCTCATAATTTCAAGTCCACAGGGTACATAGAGATCTGATAAGCTACCAGACTGTGTTCTACACATGCTTGGAGTTAGGCAAGATTATGCAGACCTGCACAACACACTTCTCTCCTAAGTCGATGAAAATTTGTTTACAGGAAAGATGGGTTCAGAACTTCATCCTCAATTCCTTTAAGAAATAAGGAACATAGAAGGGCATCTTGTGATTCCCTAATTTAGGTCATTTTCCCCAAACCAAAAAAAAAAAACTAATAAAACACTAAGAAGTTCTTTCTGAATTGTGTGGTGGCATGCACCTGTGACACCAGTACTTGGATGTACAGGCAAGAAGAGAGCTCAGTTCAAGGTCACCCTCAACTACACAGAAAGTCAGAGACCAGCCTCAGATACATAATGCCTGTCCTAAAATGGTAAATAAAAATATGCAAATTAAAAAAACCAGAAAGCTCTATCTTTAGATTTTGCCAAGGTGCTAGATAATTCCAATGTTTAAGTAATGCTAAGACCAAAAAAAATAATACCAGTCCTAAATTCCACCCTCTCAAGTCTAAGGGTCAATTCTACTCAAGTTGTTAAACTCTAAGGCTTATAAAATATGGGTTTCCAACATTCCTTCTCATTTATAATATGCACAATTGGATAAGATGGCAATCTCTGTCACAAGTACACATGGCCCAGGAGATGACCCTCCATTAGCTGCTTCCACAGCTCAATTTAGGTGTGTAGAGCATAGATGCTAATGGGACCCACACTTCACAAACAAAGCATAGCAGTGCTTCCATGAATTAACAGGCATCAGAAAAAAACAATGGGAGAGCTCAGACTTAGTTTTATGACAAGTATATTTGATCATTGTTGGTTCTAAAAATATGCTTCTGTACATATGCTACAAATAAGCATCTCTGACATCCATGAAGGAAAACTTCCAGGCTCAATTAACAAAGAATATGTAAACATGAACTTTCCCTACATAATTACGTTTTTATGTAGATAGCCTAAATGAATGCTTCTGTGTACTAATTTTTGTTTTATAATAAATCACAATGCTAGAATAACAAATTCAAACACAATTTCTACTTTTAAAAGTTATGAAAAAAGTAATTAGTTTTGAATAAAGACACTTAAGGAGAAAATATTCATGAAAGATATTAGGAGAGATGCCTCTTCTGGTCTCTCCAAAGTTTTCTAAAACTCACTTTTTCTTTACTTGAAAAATTATAACTTGGAAACAGATTTATACACACACGCGCACACATATAATCTGATATATATCTTCTTCTTTATTACTACTTGTGTTGAGAAATGAGGAGGACAGAAAGTCAGTGTGGAGGTGGGTGGCAAGAGACTGTGCTACCTTACAAAATGAAAATCAGGTTCTCTCTCTGTAATTTTTGCTTTTAATTTTTTGTTGTTTTTCCCTTAATCTAGTTTCTGGCTTGGTTGCAATGTAAAACAAAGATGAAATCTCAGTTACAATCACTGTTCTCTAAATAAAGAATAATTTCTTTTTAAAATAACTCAGTTACATAAATTAAACCATCAATAAGAGAGGCTCGACAATTATTTTAACTCTTTTTAGAAGCCCCTTCGAATGCTTTTCAAATCAACTTAGGAATACAGTTCATGTCTCGACTGTAACATGGCTAGGATGACAGAGAACTGTAACACCCAAGCTCTAGGTCATGTCCTCAAGAAAAAATTTAGCTGGGTGTAGACTTTGTCAATGACTACCCCCTCAAAAAAAAAAAATACCAAGCCAGTCGCATATGCCAAAAATTTTACAGATCACTAGAGTTTCTTATTTCTATAGGACTTGATTTGGATTTTTCTTTTTTGGCAGACAAAATCATATGCTGTGAGAGACAAAAAAAAATCCTATTTTATCAGCAGACTTCAGTATTCTCTGGCTGGCCAGTAGGGTCTAGGAATGTGTGAGTATGAGCTCAAGCATGGAATGAACAGACTGCAAATATTTTCCTAATGAAGCATTTTTTTCTTAATAGAATAATTTAAATAAAAATGATTTATTCTTAAAATAAATATTTTGTAATTTGCTTCCTTCTGGCAAAACTGGAAATAATAAACTTCACATTTCTACATACTGGCAAAGCAAATATATTTTGTTTACACCTTCTTCCTAATTGCATATCCAGGTATAGCCATCACCACTAATTTCATCCTTCCTCACAAGCATGAGCCCCGTCTGAAAAAATTCTGCACTTCTTGAGTTTTCTTCTAACATCCCTATGGTCTGTATCTCTACACTTTGTAAGTCTAAGAGATAATTTTGGAATTAAAAGAAGCTATTATTCTTTGAAAAATGAATATTGCTGGTATTATAATTTTAATTATTTTATGATTTCAATAGATCTAAAATAACTTCCATCTTGTCAAATCCTGATTTATCAATTATACTAAATTACATTTGCATTATAATAAAGGGGGTATAGCTTTAGAGGTAAACATTTTTAACACACAAACAGAACATCTCTTAGAGTTAAAGAATTTAACCACACTCTAGAAGTGAGCCCAGTTACTTTAAAACAAGGGGTACTCAAGCCCTTTACTGTTTTGCTTAGAAAAGGCACTTTAATTAAAAGGCCAATAAATTAAGCGTACCCCATTAAAAAACAAAATCATCCAAAAGCAAAGCACCCTTCAGGGCGCCTGGAGGAAAACACAAGGATCATGTCACATGTTTGTTAGGCACCATCAAGTTAAAACAAACTCCCGGGAACAGCTGGTTTTCAAAATTATGCTCAGCTCCTACCTTCATTTCAATGACTGTCTGGAGAGCCTTCGTCTTGGCTGGCTCCGGCTGAAGTTGGCTTCTTCGGTGCAATTCCTGTGGAGGAACACGACAGAAATAAGCCTGACGGTTCATCCTTCTGCTATACCATGACCTTTACACAGCTACCGCACAGCCCAATGGGTCCAGGTTCCCTGCGTGCAGACATAAACAAGCCACAGGTGCCTCTTCCCCCACACTCGTTCACATCCCTCCTGCCTGCAGCCTGTGCTCGGTGAAATGCTCCTGGCACATGCGCTATTTCTGAAACTTCCATCAATAATTAACGTCAACTGTGACAAAGCCAGCAAGTAATCATAGTCCAAACACTGTTCAACACTGGGGCTGATGCCCAACCTTCAAATCGTAATTTACTAAATTGCATTACTCTGTGCTCCCAACACAAACACAGCAAGGAGACGGAGGGGGAAAAAAATGACTAACGGGGTTGCAAACCCGCTGCACGCATGGCATTTAGCTACTGAGGTAGTTCTGAAATGAGCAATTTAAAACCATTTCAGTACAACTGTGACACTTTCTGAAGAGATCCAAGGAGTCCCTGTGAATCTTTGGCTTCTGAATTTACACTTTCAGTTCTTGTTTAAAATCACATCTATAGCCAATCTGTTTATGCATTATGATCCAACAAATTAAAATTGGCATTAATATCAACAAGGAGAGAGACAGAAATGGTCAAAGCCAGATGTAGACCCAGAAACTATGAATGATAATAAGTATTTCCTTAGGTGAAGACCAAGCAACACCGTTATGATCTTAAGCTTGAGGCTTGCTTGGGGCATGCGCCTCCCCAAAAGAACAGTTTCGTCAAGTCTTTGAAAACTCATTTTGTCATAAGAGAAAAGATAAGATTTGCTCAGGTCAGGCTTTGATTTTTCTTGTTAGATATCAACAGTTTTATGAAAGTATATACCAGTAGAGTAAATACAGGGCTCATGTCATTCCAGGAGGCTAATGCAAGTCAGCTATGCATGAATTCCATTAAAACTTCCTTTTGCTTCCAGAAGAGTCAACTGACCATCATGCAATATCTCTAGACTGGTAGAACCACTGGACCATAGACAGTATGTCTTTTAAAACTTGTGAGGATTGATATAATTTCTAGCTTTCTCCACATAAAGGGCATTTAAAATTAACTATTACTCCCACCTCTGTCACCCTGTTTCATAAGATAAAACATGTTAAGAACTGAGAAGAACCAAATTCCACAATAAAAAAACTACCCTGTCCAGGACAAGGTAGATAAGCTGGTAACTTTTGTCCGTATCCCATTTTGACATCCTTTATACCAGTGACCTAAGATATCCTGACCTCGTACCATGGTTATATGTCCAAGGACCAGCACTGGGTCCCCCAGATCTGGGCTTGGGAATCTGAGAAGTATATCTTACTCTCAAAGTTACTAGTGGCATAAATCAGAAATTCTGGGTAAACTGTTTCTCCATTTCCAATCTGGAAATGTGCTTCCTTATATCCCTGCAAGGGATAAATCTAGAACTGTCTATCTCTTTTTATGAATAGTGAAACATAAAGAAATCCTCTGTCCTTCTGAAGACTCCAGACTTCAGAGAGTGGCAATATGGGTATTTTCTCAACTCCTGAAGACAGGGGTTTTCAGAAGGAATGACCTTATAAGCAAGGCCTTTACTGAGCATCCACAGGGTCCCTGGTACTAATTGTTTCTTACAAACATCAACACTACCAAATTAAGGGGGCCTTTATGGTGAGTCCAGTGTGCTTCTGGAGGACAGCGAACAAACCAGCCCCCTCCGAAGATCAAATTCGAGCCACCTAAGGGATGCCAGTGAATATGAAACTAGGAAGTGTGACTAGGATATTGTTTGACTGGAGGCCCCAAAGTTGTACTGAGTAGAGGCTTAGTCTCAAATGTGGCAATGTTGAGGATCAGGTGGGACTGGTTGTCTAGTAGAACTCATTAGATCATTAAACTAACTGTCCTCAGAGGGGATCAGGTATCTCTTACAGCACCCTGGTTAGTTTTCACAAGAGGTTGCTACAGAAGAGCAAATCTGAACCTCCCCACTCTGTCTTGCGTTGTGACCACCCCCTCCCACATACGCTGCCGCCACCACAATGTCCCTAGTGGGATGCAGAAGCAAGCTCTTACTGGAACCCACCCCATCCTGTTTGCATTTTGAAACTCCACAGCCATGAGTTGAATAAGCTCTATCTGAAAACGAAGCTGGTGTTGAACTACAATGGAAAAGTGTGAACCTAGGAGAAGAGGATGAGAGACCTTTTGCTGTGCACTGTCTTCAACAACATAGGACAGTGTGATGCCTCAAGATACTAATTAGAAGTAAGGAAAAATTTGAATTGAATTGATTTTTTAATTATGAGCTTCAATTTATGTCAGTTTTATTACTTTTGACATTAACTGGCAGAACAAATTTCCAATTATCAGCTTTCATGGGTCACAATAAATTCAGTTCCAGTATACCCATGGGGTGAATCCCACAAGAATTTCAACCTCCCCTCCAAAA
This sequence comes from Typhlomys cinereus, assembly GCA_023101885.1. NCBI lineage: Eukaryota > Metazoa > Chordata > Mammalia > Rodentia > Platacanthomyidae > Typhlomys > Typhlomys cinereus. The sequence goes on along the minus strand of JALPQD010000693.1, from coordinate 561,330 downwards.
AAACCAATTAGCCCTCACTGCTACTTCCAACACTCTTAGGGTTCACCAGGCCAATACAATCTCATAATACTCTGCAAGAAAATGCAGAGTAAGTCATTTGTCAGAAGTCATAAATTGTGCACAAAAACAAACGAAAAAAACCATATTGGTCAGGTTACCAGTTCTGATACCAAACAGCACAGAGAACCAAGTATGGTGATGTTTGTACCTCTAATCCCAAATTCAGGAGGCTGAGGTAGCCATTGATTTATATAGCAAGGCCCATCAAAAAAAAAAAAACTGCTAGGAAATAGTTTTATACCATGGCCTTGCTGAATAAAAATCATTAGGTAATTTGAGAAAAAGATGTTAAGCTTACATAGAACAAGTAAAACTAATCAAGAAACAACCAAGCAACAGAGCGAAAATAAAAGCCATAGGGTAAAAAGTCATGTGCTATTATAACTTCAGTCAAACATGGAAACACAGTAAAGGATCAACTTGCAATAAAAAATCTAAAGCTGTGGCAACAATTTTGCAAAAGTAGAAGCCGTTTTTCCTATAATTAAACAAGTTCTGCTATAAACTAGCTCAAAATCTGCATCAGTCGTTAAAAACATAAAAAGAATATGATCATCTGTTATCTGGGGATAATAATTTTTGCCTTAGTTGTACCCTTTTTCAATCCTGAGTTCACTATTTCTAAACCACTGCAATCCCCAGATGTCTATAACCTGTATGTAGAGGACAAGGCCCACCCTGAAGCTCTCCTCAGTATTTCATTCACCATAAGATTCTGATGTTCTCACTGCGTCTTTGCAGAGAGGACCAGTGACCCCAGAAAGACCTGCACTCTTCTGCTATACTGTGGAGCTGTTGTTAGGAAGACCCCCTGCTGCCACCATCCTTTTATAGAAATGGAACTTTTCTGGCCAGTGGAAAATGGACAGAAATAAGAACTCACCTTTCAAAAAGATTCCCAAGCTACTCCGTAGCCCTCCCTCTCTTTCTATCTGCTAATCTAGAACTGAAACATTCCCAGACCCACGAAGACAATAAAGTCCCAAGACAACAGAAGCTTTGTCCCTAGAACACCGTTTGATAAGCCTACTGACCACCTACAATGGAAGGGAGCATGAATGATAAATATGCTTTATAAAGTTAATCCTCTGAGCATCTCTCTACTTTAGCTCCCATAATGACTTCAAGGAAAAAGAAAATGTGTTACTCCTGTATTGCATATCATTTCTGAATTGTTAGGAGACTAGCATGTGTCAAGTTCATCCAAACAGACATTAAGATGAGTTGTATACTAAAGGCTCTAAATACCCCAACCATCTGAGAGATATGCCCATTGTGCACGAATCTGAAAGGATTTCCCCGGGAGCAACAGGTGTTTTCACAAAGTTACGAATAACACAAACTTAAGTACAGTATGACTTAAGACTTTCTGGATCACAATTTCTCCAAGAATCAAATGGAAGGTATGGATTCTCTCTGGAAAAGGGCAGAAGTTCATGCTTCACGCAGAATGGTGTGCACAGGATCTGCCTCAGGACTTTGGAAGTTTATTTTTGAACGAGACTCTGGGCTAAGAATCACTCACTGAGGGGAAAGATCATGAGTTTGGCATCAGAAGTCTGGAGCTACAGAGCAGTACGAGGCTGTGGACATATCCCTCCTTCCTCTCTGAGCCAGAGCAAATGCACCTGTTTCACGTTCAGTGAGGATGGAGTCTGACACCTCCAACCTGAGAATATGTTTTTCTTTGGTTGGTCATAACCACTGTCAGCTTTAAAAGCAGGAAAAAAAGAAAACTGGCAGTATCAAGCCAACTTCCAGCTCTTTCAAGTAACTGACACGAAAATAGACCAAGAGTCTAGAATTCTGAGAATGAAATTCCAAGTGGATTCTCAGAATGATATTTCTTGACACTTAATGAGAGTCCAGAACCTAGCGAGTTAATCACAAGGGACAGTGACTTCCAAGATGGTCTGGCAAAAGGGTGCTTATATACACCACTTCAGTAGATGAGTGGGAAAAATTCTCAAAACATAACTTTCTCCCTAGAGGTAATTACTATTTTTATCTGGTTCTATTCTACCATGGTTCTGGAATTCTATTGCTAAGAACAAGCTCACACAACTTAAGAAATATGGAAATACCATTTTGTTATGCTTGTGCATTCTAGGTCATGAATTTATAAAGTATAGAGTAGGTCTGGCTCATCTCTATGGCATCATATTTGGGAGCAGAGATGCTCCCAAGACGGTTTCTTCACCCTATTGATGTACTAGAAAATGACTTGGAAGCTATGCTTGATTGGACTTGCCAATCTGAACACTAATATATGGCCTTGCCATGTGGCATGAGTGCCCTCAAGGTAATCTGATTTCTTACATATAGTTATAAACCCTCCAAGAGCAAGAAAATGAGCTAGAATTTACATGGACTTTTACTATGTAACCTTGAAAATCCAGGAGCATCATCCCACCATGTTCTATATGTTGAAGGAGTCATATGCCCACTTGGATTCCAGGGAAGAATGTAAAAGAATTCAGAACCACGTTTCAAAATTTGTCACTCATAGGACTAGAGATATAGCCTGGCGGGCAGGTCACTTGCCTGGCACAAATGAGATTTTAGGTTTGTGCCTAGCATCACAGGGAGAAATATTACCTCTGTTATGGACCAAAACCAACTGGACTAGAGAAAGAGTAAAGGAAAGGAGGGGCTCCAAGATTATGAGCTCAAGAACAGGAAGAACAGACATAGATGACCAATTAGAGAGGATTGGGAGGAAAAGGTAGGAGTGTGCGCACTCAGCCTGTGATTCAAGCAGAGATGTAGAGTAGGCATCTGAATAATGAGGAAAGAAGGAAGAACTATAATTACAATCTGGAGACCAGTGAATAGACTGCATTTAGAGTCATAAGCAAGATAAGATGAATTAGATAGTGAGTGCAGAGAAGACAGAAAATATCTTAAGACTGGACTCAGGGAGCACTCTAATACTAAAAAGTCAGGAAAGTGGGGCAGGAGCAACAAAGGAAAGAGGGCTGATCAGCCAGTGAAATAAGAGAGAATGGGGGACACACTATCTTAGATAATAAGGAAAGAAAATGTGTCATATATAGGAGACTAAGTGGTCAATAGGATGAAGCAAAAAACTGACTACTGGACTTGTTCCATTTGGCCACTAGTACTCTTTACTAAGGTAGTTTAGGTGGATGATGTGAGTGAAAGTCTAACAAACATTTACCCATAATATGTATTATGATGTACTATATCTATATATATTACCATATATATATATATAATATATATATATATACATACATATATATGTACACTATGTATTCATTGGTGCATTGTCTCCAGTTGCTTTTGGTAGCTAAGAGGCTGTGACAGACCAGATAGAGGCTGAAAACATTTACTATCTGATACTTTAACAAAAACTTTTCAATCACTGACCTAGAATAAGCAATCTTTGTGGAGTGGAAAAACCGGGGGGGGGGGAGGAAGGGGGAGGAGAGGATCAATTTCTCAAATAATTGCTGTTAATATGTCTTGACATTCTCTTTATAAGAATGCCTTCTTTTTTACCATGGACTATGTTCAACAACTCATTTTCAATGAATGGAGTGTGTTGGACACAGTGTATGTGACTTCTGAAGCTTGAATATAAAAGATAAGACTTTCTTCTGGCTCATATTCCTGGATCTCCTGCTCTGGGAGAAATCAGCTGTCACATCACAAGGATATATATCATACCATCCTATAGAGATGCCCATATTTCATGAAGCTGGGACCTCCTGCCAACATCTATCTACATGAATGAAAGAAAATAGATCATCTCGTCCCTGTCAAGCATTCAGATGACTCCTGCCCAGGAGCAATCTCACATAGGATTTCTAATCAGTGAGGCAATTCTCATTTTCATGACCTACAGATTATATAAAATATTGAATGGTTGGTATTTTAAGTCACTAATCATTTGGGATAATTTGCTAAATACCTATATGTTTTAGTTTCATAACTTTGTGGCTATAATAAAACTACATGACCCAAACAACTTAGAGGAATAAGGGAATTTTATTCATGCTCACAGTTCCACATTACAATTGATCATGGTAGGATCCGGAGTCACAGAAGCTGGCCACACATTACCCACAGCAAGAGCAAAGGGATCAGGTATTAACATAAAATAACTTGCTGCCAACTTTGTCCTCTCCATATTATCCGTCTGCCCAAAGAATAGTCCCACCAACTATGAGAAGGGTTTTCCCACATCAATCATGCAATTGGTGGTCTACAGGCTGTCCCAAAGCCAATCTAACTAAATTATTCTTCATAGGTGTGCCCAGAGGCCCACCTCAAGTGTCAAGTTGACAACTAAAGATAAGTGACACAAGTATATCACAGGAAAGTCAGCCAGGTGACTGACTGTATCCCATACTTTTACATAGCTCATGGCACTGTATATACTTTCTTCATATATGCTGCTATTTTATATAGCTTGCAAAAGTTGGTATAATTTACTCACATCTGCATCCACCATTGAGCAGTAAACTCCATGAACACAAAACTCTCTTTATTTACAATATTCCCAGAAAATACAGTGCCTTCTAACCACTCGATTACAACAGTGTATGCATGCATTGTATGTGTGAGCCTGGATGTTCTACAGTGCTTTTGATTTAACAGTCTGATATGGAGGGTGACAGCTAAGAGTTACTTATGCATTGCTGTGTGCCAAGCAATCTTCTAAGCACTTTATAAATATTAATGTGTTTAATTCTTAAAATAACCTCTTTAAGCAGGTACTATTATTATCACCATTTTCACTTGAAAGAGAAGCAGAGACGTTAGTAACTTGCCAAGAAAACCTGCTGAGTTACACTGCAGAGATTCACTGCAGGTGGCCTGAGCCCAGAGCATGGGCTTCTGTGTATATATGTACCCAGGGTTAGCCACTTGACTTTCGCCTGACACTGGGAGCTGAGGCTTCTGTTGCTCTCTCTCTCTGTAGTCACAGCCTCAGATCTCTTTGAGTTCTGTCTTCCATTTTCCACTCTTTTCTTCATTTCTTAAATTTTAAAGAAATTAATCTCAATAATAATCATGATATTCAGATACTAAAATTTAAAGGGTAAACATGGTTAAGTATTCAGAAGTTGGGGAGGGAATTACTTTCAAACAGAGTCAATCCTCTATTTCTGAGAACTCTGTATTCCTAAATCCAAACAACTACAGATAAAAAAATAATAGGAAAAAAATGTGTCTATACTCAATATGAAGACTTTTTCTTGTCATTATTCCCTAAATAATAAATAAACAGTATAACAACTGTTTATATGCCACTTACATTGCATCAGGCATTAAAAGTAACCCACAGAAGATATTTTAAAGAATACAGGAACATGAACATAGGTCATATACAAATACTATACAATTTTGTATAATGAATTTGAGTCTTCACAGATTGCTGTGTCTGTGGAAGTCCTAGAACCAACCTTCCTCACATTTTGAGGTTCAACTCAACTATATTAATAACCTTGACAATCTTCAGATTAAGAATTTTAAAATAAGATATTTAAATTATAAGAATTGGTAAGGTGGAATCGATTACACAGAAAGTTGGATCCGACAGTTCTGTTTTTAAGGCCCCATGGAGCATTTAAAAATGAGCTCACATACTAAGCCAGAAAGAGCATCCCAAACATATTCCAAAAAGCAGAAGCAACATAGGCCATATTTTTTTCCACCCACTGCAATGTGAGAAACTAATAATTCTATTCTGGAGAACTGTTAGGAACACAATCTTGAGTAGATTGCTGAATTTTCTCTGACCCTGTTTGTTCACTGATATCAAAGGTGTCTCCTGGGGTAATGAGATTGAGGTAATCTGAAACACTCAGCTGGGCTAGTATATATTATACACTCAACAATGGAAATTTACCACTATTGCTAGTCTAGCTCTTATTGGTTATCCATGTCCTAAAGACCTGTTAGAGATGAAGCCTTACAGATTCCTGCCAGCACAATCATTCTCTGCTCTGATACTGGAGGTCACTAAAAATTGGTCATTAGATCTGACTGAACAGTCCAAACCAGGAAGTGCTTACTGAAGGCCCAGTACATGGCTGACGAAACAGACACAGAACTCGGTCTTCATGAGCTCATGAATTCTCAATGGAGTTCAATGTCATCCCTTGAGGATTCAGAAAACAGTGTCAGAATGGACAGAGCAATGAAGAGAATGCTGGAAAATGAGGAAGAAGTATGAGGTCATGTAGGTATTCATGAAGACCTTGGTCTCACATGGGAACATTTTAATTCTTGAGACTGGAAAATAGTTTCCATGGAAATAATAAATCTGATGTAAATGCACTGGTAAATTCTCTGATTGGCATACACACAAAAAGTGAATTATATGGGTTGCTGACCCACATAATCTGAGTATCTATGCATATGCATCTCCCCTTAATCTGCTTTAATACATAATTTGTCCTGTTTGCTAAATTTTCATTAAAGATTTCCCTCCCTAAGATTTGTCTTGGTCCTTTCTGTGCTATAATAATGGGAACCACAGAAATTACTAAAATGAAATACCTTAAAAATTAATGAATTGTACTGGAGACTATTTCAGAAGAAACACCACAGATTAGATGTCATAAGCACAACTAAAAATAAGTGTAATGTCATCCTAGGATTCGATGAACTTGACTGCCTAATGCAAAGGGAAAAACTAAATTAGAATCCAAAGCTATAAATATTAATTTCAACAAAAATAACAATGGTTGTCATTTAGTGCACATCCTGTCCTGGGATTTCTTCCTAGCCTCTGATTTGATTAGCACAGTACTCCTACAGGAAGGATCGCCATCCCCATGGGAAAGGGACAGACAACCAAACTCACAAAGTTACACACCCAAGATCACATAGCTAGTAACACTTGAGAGTGTGAACAAGGCCTGTCTATCAGCTAAACTCACACCTTTAAGAACTAACATAACATTTGGCATATATTAGTATTTGTAGTTCCTCCATGATCTGCAAACCTTTAGGATTTTAAAGATAACTAACATGACTTCTGGTTTGTTTTTGTTGTCATTGTTGTTGTTCGCTTATAGTACTCCACTAGTTTTGAACCATGGGTCATGAAAGAATGAAAAGTCTTCAGGCATGATGATGAAGGGTAGTTAATCCACATCCACCTTTGGACTTCTCTGCTAGATTCCTCTTTATTGAACAGAAATACACCTCTTTTACCATATAGACAATGGTCTTACGCTACTTACTTGGGGATATAAACACATTAGACCCCTCCCCCAGGAAAGGAGCTTTCCAGTAAAGTTTTTCTTATGAAGGAAAACATTTCTTTGGTAATAATACTGGGGAATCAAACCCAAGGACTCAAATATACTAGGCAAGCACTATGTCACCCAGCTAAATCCCCAAATCAAGTTTCTTGCTAAACAGTCGTCATTCATGGTTTCTCAAAGGAGAGTGTCAGGTGCTTATAGCCAGTATACCTTGTCTCTCCTGATCTCTGAAACCAGGCAAGCATGGGTCTGGTTAGAATTTAGGTGGGAGAACACTTGGCTATACTGAGTGCTACATACTTTGAGCACAGGACCACAGATAATTTTTCCTGGCTCATGAAATTTCAGAGGTTTCCCAACTGAATTTCAATAGTACATTGAACTAGTGACTTCATTATTTCCCATTTGAACTGGAATGATTGTTAGCATGGCTCTCTTATTATCCCACCACTATCTTCTGAGAGCAAATGCCTTATTTCTCTTGTTCCACAGACCCAGAGACAGAGGAATTGTATGCTCAGAAACTAAACCTGTGATATCAGCCAGAGCTGCTTTCATCCATAGATGATAATTCAGATTATAGAACTGTGGAACTTATGAGAGCCAGATGAAACTTTTGACTTCAAGTTGATGCTGTAATGGGATGATTTGGAAAGATCCTGTGATCAGGATGAGCATACTATTTTACTGAGAATACGAATCTTTGATTGTCAGCAGGCACGTTGTAATAGAATAATGCCTTTTACCAACATTGTCCATCTCCTATTTCCCAAAACCTGTGACAGTAGTAAATATACGGCGAAGGTATCTTGTAATTGAATTTATAGCTGTCAAAATAAAAAGATTATCCCACATAACTAACCTCGAAATCTGGGTACTTTTTGTGCCTGGAAGCAGAGGGGCTGCTACAGGTGGGGATCAGAAGGATCCTAAGTGTGAGAAGGATTTAACACAACTGATGATTCTGAAAAGTTAGGGTCATGCCGTGTACAGCCATGTCTAAAGTCTAAAGACTTCAGTCTAAAGACTGAAGATGATCCCTAGCTGATAGCTAATAAGAAGAGGTCCTTTGGCTACAGATACAAGGAAATGGCAGCACATGACAACCGAAATGAGCTTAGAAGCAGACCCATCTCAAGCACTTCTACAAAGGAACACGGCCTTGGAAGCCTCTTGATTTTGGCCTGGCAAGATCAAAATAGAAGACCTAGCTGAAATATGATATACTGAACCATCTGACCTCGGAGCTTTTGGATCTGTGTTGTTTAAATGTGTAAAATGAGTTATGGTAGCAACGTGTAACTAATTCAGGGTGGTGAATTTCACTCACCTTAGGATTCTCTTGCTGGATGGCTTTTTCTACACTGAACTAAAATGCGTCCCCCAAATTTTGCATGCATTGGACTTTGTTACACATGTTCAAGAATACATAGAACAAATCAAGTCTACACCCAAAAGGACGGCCTCCTGATCAGAATCGTTCTTTCCAAAGAGTCCTAGTCCATTCACTGCTTGTTGTGTGTATCCCCAGGTCACTCATCCACCTCCACTTCTGCATCCACACTACATTCCTGAGAAGTAGGGCCTGAGACAAGATCTTTTTATTAGACTCTAAAAGGAACTGCAAATCTAGTCTGAACCTAGATCTGTGAGGAGCTGTGAGAAACTAGCTGAGCTAAGGCCTGTACCAGAGGCTGCCCCTTGCCTCTGCTCTTTCTGTTAGCCACTGCCTGTGGGCTGCCAGGCACTGCCAGGCAGGAATAAATTTCACAGTTTTAGAAACTAAAGGCACGTTTTGAGCAAACGTGCCAGGTTTGAGTCACAGACAGTAGCCACTAGAGGTTGGGCACATCTACCTACTAAGAGGGTTGCCAGGGGCCTGAGTAAGGCAGAATCAGTATCTGTTATTCTCTGTGATCTGGAGGTTGTGCACTGCCAGGTTTTGTCTGCGCTGATAGAGAGTGAATAAGACAGATTTCATCTTCCTTACTCTAGGTAGCAGCCTTAAAACTTTAAGCAGTATAACCCTACAAAATACAACAAAAAGCAGGCATCTTCTCCTTCCTTCCTGTCTCCAGCCCCTTCCTTCCTTTCTTCCCTTCCTCTCAAATTGATTAGCCATCTGCCACACATCAAATTCTGTGAGAAGTCCTGGGCACAGGGAGGAATTAATATCAGAATGGCCCCTGCTCTCTCTGTGGCTTCCTGCTTGGTAAAGAAAATGGTAGTAAAAGGTTGAAAAAATGAGCTAAAACTAATATGCACAGGTTATAAGTTTTGTACAAACAAGAGTAATAAGAAGTGACTGAGATACAAAACAATCGGGTGGGGGCAGACATAGTGGCTTGCTGTAATCCCAGCACTGGGAGACTAAGACGAAAGGATTACAAATTTGAAACCAATCTGTGTTGCACAGTGAGTCCCAGGCCAGTTCAGGCTGCATGGGAGACTCTACTAAACATACCTGCCCTCCCTCCCCCACAAAGTAGCAAAAAGCAAATAGTGGAGGAGAAATGTGTATGATCCACATTTGTTCCATTCCCTTAATGTATGGTAGAAATGCAGTCTTGAGAGCCTCATGTTCTGTCAAATAATGCAGTTTTTTTCCTCGTTATCATCCTCCTCAAAATTAATCTGGAAGTAGTAGAGGGTCCCCCAAACAGATGACATTTGGAAGAAACCCTGAAGAATGATTAGGGGCAGTCCACAAAGACCTGTGAGAAGCAAGATCAAGGGAAAGGGAATGAGGAGGCAGGACACAGCAGAACTGCTAGGAGTCAGCTTTCAGTCTAAGCAGGGACCCTGAGGTACCTCCTTAGAATCCCGAAGGCCCTCAAGTACCATTTAAGAAAATCTTTCTGGGCCTTGTGCTTTGTACCATGGACTCTAAAACAAGGCTCTGATACTGTTTCATTGTCCTCAGGGGCCAATCTGTCATTACCATTTGTCTGCATCTTCACCCATTTCCCTCATGCCTCTTCTCTCTAGTACTGGGGGAAGGTTTGGAAAAGAGGGAGGGCCTGGCTGCCTACCAGCTCAAGCCTGAGGACCATCTTAGAGACGCCAGCAAGGGATGGCATATGAATCAACAGCATGTTCCCTGCACACCCCCACGGTCCAGATGGCATCAGATCACAGGAGCATAGGGCAGTTCCTACACAGACAACTTCCCTGGCTAGAGACACAGGCCACACTTGAGACCATGAGAGAAAACAGTGATGTTAGTGGTAATGGGGACATTTGTACAGAAAAGGGCATGGTCTTTCCTTTGCTGCAGATTGTCATTTCAAACACTCATGTGCATTGGAACCTTAGAAGCACCACAGAACCAGCTTCTCACTTCTATCTAACTTCATGTCACTGGTGTGCGCCACGGAACTGAAGCTTGAATGAGCAGATCTGAGCAGTCACACCTCCATAAAACATTTCTGAAAGTCAAAATGCTCTCACTCTACATATCTGTTCCCTCTGAATGTCCCACTTGTGGGTTGCTTCTTTCTATTCAGAGTTTAATAATATCACTCGGGTTATACAGCATGGTCTTCTCATGTCCAGGCATTTTGCTAACTACTTGACATAAAAATCCCATTTTGTTTATATTCCAAATTTTGGAGGTAAGCAGTTATCTTAGTCCTCGTTTTCAGTATGAAACATAACCCTCAGGGTTAAGAATATTCAAACCAGACCACAGAGATTAAAACTGAGATTTGATCCCACAACTGTCATTCACAACAAAGACCTACACTGTGCCGCTTCCAGAGATAATTTTTTTTTCATATAATGACTCTTCCAGTATGGTTTGACAATGAGTCCCCCCACACACACTGGGCTACACACACACACACACACACACACACACACACACACACACACATTCACAATTATTCTTAACAGAATGCAAGAGTCCACAGAAGAACTATGGAAATAAGAGCTGGAAAAGCTTCAGCCTCCCATTGTCTTTCTTTTTTTTTTTTTATTTATTCAATTGTGCGTGTGTGCATGTGTGTGTGTGTGTGTGTGTGTGTGTGTGTGTGTAGAACCTCAGACAAATTCGGGAACCACCATGAACGCCTCCACCTCCTCTTTGTTTACTCTGCCCCGGGATTCACAGGCTCCGCCCTACCAGGACCAGAAGTGCAGGCCGCCCCCGCTTCCGCTCAGCATCTATACATGGGGTCTAGGATCCGAACTCGGGACCTTCCACCTGCAAGGCAGAGGCTTAACCCCAGAGCCACCTCTCCAGCCCCTCATTGTCTTTCTAAGAACTGGTTGTTTCATGCACAGCCTCCAATGACAGAATCCACTACTGATACAATCTCTTTACACAGTTGCACTGGGAAATAGGGAGGGAGGGGAAGAAAGGAAAGGGGAAAATGGGGGAGGGAGCTAGGGAGTTCAGGGAGGAGTGGAGGGAGGGAGAGGACCGGTGTACCTATTAAGTCTATATGAGCAGAAATAGATAGATAGATAGATAGATAGATAGATAGATAGATAGATAGATAGATAGATAGATAAAAAGTGGCATAGCAACCTGGGTGCCCATGAACTAATGCTGTGCTAAACCAAATAAAAATGTCCCTGAATAACAAGCAGTGTGTCCATAATGTATGGGCAGTTTTCTATCAAGGGTCTTTCATCTGCACAAGCAGGGACCAACCTCTGCCCTCAAAAAATGCCATACACACAGGTGTTCCTCGGCATTCCTTGGGGAACCAACTACACATACTCTAAACCATCATTCACTCATATTTTGTCGCAAACTCTATGCAATGTTGTGATACTATTTGTGTCTGTTCTTGTTGTCTTATTAAAATTAATGGGAAATAAGTCAAAGGATCGGCATAAAAAATCATAGTCGTAGCACAGAGCCAAGAAGAATTGGTGAATTTTGCATCTCCAAACAACTCATCTTTGGCATGAATCTGTTTTGTCCAGTGACTAACTCCCTTGCAACTGTAAGGGAGGTACAAAAGTATTCCAATACCTGGAAAGAGAGCTCTGAGACTGCTCAAAAAGTGAAAAATAACTTTGCATTTTTTTCATATCTTTGGTAATGGTGGGTCTCTCTCTATAAAAAAAAAAAAAGTAGATGTATATAATTACTGGTATTTGTACTTCTAACCCCTCTGGCTCTGCTACCAACCTGCTGTGAAACTTTGGGCAGGGTGCTAGACTGCTCTGTGGTCGTTGGCCTCAGGTGTGAACAGAGATAATAACTGCATCTGTCAGATGGGTTGTGGGGGAAGTGGTTATAACTGTAGAGCCAGCTGGCAGAAGTGTCTAAAAGAAGACACAGAACACAGTTGGGTAAGTGTTAACTACTTAGCATTTGTTCAACAGTGTGACCCAAGTGAAAGCTAATATCCTTCTGAGAGTCTAGTGTCAGAGGACAATGAGATAAATCACCACTGGAAAGGTAGGGGAGCTGTAAAAACTTTTCACCTTGTGAAGGGAGGCCAGAAGGATGGCACAGGATGGCAGAGGGACCCTTAGGCAAAGGGTAGTATGCAAGAGGCACAGATGGAGTTCAAAGACAGGCAGAACTAATACAGGAGAAGTCATCACAGAGATACTGTTGGACAAGCTGGTAAAGTGGAAGACTGCCTGACTACAGAAGAGATGCCCATGGGCAAACTCTAGTCCTGGGGAGAAGGGACGGGTTAAACATCCAGACGGTAGTACAGAAGCAGGAGGGTCTATACCAGAGAAGCTACACCACAAACAGTATGAGCATAGGCTCACTGGTCTGCAGACTTAGTTCCAGCACAGTACAGTCTGTAGCAGGTGGCGGAGATGACAGCACCTAGAGCCATTGTCAGTGGTGCTCTCTGAGCCTGAGCCTGAACATGAGTCAGTTCAGGTCCTTTGTGCTCCGATACAGCCCTCACCCACTATTGTATGAGGTACAAGGACTGTCTGCATTTATAAATGGAAGAACCTAGTTCCAGAAAAGACAAAGGGAATAATACCCACTCATATCACTTACCTAAGGGATCAGATGAGGACCAGACAGACATATGAATGAACAGCCGGACAAATGCGTGGAACAAAGGAGCAACACTGTCTCAAGCACAAGGAAAATAATTTCCTGAAAAAATCCTGCATAGTTACCTCTGATCTCATCTCTCACTAGAATTGGCCCAGTGTTTCTTCTTGACTGTATTTTCATCCGTTGGCAGTCGATTCCAGTCTCCTGATTCCCACCTTTCCAGAATGCCCTATTTCATTCCTGTGGTCTCACAACGACCTGCTCAAATCTTATCTAGTACACAGAACTGTGCAAGCCATACATGGGGAGAGAGAGAGAATATTCTTTTGTCTTGCACTTTGCTTTTATCCATTAGATTCCACATCAGTGTTTACAGAAGTTTCCATGTACCATGTGCTATGATATCCTATGCATCATCTACATCCCTTAATTTTCACAATTCCCACTTTGTAGGTGACAAAATGACCGGCCTAACAGCAGAGTTCAGATTTGATCTCCAATCTTTCTTCTTAGCCATTACTATCCAGAACATTCCAACATTCTCTATTTTTTATGACTACTACAGAAGTCTTAAATAGGATAGGTATAACGTGGCATCTTAAAGATGACAATACTTTCCAAGATTTGCTAAGTTTTGTTGACTTCCTTGAGATTTAAATGAGGTTAATAGTCATAAACAGGGTCTGACGCATGGAAAACATGAGAAAAGTGTTTATGAAATAAGTAAAATAAAGATGTCTGTGACATGTGCAAATCTCATTTGCATCCATCCACTTGCCAGTGTTGTTCCAGAAGAAGTTTAACCATTATGCCAGCACCCTAAGAAGCATTTAACATCTGTGGAAACTAAGAAACAGAGAATTCAAGAACCTCTGCCTAAGTCACCAGTCTGAGGAGGTACTGTGGCTATCTAAGTGCAGACTTCCCAGAACAGAGACAGTAGTTTATTGATGTATAAGAGGCAGGTCAGGACCCAGGGAAGAATGGAATCCTCTATGCTGTGGACCTAGAACAAGTCAATTCCCTTATCAGGAGTAGTGGGATCGTAGCCTGGAATAGGATCCCCTGGCCTCAGTTGGAGAGCTTTGAAGACTAGGATCCTGCAGACCTAAACATAGTCCACAAGAAGCACACTACTTGTCAGTGAGTATGAGCAGTTTTCTATAACGTCCCTATTACTGCTAAGCATATTGACAGTGACCCTCCTGCAGAAAAAGAATACCCTGAGCTGCTTCTGCTTATAATGCTACCTGCCTAATTTTGATTGTTCTTTATATATAATTTTTCAGTCTTTGAAAAACGAATTTGATGGATTGGCAGTCTATACTAAATGGTATTAAAAAATAAAAGTTATTAATGCATGGAAATGTTCCCTAATAGATTTTATGTAAAGAGCAGTTTACAAAGTACATACTACTTTAGTTAAAATTACAAACTATATCCAAAAACTGCTGAATAAGTTCATGGGTAATTTCTATATTGTGAATCTATTTCCTCAATTGTCTAAAGTGAATATGCATTAGTTGTATTAGAAGTGAGTTGCTTCTTGGGCTGGGGAGATGGCTCAGGGGTTAAAGCCTTTGCCTCAAAAGCAAAAGAATCTGAGTTCAGATCCTAAGATCCCACATTACAAAAAAAATGCTGGGCAAAAATGAAGGCAACCTGAACTTACAGCCCCAAAAAGCAGAGCCTGGCAAACACCAGAACAAAGTAATAAGAAGATAAAGAAATCTAGGATGACTTTCTGAAATCACTCCTGGATTTCCACAGGCACACACACAAAAGTGCCCTTTGGTATACACAAATACACACACACACACACACACACACACACACAAGAAGTTATTTGCTTCTTTAAAAAAAAGCTTGCCAATACATAAGCTCATCTTCACTATGACAAGAAACCAACAATGAAGAAATCATTATTTCAATTTTGCAGATAAAGAAATCTGAAATCAGAGAATGAGAGTCACTTGGCCAGAAACCAGACCCAAGTCCAACTCTGGGCGTCACAAAGAATCACGAACAAAGGAAGAACAGCAGAGAGCAAGGGCATCGCCTGTGATCCTACTAGTGTTCACAGCTATCCGTGTGTATGTGTGTGTGTGTGTGTGTGTGTGTGTGTGTGTGTGTGTGTGTGTGTGCGTGTGTGTGTGCATCCGTGTATGTATGTCTATGTGTGTGTGTTTCCAGAGGGCACTGTGTCCCTGTGAAGGACCAAGGGTAATTTTGGGAATCATCCTGGATTGCTCTACCTTCTTTTGGCTTCGCTCTGGAATTTCCCAGGCTTCACCCACCAGGACAGGAAGTGCAGGCCAACACTATTTCTGCCTGATGTTTTTATGTGGGACCTGCGATCCAAACTCATGCCCTTCTGCTTGCAAGGCAGAGTCATAACCCCTGAGCCATCTTTCCAGCCCTGTTTTTGGTAGGTGGCTGTACTACTCCAAATTGTGCCTCCTTTTCTCATCTGTGAGTCTTCTACATGTATCAGTTCTCGCACTGCCTTTCTTCTTTAAAGACCCTGGGTTTCTTTGGATTTGGTTTAGCTGGACAACCCTTTATTATCTCATTTTGGGATCCTTAATTGAATAATATTTGCAATATTTTTTTCAAAATCAATTCACATTCATAGCTAGGCACATCATTTTTTGAAGGGAAAAGGTGTTGTTAACGCAGTGTATGCACACCCCCCCAGTAACATTTTTTACCCTTTAAAAAAACTTTATATGTGTGCCTACTTTATGTTGGACACCTGTTATGTGCTTCAAAGACTATTGGGCCAAGGTGGATGCTTTATTTGCCTTCTGGACCATATGGCTTGGTGCCAGTTATAGACAACCATGGCAATGAAAAAAATTGACAAGCCCTAATAGACACTTTATTGGATGATTTTCTTAGCTTATTACCTCTTAGGGTCTGGGTTTATTGTTAAGAATTATGGGGATGCAGATGGAAGTCCTTCTTTATTTACCAAAGGGAAAAAAAGAGATAAAGCCATACAAACGGGACTGGAAAGATGGCTATGTGTGGACGAAGGCAAAGATAGAAGGCAGTGTGGCTACCAGCCAAGGACATCAAGAAATGACAGCAGCCATCAGAAACTGGGAAAAACAGAAAGGAATTTGCTCCCTAAGTCCCTAGAGGGAGTGGGGCCTTGCCAATGTCTTCATTTCAGCCTTCTGCCTCCAGATCTGTGAGCAGCTAAATTTCTGTGGGTTGAAGGCATCATTTTTATGGTGACTTGTTATAGCAGCTATAGGAAGCTGATATACACTGTCCAATGGATGCATGTACCACATGTTGCTGCTTAGAGGATTTTCACAGACTTTACTTGACTGGCCCTTATTCCTGGAGGAATGTAAGGTTATCTGGCCCCATTTTCAGATCAGCACAATAAAAACAAGGACTTGGTTGGGCAGGAATGTGGCAATAAAGAGGCGGCTACTTCCCGTCAGCCTGCAGGGCTGATGAAATCAATGAAGTCTATCTCATGAGCCTTGGAAGTCATGGGGTAAGAAAAATGTCAGTAAGATAAATCAAGCAGAAACTTGAGATCTAAATAGGGTGAGGAAAAAGGACCACTGGGGACTATTCAACAAGAGACCTACACAAACAGTGAGGACAAGTAGTCCTTACTGAGATGCCTAGAAAAATAACAGCAGATACTGTTTGGCAAACCCCTATATCAGGTCAGGCACCCAATCAAGTCCTAACAGGTATTGCTTCATTACTAATCTTCAGAAGGTAACAGACTTATTCACATGTTCAAATATGAATCTGGAGATGATGGAAGTTGCCTAAAGTCACCAACTTGGAACAAAAGAGGTAGCTCTGACCTGGGAAGTGGCTTGAGAATCCACTTGCTGCATTGTGATAAAGCTATGGAGAAACTTTTGCAAAGAGGCAAGCAACTAAAGGCAATAGTGATTCATCACTAAAAGTTATCTTTTCAAATAATCTTGGTAAAAAGGTGAAATTTACCTGTAATCCCATTACCAGAGATACCAGCTTGTCAAATTCAGGAACAGACATGTTTTGGAGATATCTCTTCCATGAATGAGGGTGTGTATATATGTAGACATATGTGTGTATACATGTGTATATTTTCAAGTAAAAAATTACAATACTACATGTGCAAGTATGGTAGACAGGTCTACCACATGCACTTAATTGTAAATCTCAATAATCCAGTCCTTGGCATAAACCTGACCAAGATGGCAGTGGTGCAAAAGGACTTACAAAGCATGATTTAGCCTAGGGTAGCAAGGAAAAATATTCTATCACTGACCTGATTTAAAACCATAAGAGCAATGTGGCAATATATGCACACAACCAATGCCTCAGTTAGCTTGCTACTATTCCTAAGTCCTCCATGGCATCCCACACTTTGCTGCCTGTGCCTGCGGATAGATGATTCCACTGCCCCCACTTGGCAGCTGCTGTACCAGAGTAGGTGGTGATTTGGGTGGGGAGAGTGATTGGGGGTGGTTCTCAGAGAAGGGATATGGCTCAGCATCTAGACGATATTTTAGAAGCACACATAATACTCTCCTCAGACAAAGAAAAGGGTTTCCCTCTCTCTAGAGAAAACCAAGACTTGCTGAGCACGGGAAGGGGCAAACTTAAAGTACATCACAAACATAGCCCACTTGCCATGGAGTCTGGACAACTGCATCGAGAGTCTGCAGGTCCTTCTCAATTCACACCTGAAGAAACGCTAAGATTTTCTTCCTTCTGTTTTTCTTTTCCCTTCATATATCAAAGACCAAAACTTCTTGAGATGAGTTATTGGGAAGATAGAAGGAAAATTGAATTAACCACTTTAAAAACACTCAAGCTGTCTACTAGAGTTTAGATTCTAGCAACTACAATGGCATAATTTTCCCGTTGGCCAATCCCTTGAAATAATAATTGAACTGGCAAGTCCGTTCCTCATAAACACTTTCATCATCTCTGGCTCAACGAGGCCTAGCTACTGAGCCACAGATAAATGTTTCTTCAAGACAGTAAATCATGAGCCATATGTTAAGAATTACCCTCACACCCCTATAAATTGGACTATACCCCCCTTTGTCCTTTCCAAAACAGTGAAAGGGATTTTTTGGCAGCCAGACTCACATTAGAATCCCTGGGAATAACACTGCTAATTCCCAGCATGACACTTTGAAGCCTTCAGGGTCATATTTCACAATAGTATTTTCAGTGTCTGTAGAGACTGTATTTATAAAAACAGACACAAAACAATATAAGGCGACTGGAAACTAAGCTTCAGTCACCTCGAATGTGATCAAAGCTGATGATACTAGCTGTGGATAACTCTGAGACAGAGGCAGTATCACTAGAGGTGACAAAATAGCATCTGGAAAATCAGCGTTCTGCAGCCCCAAAGCAAATCAAATCCTGTCTCCATTCATTTCTAACTACGTAGCCCTGAGCAAGTCCTCATGTCTCAGCTATAGCATCTGTAAAATGGAGATGGCAATAATATTTACTTCACAGGACCATGAGAAGCAGACAAAATAATACAAAGGCACTTTAACATTTTATCACACTTTTCTAAACTACATTTGAAACTAGGCCTAATACCATGGCAAATAACTTGAATGGTAAGTGGACTCAAGTTCCTATAGGTGAGGACTTGGAATGTAGTTCACTTTTGCTCATACTACACTAGCCTGAACATAGTCACACAGCAACACCTGCAAGGACACCTGGGAAATTCAGTCCAGTTATGTTGCCAGGAACAAGAAAAAAACAAAGCACTGTTAAGCAATGGAAAATGTATATGCATGTACTTAACAGAAATGAACATTACATGTTGATAGCACACAGAATACTTATATTCCTATTCTCTTCTGCTTCCTTACAACCTATTTCATTTGAAATACATTGGCCAAAGCCAAATAGTTAATTTCCCCAATCCATTAATATTTTTTAATTTGCCATTTGATGACAAATGTAAGCACTGTTGGGGACAATAGTGGCAATAGTGGCAGTGAATAAGAGTGCAAACTAGATGCCTTCAAGTTTTCCTAAAAATAATTCTTCACATCTGGTTAAAAGACACTATAGTAATGACATGCAATGATTCCTACTTGTCTCAGATTCTCTTCTGTTGTGATAAAATATCGTGACCAAGCTACTAAAGAAGAGAGAGTTATATTTTGACCTAAAGTTCCAGAAGGATAAATAGAGTCGTGGAGGTGAAGACATGGCAGCAGAAGCATGAGATTAGCTTGTCCCATTGCATCCAGTTAGGAAACATGGAAAACAGGAAGTGAAGACAGACTATAAAACCACCCTTAATGATGTACCTCCTCCAACAAAATTCTGCCTTCTAAAGGTTTTACAACCTTCCTACACAGCACCAGCAGCTGGGAACCAAGTGTTCAAACATATGAACCTATGGGAGTCATCTCATTCCAAACCACAACACTACTTCAGATTTTAGGAATTGGCATCACAAACCTAGAAACAGTAGGTCAATTCCTATCACCCAGGCTGTCTTTGGATTTGTAACAAACTACAATCATAAATTGTGGAAACTAGCAATAATATACGCACACATGCATGAACACTCTCCAGAGAAGATATAAATAAGGAAGTAACACAAGGAAAAGGATTGTCCACTCTGCATATCTGACACCACAGAAAGCACAGAGGAAGCAAAGTGCTGCTTTCTCAGAAGCAGTGCTGCACCAGGTATTGCTTTTCATATTCTTGTCCTGAAAATCCCTCAAAACCAATGCATAAACTATTACAATGTTCTTCTTCCTGTCTCAGTATGCTGAAAGAGCTGAGCTTCCTCTGGATAGACATGGAGAGATGATAGGCAAGATGAGCAGTTGTACATTTCAGATGGATACCTAGGAATGATGGAGCTGACCTGATCAGTAGTAGAAAGTTCCCAGCAGAAGGCTGCTGAAACAGCAAGTTAAAGAAGATTGTGGCCTGAGCTAAGCAGAGACAGTGGGTGAAGAGAAAAAAAAGACTCTCAATACATTTGCATAACTGATTTGAAGACAAGAAAAAGCCCCCATAAAGACTGCTCACGTCTGTGAATTATACAAGTGTTGTTCATTGAGATGAAAAAGAGGAATGGGGGAAACTGGTTAATTCTGCTTTTATACCAGCTGTGTTGAGATACCTGAAGCTCAGTTAAAAGACATTTAGTTGATGCAGAGATATACGCAGATGAGGAGGGAATGCTATCAGCAAACAAATGATAGAGTCAGGCAACAAAGATATCAATGGTTACTACCACACTTCCATCTCCAGTAACACCAGTCTACTGTATAGAAGAAGAAGTGGGATGGAATATGAGAGTGAGTTTAGATGTACTAGACATAAGAAAAGAACAAAATGCCCAAGTAACTTTAGACTATGGCTTTGTTGCTTACTCATTCAATGAGTTTCCAAAGTATCCATATAGACAAGCACTGTGCCAAGGACTAAAGAAACCATGGTAAACAAAAGAAATTCTCTCTGTTGTCTATCAGGCAAGGCAGCTTCAAACAAGGAAGCAAAATTAAAAAATTAATAGTTGGAAGACTGTAAGAAGAAAGCAAATCATGGGGGCTGGAAAGGTGGCTCAGGGGTTAATCCTCTGCCTTGCAGGCAGAAGGTCCTGAGTTCGGATCCTAGACCCCACATATAGATGCCGGGCGGAAGCGGGGGGCGGCCTGCGCTTCTGGTCCTGGTAGGGCAGAGCCTGTGAATCCCGGGGCAGAGTGGGCAAGGAGGAGGTGGAGGTGGTTCATGGTGGTTCCCGAATTCATCTGTGGTTCTACACACACACACGCATATACCCACAATTGAATAAATAATAAATAATAATAAAAAAGATTTTAAAAAAGAAAGCAAACAGGACACTGAGGAAGGAAATTTCAGGAAAGAGGAAGAATCTATCATGATCTATTTGGGTCACAGATGGGAAAAACCTTCTCTTAATGGGTGGCATTTACATGCAGACCTCAAGGATGATGGAAGCCAATCAGATAAAAGTGGGAAAAGTGAATTTATGCATGAAAAGCTAAAAAAATACATGCTCTGGTTTGAAGAATGAGGAGGAAAAGAGAATTAGGAGACAAGTTAGATCATAAAAAAAATAGAATCTGGCTCTATTCAAGGGCGCAACAGAGAGTCAAGGAAGCTGTTCAAACCAAAGAGTAGCACAATACAACATACACTTGTAAAAGCATTGTTCATTCTGACACCAGAGAATGAATAAAAGAAGAACTGTGGACCTCAGTACCAGGTGAGAAGTACATGGGAATGGTAGATTAGACAGGGGAGTTGGAAGGGAAACAGAGGAGCTAACAAGATGGTTTAGTGTATAAAGGTACAATGTCAGCAAGCCCGACGGCCTGAGATCAGTCTCCTGAAACCACACAGTAAATACAGAAAACCATCTTCTGCAAGTTATCCTCTGACCTCTACATGCATCGTGACACATGTACTAACACACATACATATACCAAAACACACAAAAAATAATGAATAACAAATGCAAAAAAAAGAAAACAAAAGAAAAGGAGACAAAGGGGAAACAAATGGCTTTGAAATATAATTAGACATTGAACTCCCAAAGTCTAGCATGGGTCACAGGCACTATGATCCTTAGAGGCAAGGGACTAACAGCCATAATAGTGTTCCTATACCAAAGGAGGACACAAGAAAGAGCTCTAGGCAATGCTACTGAGTCCTTACACCTCACCAGAGAGGATGAGGACCCAGAGGGAAGTTTGACATGCACACTAAAGGATGCTCCAGGAACAGGGGGAGGGGACACTGGGAGAAGGGAGGGGGAGAAGGGAAAAAGGGGGGAGGGAACAAGGAGATCGGGGAGGGGTGGAGAGAGGGAGAGGACTGGGGTACCTATTAAGTTTGTATGCGTGGAAAAAATAAATAAAAAAAGAAATATAATTGGAGATTGCTATGGTTTGGATTTGAAATGTCCCCCAAAGGTTCATGCATTTAAGACTTGATATCTAATACAGCAGCATTCAGAAATAGAACTTTTGGTAAATGGTTGAATTATAAGAGTTCCAGCCTCATTAACTGGTTGATCTATCAATAATCTCATAACTAAATGGCTTTCACGAGGTTATGGAAACTTAGGTGGCACCTCGTCAAAAACAGGGGTCCTTGTGAAAGTGTACTTAGGTACTATATCTTCTCCCATGCCCATCTCCTAACCCACTGCTTACTCGCTACTATGAGATGAGCAACTTTTCTCTATCACACCACTCTGCAAGGATGCTTTGCCTCACTGTAGGCCCAAAGCAATGAGGCCAAGCACCTTGAACTGAATGCATGAGCCAAAATAAATCTTTGCTCCTTAAGCAGCTTTAGCTCAGTTACATGGCATAGCAACAGAACACTAAGAGTTATTAGTGAGATGCATTGAGTACAGAAACAAAGAATGATTCCGAAAATTTCAGCTTGAGCATCCGAGATTGAATGCCTATTTTCCAATGTCACTGTAAGAGACATAGAGATTATAATGTAGCCTGCATAACCACCATCTATCTGATCCAGCACAGTAGGTGAGCAGCTGCTCATAGGAGTCTCTCCTCATTGGTTCCTCCTCCACAAACCCCACACACAGCAGATTTCATGGCCTCTTTGTCCTCATTTCTACTTCCTCCATCTCATGGAATCCTGGACTGTTCTTAACTTCTTTCCCACACACTTTGCCTACTCAAATGCTCATATAAAAAAAAAAACCTTAAAACTACCTAGTTTCTTTTTACTAACAAAAATGTCTTTCCCCAGCTCTAACAACTACTCATATTAGCCAATTTCTCCCACCAGGACCACCCTCGGCTGTGAATCAAAAAGCATCCCATTCTCATGTCTAAAATTCCAAGTGGCTGTTGGCTAAAGACGTAAGGCTAGAAATTCTTCCAAAAAAAATTCATATCCCAGGGCCTGGCAATTATTTTCAATAATATTCCTCACATTAACACCATTTGTCTGTTAGAGAGTGAGTTAGTTTTCTGCGGCTTTGGCCAAAGTGATGTAAGGAGGCTCCTCCACACATGCAACAGCAGCACTGCAAAGCCACCAGCAGGACATGGCCATCGGTGGTGGCTAGAACTCAATTGTACTATTTAGGAGCAAGTCATTCCAACTGTGCATTGGCTGCCTGACATCATCACCCAGAATGGGAAATTTCCACCACAAAAATCTTCAAGTGCTATAAATCAGGCTTGTCCCATCCCATTCCTATAGTCAGTTGTTAAGCATTTACCAACACACCACTGGAAGCAGCTTTCCTGTTTTCCAACTGTTGTTCACTGGTTATTCATGTGTGCCAGCCTCTATACTGAGTGCCTTCTCTTGTACTCTCACTCTGCCCAACAACCTCAAGTAGGACACTGAACTTGTCAGAGTATCCATCACTCATTCTGATGCCTCATTCCTCCTTGCCTGAAGACCCTCATTCATTTTGTCTAACTTCCCTTTCTCTCCTCTCTGCACATTCATGATCACCTCCCTAACATTTGACCTTCCATTGTGGGATTCCTTAAGAATTAGATTCAGCAAGCCATCTAAAATGTATCAAGCAAAAAAATAAAAAAACTAACCTCCTCTGTACCGTTTTTATGCTCTCTACAGATTTGTTATTTCAATAACTCTACAGAGTTATTTCAGCATCAGTGTGAGAAAACTGTGTGTAAATCAAAACTTAATTCCAGGAATGTAGGAGAATTAGTTAACACAACTTTAATAAACTCATTAAAAAACATTACTAGAAAATTATCCATTCGCAGCACTCCAAAATTCTCTGTACATCTACAACCAAACCTCCCAGGAAGCACTGTGGAAGTCATTTGCCTCAGTAGGTGCAACAGACATTATCTAACTTCAGAAACATACAAAGTGCTATCAGTAAAGAATAAAAAGAACATGCTTTATGCATATTAATACTTTTTACAATGCCAGGAGTATGAAGGCTTACTGTGCTTCTATATTCTTCCTTGTTTCTGTAAGCCCATTTTCTGAATTTCTTTCAGAAAGAGTGTTTTATAAACATACTTGGTCTTACAAGGGGCAAATAATGTCATGAACTCAGAAACAAACTGCAAAGGCATAACCTTTTCCTTTGTCTGGATCCTAACAATCCTCTGATCAATGCACTGGTGCATCCTTGCTTTCTGCCATCAGGCAGAAAACGACTGGCCAGCTGAATTGAAAAAGCTTTAGTCACTAGAATATCCAAAACTCTGTCTGTAGTCCTTTCCCTATTAATCACTTATAACCAATGATATCTTCAGGAGAAATTCTATTCTAATTACCTTATCTGTCATATACTGAATTTTTTTATTTATTTCTTCCACTCATACAGTTGATAAGTACTCCTCCACTCCCTCCCTCCACCCCTCCCTCTCTCCCAATTCCTCCCCACCCCCCATTCCTGGAGCATCCTTTAGTGTGCATGTCAAACTTCCCTCTGGGTCCTCCTCTCTGATGAGGTGTAAGGACTCATGTAGGCATTGCCTAGAGCTCTTTTTTGTGTTCCCCTTTAGTATAGGAACACTATTGTGGCTGTTAATCCCTTACCTGGGTACTTAAGCTGCCTGCCCTTAAAGTAACTCTAAGAATTATTTTTGGAGCAGGATGAATTTTTCTGGTCACGTTTGTTGTCCATGACCTCTGACTGAAGGGATTACAAATCAATTTTATTCATCCTAATTAGAACAAAAAATTTATTCATTGGAGAAGAACCCAATTATAGAGTTATAATATACTCTCAAATTCTACATAAATTTACAGAAATTTTATTCAACTCTGGATCATAGTTTCTAATGAATCAATAAAATTAGCAACTGAAATGTTCTACGTATAAGGAGCATATTTCCCTATTTATATTGTGTTTATAGTAGGCCAGGAATTGACTGCCTCCTGAATCATCCCAATTATTTTGTGACTATTCCCCAGAAAAACAGCATATTAAAAACAAACAACAACAAGGAAAAAATGAAACCTTCAAAATTGGAGTTATGACACTCATTTAAGATAGACTTCAGAGGATTATATTGGTAATGAAGGAAGGAAAGCACTTTGGTAGGGCTATCTCATAGGACCTAATGGGAGACAATTTTGATTACCTTAAGAAAACAGTATAACCTGGAGTGCATCAATTCAGTTGCTCTAAGCATTGTGGGGAGAAAGGGTGCATGTCTTGCACATATCAGAATATACCTCCACTCCTGCCTCCAAACACAGAGCAGGCATTCAAACAATATTTGTGGGCTGGATGAATGATTTAACATTGCTTATGCTCTACTAATTCTATGTAAGATCTCGTTTTATTAAGCACATCTGAACATTTGCAATTAGTTCCCCTGAACTTTTTAATGTGACATATACATTTAATTTAAATGCATATTTAAAAACAATTGAAAAGTTTTCATAATCATATAATAAGACAAAACACTGAACCATTTGTACTCTGCAGAAAAATAGGCTAAAAAAATAAAATAAAATAAACAAAAACAATATTATGCAGGTGGGTAAGAGGGAGAGAGAGAAGAAAAGGAGATGAGTGAAGGAGGGAAGAAGGGGAAAAGGAAGGAAAAGAAGACATTGAAACTATGGTGCCACAAGAGGGACTCAAGTTGTCTTTGAAGTATTTTTACATAAACTCTTTTTAACATTTGTTAAATTGCTTGCCTTTCACAGAATCCTCATTTGAACAAAAGCCAGACCCAAACCTTACTAATTACTTCCCAAGCATCAACTAAAGGAATTAGCAAGGAATACAGTAACAAGGTCTCATCTGTCCTCAGATTTTATTTTTTAGGCCACACACAATTAAATGTTTGATCAGAATAAGCACAAGCCAATGTGTATTCCACAGTTGCCTTTGATGATACTTAGGATTGCTATGGAAATTTCCCTCATTAAGCCTGTCTGTAAATTTTTATCCTCAAGTCCAGTGTACTCTCTTAGGAAGGAAAGTATCTTTTTGCAATTTGGGCTGCTGAAGTACAGTGCATTATGAGCAGGATCCCAGCTCCTCCAGCATCTGATTAATGTCTTTCCAAGCTATAATAAGACCATCTGTAGCTCAGCTAACCACCTAACAACACACATCACTAGAACCATTATCTTTTATAATGTTGATCCTTGGTATCCAAGGGCTGTGGTTCAGACAAACTATTTAAAGTCATTATAATAACAAAAGTCTTGCCAACTGTGGGCATGACCACCAAGACTACCATTGGGTAACAAAGCCAGATGCAATAGATGCCAGGAAGACTAAAAAGCAGAGGTAAGAAATATCCACTTATGTTCCCAAAGAAGGGCAATAGGCAGCAAATTACATGAGTTCCAAAGAATCAATGTCTGGCACACTGGGGATTTGCAACAGATTCACACCTTAAGGACAGGATCCCTGAGGTCCTTGCCTAACTCTGTTCAGCTGATCGCTACATTGCATTTCCTTTCTTGTCAAATTTGATCTTGGATAAGGTTTAAGTTCTGAAGTCTCATTTTAAAAAGACTTGCTAAGTATAAAAATATTTATAACATGTATGCATATTCAGAGCTCGTGAAACACACCCACACCCACAATACCCCAAGTGGGAGTTCCTCTTGACACTGCAGCTGTTCACATAATGGTACTCCAGGAGCTCCCCATGACAGTCGTGAGCAGACAGCAAACTGTACCTCCAAACATACCTCAGCTTGCTTCTTACATGATGCCTAGCTTTACTTAATCTGACCATTCTAAATACTTAAAAACATTAACACAGGTGGATTTAAGCATATACAACACAACTGTGCAAGTCTCTGAAATATAATAGTTCCTTTCAAGTGGCAATGGTAATTCAATTGAAGGAACCGGACAGAGGGAAGCAAAATGATGAACAACTTCAAGAAGTAAAGTCAAAGCTGGGCATGGTGGTGCATGTCTGTAATCCCAGCAGTCATAGGGCAGAGAAACAAGAGGCTGGCACTAAGTCTGAGACCAGTCTGGCTCTACACAGCAAGCTCTAGACCATCCTGGAATATGTAGTGAGAAAGCATTTAAAATATAAGAAATAGAATTATCATTTGTTGGTCTTCCCATTATAAAACTCCAGCCTTCTGTGAAGTGTACCTTTATGTTAATATCTTTTCAATTCGATTTCTGACAATATTCTCTCCAGGACATCAAAGGAATACATGGTTTATTTAAAAATAGGAAAACCACAGAATGGCTACAAGGCCCCTATTCACACCTAACTACTAATGCTTTCATGTGCTTCTACTCAATCTCTTACCTGTACATCATTTTTCTAACTACTTGTACATTTCCACTTCTGTAATTACTGACAAATTAAGCTGGAATTATATTAAATATAAAGTTTTCATTCTGTTTTTTTATTTAGTACTATATACTTAAGTACTGCCCATTAACTATTGTGTAAAACACATGTAATAATATGAGAATATTCCATCTCATGGGTTTAAGAGACCTTTTAGATCGCAATTATCTTCCATGACTATTTAAAACATGAACATAAAAATGGGAAAGACAAGTTTCATCAAAGAGAAAAGAGAAAACTTAAAATAATAATCTTTTATGGCAATCTGAGCACAGGAATTCTGATCTCCACAACATGTGGTAGGGACCATATCTGTCTTATCCACAGTGATATTGCCTGAGGCCAAGGAGAGTCCTTAGTGCAATAAATGTTTATTTAAGGGGAGAAAATAATAAGAGTTTGTAGGCCATACTTCCATTCTTGAAGAGTTGTATACGTTGAGAGTCCAGAAAACTCCATTTCCTAATCACTGTGAGTTGCTGCTAGAGTAAATGGGGATCAAGAAATAAAGGGCTCACATGCATAATTATGTCATACTGTTTCATAGATGGCATTTTTACTAAGTGTAAACTGCTTCCATTTTGCAACATGCAAACTAGTTGGCAACACAGCAAAGTCAACTGAGGTAATATGATCCCCAAATGCATGAAGAGTTTATCAGATCCAGACAATGTGGGCATAAACTGACGCATCTTCAAGCAGATTTTCCAGTCAATCTCTTTGGAGCCGTAAGCCTGTGCCGGGTAGAATTTCCATGATTCAGCCTATCAAATCATAAAGATGCCATAGGGACTGCCACAAATGGACCATTAATTGTTGCCAGGAATATTAAGTTCAGTTTTTCTGAGTAAAAAAGATGGTGACTCCAGAATTCACAGAGAGATTGTGAACAAATATTTAAAAATAAGCTTTTGCCTATCAATTTAGACAAAGTGAATACTGGCATTGTTCTGGCTTTGTTTCCAGTTAAGCTCTGCTTTAGTCAGCAGGTTGGGAATTTAGGACACCTGCTTTGCTTTATCTGTACTTGCCTCAAACTGAAGCTTTAAAGCCCCAACTTTACCATCTTATCATTTTGCAGATGTAACGGCAAACACGGCGCCAAGACATTATAAATCCCCCTATGTTCAGAGCAGTTAATAATAAAGAGCAACACGAAGGAAGAGGCATCTGTCTATTCTTCACACACAAGATTTTCCTTCTCCTTGGGCTATTTCCAGGAAGCAATAGCTTCAGAAGTTACAATAACTCAGTAGTGAAGACCTCCTGACTGCCTTAGAAACAGGCAAGGTTAGGATTCTAAGTGTTCCCACATTCCCATAAGAGAGAAGTTACCTAGCTAGTCACAGGAGTCTGGGCACCTACACCAAAGGTCCATGTATATGATGAAGCAAAGAGCTTGAGAATGAGAAGCACATTTGAGACGGCCTTTTGAAAATTGACATTACCACCAGGCCAGAGGGTAAGAAGTAGAATAGACAGTCTGGGAAACTGGAAATGCTGCATCCTTAGACACCAGCTCCCTCAGGAACTCCAGCTCAGAAAAGAGGGTGCCTAGAGTTGAAACTGAGGTCCAAATTTCACATTTCCTCTCCACCCAGTTTCTACAGTGTGGTCAAGTAGGTCAGATCTGGTCATCTGGCTCCTCTACTGAAACGCTTCAAAGGTTCCCACAGCACAATGGATGGGTCGGGAAGCCCAAGGCAGTGTTGTAAGCCCCCAGTAGTCCTGCCTCCTCCACCTCCTCTCACGCCACTCTTCTCTCACTACCTTTCAGCTCCACTGACTGCAGCTTCTGGGGAATCTGACTTATACTCTTCTCAGCCCTGTTCTGCCTCCCATCTGCTTCCTTTTCTCTCTTTCCACCCCTCAGAACTCTGGTCTCTCATCAGTTCTCCAACATGCTTTGCTTCGCCTTCAGTCTAGACAGTTGCCTCCTAACAAGCATATATGTCTTTATTCTAGAAATTTCTTCAAGGTACCCACCTTGCCATTTAGAATGTAAGTGGGTTTACCACTTCCAGAACATAGCATAGTGTGTATACTACACAGAGTCAGTGCTCAGTAAATGCACATTCAGTAAGTGTTCTGAATCCAGAGAGATTCAGAAGGAAGATCCAATGTTGAGTCTTGCCCCTTCAACAGGAAAATAAAACAAGAACCTATCTGGGAGCCTAAGTCATCTTTGGTGAATGACATCAGTAGGTCCCTTTCCATCCTTCATTTTTCATTTAAAAGAAGTGCCAATTCTGGGGCATAGAGAATCCCAAGCAATTTCACCAAATAATTGAAATTTTCATAAATTCATGGCATTCGTTCCCTTCTATTACAGAACTGCTATTCAGTACAGTTGTGACAGGGAGAAAAGGGTATATTTCTCTTCTTACTTCATCTCTGACAACCTAGTACAGTATGAAAACAAACAGTTTAGGCACAAACAAACTTTAAGAGCACTTTTACATTCAACATATATTTTCCCAACAGATATTTCCCAATATCATCAGTGGGGCATACACAAGCACATATTGCTGTAAATTAAATTGTAACTAATATTCCTGGTCTTTTTTCTTCCTCCCAATTAATTGACAATAGCTTTCTTTTACACAAGAGTGAACAACCTGGAGGCTGACAAATCAGATATAAAAGGGAAGTTGACAAGGGATGCTGGCTAGTTGCTATGGAGATGCGCACTGTTGGTGTTGTCTTTAATATAAATTAGTATCCACAGGAAAAACAATTTGTTGAGCCTAAGTGAAAGAATGGCACATGCCCAAAAAATACATTTGGGATAAACTTTTACATAAATTAATTATTTCTTAATAGTATATCCATGAGACAATCTGTATAGGTATGCTTTGAACTAAATATTACATTTTGAGCACTGAAATGAATAATGCATCCGCACTGTGGTGTGGACTTTCACTTTGTGTTTAAGTTACACTATCAGGCATTCCTTATGAAATTCCACAAATGAAGACATAAAATCGATTTACACTAAATAATCCACCAAATCCAAAAGTATCCACTAAATGCAGAAATATTGGATAAACCCCTGCACCTTTTCAGTAAATGTTATTTTGTTTGTTTCATGTTTGAGATTTGCATGTTTTTAAAAAAGCTTGTAGCATAATATAAAAATCATTTGGCCAGTAATAGTCATACTTAGTCCTTGGAGAATAAAGGACACCTTGTTCTCATATTTGAGTATCTACAATATGGGAAGACTATTACCTATAGTTATTTAATCTTAACAGTAAGTCAACATAGTAGATATCCCTGAACTCATTCACAGAACTTGAAACTGACAAACTAGAAGTTTACGCTATGTATTTTCCACAGAGATGATATCACTACACTGAGACAAAACTTGGCTGTGGAGAAGGAAAAAACAGCTGTAGATATTATAATGATGGATAGGTAAACTACAGCACACAATTAATTTGTTAGTGTTGAATTGCTCTCCTCAAAGAGCATTTAAATTTAGTTGGTTTTCTTAGAGCAATAACATAAAAAGATTGAG
This sequence comes from Typhlomys cinereus, assembly GCA_023101885.1. NCBI lineage: Eukaryota > Metazoa > Chordata > Mammalia > Rodentia > Platacanthomyidae > Typhlomys > Typhlomys cinereus. The sequence continues at coordinate 530,190 of JALPQD010000693.1, read as the reverse complement.
AAAAATTGGACTTACTACTAGTAAGTCATCATTTACTTATTAAGTGAGCATTTAGGAAACACCTGTGGGCAATATGCCATGGGTGTATGGTTCAAAAAAAAAAGAAAAAAAAGACATGGACCTTCAGGGCCCCAAATTTAAACCACTCAGGGGACATGAATGTAAACTAAGTAATCAGAAAAGTAAAGATACCACTACAAATCATGAAGCATGCTCTGATTGAGAATCAGGGTAGAGTGAACGGAATGAGGGCAGAACCTTTCTCTTTACAGAATGATGTGAGACTGAGACCAGAAGGAAAACAAGATTTCACTGAGGCAAAGAACAGTGAGAAAGAGTGTTGAGCTTAGAGTCCAGCCAGAGAGACCCTGCTGTACCAAAGAGGGCTATTGCTTTCCTGGTCACAAAGAACCTACTGTTCTCTTGACTTAGTGACCAAAAAGGATGGACTCCAGATTCAGATCAGAGCTTTATTCCTGTCATCTTAAGCAATTTGCTTCCTCTTGCCTGGCCTCTATTTCGACAATGTAAAATAAGGATAACATTGCCCACCCATGGCTGCTATGAGGATTAAAATGAAAATCATGAAAAGTTTCTGGTTTGGGAAAAAAATTAAGAGAAAAAAGAATTGGTCATATGTGATTGTTTATCTGTTATTATAAATAGATTAATATTATTTTATATTTCTATTCATTTATATTTTTCGTGTGTGTGCCAGAGAGCACTATGAATGTGTGCACCTGCAGAAGTCCAAGGGTGGCTTCACGAATCATCTTGAATTATTTTACTTCCCTATTAAGCTTTGCTCTGGGGTTTCCCAAGTTCCACCTTCCAGGGCCAGAATTAAAGGCCACCACCGAATCCACCTGACATTTTTATTTGATATCTGAGGTTCCCAACTCGGATTCTTTGACTTACATACTCAAAGTTTTAACTCCTGGACCATCTACCCAGTCCCAAATAGATCAGCCTTAAAAACAAAAGAGCACTCCTCTAAATGGTACGATGAACTAAGCTCCATTCAAAATATCAGCAATTGTCTGATTATTACTCACAATATCCTCTGTCCTTTTCTGAGCCAGGTTCTCACTTGATAGCCCATGCTGTCCTTGAACTTGCCTTGCACTCACAGTCCTACTCCTCAACCTACACTAGCTTAAACTGTGCTGTGGGACTTCATGCAGATAAAACAAAACCTTGTGTAAGGACTTTCTAATCATGAACATTTATTTCCACGCATTATAATCCAACACAATCCCCAGGTCTCATTAAGAATCAACATTTCACAATAGGTCTCCCAAAATATGATCCCAACATGCTAATTTCAAGAAATGCTAAAAAAAAAAAAAAGTTTATATAGACAAATGGCTTTGTAAACACTACTGAGGATATGAATGACTTTGTTATATTCCACAGATAGGACACACTCTTTTAACTGTCAGATTGGCAATATACAATGTAAACCTCTATGCTTATCTCTGAGAGGTTATCTGCATTTATCCAAAGAGGTTCAATTGAGGAGTGAAAAATCCACCCTGAATTTAGATAGCACCCTTCCCTATTAAATGAAAAAGGAAAGGGGAAGCTGAGTACCAGCATTCATTTCTCCCTGCTTCCTACTTTGCATAAAATGTGACTACGTGGACTGGAAGGGTAGCTCAGGGATTAAGATATGGCAGCCTGCACTTCTGGGCCTGGTGGAAGAAGCCTAGGAAATCCCAGAGCAAAGCAAGGAGGAGGAAGGAGGTAGAAGCACCCTTGGTCCTACACAGGGACACACAGTGCCCTCTCATACACACACACACACACACACACACACACACACACATACACACACACACACACACACACACACACACGCATGCACACACACACACAAAAGATGTGACCATTTGACTGGATATCTCAAATTCCTACTACCCTCCCCTACCATGGTAGGCTGTAACCTCAAACTATGAGCCAAAATAAATAACTCCTTTTAAGTTGTTTTTATCAGATTTTTTTTCACAGAAACATTAAAAAAAATGAACTAACAACGGGGTTTCGATTGCAAGCCCAAAATGAGCTGACCAAAGAAGAAATGGATTGAAAGACTCTGGGGCAGCTCACAGGACCACTGGAAAGTCTGCAGAGATCCTCAGTACCTAGGATCAGCACCCACTCACTGCACACTCAAAACTGTTGTATCAGTCAGCAGCACTGTAGCTGCTAGGCCTGTCTAAAAAATCCTTAGACACTGATCGCTAAACACTGCTAATCCTTCTACTGCAATTATCCCTACAGCCTATCATATTTCAGATTTTATCATTGCCACATCAAGGACTACACATCTGACCAATGAAAGACGTACCAAGGGACAGATACATGGCAACTCAGAAAGTAAGCATTTAGTATTTTCCACTTCTTTGGTGAGAATCAAGTTTTGCTTCTTCCAAGACTCTGAACATAGAAAATTCTCTGTAGAACTATAGAAAAAGGTTCTGATACTAGAGAAAGAAAAATTAACCATGGTGTCTATTATATCAGTAGAATCCAAATGTTTTATAGGTGTTTTTCTAACAAAGGTAATGAAGCTTGCAATGTTTTATTTGTTATACTTCATAGCTAAATATATAGGAACATATATTTATAAATCAAATGTATGCACTATTCTAGTAAATCTAACTTAGGTAAAACAACCTCTTAGAAGCATATCCAAATAAATATCTGGGACTGGGAAGATAGGTCAGGCAGTAAAGCACTTAAACACACATAAAAAAAATCAAGGGTAGTGGCATATAGCTGTAATCATGGAACTTGGGAGGTGAAGAAAGGACGATCCCTAAGGCTTATGGACCAGTCTGCCTAGCTGAATCAACAGATCCTGGACCAATGAAACACCTGTCTCGAACAAACAAACAAACAAACAAATAAACACAATGGCTTCCACATGTAGGTAAACACATACACAGACACACACGCACACACACACACACACACACACACACACACACACACAAACTGATGAACAGGGATGAAAAGATTATTCAGTCAATAAAGTATGTACCATGCAAGCATGAGGATCTGAGTTCAATACTCAAGAATCCATGTTTTAAAAAGTCAGGGCTGGATGTGCATGCCTATAGTCCTAGCTCTGGGGAAGTGGAAAAAGAAGGACTGACTTTACTAGCCAGTCAGTCTCCCAGAATCAGTGAGCTAATTCTCCCTCACTCCCAGGTTAAGTGAGAGACTCTGTCTCGATCAATCAATCAATCAATCAATAAAGTGTTGAATGATTGAGGAAGACACTAAAATTGACCTCTGACTTCAACATGCACATTTGTCATGAATTCCGTGAGCACAACACACACACACACACACACACACACACACACACACACACACACACCCCATATACATACACAATGAGGTAAGAATTTTTTTCTACTTTTACAAGCATATTGAGTATTCAGTACAGGTTTCCTCCCTCCCACTCCCTCCCACCCTTCTGCCTGTGTGCTTCTATGGACCCCAGGGTTCACTGTAGCTTGTCTATTCCTGTGGGTGCTCAGGCTTCCATGGTATATCAAGTTACCTCTCTTCAGGCCACTCCACTGATATGCGAATTTTCCTTCACTCATCCAGCTTTAGACCCAAAGATTTCCACTATAAGTTCCCATTCTATAGGTATAATAACAGCTACCTACAGACCAGTTTGATGTACTGTCTATATTTCCTTCCTTTTTTTAGATATTTGTTCTAGTTTATAGTAACAGGGATGGATGCCATTTTGACAAGTGAGTCTTGAGTCCAATCAGAAAGCTGCTGGTTGTCTACTTGGTACTCATGCCACTTTTCCCTGTCCATTCTTGCTCCTCCCTCAGACCTTTCTTTTGAACACTTAGCTCTCCTCTCTTCCTCCTGTCCTTACTTCAAACTTCTATCTCCTATCTGTATTCTTTAGTTAGTATAATATCTGACTTGAGATTTGGTCTACTATTTGTGAATGCTCTCCCATTGTTTCCATTAGTAAACTGCTCCACAGGAATTCTGACAAGATTGACATAAAGGAGCATGGTCTGACATTTAGAAGCTGGTTTGCAAGCACACTAGGCTTTGTGAGTAAACCAGTAAACAAAGAGCTACCATCTTTGTCGGAGACCATCAAGATTGTACTTGTTGTCCACTGATGCTCCCTTGGAGACAGAGCTTGGGAATGGCCTCACTTGGAGCACCTCCAAGCATTAGGGTATATTTGCCCTAATATCATGTCCCACACATATGCCCACTAGGTTTTTTGTGTCTAAGAGAGGCATTAAGCTATACAGAATGAAGAAGGTTAACTAAAAGAAATTCCATCTATGCTGCCCTTCCCAGAATTCACTTCCCAGGAGTGAATTTCCTGTTTTTAAAGCTGCCTTTGAGTCATCCCTCCTGTAAGTAACCCTCACACCTATTCCTGTATGTAACCCCCCAACAAACTTGATTTATTGGTTCAAGTTGTACGCTGGCATAATTGTTACTTTGGTCTGTCTTTGAAGACCTACCTGGGGTGGATAGACAGTTGTATGGCCTTTCCTCAGGAAAAGCTCACACAACACTGGGTCATGTTAATTTTCAGTTCGATATAAACAATCTTACAGAACACCAACTGTCCAAAGTGAGGGAAGACAAGCCCAGACCATGCTGTAATTTTCTAAGCATAATAATAGGGTCACTGTGCCACTGTGTAAAAGAGTGACTATTATTTATTTATTAATGACAATTTTACATTGGCTCTAGTCTGCTTCCCTGTAGATAAAAAGTACTAATACTTGTCCATAGAGTTGTAACTACTTTTTGCCAAACTAAATAATGAAAAGAACAGCAAAATCCTTCATCATTAAATACTTGCCTGACTCAACCCACATTAAATCCTAAAAATAGACTTTTTCCCCTAGGATTATCTTACTAAAATATCCCAGGATTCTCCATGGTACATGCTTCCTTCAATGCTAGGAGTAATACATCCTAGGTCATCATCAACAGGTTTTACTCCTTTGGTCCCTGACTGAACAGCACTAACATCAAGCAAAAGAAAAATATATTGCATGAAGGGAGACAAGGCATCATCCATGATAATTCTAGATCATCAATGTTCACTGACAAGGCCCAACATGCAGGGCTCTAGCCGAAATGCCACCTACTTGGATATAGCCAGCTCCTACCCCAAGTACTAACGTCATGGAAATCAGACTGTTCCTTATGCAACTACAGTATGTTTGAACTTATTAAATCACTAGTCTGAGATATTTTGCAATATCATCTCCTAACTATGAAATGTTATATGAAACTATTTCATACGTACAAGTAGCTAGTAGTTAAATGGGTTAGGATCCAGTCAGGGAGGTTATTTAAATTTTCTGTAACAATGCAAATTACCTATCTGCAAAACATTTCATGACCTTTTTCTCATATATGATTGTGTCTATAAGAATTTACATCCACACTACAAACCAAAAAAAATCACAAAAGACCTTTATAATGAAATACTACAAATCCATAGCTGTAAAAACAGCCTGGTATTGGCTCCAAAATTGACAAACAGATCAATGGATAAGGGTTGAAGACCCAGATATAAGCCCACAAAAATACAGCCATTTGATCTTTGACAAAGGGGCCCAAAAAATCCGATGGAAAAAGAACAGCATCTTCAACAAATGGTGCTGGCAAAACTGGATCTCCACATGCAGAAGATTAGAACTGGACCATACTTGTCACCATGTACAAGAATTAATTGCAAATGGATCAAGGACCTCAACATAAGGCCTCAATATAAAAACCATAGTTGAGAGAGAGAGCCCAGCCCTGCCCTACCAACACGGAGCCCCACGCGTCCCTGCGGCGAGCACCCAGGCCGACTCCGGCTTGGCCTGCGCCCCGCGGCACGGATGACCCCAGCCCCCTCCGCGCTGCCCCACCCCGCGCCGCCCCGCCCCCGCCAGCTGCCCAAGGTGAGTGAGAGAGAGAGAGCCCAGCCCAGCCCTGCCCCCCACCCGGGAGCCGCCCGGCCAGCAGCACCGCGCCCCGCGGCCCCTGGCTTTGCCCCCGGGGCCCCGCCCCCCTCCGCGTCGACCTTCCCAGGTTGCAGGTGAAGAATTCTGCCATCAACATCAGACCCTCTGCCTCTCTGGCCCACCGGGGACCTATGCACGTGGTCCACGGAAGACACACTGCTACTCGGAATTCAATAGAGCCCAAAGGAAACTCAAGCAAAATTCTAAGGAACAAAGGGAACACAGGTCATACATCTGGACTCCACTACAATCAGTACATCACATGGGCGAGATTCTTCTCATCCAACCCAAAGATAAGTAAACTTTTTCTTTTCACCTTACTAATCCTTTAAAGTATCAATGCTGTAGATCAACTTTCTCATACAGCCACCCCACAACATACAACTCTAGGGAGTACACCACTCATCCCCACATTACACCAAGATACTAAATTGTAGAAGTGCACTACCAAACTAATATTCACCCCCTGGTAACATAACCTGACTTAACTGACGTACTAACAGCCTAGTAGCCTCATCTAGGATATAACGATAACAATACACAAACATACCCAATCCAAGGCAAGCACTAGTAATAACTGGCAAGTGTAACAATACGAACTAGGTGGATTCAGTGAAAAACACACAGAAACTGAAAGGTCCTAAAAAACAAAAAAACAATGTACAAGTCAAAGTACAGATCTACGAGAAACAAAACTCAAGAAGACCAATCTCCTGCCGAAAGAATCAATCCCATAATGAGGGATTCTGACCAGAACAAATCCACAGAAAATAACCACGAAAGCCAGACCCAACATAACGGCTTTCAGAGTATGATCATTACCATGATTAATACTATGAAAGAGAAAATCCGAGAAGAGTTAAACAACAAACAACTTCGAACAGGAACACAACAGGCACTTGGAGGAGTTGAGAAAAACAGTTCAAGAAACAAAAATAGGTATAGAGCAATTAAAACAGTCTCAGACAGAGTTTAAAATTGAACTAAAAGACAAATTATCTTTAACCCAAAACTCAACAGAGAATCTTATCAGCAGAACAAATGAGGCAGAAAATAGAATTTCAGATCTTGAAGACAAAGTGGGAGAATTAACCAGCTCAATGGAAGAGATTGTTAAAGCCTAAAAGATACTGGAGAGGAACACTCAAGAGATATGGGACACTCTGAAGAAGCCTAACATGCGCATTCATGGAATACCAGAACAAGAATCCCAAAATACCACACCAGAGGAAATATTTCAATTCATCATGAATGAAAACTTCCCACAACTAAAGAATGAGAGGCCTATCCAAATACAAGAGGCATTTCGCACTCCAAACAGATATGACCAAAATAGAAAATCGCCATGGCAAATAATAGTCAAAACACTCCACATTCAAGACAAAGAAAAGGTGCTGAGAGCTTCAAGAAAAAAAGCAACTCACTTTTAAAGGTAAACCTATTAGAATAACAAATGACTACTCAATGGAACAGAAAGAAAAGCAAGAAGAGCTTGGAGAGACATACTTCAAGTATTAAATGAGCAAAAATGCCAACCCAGACTGATATACCCGGCAAAACTATCTGTCATGATTGAGGGAGAAAGAAAAGTTTTCCAGCACAAAGACAACTTGAAGGGATACATGTCTACCAAACCAGGGCTTCAAAAAATCCTAGAAATGATACTCAAGCTTGAAGAAAAGAACAAGCGTATCCAGGACAGAAGGGAAGTATAATACCACCAAAACATAAATATCAAACAACATGCTTACAAAGTCTACTAAACATAAAAAATGTCCAGAATTAAAAATAATTTCTCCATTATAACATTAAATGTCAATGGTATTAACTCGCCGATTAAGAGACACAGATTACAAACTTGGATTAAAAACCACAATCCAACAATCTGCTGCCTTCAGGAAACTCATCTCACCACAAAAGATAGGCACATCCTAAGAATGAAAGGCTGGTCCAAAATCTTGCAAGCTAATGGAACCAGGAAACAGGCAGGGGTAGCAATTATGCTTTCAGACAAAGTGGACTTCAAACCAAAGAAAATCATAAGAGACACAGATGGATACTACATTTTAGTCACAGGTACAATTCACCAGGAAGACTTCACAATCCCGAACATTTATGCACCCAATACGGGCCCCTCCACATTCATTAAGAAAACCCTACAGCACCTAAAGCAAGAAATCAACCCCCAAACGATAATTCTTGGGGACTTCAACACCGCCCTCTCAACATGGGATAGATCAACAGGTCAAAAGCTTAATAGAGACACTTCGGAACTTAATCAAACCCTGAAAGAAATGGACCTTACAGATCTCTATCAAACTTTTTACCCACGTACCAAAGAATACACATTTTTCTCAGCAGCACACGGAACTTTCTCCAAAATAGATCACATACTGGGCCACAAAATGAATCTACACATATACAAGAAAGTTGAAATTCTAACCTGTGCCCTATCAGACCACCATGGCCTAAAGCTGGACATCCACAACACAACAAACAAGAGAAAATACACTAACTCCTGGAAACTTAACAATATGATGCTGAATGAGAACTGGATTCAGGAAGAAATTAAAAAGGAAATTCAAGATTTCCTGAAAGTGAACGATAATGAAAATACAACTTACCAAAATCTCTGGGACACAATGAAAGCTGTTCTAAGAAGTAAGTTCATAGCCCTTAATGCCTACATCAAAAAAATGGAAACATCAGAAATAAATAACTTTGCAGCTTAAGGCTTTAGAGAAACTTGAGCAATCTGATCCCAAAAGTAGTAGAAGAAAGGAGATTAGCAAAATAAAGGGAGAAATATCTGAAATCGAGACTAAGAAAACGATAGAAAAAATCAACCAGTCAAAAAGCTGGTTCTTTGAAAAAATCAATAAGATTGATACACCCCTAGCTAAATTAACCAAAAGCAAGAGAGAGAAACCCCAAATTAACAAAATTAGAAATGAACATGGAGTTATCATTACGGATACCCAAGAAATCCAGAGAATTATAACATCATATTTCAAAAACTTGTACTCTGTGAAGTTTGACAACACAAAAGAGATGGATGAATTTCTAAGTAAACACAACCTACCTAAATTGAATCAGGAAGTTGTGAATTACTTAAATAGCCCTATAACATACAAGGAAATTGAAGAAGTAATCTCAAATCTTCCCACCAAAAAATGTCCTGGACCAGATGGATTCAGCACAGAATTCTACCAGACATTTAAGGAGTTAATAACACCAATACTCCTTAAACTGTTCCATCAAATAGCAAAGGAAGGAACACTACCAAATTCCTTCTATGAAGCTAATATCGTCTTGAACCCAAAACCTAATAAAGATTCACTTAAAATTTGCGGAAGAGGGGGCGGTAAGATTGTAAGAGCAAAAGGATGGGAGGAGCAACGATTTGCAAAATTCTCAACAATAGTTGGGGCCAAAGCAATCATAATGGGACTTTGCATGCCCTGCGCAATGTCCAGCGCACTGTTGCCCTCATAAAGTCTACCATCTGTTAAGGGCACCGAGACCCTGGAGGCAAGGGATTGACAGCCATAGTAGTGATCTTATGCTTAAGGGGAACAAGAGAAAGGGCTTATGGAAATGCCACTGGGTCCTTATATGTCATCGGAGAGAGGACCCAGTGGAGAGTTAGTCGTACATAATAAAGGACTCTCTGGGAATTGGGGGGGAGGCACTGGGGGAAGGGGAGGGAGAGGAGGGGGTTCGGGGGGAGGAGGGGGAGGGGGAGGGAACTGTAAAAAATTTTAAAATGTATAATTAAATTTTTAATAAAAAAAAAGAAAACTATAGGCCGATCTCTCTGATGAACACAAACGCAAAGACTCTCAACAAAGTCTTAGCAAATCGGATTCAAAAACATATCAAAAAGATCATTCACAGGGACCAAGTAGGCTTCATCCCCGACACACAAGGTTGGTTCAACATACGAAAATCAATAAATGTAATTCATCATGTAAACCAGTCCAAAGACCAAGACCACATGATACTCTCGATAGATGCAGAAAAAGCCTTTGACAAGCTCCAACAGCCTTTTATGATCAAAACGCTAGAGACAGTAGGAATGGAAGGAACCTTTATCAATATAATAAAAGCTGTATACAACAAGCCCACAGCAAGGATTATGCTCAATGGGGAACAATTGGAAGCATTCCCACTTCGATCAGGAACTAGACAAGGCTGTCCACTATCACCACTTCTATTCAATATTGTACTTGAAGTCTTAGCTGAAGCCATAAGACAAGAAAGGGACATAAGTGGGATTCAAATCAGCAAGGAAGAAGTCAAGCTATACCTATTTGCAGATGACATGATCTTATACCTGAGTAATCCCAAAAACTCCACCAGGAAGCTCCTGGAACTAATTGAGAAGTTCAGCAGGGTGGCAGGATACAAAATAAATGTGCGAAAATCAGAGGCCTTCCTATATGCCCAGAATGAAAGAAGTGAAAAAGCCTTGAGAGAAACAATCCTATTTACTGTAGCCCCTAAAAAAATGAAATACCCTGGTATAAACCTAACCAGGGAGGTAAAAGACCTTTACAATGAAAACTTTAAAACCCTGAAGAAAGAAATTGCAGAAGACACCAGAAGGTGGAAAGACCTCCCATGTTCCTGGATTGGCAGAATCAACATTGTAAAAATGACCATCCTACCAAAGGCAATATACAAATTCAATGTTATACCAATTAAAATCCCAAAGCAATTCTACAAAGAAGTTGACCAAATAATCTCAAAATTCATATGGAGGCACAAAAGACCCAGGATAGCAAAGACAATCCTGAGTAACAAAAACACTGCTGGAGGTATTACCATACCAAACTTTAGTTTATACTACAAATCCATAGTTATAAAAACTGCCTGGTACTGGCTCCAAAATAGACACACAGATCAATGGATAAGGGTTGAAGACCCAGATATAAGCCCACAAAAATACAGCCATTTGGTCTTTGACAAAGGGGCCCAAAGAATCCAATGGAAAAAGAACAGCATCTTCAACAAATGGTGCTGGCAAAACTGGATCTCCACATGCAGAAGATTAAAGCTGGACCCATACTTGTCACCATGTACAAGACTTAATTCCAAGTGGATCAAGGACCTTGATATCAGGCCAGACACTATAAAAATCATAACTGAACGGATAGGGAACTCCCTTGAGCTGATTGGGCTAGGCCAACATTTCCTAAACAGACATCCAATGGCACAGTCACTGCTACCAACTCTCAACAGTTGGGATCTTGTGAAATTAAAGAGCTTCTGTTCAGATAAAGAGATTGTAACACCAGCTCAAAGGCACCCCACAGAATGGGAGAAAATCTTCTAACCACACATCTGATAGAGCTCTATTATCCAGAGTGCACAAACAACTTAGAAAACTAAACTCCAAGGAAAACAATGGCCCAATTAAAAAATGGGCCCTGGAACTTAAAAGAAATTTTACCAGAGATGAAATTAAAACGTCTAACAAATATCTTAAAAAATGCTCCACTTCTTTAGCCATAAGGGAAATGCAAATCAAAACTTCCCTGACATAGCATCTCACCCCAGTCAGGATGGCAAAAATCCACAATACAAACAACAACAAGTGCTGGAGAGGATGTGGAGAGAGGGGAACTCTCCTGCATTGCTGGTGGGAATGCAGGCTCATACAGCCACTCTGGCGAGCCGTCTGGAGATTCTTAAAGAAATTAAAGATTGAAATGCCATATGACCCTGCGATTCCACTTTTGGGAATAACCCCCTATGCAGCAGAGGTTCGCCTCCATAGCACAAGCACGACCATGTTCATAGCAGCACTGTTTATAATAGCAAAGTCATGGAATCAACCTAAATGTCCAACAGTTGACGAGTGGATAAGGAAACTGTGGTACATAACTGTGGTACATCTATACAATGGAGTACTACTCAGCCATCAAAAATGATGAATTACTGGAATTTGCTGGGAAATGGATATCATTAGAAGCAATTATATTAAGTGAAGTATCCCAAACCCATAAAGTTAAGCGCCGTATGTACTCCCTAATAGGTGGCTCCCAGTACCAAACTCACCCAGCCCACATTGAGACACTTAAAGGTAAACCTATGTAATACAGTAATTGCAAGGATTGTGAACAGGAGGGATGGGGTTGGAGGGCCACACCAGAAACAAGGAGAGAGGGGACCATGTTACAGCAGAGAAAATTGGCCTCCAAGGAATGCAAGTAAGTAATGTGACACCTGGTTAAGTTCACAGATGTTCGTTCCTGATCATGTACAAATGAGGGGATATGATCTCACCAGAAGGGGAGGGCACATAGTCTGGCAGATGAAAGGTGATCATTTTGCAAATGGGTGACTGACCCCTCCCTTACTGAAGTTTCCTGCTTTTATTAAATCTACCCTTGAATGTCTATTATAACAAGACTCCAGTTTAACAGTTTTTTGTCTCTGACCAGGGGGTGACATACAGTGCCCATCAGGATGGAGTGAAGGGCATTGCAGGAGCAGCAAAACTGCAAAAGAAAATTAACAAACCACAATCCAGAACTTCAGAGACTCTATATCAATCACATAGAACTAGACCAGCCTAATCTCTCCCATCGTGAAGCTCAGGGACATTTGCAGAAGAGGGGGCGTTAAGATTGTAAGAGCAAAAGGATGGGAGGAGCAATGATATGAAGATTCTCTACACTAGTTAGGGCTGAAGCAATCATAATAGGACTTTGCATGCCCTGCGCAATGTCCAACACACTATGGACCTCACAAAGTCTAGCATCAGCTAAAGGCACCAAGATCCTTGGAGGCAAGGGATTGACAGCCACAGTAGTGTTCCTATGCTTAAGGGGAACACGAGAAAGGGTTCAGGGAAATGCCACTGGGTCCTTGTATGTCATCAGAGAAGAGGACCAAGAGGAGAGTTAGGCATACACAATAAAGGACTCTCTGGGAATTGGGAGGGAGGCACTGGGAGACGGGGAGGGAGGGAAGGGGATCAGGGCGTTCAGGGGGAGGAGGGGGGGAGGGAACTGGTCTACCTATTAAGTTTGTATGAGCGGAAATAATAATAAAAAATGTTAAAAAAAAAAAACATAGTTGAAAGGGTGGGGAACTCCCTCAAGCTGATTGGGCTAGGCCAACAATTCCTAAACGGACATCTAATAGGCACAGTCACTACAACCAACACTCAACAGATGGGATCTTGTGAAATTAAAGAGCTTCTGTTCAGATAAAGAGCTTGTAACTCGGAGCACAAAGGCAACCCACAGAATGGGAGAAAATCTTCACTAACCACATATCTGATAGAGCTCTATTATCCAGAGTGCACAAAGAACTTAGAAAACTAAACACCAAGGAAACTAATGGGCCAATTAAAAAATGGGCCTTGGAACTTAAAAGAAACTTTACCAGGGATGAAATTAAAAGCTCTAACAAATATCTTTAAAAATGCTCCACATCCTTAGCCATCAGGAAAATGCAAATCAAAACCTCCCTTAGATAGCATCTCACCCTGGTCAGGATGGCAAAAATCCACAATACAAACAACACCAAATGCTGGAGAGGATGTGGAGAGAGGGGAACTCTTCTACATTGCTGGTGGGAATGCAGGCTCATACAGCCACTCTGGTGAGCCGTCTGGCTGATTCTTAAAGAAATTAAAGATTGAAATGCCATATGACCCTGCTATTCCACTTTTGGGAATAACGTCCCATATAGCAAAAATTTACCTCGATAGCACAAACATGACCATGTTCATAGCAGCACTGTTTACAATAGCAAAGTCATGGAATCAACTCAAATGTCCAACAGTTGACAAGTGGATAAGGAAAATGTGGTACTTTTATAAAATGGAATACTACTCAGCCATCAAAAATGATGAATTAATGAAATATGCCAGGAAATGGATGGAATTAAAACAATTATATTGAGTGAAGTATCCCAGACCCAGAAAATTAAGTGTCGTATGTACTCCCTAATAGGTGGCTCCTAGTACCAAACCCACTTAGTGACATACTCAAAGATAAACCTCTGTAATACCTACAGTAATTGCAAAGATTATAAACAAGAGGGATTGGGAAGGAGGACCCCACCAGAAACAAGGAGAGAGGGGACCATGTTACAGCAGAGAAAATAGGCCACCATCAAGGACTGAAAGTAAGTAATGAGACATCTGGTTAAGTTCACAGACTTTCCTTCTTGATCATTTGCAACTGATGGGGAATGATCTCACCAGAAGGGGAGGGCATATAGGCTGCCAGATAGAAAGTAACCATTTTGCAAATGGGAGATTGGCCCCTCCCTCACCACGGTCTCCTACTTTTATTCCATCTACCTTTGAATATACTCTTATAACAAGACTCTAATTTAACAGGTTTTTATCTCTGGGCAGGGGGTGACATCCAATACCCATCAGGATGGAGCCAAGGGCATTGCAGGAGCAGCAAAACTGAAAAAAAAAATCAACAAACCATAATTCAGAACATCAGAGACTCTATATCAACCACATGGAACTGTGCCAGCCTAATCTCTCCCCATTCTGAAGCTCAGGGAAATTTGTGGAAGAGGGGGCGCTAAGATTGTAAGAGCACAAGGTTGGGAGGAATAATGATGTGCAAGATACTCCACACAAGTTAGGGCCGAAGCAATCATAACAGGACTTTGCATGTCCTGCGCAATATCCAACACATTATTTACCCCACAAAGTTTAGCATGGACTAAAGGCACTAGGATCCTTGGAGGCTAGGGATTGACAGCAACAGTAATGTTCCTATGCTTAAGGGGAACACAGGAAAGGGTTCTGGGAAATGCCACTGGGTCCTTGCACCTCATCGGAAAGGAGGACCCAGAGAAGACTATGGCATGCATATTAAAGGATGCTCTGGGGATGGGGGAGAGGCACTGGGGGATGGGGAGGGAAGGGTGGCAAAGAAGAGGGAGCAGGGGGTCAGGGGTGGAGGAAGGGAGGGGACCGGTGTACCCATTAAGTTTGCATGATCGGAAATAAAAAAAAATAAGAAAAAAAGAATTTACATCCTCTCTGCTGAACTACAGAAAATGTCTCCAGTCCACATGCAAGAAGGGGCTTTCTGTTTTGTTATACAAATCTTCTGCAAGCTGCCCTCTATGTACCATCATCTCCCCAGCATCCAGCACCATGCCTTGTACATGACATGAGCACAAGATTTACTAAAATTTGTAGTTACCCAGAACTAAAATGACATGAACAATAGTTATCAAAAGGCAGAAAAGAAATTTAAGACAAAAATATAAAATATACAAAGAAATACATATAATACATGCACATAAAGAAGGTGAAGAAAAAGAAGAGTTAAAACAGCCCTAATAATCTAAAACAATCAAGGATGTTACACGTCTAGGTAATTCCTTCAGAATATTTTACTATAATGTTTATTAATAACTTAAAAGAGCTAGAGTGATGGCTCAGTAAAGTGCTTAGCATGCAAGCATGAGGCCCTGACTTCACTTTCCCAGCAACCCCCTGGGGCTTGCTGGCCAGCAAGTCTAGATGAATCTATGTGTTCTAAGTTTGGTGGGAAACCATGCCGCAAAAAAATAAGCTAAAGGGCTGGAGAGGTGGCTCAGGGGTTAAGCCTCCGCCTTGCAGGTGGAAGGTCCTGAGTTCGGATCCCAGATCCCACGTATAGACGCCAGGCGGAAGCGGGGGCGGCCTGCACTTCTGGTCCTGGTAGGGCGGAGCCTGTGAATCCCGGGGCAGAAGGAGGTGGAGGCGGCCATGGTGGTTCGCGAATTCGTCCGTGGTTCTACACATACACAGACACACACACACACACAGACATGCGCGCGCACATACACACGCATATGCACACAGTTGAATAAATAATAATAATAATAAATTAAAAAAAAATAAGCTAAAGAGCTATTGAGGGAAACATAAGCATCAACCTCTGCCCCCCACATACTCTCAATGTATACACATATCTACACACACAAATTACACATACACACATACATGCATACACACATGCATACATCCAAAACTAGAATAGAATGCAGGATGCTTGTTGACATATCTATGATTAGATGCCAAAAATATACTTTATCAGGAATATTTCAAGGTTAAGTTTTCAAAACTATATATTGATATATATACCTACACCTATCCACTAAAAAAATAAAAAAGGTAGTCATGTCCTGAAGAAAAGAGAACTCTAAGCATAAGACACCACATATACAAAGGAAAAGTCCTAAAGACAAAATAAAACTTGGCATATTCAAGAGAGGATTTGGTGTGGCTGAAACAGAGTGCTTACTAGAAGACAAGTCAGAGCCCACTTGGCTTTGACTATGTGGACCCTTCAAAGACTACTGTAAGAACTTTGGTATGTTTTTAAATAAATTTTAATTTTATGATAATTTTAGAATTATCATAGGAAAACAGCTATAAAGATAGACGATCTAGCTCTTCTCAGTTTCTCCTGTTTATTTAGTACCTGATACGACTGCGATACACTTCAAAACTAAGAAAATCATAATCAATACAATACTATTCTAAGAAAATAACATTGGAAAAATACTGTTAGTTAACATATAGACTTTATTTGGATTTCAAGTTTTTCCCACTAATGCCTCTTTCTGTTCTGGGAGCCAGTGTTCCAGAATATTTTACTGTTTTCACCCATGTGTCCTTCTAGATCCTTAGACCCTCATTGCTTGTCCCTATCCTTTAGTTTTGAAGAGTACTGACCAGATATTTTGGTCACACAATTTGGGTTTCTCTGATGGTTCTCCTGTGTTTGATCCCAGAATCCATATGGCTTATTGTGCTGATCAAGGACTGAAAAAATTACTCTGGGAAAGATCAGAATCATGACAGAATTTGAGCAAAGATAAGTATGGCCTGATTTTTTAGAAGATGCTGTGAGGAAACAAAGTGGGAGGCAAGAAATGGAGAGCAGTGGGGAAGTTATTGAGTGATTCAGGCAAGAGATGGCAAGAGTAGTTTAAGATAGGATAGCAGCACTGAGATGGGAAGGAAGAAGTAAGTGCTGCATAAGTGCTGACAGCAGAACCAGTAGGATTGGTTCACAAATTAGAGAGGCCAAAAGGTATGTCAAGGCTTTGTCCTGAGCATCACATGGAAAACACAGAAAGAGACCAAGTGCTTGGGGAGGGGATCAAAAATGTAGATTGGTGTCATGGTTTGAAATGAGATGCTCTCCACAGGCTCTTGTTGAATCTTTAGCTGGTGTTGACGTTTGGCACTTTTAAAAGGCAGAGCATGTCACAGGGGTCAGGTCTTGAGGTTTGATAGCCTGGCCCAGCTCCCCTGCCTTCTGATGCCTATGGTGACTTGAACCAGCCCCCTGCTTCTGTCTTCAGCCATGACTTCCACTATACAATTTCTCCCATAGATGGGCTATATCCCTTCTGGAACCATTAGCACATAAGCACTCCTTTCTCCCTTTTTGCTTGAGTCTGAGTACTATCTCACAGCAAAAGAAGGGTAACTGAAACAATAGGACTCATTGCATGAGCAATGCTACTAAACACATGAGTAGAGAGATGGAGTAGCAATTGAGCAGATGACTCTAAAATTCAGAGGTGAGGTTAAGATCAAAGATATAAATCTGTCAATAATTAGTAAACAGATGGAATTTAGATATATATCCTGGGTAATATCATTTAGGGATTGAATTTTTCAGAAAAGAGAAAAGTTATGATATTGAAAGTTATGGTGGCATTTAAAGATAGGTGTAGTGTGAATGGTTTTCCTGGGGACCACTGCACAACTGTCTATCCACCCCAAATAGGAGTTTCGTGACAGACCAAAGTAACAATAAGCCAACAAGTTTATTAGGCTTCCTTACAGGAGCAGTGGTGAGGGTTACTGACAGGAGCAGGGAATATTCAAAAGTAACTCCCCACAGCATGGCCAACAGCTTCCCCGTGGCTGTCCTATACGGAACTCCCCTCAACTAATCTTCCTCAGTTTGCATACTCTGGGGTCCTTCTCAACCTCACATATGAGGCATGTGAGCAGCAGTGTGTGGCAAATGGGCAGGCACGGGCATGTGCATTCTAGCTCCTCCCAGCCTTTCTGTCTTTGAAGGAGTATCAATAGTCATCAATGCAATCTTAATAGTCTAGGACAAAACGACAGCTCTTTGTTCAGAGGAAAATGCCATATAACACAGATAACCTTTGTTTTTCAATTCATAAGCAAGAAAAGTTTATCCTTAAGGATATGGTGATATATATATGTGTGTCACCATTTACATGTTTTATATATGTAAATAAATTAGGGAAGTAGATGATTGATAGATAGATAGATAGATAGATAGATAGATAGATAGATAGATAGACACTATCTCGTTATAATTCCAAAGGCTTGAAAGTCATAAGCCTACATAAACTCTCCAGTTCCATTTGCTTTTAAGTCAAAGTCAGTTTTCTCATGGTCTAATACTGACAATTAGTGCAGATAGGAAGACATGTGATCGCCAGAGCTGGAGGAACATGAGAACATGACCCTCTGATAGTAAGGAGGACTAGAGAGTAATTGTTTGATGATTCAGGTCAGAGCACATGTATGTACATGGGTGTGGGCATGGGTATGTGTATACTCATTTGTACACATGCATGTGAAGATATTCCTCAGATACCTTTAATCTTTTGTTTAAGACAGACATTTGCCTAGAACTTTGCCAAATAGACCTTAGGGATCCACCCGTCCTCACTTCCCATCTCAATATCACTGGGAATTCAAGCATGTAATGCCAAGCCATGATTTGTGTATGGGGTTCTGGAGATCTGACCTCAGATTCCTGTACTTGTGAGATAAGTGCTTTACTATTTGAACCATCTCCCCAGAAAAACAAATTCCTTGACCAGCAAATCTCTTTGAATCAAAAATGGAAGTATGAGAACAGTAATTAGTGTCATTATCAACCATTTATAGTAATTTATTCAATGCCTGCTTTCTACCAGCCTTCCTAAAAATATAAAATAAAATCTTTCCTCCATATATAGAATTGAGGCTTGTAATTCTTACATGCAAATTAAGTAAATGAGTAAACTCCCAAGAGGGTGACTTTCTCAAAGAAAACTCAGAAAGGCCCAAAGAGAAGAGCAAAGCTTATTTCAGATTTTACACATCGATGCCTCTAACAGGCAAGCCAATGACACATACAGATGAAAGAAAAAAAACTTTTTTCCCTGCATATTCTTAAACAGTAACCATCAAACTTCAGTGAAACAAACTACCTAGGATTTTGCAAAATATACACTGCTGAGCCCAGTCCAAGAGTGTCCAATTGATTAGGTCTTAAGTGGGTCCCGAGACTTCAAGCTAAAACAAATTCCCAAGTGATGCTGACACTGTATTCCAGAGACCACATTCCAATAACCACGCCTCTACAGAAGACCTATTATGCCAAAACCATGCTGAGAAGATTTGTGTGAACGTTAATCTCTTTTATTTACTTCCAGCAGGGTAATGATTGATGGTCAATGATGCCTGCAAGAATTTAACATAAGATTTGCAAATCCAGCCCTAGATATTCCTATGTGATTCATTCTGAAACCATCCATAACTTCCAAGAATTCATGGACACCAAACTACTCACTTCTGAAAGTCTTCCCTAAAATGAAAGCTTAAGAGAAACTCATAGGATATAAAGTAAAGGCACTTAAAGATGAATTCAACAATTGCTTCATAGCAACATTGTCAAATTCTGATTTAACTAAAGGCAATGTGAAATACACTGGATATTGACTGCACAGCAAAACCTAAGTAACTCACACTAAGATGGCCCAGCCCAACTGTAGCACATCTTTTTACAGACCTTTTTTTATTTTTTACTATAAAAGAATAAACCTTTAATGAACAAAATATAACAATGTGTACCAAGATGTTACATAATCAAAATTTCTGATGCACAAAGCCCACACCTAAGACTTTCTTTTACAGGTGTGAAGACAGGATCAAGGCTTTTTAACACACTATTTGCTTCAGCGCTGAATAACTTAAGACAACTTAGATGTCTACAAATATGCAAATAAATTATGATATGCATATGGTAATATGTATGTGCAGTTAGAGTGCTGACATTCAGTTTTGTAAAGTACTG
The DNA here is from genome assembly GCA_023101885.1 of Typhlomys cinereus. Lineage (NCBI taxonomy): Eukaryota > Metazoa > Chordata > Mammalia > Rodentia > Platacanthomyidae > Typhlomys > Typhlomys cinereus. The sequence continues at coordinate 510,053 of JALPQD010000693.1, read as the reverse complement.
CAAGTATATGAATGCTTTCATGTGAAATTTTAGACACATGTCATCATCAATACACCTAGAGATAACGAATGTAACCAAAATGACAGCAACAGCATTATTTACAGCCAAAAATTTTCATTTAACTTTTAATAGTGGATAAATATTTTATACACTATGGCACAATCTATATTACAGTTTTTGTTACAACAGATATTACTTTCATGTAAATTAGCTCATCTGCATATAGACCTTCTTTTATAACATATAAATCTTACTTCTTTTTAAAACTGTATCATAATTGAGAAGTATTTTTAAATGAATTTTCTGTGAAATCAGTCTGTTATAAAAATAAGTAAATAAAAATTCAGCATCATGCAATAATATTTGCACTCACAATTCAAAAAGTAAATCCTGATTGAAAACATACCATGGTATGTTAGAATGAAATACACCTTTGTTTTCTTACTCCCCTTTCAGGATGACCATGGATATACAGCTATGGGGCCAAATGCTCTTACACACATGAGCTGATGAGTGTCATAACAGAAAACCAGCAGTGGACACAGAGGGAAAACAGACCTCTACTCTGGGGAAACAGTCCCGAGCTATAAGAATACAAGGGCATCCACAGTGCAAGCTCATCAGCAAGTTCTGAAGAAAGGACCATCTCAGAGGACAGGGAGGCTGTGGAATGTGTCAAATGTGGAAGGTTGCCTGGGAAGTATGGTGGTGAGTGAGGTTATTTGAATGGGAAGAAGCAAAGCCTTAAGACATACCACCTGCCTCACTACGGCCCGTCAGAGTTTGATCTTTTGCCTCATATTCACTGGGCACTAAATAGATAAAGTGTCAAATGCACAGAGATTGAAACCAGGGGAGAGGAGTATTCAAGGATACAAAATAGACATGTAAAGTGCTCAAGTTTTAAATACACAATGAGCAGCATAAAAACTAAACAAATAATTAGTGGGTACCACAGATTTATGTTAAGTAAGATTTTACCTGCTACTGTCACAAGTAACTATGCAAGATGTCCTATGTATTACTTTTGCAAAATACCTGATAGAAAAAAAAAAACTAAACGAAGTAAAGTTTTATTTGAACCCATGGTTTCAGATGATGAAGAGGACATGTTGTAGCACAGCAGCTCACATCATAATAGACTGGGAGGCAGAAGACAAGGATGCTAGTATGCACTTGCTTTCTTTTCTCCCTTTTATCCTGTCTAGGCCCTCAACCGATTGCACAGTGTTGCCCATATTCAGCTGATCATCTCGAAACACACACAGATGCCCCACCTAGGTGAATCAAACTTCACTCAGGGAGACAATGAAGATTAGCCATATAATAGATATGCTAATCTCTGTGCATCCCATAGTATTATGCTACAAACTCTAAATACACAAAATAGAATTTATTTTAATAAATAAAACAAATGTATAATGCCCTATCATATACAAATACTGTAACTTCTCATGTTACAGAATGACGCAGAATTTAGGCATAACATAGTAATAACAACGTCAGATGTGGAAAACATTAAATCTGAAATTCACACAAAGTAGTAGAAGAAAGTTGAGATGGAAATCACACGTTTGATCTTCCTCTTTCCCCATAAGCAGGCACTGCACCAGCGTGGGAAGGACCCCCCGGGGAGGAAGATTCTGGGCTGCCTTCCAGGTAAGACTGATTTATACAATGCCCTCTGCTAGAAATCATCACCAGGAAACTGTGATGGATTTCCAGCAGCAGGCTTTTGTTTTCTGCCAGTAGGAACAGCCACGAAAACATCAGCAGAAAAAAATCCCATCTCAAACCCAGGCAGACCATGGCGTTGAGTTCCAGGGCTTCAGCTGTGTGGCCACGCAGGTAGCCTGCTTGTTTGTGGTGACTCCTCAGAGGTAAGATCTGCAGACTCTGTGGCAGCAAGACCAGGGACGCAGAGGCACCTAATTACAAGAATCCATTGCATAAAGCAACTCGACCCGTTTGAAGTCATTTACAAGTCTCGTTCTGATGTCAAAACAAGTACAGAGGCACAAGGAAGAAGAGAGCTTATACCAAGATGGTCCTTAGAAACATTTCCACAGCCACATTACTGCCTTTGCTTAACGAGTCCTGGACTTCAAGAGTCTCCTAGCATCCAGATTTTGTGAGACAGTTCTAGTTAATGTCCCACTGTAAGCGGTAATATCATAGTACCCCACTCACTCTCAGAAATGTCCTCAGTTTGCATAATGCAATCCTTCATTTCATGTAGTCTCACCCCACTTCTATCTTCTCTCTGCACCACAGCTGAATTGATCCTTTATCATCATCACCTTGATTCCTCTCCATCTTAAAAAATACCCAGGTTCCTCCTGTGTTGGCATCTAGTGCCTGCCTTGCCTCATTTTTCCTTCCAATCACAGTGCTGCTCTCAAGAGAGCCATGCTCTTCTGTCTCAGCCTTTTATATATACTGTTTCTGTTATCATGAATGTTCTTCCCATTATTGTCTTTACCTACTGATCTTCATTCATCATTTGGTGTATGCAAAATTCACATCCTCCAGAAATCCTTCCCTGACCACCCTCCAGAAAATGCATTTTAATTTTTATTTATAATACCAAATACCATACTTGCTATTTGATGTCTGCCTTTTAAGAGCTCAGATATATTGTGAGGAGTGGAGTTGCTCACTACTGAAGCTGCAGTACGCTGTGGTACAAATGCTGAAATAATACCACTGGGTTAACCATCATAATACCAAAGTAATACCATCAGGGCCATGTATAATAATTTCTGCTGTAGAAAAAGTCACCATTTGTACTGAAGCTGGATGAGAGAAGGGAAATGTCCCTGTCAATGGGGTGGCCCAAGGAGAGGCCACAGAGGCCTGAACCCCCTTAGGAGTAGACAGGCCAGGGGCAACCCTGGGATCCATAAAACCAGACAGGCAGAAGGGCAGGATTGATGGAGGGATGGGAGGAAGAGATAATGGAGGGAAACAGGGATAAGTATTCAACATGCTTGTAAAAGTAGAAAAATGGTTTTTTTCTTTTTTTAATTATTCAAACATGCGTGTGTGCACGTGTGTGTATGTATGTGGGGGGGTGTGGGTGTGGGTGTGTGTGTGTGTGTGTGGGTGTGTGTGTGTGGGTGTGTGTGTGTAGAACCACGGGCGAATTCGGGAACCACCATGGACCGCCTCCACCTCCTCCTTGTTTATTCTGCCCCAGGATTCACAGGCTCCACCCTACCAGGACTAGAAACGCAGGCCGCCCTCGCCTGGCATCTATACGTGGGGTCTAGGATCCGAACTCAGGACCTTCTGCCTACAAGACAGAGGCTTAACCAATGAGCCACCTCTCCAGTCCCCAGAAAAATGTTTTTAAAAATAGTAAATAGGCCAGAGGGAGCCCTGAGGTCTTTGAAGGTGGACAGACAAGAGGGTGGAAGGGAGTAGGATGGAATGAAGAAAGGAGAGGATGGAGGATGATGGGAGGGGGGAATGGAGGGAAGCAGGTATGAGCATTTAATAAAATTAGAAAAATAAAATAATTTAAAAAAAGAAAAAGTCACCATTTGTAAACAGATTCCATTTGTCCATCAGTATATTAATGTTCTAATGTTGTCGCAGGTTACAATAAACACACTGCCTCCCTGCTCCTGCTGCCACAGAATACATAGGTCTTACCTCTGAGGAGCTACCATGTACAAGCAGGCTACCTGCGTGACTGCACAGGTGAATGCCCTGGAACTTGATACCATGGTTTGTCTGGGTTTAAGATGAGATTTCTTTAACTTAAAAAGAGCATCTTTTTTTTCCTTGTAGTTCTAGAAACAAGAAGCTTAAAATGGGTGTCACTAGATTATTTGCAAAGTAGCAGCAGAGGTGCATTCCCTTTGGAATCCTCCCGGTACCTTCTAAGAGCTTTACGTTCCTTGATTCATGGATACCTCCCATCTTCCAAGTCTGTAGCACAGCACTCTCACCTCTGCTTCTGTGATCACATCGCTTCTGACTCTAACTCTGGCTTCCCTCTTTCACCTCTGAAGACCTTTGAGACTGGGCTTGCCCTGACAATCTAAGATATCTGCCCATCTCAAGATCCTTAATCACGTCAAGATCCTTTCACCATAGAAGATAACAAAATTTCAATCTTTAGGATTAAGATGGCCCTATATTAGCGAGACATAAAGTAACCAAACATAATTCACTCTTTCGTTATACTACATTCACTCTTTTTTATATACTGCACTTCTCCTTTCCTCAATTCAGTACCACTGCTTAATAGTCAAAAATAAAAAGTAAATAAATGGGGCTGGACGTCTGGAGATTCTTAAAGAAATTAAAGATTGAAATGCCATATGACCCTGCTATCCCACTTTTGGGAATAACCCCCCAAGCAGCAAAGGTTCGCCTCGATAGCACAAGCTCGACCATGTTCATAGCAGCACTGTTTACAATAGCAAAGTCATGGAATCAACCTAAATGTCCAACAGTTGACGAGTGGATAAGGAAACTGTGGTACATCTATACAATGGAGTACTACTCAGCCATCAAAAATGATGAATTACTAGAATTTGCTGGGAAATGGATGTCATTAGAAAGAATTATATTAAGTGAAGTATCCCAAACCCAGAAAATTAAGCGCCGTATGTACTCCCTAATAGGTGGCTCCTAGTACCAAACTCACCCAGCCCACATTGGGACACTCAAAAGTAAACCTATGTAACACAGTAAGTGCAAGGATTATGAACAAGAGAGATGGGTTAGGAGGGCCACACCAGAAACAAGGAGAGAGGAGACCATGTTACAGCAGAGAAAATAGGCCTCCATGAAGGTCTGCAAGTAAGTAATGAGAAACCTGGTTAAGTTCACAGACGTTCTTTCCTGATCTCACCAGAAGGGGAGGGCATATAGTCTAGCAGATAAAAAGTAATCATTTTGCAAATGGGTGATGGACCCCTCCCTCAGTGAGGTTTCCTACTCTTATTACATCTACCCTTGAATGTGCTATTACAACAAGACTCCAGTTTAACAGCTTTTTGTCTCTGGCCAGGGGGTGACATACAGTGCCCAGCAGAATGGAGTGAAGGGAATTGCAGGAGCAGCAAAACTGCAAAAGAAAATCAACAAACCACAATCCAGAACTTCAGAGACTCTATATCAATCACATAGAACTAGGACAGCCTAATCTCTCCCTATCCTGGAGCTCAGGGACATTTGCGGAAGAGGGGGCGGTAAGATTGTAAGAGCAAAAGGATGGGAGGAGCAACGATTTGCAAGCTTCTCAACAATAGTTGGGGCCAAAGCAATCATAATGGAACTTTGCATGCCCTGCGCAATGTCCAGCGCACTGTTGCCCTCGTTAAGTCTAGCATCTGTTAAGGGCACCGAGACCCCTGGAGGCAAGGGATTGACAGCCATAGTAGTGATCTTATGCTTAAGGGGAACAAGAGAAAGGGCTTATGGAAATGCCACTGGGTCCTTATATGTCATCGGAGAGGAGGACACAGTGGAGAGTTAGGTGCACACAATAAAGGACTCTCTGGGAATTGGGGGGGAGGCACTGGGGGAAGGGGAGGGGGAAGAGGGGGGAGGGAGGGAACTGGTAAAAAATTTTAAAATGTATAATTAAATTTTTAATAAAAAAAAAAAGAAATGGGGCTGGAGAGGTGGTTCAGGGGTTAAGCCTCCGCCTTGCAGGCAGAAGGTCCTGAGTTCGCATCCCAGATCCCACGTATAGACGCCAGGCGGAAGCGGGGGTGGCCTGGGCTTCTGGTCCTGGTAGGGCGGAGTCTGTGAATCCCGGGGCAGAAAGAGGTGGAGGCGTCCATGGTGGTTCACGAATTCGTCCGTGGTTCTACACATACACACGCACACATGCACATGCACATAGTTGAATTAATAATAAAAAAAATTTTTTTTAAAGTAAAGAAATGACATATACAACTAACAAGAATTATTTTTTCTTCCTTTGGGTTGGGTTTCTGTATGAACTCAAGTTTACAGGTAAGTGGAGAGCAAAGAATTTAACGTTATAAAATCTCATACGTTTTGTCAATGTCCCCAAAATGGAATTCCATAGGATAGACTATAACTAAAGTCAAGTCCTGATTCACAGTACTTAACATATTTAGGGACAATGAACCATGGCATTTCTGGGCTATAAGTGGTCTACGTTATTAACTCAGAACAGCTTTAGTTGTGATACACAGTGACAAGTAGCAGAACTTTCCCCTACAGTCGTGAAGCACTCTAATTCTTTCTGATCCTCTTTAGGGTTCAAAAAGAGTGTCTGACTTCACAGGAGCTTCCCCATCCAGAATCCCTTGGTGCATGCCACCAGCAGCCCCTCTTCCCAGGACCACACCCTACATTCTTCTGAAACCACATCTCTTCCTTTAACCCATAAAGACATTTTGTCATCTAGGCAACAGCGTATTCATACAGAAAAATTAAGCTGGGTTCATCCAAGGACCAAATTCCTTTCCTCTTATGTACTTGACTTGCCTACCCTGTCTCTTTGAGTCAATTTTTACCTTTCAAAACCAGCAGTCATTCAACAAATATCTGGATGCCCCTCAATCCCAAACTGTTGAGATGCAACAGAAAATAAGGCAGTAGGACCTTGAATAATCCACTGGGGAAATGAAACTAAGAGAATATAGGCTACCACACCAGATCAGAACTGAGAATTCAATTTCTCCTGTGGAGGTTACCAAGATCTGAGATCTGAAAGATGTGCTAGCATCAGCAGATTGAAGGTGTGGGGGGGGGGGAGTAATCCAAGCAAAGAGAATAATGCACCTAGCGTAAGAAGTCTATTCATAAGAATCTTTCCTAATAATTTTAATTCACTTCATATCTACTTACAAAAAAGACAAAAGCTCTTGATTACTATATATCCACATAGGAAAAGGCTATATAGAAATGTGAACATCATAATAGTATCTTTTTTTTTCATATAGCACTTGGAAACTATTGCTATTTGAAGAACATGTATCCAGAAAACCAGTTTTGCTTTGTTTCCAGTTCAGGCCAATAGTTTCCTGAGACTGTCAAGCCCCTAATCATGAAGACCATCTGCTGAGCAGACTGTTTCCCCAGGAGCAGCAGATGCTCTTCACCATAACATTTCTTCTCTGTAAAAGACCGTGACTTCTTGGTGCAGGAAAGCACCCTTGGTAGTTTTGAGAAATGCCTTCAGTGAAAACAGCATACTTTTGGATTTGTATCAGGTCCTTTGCTTCAGAAGACATGATTTGCTGACAGTCTCTCAAGGGCTGGTATCTGTGTATGTGAGGGGTTTTTTTTTTTTTTTTTTTGCCCTGAGGTAAAAATACAGAAGCAAGTCCAATCTTTCTACTGAAAATCACCTTGTTTTGCTAGCTCCATGCAACCAACATCTACTAAGTGACAACCATCTGCAGAGCTTCATTACTTCCTCGGGGAATGGGAAACTAGATGAGTGGGAATTAAGCTAAAAAGTTCACAGCCCAAAGGCAAGGCCAATATAAATAAGTATTGTCCCTCCAACTGATCCCCCCCAAAAAGACATATATAACAAGGACTACATGAACAACTAAGACACATTGGTGAAACATCTTGGACAATCAACATTTAAAGCCTAGAGGAGATTAACCATCTTTCACTCAGATCATCCACTGACTTCTCATGGGACATTCAGGTGCAGTATTTAAGTCAAAACAGACCCAGCTTGTCACTTTCCAACTTGAGCCATTCTGTCCATGCTCCAATCCTTGAAACCAACAAGATTTAAGACTTCGTTTCCATCACACACTTCCCAACCCACAAAATATCTGCCTTTACCTGAAGCTGCATTTTATATTTCACTGAGCTGGTGTTTTTCTAGCGTCAGTGGGGATCTCTATCACACCACCAGATGACGGCATCAGCCCTTCATGGACTCCACATATGTTTATCGGGAGAACAAACACAGAAATCTTCCACACTCAAGCCCTTCCACTCAGCCTGTCTAATGCTTGCTTGCACTTTCATCTTTACTGTGAAGCAATCCTGTTAAAAAATTTATTTTTCAGGTGCCACCATGGATAAATCTACCTTTTGATCAGGGAGAAAGCATACGTGAAATTGAGAAAGGACACATTTTCCTTTTTCTGGGAAGGTTTTGGAGATGTCAGTCACTGTAAAAATCTTTTCCTGAGAATGCTGTCCACATCTGCAAACTGTTCCTGTACGGTCTATGCAGAAATCCGTTAAAGAACATAGCTTTTCTCCATGATAAGCGGTTCTCCCTGGAAAACACCAACCAGGCCTCCTTCACTCAACTGTGAAGTCACATTGCTTTCTTTTTGTCTCTGACAGAACAGAAGGAAGTGATTCACACACCTGAATCACCCCAAGAAATGGAAATTTTCACACGGATGGGTATTTTGATAGCTTCCCCCCCCCCTTTGGAAGTTGCAATGTACATGGAAGTTTTAACAATTCTTTATGCAGCAAGGAAGGAAACCTAAGGTGAGATGCTAAGCCTATACATAATATACTATGTAAACAATTCCTGCCTTTCTATGTCCACTTTGCAATGTATCAGAAATGTGTTTGTGAATTATGTGGAAGGGACAAATCTGCAGTTCTGAACAAGAGACCATGGTGCTTACGCCAGTGTGATTTGTCCAGTCCCATGCCCCTGTGATACCAAGCCAGGAGGACAAGGACCAGAATGTGGACTAGGAACTTCACTAGTCTGGTGCAGAGGGGAAATGTCAAAAATGCATTTTTTAATTTCAACCTTACAAAATTGTTTGTTTTCTTAATTTAAGAACAAATAACCAATGAGGGACGCATTAGCTGAACTTGGACCCCAGAGCAAGGCATGCTGAGCTGAAACCCTGTGAGAGGATGAAACACAGTCTCTGTGGTTGGGAACCAAAGGCAAAATGAGGGCCCTAGATAACCCTTCTGTTACCCTACAGAGATGATGCAGTTAGAGAGGTATTTCGAAGTTCCGGGAAGACCTGAGTCAGACAAGCAGGATCGAAAGAGGAAGAATTTGTCTGACCACGTCCTTAGGGAGCTTGAGGATATCTGCTGTCTTGGGTGTGCTGGGCCCAGGAGTCTTAGGTCTGTGTTAACCTCTGGATTTGCCTTTTCGGCAGCTCCATGCTGCCCTAAGCCTAGTGAGCTTCGGGGCTTAATCCTAAAGAAAGGAAAGATGAAAGTAAAGGGGTTGTAAGACCCAGAGAAGGCAGACTCGGCTTGCTTGAAAGGTTAACATATTTAGATGTTTGGTCTCCACAGTACTTGCCCAGCCCCACCCAAGTTAGGGGTAGCCTGCCTTTGGTTTCTAATCTAAATGAGACATTATTATGTTTTCACTTAAGTACCTAAAGAGAAAGCAACATGAAAACTGCAATTCAAGATGTCAGAAAGAAAAAGTATTTTTCCAGGGTTATTTCAAGAAGAAACTTTTGAATGAATTGTAGCTGCTGACTTGACCTTTCCTTCCTCTCAGGTTGCATGCCTGCATGCTATACAGAAAAAAAAAAAAAGATTGTCATTAAGTAAAACTATGATTTGAGGTGCTTAAAGATCCATACACATGAAATACCACAATACTGCTCTGTAAAACTCTCCATGTGGAGTATGAATCACAGTTTATTGTTCTCTAGTGATCAACTGGAAATTAATAGCTTAACTTCTCTGGAGAGGTTATTTCAAAACAGCATCCAAATAAGTTTAAAGAGCACAAATAAATGAGAGCATTCTAAAGGCAGCCTGCAACTACAAACACAGAGGTGTAGATAGGAGATTAACAATAGTTAGAGATGTCAGCTGTGAAATACTAGTCTGAATTTTAATCTTTCTGAATGTTTAACACTAATTACAAGGACAGATGTGTTTTCTGTGCACACTGCTTAAACAGCACTCCCTTCTGATCAGAAACATAAATAATGCTTCTGTATTATGTCCTAGTCCCATATATCATAGAGTTGCCTGAAATGTATCTCTGGCTTCTGTAAATCATACCTGCAGTGAAGCAGACCCTCATCCTAGAATGTAGCAAACAAACACATGGTGAGGAGATCTAGAGTTATACACTACCTGAGTGTGAGTTTCTTCATCGTCCATTTTAATTGATTTATACAGACAGGAAAGAGAGGGAACATAAAACCTTTCACAAACCTTCCCAGACTCACCTAATTAGGCCAGACTTGCATAAAGAACTTCATAGTTTAGAAAATCTGAGAGCAATGAAATAAAAATGAGATCAATTGGAGGAATGTACACATAGTCTAACACCTGCTCTCAAATCCTGTGCTTGTGACAAAAGCAAAGTTATAAGTAATGGACAATGAGGGTAGGTTTTTCCTGGGACCACAGAACCAAGTCTCTGAAATTTTGGTCCATATTTTGCCTTTGTAAAGGAAATCTGACAAACAGGCTGCATTCATATAAAGAATACATGGAAAGCAATGCTGGACATGAGGAGTTTATTTAGCAGAACATTAACTGAAATGTGTGAAGTAGCTAATCTCTATCAGAAAGGAAGATACTAGTTCTTTGCAGAAAGAACTTAGAAAATAACTTGTAGGAAAAAGATGAAAAAAATAGTGACTCCACATATTTCTTGGTAGGAAACTATAATTACAAAGCTTTCTACATATAGAATCATGCAGACAAAAAGATAGCTCCTGCTTCTCCAAGGCTCTCCTTTACTAAAAATCCCTCTCCTATCTCAGAGTTCCTATGAAAGGTGGTGGAGAAAAGTACACACTGCAAAACTAGCTCTCTATGCAGATGCATTCCCACATGCATACATACTCACCCTCAAGACATGGTGTCAACAAACCGTGGCATGCTGGAAAAATCCTGACTGCCAGAATTCTAAATAAAGCTTCATTGGAACACAATTACACTCCTTCATCTGTGCAGTACATGGCCACCTCTGTCTCTATAGTATGAGAGCAGCGGAGAATAACTGCAACACCAAATGGTCCATAGGGTCTGAAAGACTGATCATCTGACTCTAAGAAAACATTTGCCAAGCAGAAAACTAAGGTACAGGACCCTAGAGGGCAGAGGCTACAGTATATTGATCTTACTTTCCCAGGACCACCCAGCACCAAGTAAAAAACGGATGTTAGCTTATTGGTAATTTTAGTATTCAAGCTAAAATATCTTTGATACACATACCTTTACACAATTTTCCTTTTTCAAACTAATTTCCATCTCCAGAAGTTCATCCTCCATTTTGCCCTTATTCTGACAAGTTAAGGTTTACTATATAAATCAATTACATGCTGGCCATATGACTCGGAGTATGTCCATCTATCTCCCTGATTAATTAGACAGATGCTTTGAAGACCGTCAACTGCCTTTTACACCACAAATAATACATACCATAAGCATTCACCAACTTGCAGTAATTTCAAGACGTCGTCATTTCCCAGACACAACTTGGCATGCTCTTCTGCTTCTCTGGATAAGGGGGTGCGAAAACAAGTGAGACACAGCCCCTGCTTCAAAAAGCTAAGAGCCGAGTTCATCTCTTTAGACTTTACTTCAGTAAGCATGCAGAGTAGTGTGATGGCAAGCAGAAACTCAAGTTGGTCAAAAGGGAAAGACCCACCAGATACTTCCGTCAGGATTTGGGTACTTACCATGGGCATGGGTCTACAGCAGTAGAAGCATGACAGTCATGGCTCCTTACCCTGAGTGATACACAGTTTGAGGACAAGGGCACTATTCCAAGGAGCTAATAAAAAGCAAACAGAACAACAGAGTTCTGTGGGTTTTTGATGAGAAAGAGATTGACGTTGATAGGACTATAGTTAAAGGAGAAGGAAAGAGAAGATTTTATGAAGGTTTTCAGGGAGATTTTAAGTGAAACGATTAGTTTCAAAGAGGAAATCTTTTGGGGTAAGGGAGAAAGAAATATACAAGGATAGAGCAGTCTGGGGCCTGATGCATTCATGTGTGTTATTATTGCCCATTCACCAAACACTTATTTGAGGGCCTCTTCTTTTCCTAAAATATATCTGAACACACAAGAAGTTCTGTTAAACAGAAAAACTACCTTTCAAGTTGGCTTCATGTTGTCATCATTCTACCCTAAGGAGAGGAGAGTGCAAGTGAAGAATGTTTCAGAAGACAATGCAGAGCACTATATACGGACCCAAGAGTAAAATACGTGGAATTGGGACCCATGAGATTAAATTATAAAAACAGGTATGGTACTTTAAAAGACAATATATTCAATATATATTATAAATTAAATACATTTAATACATAAGTTCTGCTCGCATCCTGGGCCTTAGCATTCATTTTAACATGAATGGTTCCTTAAAACCAGTGACCCTGGAGGTAGCAAAATATGAATTCAACTTTTCATCAAGGACCACTGCTAGTGATCAGATGCTTGAAGATCATGATAGTGAGGAACACAGGAGATGCCCAGAGTTCATCATCACTGTTGTCTATATATTGAATGTTATTTTCAAATGACCTCAATCTAATAATCTATGTAATCTGTCACATTTGTGTGCCTGTATTTTGATAAAAATATACTTTTAGTTAGGGGTCTTAAAAGGCTGTAAAAGTTCCTTTATTACCTGAATGTTTTCTACATAATAGCTCCAGAAGTGGCAGAAAGAACACGCCTTTAGCAACTGAATGTCCAAAGAGCATCCCACAGATTTTGTTCAAGCTTGTTTTACCAGCTTCCATGTTGTGTGGGCTATTTCCTAACAATCAATTCTTCTTATCTTTCTTCAACCGTATGTCCTCCCTGGTTGTCACAGTCTCTTCCCCAGATTATTCACTAAATATTTACTTCAGTGAATTGCTTTCCTATACATATCAAGATAATAAAATAATTTGATTTCTCTTGACTATTTGAAGCTCAGTTTTTTGTGCTTGTTAGGATCTAAAAAAGGGATTTCTAAACTTCAATTACATTAACATTAGAGGCGTGTGCATTGCAAGAATTTAGCGATACTTGGTCTCCATCCACTGGATATCAGTATATGCTCCTCCATCTTGTGACAATCAAAAGTGTCTCCAATCATGCCAAATGTTTCCTCAGAGCAGAATCTTCTCCTGTTGATAACCACTGTTCTAAAGTTATTAGTTTCATTTTATAGTAACAATAATAAAATGTGATAAATATTAAGACTTATAACTGGTCATTCACTATTCCAAGCATATGCTTATACCAACTTAATCCTCATACTCTTCCATTTTATTTTTTATTAAAAAACTCTGAGAACCAGGGATACCCTGTGTGTGTGTGTGTGTGTGTGTGTGTGTGTGTGTGTGTGTGTTGTGTGAACAAAGGGTATTTGAGTGTGTGTGCTTTTGGAGGCCCAAAGGTAACATTGAGAATCATCCTGGATCGTTCTACTTCTTATTGCTTTGCTATGGGTTTCCCAGGCTCTGCCTTCCAGGAAGGAAATTTCAGGCCTCTGCCTCTTCCTCCAGGAATTTTTATGTGGGGTCTGAGGATCTGAACTCTAGTGGTTTTGCTCACAAGACAAAGGCTTTAACCCCTTGAGCCATCTTCCCCAGCTACATAGTCTCCAATTTTTTTTTATTATTCATTCAATTGTGCGTGTATGTGTGTGCGCGTGCGTGTGTGTATGTGTAGAACCACGGGCGAATTCGGGAACCACCATGGACCACCTCCACCTCCTCCTTGTTTACTCTGCCCGGGGATTCACAGGCTCCGCCCTACCAGGACCAGGAATGCAGGCCGCCCCCTCTTCCACCCGGCGTCTATAGGTGGGGTCTAGGATCTGAACTCAGGACCTTCCGCCTACAAGGCAGAGGCTTAACCCCTGAGCCACCTCTCCAGCCCCCATACTCTCCAATTTTAATAATGAGAGAAGTTAAGTGTCTTGTCCAAGGCCGTACTGCTTCCAAATGGTAAGAGGACCTGAGTTCACTGGTGTCAGGCCCTGAGTGTGCAACTACTGGGCCATTTTGCTCTTCAGATGCACAAAACTGGCAGCAACAGAAGCATATGGTCTCTCCTTGTCTTCCTTAGTCTGTAATCTACAATCACTCAAGAGACCCAACCTAAAACTAAGGATATTTCATTGGCTCAACAAGAACTCTGACTTCCTAAAGGTAAAATTTTAATAGTTCACAATCAATGTGGCTTAGCATAGATGGAGTCCACGGACAAGAGCCATATAACCAATATGAGCATGGCCAGTCACCTTGTGTCTACAAGCTAAATGGAAACATTTTCCTTGTTTCATTTTTCCCAATTATACACTGCCTTCACAAAGCAGCTGAAGGACGGGAAATCCTTAAAACTCGTATGATATGGGTACTATACATGATAGGGTCCTTGTTTTCAAGAAATTTGAACATCAGACTAGGAAGATGTCTCAGTGGTCTGCACAAGCAAAAGGACTGAAATCTGGATTCCCAGAGCTGACATAAAATGCCAGGCAGGCATGGAGACTCATAATTCCAGCATCAGAGATAAGGCCTGTGAATCCTTGGAGCAAGGCAGCTAGCCAGAATAGGCCTATAGGCAAGTTCTAAGTTTCATTGGAGACCCAGCCTCGAAACAATAAGGTAGAAGCAAGAGTGATTGATGACTGCTCCTCTACATATACACATGTATACCCACCTGCATGTAAAATACACACACTCCATAAACACATATATATGAAAACAGAAATTGCGGAGCTCATGGACGGATCACAGCATTTACCTACAAAATGACAAGGTAACCTATGCAGCAAACATTAGTTTCAACTCAAAATGAAGAAAACCCAAATATTCTTTGTCTACAGTTAAAGTTGCAGAAAAACATCCTTTTAAAGCAAGTATGCAAGCTAAATTATGGTGTACATGTATCAGTCCTCAGTTTATTTAATGAGTATACAGGTGACCCAAAATTCTCCTATTAAATGGTCTAATTGTAGCTTTTCATTATGTTTGAAAGCTGTTTGAGCTCTTCAGTCGAATGAACATTTCATTTATATTCCATTGTAATCTTCTAATTTGTTTAGTAAATTCTTCACAAAGACAAGATTTTTGTCCAGTCCATATCAACTGGGTCCAATTCTAAAAGTCATGAATAAATTAAGCTTTCATTAGAAAAATAATCCACCTCATAGCTACTGAAGTTGCTTGGGAGTAACAAGGGGAGGGATGGAAAGTAAGCATCTCAGATGGGTCTGATGAACCCCAGAACTGAGAACAACTGGTTAAAGACTTCAGTGCCAATAGGAGAATCAGGAAGAGCTGAATGAGGTGTGTCAGGCTAGAGGTTCTTGTACCCAAGTGAATCAGCTCTTTACCAGCTCCTACTTTGTGAGGTCAGCAGTTTATTTCTTACTCTGATTGGTGGATTTATCTGCAAAATGAAAGAGTGTACACCAGAACAAAAGAAAAACTCAATAAAGAGCTTAGCATTGGCCAGAAACATAGCATGCATTCAATATATTTCTGTAGACTTTCCAGATAACGATAACTTTTGATATGAGTCCTGGCTTAAAAATAAAATATTCTTTTGCTTAATGAGTCTGATAACTTTTCCATTCTTGTCAATTAATTTCTTTTAAAATGGAATTTATCCATAGAATTCAATGATTTTCTAAGTATTTTTCCTATTTATGTCCACATATACCTTACAGGCATCCTGAACCCAACTGTTGCATTACTCTTTGCTATCTGAATATTTGAGGTCATTGAAATTTTTTTGAACACCCTTTTGTTCTTATCAACAGTATTAACAGGAATAAATCACCTCCAAGGGGGGGCAAAAGCGATGTTTTTGAGCTTACACATTTCTATGCAATCCTGCAATGAATCCTGTAAATATAATAAAGCAAGTTCCAGGCAGCCCTGAATTTTTATAGTATTAGTTATATACCCCTAAAATAATTTATAATGGAAATTCTGAAATGTTCTTTGCTGCAGAGGATATTGGTCCTCGGCCCAGCAACAGAACACATGTTCATAGGCACATACAACTGTATATATGCAATACACGTACACAGAAAAGAGTTCTGTTCACTTAACTCAAATTTATTCAGAGCAGTTTTATGTTATTTATTTTCATGAGTCCTAGACAAGATCTTTTTAGCACATTACAGAGGCCTGGAGGGGCTTTCTGCATAAAAGACAAAGCCAAGCACTGTTAATGCAAAGTATAGTAACTCAGTGTTTTGAGAAACATGGCCAAACATATTTGAATATGTGCCATCAGTCCAAGAAATCTTGGTGTCTAGAGCTAAGGGCAAAATTGGCAGTGTAGTTCTCATTATTGGGAGATTGTGTGCTACCTTGTGGCTAAGAGATCCAGCCCACTTCCACCCAACAAGGCTCACAGGCACATTTGCTGAAACACTTAGGATGCAAATAAGCCATATCATTTTGTGTACAAGTGAAATAAAAGGCATGAGAGACCTGAGTCACTGTTTTTTTTTCTGGGCCCATTACAAACAAGGTGATATTGTTACATTACTTAATCCTTTTAACTCTCATTTTCCCCATCTGAACATGCCACAACATCTACTTCATACAGTTGCTATGAGGACTAACTGAACTACTACATGTGGAATGCCTGGCATAGTGCCTGGAATAGTAAGTACTCCAAACATGTCAACTAAGATTATTGCCCATTCCATCCAACATTTCCATTAGAAAACCATTATCATCATCAAATCTGCATTTAATTCCTCAAACGATAGTCCAACAAAATTAGAAGACAGCACACAAAACACCATGTAAATATCATGTACATATCTAAAGCTCAAAGTCATGCCATGTAAATATAATAAAGCAAGAGGAAAAAGAGAAAAGAGATAAGAGAAATGCATACACAATACAAGAGGAGCTGCTGTTTTGCTAAAACAAAGGCAATTCAAATACTCTACCTTCAGGAAATTGGAGAAAATTAATGCCCTGGGATGCTACTTTGGCGTTCAGAAATAATTTTACTGGAATAAGATCTGGAAAGACTATAAAACTTTCACTTTTAAAAGGTAGCACTGAAAGAGCAAGATGAGGCTCCTGTCACAGCTGAATCCTCACCACTTCCCTCCCAACACAAGCTCTTCAGGTAATTCAGGGAGCCTCCTCATTATGTTTTTTTACAGCTCCCTTTCCATCATTAAAAAGGTGCACATTTCTAATAGGTAAACATCCTTCAGTGGAACAAACTGGAAGTATGACGATTCCTGAGTACAGTTGTCCTTGTTTGCTAAAACTCCTGGGCACACTTAAACTGATGTGTGAAATTCCACAAACAGGAGGGGGCAGAGGAGGTTGCTAAAGTGCTTTAGCTTACAACAGGAGACTAAGTAAAAGACAGACTGACTAACCCTCTGACCAGCAAAATCTTAATGCCTAGTAACACTATTTTTAATAAAGCGCCAGTCAAAAATTTACTAGAACATGAAGGAGACTTTAAGAGACCACTTAACACAGGCTGCTTGGTGAGACCTTCTGAAGGCGCACAGTCATCCACATGTGAGAGTAACTCAGTGATCCAAAGTTGCAGTCCACTCCAGCTCAAGGCACTTTCTATGCATCTCAGCAACTGAAGAATGTCCTCCTAAACTCCAACTCCGCCAGGTTCCCCGAAGCCTCACAACTCAGCGCTTCGATTTGATGACTAGAGCAATCCAAATGTCTAAACAATTGTTGTCTAGCTAAAACAGAACTCATGCTATTATTTAAATAGTATTTGAGCTTGTTTTTAAGTTAACATTATTGAGAAAAGCACATACACTATTCGGTCTTGGCTGGCAGCTACCTTACAGTGACACTGTTTTATTTTAAATGGTTTGTAAAACATTACTAGAATGGCCTTATGTTCAGTTTTATAACTGATCCACATTCTCTGGATACACAGAAAAAGCAATGTCCAACACTGCCAGAGAAACCAGTGGGAAGAAAATAAATCTCATTCAAGGGCGCCATCTAGTGGGAAACAGAGGCTGCTCATTGAGGTTCATCAACATTTGGATGGCTTGTTTTAAACCTCAGAATCTTGGAAGAAACTTAGTTCGCTGCTTCCCAAAATACATTCCTTGATAACAGGATTCTGTCATCAAATTCACTTGAGACATGCTGGGTGAAGCACTGTGGAAAAGACATCTATATTACAGGATATGGTGCAGCCTCGTGTATGCCAGTACACGCTGGGGGATCTCACTAGGACTTGATCAGCAGAACTCTTTATTTGTGGATGCCTCAGAACTCATCACAGCACACCACGCTTCATAAAAACAATGTTGGGGAAATGCTGACCTAATCTACTTCCTGCCCTAACATTTTACACACCACAGTTCCAGCAATTTAATGTGCTGGGATTCTCAGAACTACCTTAAAGCTTGTCAGGCCACAGTAGTAAGTGGAAGTGGAAGGTGGGCTACAGGGCTTCTTACTCCTCTTCCCTGACTTTAAAATTATAGTATGGAAGAGCCTACAAGGCCAGAAGGACACCCCATGGCAGACAGAATACTGACTTTAAAATGACACTTCCCTTCATGTTCCGATAGTCATTATATTTTTAATCTGTTTATAATCTTACACTACATGTCAACACAGATAATTTTTCACTATATTTTGTTATTGTTATATTTGTGAAAATACAATTTAAGAGTCCATGAATATTATTTTTAATTCTTCTCATAAATATGCTATCCAAGCATAAATCTGAAGAACAATAATATCTAATAGGGATTTGGACATCAAAATCAAAAAATTATAGCCAAAAATAATAAGCTGCACAAGAGGCATGACTTGCATTTGCCCACTCAGGTAAATATTATGTGTGAAGACAATGCTGGAATTACAAAGGCTGCCTTCAATCCCTATTGCTTGGGTTAAAAAGCAGAGTGTGTTGGCACATGTTGGCACTGGAGAGGTACAGATGGGCAGATCCTTGGGACTTGGTGGGCAACTAGGCCAGCCTACTTGAGTCCCTGGCCAATGAGATACTCTGTCTGTCTTGAAACAGAAATTGAATGGCTCCTGAGGAATAAGGCCTGAGGTTGACCTCTGGGCTCCAAACATATTCTTGTATATGTGCACACGGGGCCACACATCTGTACCTACACACACTCATGCCTCACATACATATGAAAGAAGAGACAGAGAGACAGAGAGAGAACACTGAACTAAAAAGGGGCAGTTGTGGATGTTAAGCTTATGGTATCCCAAGGACCCATGGATGTGTCGACAACTTTCTGAGTATGCTCTGCCTGAGCAGTCCCAGGCTCTACATCTTCCCAGGTAAGCATGAGCCACAGTCACCTCTCCAACACTGATGTCTCTTACATCAGTAGTTCTGGAAGGAATCATGTTCACAAATTTGATTTTAGAGCCTATATCCTTCTCTTAAGATTGAAAAAAATAAGATATGAAAATATTGTGTACAACTAAGAATGAACAAAAGGAATATAGTATTGGGGGCTTTGTGGGAGAGTTTGGTTTTATGATTGTTTTGTTGTTGGGTTGGGGTTTAGGGGCAAGGGCTGTGTTGTGTTGGGGGTGGGGAGGCGTGGCTGCACTGTGTTATTTTCTAACCTTTGAAGAAAGGGTCGCCGGCATTCTCACTGTGTAGAGAAAAACCGCTAGGCTTGCCTTAATTTCTTACAACAATTTTCCACTCAACAACCAAATATTCTGGAAATTAAAAAGAAGGAAACCTGGCCCATCATACAGAGCCGAGGTATTTTTGTCAATTGCCTCTGGTAAGTTAGATGATAGATCCCACGTATGCGCCAGATTTCTCTTAATGTGTTTCTTCTGATTAGGAAATTAATCCCCCCAGAAAAAGGGGAATTATTCTCTTCGTTTAAAACAAATCTAGGCAACGCGGCTACATAGTTTTCTCTTATTTAAAAAAAGTGAAGCTGTTTATGGTAGTTCACACCAATAACCCTATAGCATTCAGTAGGCTGAAGCAGAAAGCATGCTGTGAATTCAAGACTACAAAGTACTAGTCTACAAAAGCCTAGGCTAGGATGTAGAGTAAGATCTTGTCTCAAAAAAGATCATACATATATGAAAAAATCATATGCATTTAAAATTCATATGTATATGTAAATGACTGAATGAACAAATTCTTAATAGAGAAAACTATTTCTGATACCTTTAGACACATAATTTTTTCTAAACTGATAATTGACTGGAAAGAACATCTCCAGAAACAAAATTACAGAATCCAAAAGAAGGATTTATGTTTGCTGACAATATTTTCTTCCCCATAATGTAGTTATTCCAACTACACTAAGTTTGGGGCTTCTCCCTCAGCTGAATGGCGACCTGAGAAGTAACTGCAGGTTGAGCAGGCCACTCCCAGTTTAGTCCACATCAAACGTGCTTCGGGACTGTAAGGCTCTGGAAATATCACTTGTTTGCACACAAACTCAGACTATAATGTAAAGAACTTGTATGCAAGATACAAATTCTAAAGATTCCCTAAGCTCTGAAACCATAAGTTTTCAACAAGACTTGTGCTCCTGGTAAGTGAAGAAAAGCCCTTAATTAGGAACTCAACCTCAAAGTCTTAACAGGGGATTTAATACCTACATGTAAGATTGGTGTTTTAATCGGATTAACAGGAACCCAAAGGCAAAGTGGAAAGCAGACAAAAGCCTTGTCAGTTAACTGTTTGGAAGAGGGCGGGCGCCTGGGTTTGAAACTGGCCCAATTTGCGCCGGCTGAAATTTCTTTTCATCTGCCTTACAAGAGTATCTGCTTTTATCCTGCACATGGATTACAGCAGCATGATGGGAAGTTAAGTGACTCTCTGAGGGACATGAACTAACCTGACATGTTTTCTTGGTTCCTGTTCTAAAGCCCCTACACTATACTCAGCCCAGGAGTAAACAACATTCTTTATGAGTCCCTGGCCACAAACCTATTTTTAATTTCCAGAACATCAGATTTTAGATCTATTCTGGTTTTTGTGTGTGTGTGTGAACTGACGGGACCCACCAATACTAATGAAGACTCAGCTCTGAGTCACAATACATAGTACATTAGTTATAGCTAATCACAGAAAAGAAAATACATCTGATTCATCTTTCTTTCCTGTCTTGCTCAAAACCAGTTCTCCAGATACCAGCTGGTCAGCTGACACACTTACACATTCATTCATTCACTCACTCACTCATTCATTCATTCATTCATTCATTCAAATATGCTCTTACTATGTATCAAATCCAACACTAGGATCTGAGAGTACAAAATGGATGCCAATCAATAACTTCAGTCTCATTCATCAGTTGCATGAACAGGGACAAGAAGCCAGCTTCTCCGAGCTTCAGTTTTCTCAACTGTAAAACATGGAAAGATAGTGACCCCTGCGCTTTGCATGTATTAAATAACTGTAAATGTCCCCAAATTAATTGAAATAATATGCAAAACATAATATTCATATACATGTTAAATATTCAAAAAGTATGGATTAGTCACTAATATAAAAATAAGTAACTTAGCTGATTTATGTTTAAATTATTTTAGCAATTATTAGAAGACAATATTTAGCTTTAGATTTAACATACAAAACAACTTTCTGTCTCTAGAACTGTACTTTGATGTAGCCAACAAATGCCCCCCCTAGTGGAGGACAAATAAAACTGACTAAATCCTGGCAATGAAAAGTAAATCAAATACTTGATGAACTCTGGTCTTCTGAGATTCTCACCTCTCTTCATCTTCTAGAAGGTAATCTACAACTACGTTGCTGACACTGAGGAAGCAGCTTCCAGGACATGCCTGCATCCTACAGATTACGTTAGAGTAGCTAATGCCACTGTGTTTGGCAGCCAGCCTCTGTATCAGCTACTAACGACTACAGAAGTCCCAGGGATTCCAGCAAAAACCGTGTGGTCTGAATCCTTCTTGCATCATCCCAGTCCCACTGAATGTTCAGTCCTCTCAGCACCTACCTGCTTGAAGTCTTGGGCCATGTGGATGCTTTTCCATTACATCGTAGCTTCCTTCCTGTCAGACTGTCTGTCCCCAGTTGCCACCAATCTCTCCACTAAAGAAACTTATTGAAGGTACGTCAGCTAGTCTCCCCATGTTGCTTGGGAGTAAACAAATAACCTGAAAAGAAATATATTCTAAACACTTATATGGGATGTCTAGGTCTTATAGACACATCTGCCTGCTGTCCCCATCACATGAAACTGGGCAGAGTATAAGAGATCTCTTCTCAGGTAGCCACAAACCTTCCAACTCCACTCACATCCCTTTGATTCACATCTTTCTGCTATTAGACTGAACTCTTTCTTCCCTTTGGATGGGAAACTTCTCTCCTGCCATTAAGCATTCTGTACTCTACAGCTTAGACTGAAAGAGTGTTCTGTGGGCCAATAGTGAGCATGTCATCTAGGCATTTGTCAGAATGGGCGAGGATCACAAGCCCCTCCCCAGACCTGGTGAACCAAGAACTGCATTTGACAAGATCTCCAGGATAAGTTCAAACCTCGCTGTAGTGTGACATATAGTGTTTTAAAGAGCGATCTATCAAGTTGTGCTTTCACTTCCAAAAATAAGAAAAATCTTTCCACAAGGCTAGTCATGGATGCTTTCCCATCATGCTGTAGCAAATCAAACACACCCTGGGGTCCATAATTCTGCCATTTTTTTAACCTCCATTTAGAAACTCAAACCATTAGCCTTTGCAGAGACAAAGTAAAAGCCTTGAATCTGCCAAAGGAGAGATGCAGGACAACTAGAAACCGCTATTGTTTACCGAGATGAAAACTACACTGATTAGTATTTTTCAATGGCCTGATATATGTTCACAATCAGTGGGCAAATAAAAAAACTCAAAATAAAATTAGGACTTGTTAACAAAAAATTAAATTAATAATGGGCTTCAGAGTTCATAGTTCCTATGAGAACTATCCAAATATCTGGATAATAGAGATATACATTTACTCTTATTAACATGTAAACATGCTCTTGATTTCCAGGAAAACTTCAACTTACCTTTTGTTGCAGTTGCTGTAGACCATGATTTAATTTCTCTTCATTTATTTTTATCTGTTTTTGCATATGTGCTTCTGTGTGCACATGCATAATAACACACATATGTAGGTTCAAAGGACAACTTGTAAGAATTCACCATATAGGCTCTAAGATTCAAACTCAAGTTGTCAGGCTTGAAAGAAAGTGCCTTTATCTAACGAGCCACCTCACCACCACATGACTTTACTTCTAACACATTTTTTTTTTAAGGAGAGGCAGCCTAGCATAGAAGAAACATTGCTTAAGTACTTAACATGTGGCATTAAGAATTGCCTAACTACTTTCCCTAGTTGTAAAATGGAAGTAAGTAATAATAACCATCTCAGAGACTCATTACTATACAATTAAATGAGATGAAATATGTGAAACAACTAGCCTGAGGCAAGTCCTACACAACTCTTCCAGTGACCTTGGGAATGTTGTATCCTTATATACAAATAGTACTTTTTTCTAAAAATGAATTCCTTCTTGATGTGACATTGAAGATTCATTCTAAAACACATATCTCAATTTCTTCCCACAATTATTGGCACAATCCTCCAATTCATTTGGCATGCACCTTCATGCATTGCAGTATAAAATGTCATTGGGCACAGCAAGATTGAAATCCACTTGTACTTTAAATGACTTCAAACCACCTTATTCTTATCTTCCTGAAATCCAGGTCCACTTTTTACCCTTACAACTCACAACTCAGTTTTAGATTTTTGTTTAAGTTTCAAAAAAAAAAAAGACTTGAAGGAATTAGCCAAATAAAAATATTTTCCTTAGCATTAGCCTTAAGACCAAATTAATACTGTTAATGTTTCAGGAATTAAAACCAAAGAGCTAGGACACGGTGATACATGCTATAATTCCCAGCATTCAGTGGGCTGAGGTAGGAGACATCAATGTAGGCTACCTAGTGAATTTCAAGCCAACTACATGGAAAGATTCTGTCTATAAATAAATAAATAAATAAATAAATAATAGATAAAGAGGAAAAACACAGCATGGGGCACAATTTATCTTTCAGTCATGATTTATGCTTTGATTTGAATGGGCCCCACAAATGTTCTTGAGTGGAAACCTCGATCTCCATATTCATATATTAATGGCATTCGGGAGTTAATCTGAATCAGAGGAGCTCATAAGAGTGGGGTCCCCATGATGGCATTAGTATTAATAAAATACGGCAAAGAGGCTCAACCTACACACTTACTCTGTCTGCTACTTGAAGAAGCCTCCTTCAAGTTATAAAGCAGCAAGGAGGGCTCACCAGATCCCATGCAGATGTTCAACAGCCTCTAAAATCATATGCCAAATAAATTATTCTCTATGCAGCAGAAAACAGACTAAGCCTTTCTGTGAGTATGAAGTTCATTCCATTCTCAACTATAGTCCCATGTTTCTTTTACACTGTATTTCAGCCCAGGAAGTTTATCATCTTTGCCTATTTAAAAAGCAGTGAAGGATAGGCTACTAAAGACATAAAAGCAATTTCTCCCTGTCCTGTATTTATAAAGGTACATCCTCCCTTCCAAATTCTCATCTACAATTTTATTTTCCTTTCTTGGAGGTTTCCTGACAAGGAATCAATCTCAATTTACAATGAAGAAAAACGTGTAGACAGATTCAAAAGACCTTCTCTGTAAAATGCACTTCTGTACTTTCAGATCAGCAGTCTGACATTAGTTTTAAACAAGACAGTTCTTCCTTCCTATCAAGTCATACAGAAGCTTGACAGAACCAACAGGGCAGCCAAAATGCTCTGGATAAAACAGGACAAGGGCCACGTGAACTGCCCTGTGAGACCTTACCCATGGCAGATCCCAACCCACCCTGGGAGCCTAGGATTCCTTCAGTACACTCTAAAGACTTACTGTCTCAGATGATCTAAACCAGGGACTAAGAAGCTTTTCTGAAATGGGCCAGATAGCAAACACATTCAGTTTGGCAGGATGAAACATCTCTGTGGCCAAAACTGCTGTTACAGTGCAAAAGCAGCCCAGGACAATGAAATGAACGGATGTGCCAAGCCCTCAATGAACTCTCTCTACCCAAACAAATGCCATCTTGAAAAGTGCATGGGTCATAGCTGACAAGCCCTGATCTACAGATATCATTTTGTCATATCTTCATCTACATGATATTAAGAAGTAGACACAGAACAAATCATAGAAAGTGACTAAAATTTTACTTGTACAACTTGAATTTTGACCTATTTTTACTTTACTCATGGTATTTCTGAGAACAGTGAAGATACGAAAATAATCTCTAACTCATTCACCAAGTGGCTGCTTAGGAACTGAATGAACACTCTGCTTTGCTCGGTACCTCACGGTGATGTCAATGTAATCTCCATCACACAGTGAATTGTAATTCTTAAAAGAGATGCATTCTCTACAATTCTATAGAACAAGCTTCCTTCCCTCAAAAAGCTGTGGCTCATACATAACTCAAAAAATGAGGTTTTACCCTTCCTCTTTCATTGCTAACAAGTTGATACTATGGGAAAAATAATGTAGAATAAAGAGTTTTCTTAGGATAAGCATTACCCCATGATAGCTGGAAACACAGCAGACACATAAGAAGAAATTTAGAATGAAGTATTTTTATATACTTTCTAGAGCAGATCATTAATATATTTATAGTATTTAATTATGGCTTATATTACATACCATCCTGACAATTGTCATAACCCCTGCTTCAAGTTCATGTAAAGGACTGCATAGAAACCAAGTTTTTCTTCATATTTCTGACTAGCGCAGAGACAAACACCAACCCAATCTGGGCTCCCTGCCAAGTGCCAGCTGGATCTAAAAAAGGTAAATTCAAGAGTTGTGGCTTGGCAGATCTTATCCCACATACAGACATACAGAAAAGACAGTAAGGTATGTGTGTGGAGCCTGTGGGAGCCCTACAGGTCCCACCCCGTCAGAGAACAGGGCTGACTTCACAGGCTTTTCCACCGGGCACCTGGACTTCTTTCCAGGGAAGACCCCAGTCTGACGGCTAGCATTTACTGCAGCCACAGAGTCTAAACTTCCACATATGCAACCCCATCCCAGTCTGTATCCCACTTTCCCAGCCACATTGTTCAGTCTTCTTCAGAGAGGAAAACGCATGTGCTCCATCAGCCCCTGAGGCCTGCAACTAGGGAGGATCTTTCAGGATGCAGAAAAAAATCTTTCTGGAAATCACTTCTCTGCTCAGAAGTCCTTGGACTCTGCCACTGGCAGACAACTTTTCTATGGAAAGTACATGAGAATAACGGACTTCCCATAAAAGTTTACTGAAACGCTTACGAAGTTACTGAAAGAAGATCAAACAAGATGTGACCAAGGGCTCTTACTTTCTGTACCAAGTCAAAGAGTTAAAAAGAGAAAAATATGGCAGCCAGCCCATGCTCCTTGGGACTTGGCTGTAAGTTCAAGTTATACCCTCTGTCATCTACCCTGTAGCTGCAGAGCCAGGCCAGCTCTGGGACCAAGCAAAGTCGGAGCATCCTTCCTCCATGCAAATTGAAAAGGCAGACCCAGACTATGACTCTGGTAGCCAAGTTACAGTGCCTGAAGATTAATCCCTAAGCCCATGTCTCTCTACTACCTCTCTTCCTCCCTCCACCCCTTCTGCAGACCAGTCACCCCTGCTCAGGATCAGTCTTCCTAACCTTCAAGTTGATTGGCCATTATTGCTTCCTTGTTCCAATCCAATATTGTATTCCTAGGTTAGAATGCCAATTTGATTGAGTCACACCACCACCCAAAGCCCTTAAGTCATTTCCTAAAGCTCTGGATACAATCCTGACTGATCACTTGATCCACAATATCTGAGGAAAATCTTGCTCCTGTGCTCCTTTTGATCCTCATGGAAACCTCTGTCCCTCATGTTCACCCTGCTACATGTATTCTAAATTGAATTAGCTCCTTCTTTGGTTGCACTAGACCCATTTCAATTTTTTTTTATTATTATTATTATTATTTATTCAACTGTGCGCATGTGCGTATGTATGTGTGCGCGCATGTGTTTGTCTGTCTCTGTGTGTGTGTG
Source organism: Typhlomys cinereus (assembly GCA_023101885.1). Lineage (NCBI taxonomy): Eukaryota > Metazoa > Chordata > Mammalia > Rodentia > Platacanthomyidae > Typhlomys > Typhlomys cinereus. The sequence continues at coordinate 483,047 of JALPQD010000693.1, read as the reverse complement.
TGTGTGTGTGTAGAACCACGGACGAATTCGGGAACTACCATGGACGCCTCCACCACCTTCTGCCCCGGGATTCACAGGCTCCACCCTACCAGGACCAGAAGTGCAGGCCACCCCGGCTTCCTCCTGGCGTCTATACGTGGGATCTGGGATCCGAACTCAGGACCCTCTGCCTTGCAGGCAAAGGCTTAACCCCTGAGCCACCTCTCTAGCCCCCCATTTCAAATTTTTAAGAGTCACATATGACTATGGACACCGTGTGAGCAGCACTGCCATAGAATGTCCTTGGTTCCTATGATGTCCGTAGCTCCCTGATTCTGTCCTCTACTCTTGATTCTAATGCTCTTGTGAGCTACCATGACCTGCACCCTTACCAGACAGGTACCAGAGTGGGATCAGCAGGAATTGAATCAGGCTGGGTCAAGAGGGGATCTTGGAAAAGCCAAAACCAAGTCAAGTTTTTTATGGGATCTAACACCTTATATACTATGAAACAGGGGGTGACATTTGTACACTGCTCAGAGGGATGACATCAATAGTGGCAGACAGACTATAGGTGCAAGGTCAACAATAGGTGGGACCAGCGATACAGCCCTGTCAATTCTTAGACATGTTAATATGCCCTAATGGCCTCATTCATTGTGGAGAAAGACAGGCTGCTGATAGGTCAGGAACATAGAGATAAAATTACAATGATAAAGCTCTGCACCCATCCTTTAGATGTGCTAATTAATGTTTAGATGGCTTCCAAAGAACAGGAAGAAATGTGTAAAAAAATACCTCTGCCCTGAATCCCATTTTGAGACAGGACAAGATCCATCCCTACCCCTTGCAGGAAGGCCAACAGGAGTCAGCCTACAACTATGCTGGTATAGGAGGCACACTGTAATTGAGACCACAAGGAATGCCCTTGGCATCATCTTCTAGAAATGGCAGTCTTGAGCCTGAGTCTCACTTTCCTCCTGATCCTTTTATTGGATTTCTTTTAATTCTTCAAGACCTAATTTAAATGTCACCACTTCAGAAGTATACCTTTCTTTGCCTCCTAGAACTAGGTTAAGTAACCCTGTTCAGCCATCATAGGATATTATTCTTATAAGGGTTACCATTCCATCTTCTAAGTGGCTACATCTACATTATCTAGCAGACAATTGGTGAAAAGTCTTCCACCGACTGACCTCACCCTAATGTAAAGCTCTGCAAAGGGAAGGATTGCCTCCTTTTGTCCTGACTTACTCCATTCCACTTTTATGCTGCAACCACACCACCTTCCCCTGCCTCTGAACTCATCCTATGTTCTTACTCCCTGGCCCTATCGTCCTGTCTCATCTTACTTCATCTTCTGAAATCTGTCCCCTTCAAAGTCCGCTTCCTTCAAGAAGTTTTGGGCTCTTGTTGATGTTGAGATGCTGGCTGACAGATGTTTGCTCCTTGCATCTTTCATAGACTATGCTTACAACTGCTGCTCTTCAGGCAAGTATCTCCTCCTCCTGATCCTGTTATATGGATAGAAGGGGCTATGTCATTCCAGTGCCCAGCACTATGATTGGCACCAAGAACACACATCATGAAGACCACTGAATCTCGGGCAGAACCATCAACAGGGGGATGTCAGGATAGGAACTTCATAAGATGAAAGTAACTATGGATGAAAGAGACTGCTGGGAGACACTGAAGATGCTCTCCAACATGTTTGGCAAAATTGTTCTGTTTTGAATAGAAAGCAACACAAAAGTCAGACATAGAATCATAAATATAGTATCATGTTAAGATAGAATTAGAGCAGCTATGCTGGGATGGGTCTCTAAGGTCTCTAAGGTCTTTGGAATTCCTGAAGACCATCCCCCACTGCTGAGATCTCCCTGAAGAACATCTCTGCTGAGGAACTGACTCCAATCCTCCCAGAGATAAGATGGCCAACTTCCCTATGAAGGGATTATGGAGATGAGCTCTCCATATCCAACAAACAACTTGGTCTCTAGTGCTATGTGGGCACAGGAGCAACTGGGCTGGGCCCCAATGGGAGCTAACCAATGAGAAAAAGCCAGTTTCCCTGGCTTGCCTAGGTGTATAAATGTGTTTGACCCTAGCAGCCATCTTTGGCACCCTAGCCCCTTGTGGCACTTGGGTACCACACGTTATTTCTAGCTCCTTGCCTCTCGTGAAGTCCATGAATTCTTTGGTACCTGCCTGTCATGGCACTCCTGTTTCTTGTTCCTTGCTGCTCATGGGTTCCATGCCTGCATTCCATGAGTTCTCCAGGGCATCTTAACCCCTCGTGGCACTCCATGTCTGGAGTCCATGAGTTCCAGCCCTTCTCTCCTCTAATAAACTCTACCTTAAATCCTCTACACATGTTCTGGTTTCAATCTTTAACTCCAAAACACAAGAATCCTGCAACATTGGGATGGTAGTTCTGGTAACATTTGGCCCCTGAACAGAGACCCTGTAACATTTGGTTAGACTGCTCCTGCATCAATGTCAGCTGTCAATTTTATTGGAAAATTATAGCAAAAAGAAAATTGTTATTTGAGTTTTAATTGTTTGTTCCTTGTAGACATGAGCATCTAGTGATATTTATCACCTACATTTTGCTAAATGTAAGAGCTAAAAAGCCATTTCAAGATTAATGTAGTAGTCCACAATTAATCGAAGCACTCAGGGGGCTGAAGCAGGAAGACTGCTGCACGCTTCCAGGCCATCCTGAGCTACAATCTGAGACTTTGCCTCCTTCTCCCCCCGCCCCCCCCAAAAAATACAGAAGAAAGAAGGGAGGGAAGGAGGAAACAACATAGTCCTAATGGAAATATCCTCATAAAAGGAATACATCTTCATGGAATCTCAAGTAAACCCCTCTAACAAGGTCGCATGCCACAGACTCACTTCTTCCTTGGTCACGTGCTTATGAAGGAGGCATTATAACATCTGTAACATGTGTTCAAAGCCATAAACTGGTTCCCCAAGAAGAGAACCTTCTCTCTTTCCTTTTTTTTTTTTTTGGCATGCATTCATGTGTGTGTGTGAGGGGGTGTATGTGTGCATACAGGCGCAGAAGAGCATTTCGCTTGAGTGTGTATGACTGTGGAGGCCCTTGAATGGCATCAAGAATCATCCAGGTTTGTTCTACCTCCTTACTGCTTTGCTCTGGGTTTCCCTGGGTTCTACCTTACAGGGCCCAAACTGAAGGCCACTGCCACTTCTGCCCTTCACTTTCACATCGTATCTGGGAATCTGAACTCAGGTCCTTTTCCTAGGGAGCCCAAGACTTTTAATCCCTGAGCCATCTCCCCAGCCCCAAACACAACCTTCTTAATATCACAAAGAGACTGAGAACAGACATTAAATTTCTAAGTTTATCATTGATATGTAAATAAAATACAAGCAAGAGAGTCTTGCCAGCCTTCATTTCCTGCCCAAAAGACCAGTTGGGCAGCTATCCATGAACAAAGATAACTCAGGTAGAGCTTGGAAATCTGCGTATGTAGCCACAGGAACACAGAGAAATCGAAAGATAAGAATAACATTCAAAAAGGATATACAAGCTAGTTTATTTTCCTGAGGGACAACCCACACACACAGAGTTGTAGCTCTGCATGGAGAACTGCCTGATTGATCACCCCTACAAGGAAAACAAGAACAGATTAACCATCTTCCCTGTCAGGATACTGCCTAAACAACCAACTTCAGCTGCATCTCACCCAGACCTCCAAGAGAATCAGCCTAGCTGAGATATCTAGAGAGTGTGAAGCAAAGAAGAACAATAGGCTCTACAGATATTAGTCATGTAGTCAAGTCATGATGACTCAAATGGTTTGCTCTCCTCTTCACCACAGCGGAGCTCCACAGCGGAGCTCCATAGTGTTTGCAGTCAGCAGACATCACCTGCAGCTTTTACTAGCACAGATTCTTTGGTATTCACAGTTGAAGACCTCTAGAGAGGCTCCTGGCAGCTTCCCTGCTGAAGAAACCAACTTGTAGCACAACAGTAATAGATTCCTTGCTGTTTTTACCTCTCAGATTGATCTAATTGTTTTCTTTCTCTTTTCCACCTCCAACTCTCCACCTTTTCAATTTCCAAATGCCTAAACCACACTGCCTGGAGTTGCCCAGTAATTTCTGATGAAGTTTCTCTAGTCTAGAGAACTAGCCCAACAACCTCCCTAGGCATCTAGCCACCAACTTTTTCTTTCCCTACTTCTAGAATCACATGAGCTTCTGTCCACAGCCACCTTGCAAGAACCCAGCCAAACAACCTTTACATTCCCATAAGTACATAAACTATTACTATTACTTTTAGGGCTGTCCCAGCTACTACTTCTGAGTTCTCTGAGGCAGAGGCCTACCATAACTACTTCACATATGGCTGCAAGTAGCCATGGGGCCCAAACACAGGCTCTAATTCCAATGTGGCTGTTACCTGAAAGCTGGCATACAACCAGCTTCCCTCCCTGGCCTCCACAGTTGAACACAGTTAAGACCTGGTCTAACTCACTAGTAACTGATCCAATCAGCATGTATCGTGCGCATGAATGACTTCCGCAGCTGAATATATCTGTAACACTCCAGCTGGAAGTCACAGCGATCCACACTCAGGAAGACGGCTCCCACAGCTGGCCCCTGCTGTCATGCACATGCAACTGCACATGCATCTGTGCATCTACATTCAGTACAAACTTCTGCTTCATGCCTCACTCCTTGTCATTGTTCATGAGCCTGTAACTGGCCTCTGCTGTCATTAATGCACTTTCAACCGGTCTCTACAAAATAGTATGTGTACACAATTGTTCTTAGCCCTCATGGCTACTGGTCTGAGCTCTGACTGCTGGATCCAGAAGCAAAGCTTGAAACCTTAATAGTCCTGCCTGAGTCAATGAGGAACAACATACTTCCTACAGGCAACAGCCTCTCATTACTGTATCCATTTAATAAGATCTAGAAGTCTTAGAGACTTTCACAAGACTATAGAGCTCATAAAGAATCAAGGAAATACAAGTAAACTTTCAGTAACTAATTCCAAAGAATTGGGGCTCTATTAATTGTCTGAAAGAATAACACAGCAAGGGATAGCCTACATAGTACCAAGGAATACTGTAGAAGCTACTGAGGGAGAGAAACAACCACAAGCACCATCAATGGCATGGGATCTGTAAGTTGCGACACAAATCACCATGGCAACAGGTGACCAACAGTTTTCTGATTGGACTCAAGATCCACTTATCAGAAGGGTACACATCTCTGTTAGTATTAAAAATCAATAGGGAGAAAGCCAATAAACCTATAGGTAGGACGAGAGTACATCAAAGCACTATATTGGCAGCTGTTATTATACCCATAGGATGGTTACTTACAGTGGAAACTTTTGGGTCTAAATCTGGATTAGTGAAAGGAAATATGCATATCACTGGGGTGGCCTGAAGATAGGTAACTGATATACCACAGAGGCCTGAGCACCCACAAAAGTAGATACATCAGAGTGAACTCTGGGGTCCGTAGATGCATACAGGCAGAAGAATGGGAGGGAGTGGGAAAGAATGGTGAAAAGAAGGGAGAAGATGGAGCAGAGGAGGAAGGGAGGGATGCTGAATGAATATACAATATGCTTGTAAAAGTAGAAAAATTTAAAAAAACGTAATGGAACAACCAAACATTAGTAACCACTCCCTTAAGAAAAAAAATGAACCTCAATTACAGAAATTAATGCATTTCCTAAAGGTCTTCATAGCTATCCATGCTACTGTTTGCTTGTGTTAGTTTAAAAAAAAAGCTGTTCTGTCAGAGGGAGACAATGATGAAGAAACAAAATTTAATGATAAAATTATTGCTTATAATTATACCATGAATCACATTTTTCTACTTGTAAGAGTACATGAAGTATGTCTGAAGTATGTCTGTAAGTATACTTGTACTACCAGTTACTAGGCTGAAATTATAAGAGATCATGGAACCAATTGTTTCATATAAAATCAGTTGATGATATCACATACTCTATTGTTATGAGATTATGTGTAAATGTGAAAGAATGCTATATATGTTTATTAAGTTGAATATTAAATAGAACATAACATCAAAAAAGCACAGCAAGAAAATGCAGATAAATACCTCATCAAAATAAAAAAGAGTGAAATAAGAAACTAAACCAAAAATCAGAAAATGTGAATAAAAGCAAATAGAGGCATTGAACAATATAATGACTGAGCTAAATAAGAATGCAAGAATTTCAATAGCACACTAGATCAATCAGAAGAAAAGACAACACACTCCAAAATAGATCATTTCAAATCATCCTTTAAGAAGGGGCAAGAGAAATGAAGAAAGGCTATAGGATTTTTGTGACACCCTAAGAAATACGCTTTTACAAAATAAAGGTTCCAAATAGAGAAGAGAAAGAGGAAGGTTTATTTAAAGAAATAACTAACGTCTGAAAATTTACAAGTTTTCAGATACAAGCATCCAAATATAGGAATCATGAAAGTCTCCAATAAAATTCAATCTAAGGCATAATTTGCCAAGACAAATTAAAATTAAACTATAAAAACCACAAAGAGTTATTAAAATTCCAAGATAAAATAAATACATCACATACAGGGGAACATATTCAAAGTACTGAAAGAAAAAAATTCCCAACCAAGAATATTATACCTAGCAAATGTGACCATAATAAATTGGTGGGAACAGGACTGTTTCAGACAAAGGCTAAGAGAATTCACCATATCACTAATACTTACACATGCTCTTTAACGGAGAAAAAGTCTTATGGGAAATGCTAAAGAGAGTTATTCAAGCTTCAAAAAGCACTGAATGTTTGACTTACTGCTGACTAGGTCTCTGTCACCTATGGCTTGACAGGATTATTGCTACCTATGTGAATGATCAACTTACCACCAGCTTCCTCCTCCACTGACACAGAAAACCACCTCGACATCCCTGTTCTGTCAACCCCATGGGAACCTTACCCCGGAGCATGGACCCTCTTGGCCACAGGCTTTGATCACTTCCTACCTGCTGCTCACACTCATGCCATCCCTGAGGCCACGTCCCAGCTAACCTGCAGCTGCCACCTTCCCTCCAGTGTCAGCAGCAATCCCAACACCAAACTGCAGGCTTCTGGCCATAACTTCCCTTTGGTCCTTCAAGACTCATCATCTCAGCATCTCTAACACACACACACACACACACACACACACACACACACACACACACAAACCTTTGTTGGGCCTATCTGCCAACACAGGGATTAAAATGTTTTAGATCCCCAAAATGTGGGTTCCAATCACGATTCAGAATTTAGAAGAGTGTCCAAAGACCACTTCCCTACCACGAACTATATCTGCCTACCTTGCATGTTTTAGGATTAACAAGGTATACTTATTAAGGGCCTAGCACACAGTCCTAAAAAGTAATAACTATCAGTCTTGTTATATTTACATGAAATAAGGCTATGAAACTAGCCATATCAGTTGATGGATATGAAACCCTAGAACAATGAAAACCCCTTTGAATGAAACTAACTATTGGGCTAAAGAAATAGCTCTGGGGGTTAATACTCTGCCTTGCAAGCAGAAGGACTTGAGTTCAGATCCCAAATCCCACATAAAAACTGCACAAGAAAAATAGCTACCACCTACAATCCTGGCTCTGAATGGCAGTGCTCTGGGAAACACACAGCAAAGCAATAAGAAAGTAGAACAATCAAGGATGACTCCCAGAGTCATACTTGGGCCCTAGACAGTCACATATACACACAAATGTGCATGCCTAAGTACACACACACAAAGAGACACTACTAATCTTTACACTGAGCTATGAAAAAAAGATTCCAGTCTGCTTAGACCACTCCTTATGAAAGAAAGCCAAGAAAATTCAGTTATAATTTTCAAAGATTCCCTCAGAGTGCTCGGTCATTTTTTAAAGTGTTAATATGCAAAGGATAAGGCTGGTCACTTGGGGAGATGTCTTCCGAGGAAAGTACCTTTCTCTCACCCCCACTTAATGAAGCTGTGAGAACCAGGCAAGGACAGCTGTCACAACAAACAGCAGATGTCCCGAGGAGGCAAGTATATCCCTTACTCAAACCGTTAAGGAAGGAGAAAAAAATAAGCAAATTTCCAGACCTATAGCCAGATCACCCAACATAAAATGATCAGCCTGAAGAATTTCCCCCAAGAAACAGATACTTTCAAATAGTAAATTTCAATTTTAAAATAAGCATATTTATTACCTTTTTTATCTCCATTATAGAATGTAAACATTAAACTTAAGTTTCTCAAATCTTGAAATGGAAAAAGAATGCCTCACATTCAGGATGGGTCATGTGAGGGATGAATGTCCCCAAAATTACTAAAATCCACAAAGTTAGCAATATCCAAGAGTAAGACATCTGGCTGAAAATGGGTGTCATAACCCAGGCTGACATGTCTCCACCAGCTATTTATCTACCTATTTATTATTTCCTCTTCATCTCCCTGCATTGTCTTCTCACATTTTCTTCATCTTTTGAGGGGAAAATACACTCTTACCCAGACTGCCTAGGTACAAGTAAGGATGAGGCAATCCAGTGGTTTCTGCATTATGCCCTCCTAGTCTCCACCAGAGCATGCAAGAGCACAGCGACTATCTTCTCCTTGTTTACTCAGGTTTTCCAGTTTTAATGTAAGTTCCACAGCCTAAGAAAACCCTCACTCCCAAGAAAATGGGATGAGTGATCATCCTATGAACAAGCAATGATACTCACATATCTTTATGGCCAAATTGCAGAAATATGGTTATAATATATAACCCTTTGGTCAGATTTAGGTACAAATGCTACCCCTCAGACTCCTCATAAATGTGGACTTAAATGTACTAAGCCTTTAAAAGTCTTATCTATAAAAAGCAATAGCAATGTAACCTTCCTGTATTAATTATATAAGGATTATGAGTTGAGGCGATAACTCAGTGGGTAAAGGAAGTGTATTGACCCAAGTGCAAATCCCCAGAATGCAAATAAAGTCAGACGTGGTAGCATGCATCTGAATGCCAGGGCTCCTAAACAGAGATGAGAGGCGGGGACAGAATAACCCCTGGAATCTTGCAGGAGTGAAAAAGAGATCAGGCTCTTGAGACCCTGGCTCAAAGGAGGTGGAAGGCGAGAGAGGTTGTTCTCTAGCTTCTTCATATGTAGCGTAGCAATCACATGCACATGCCTGCCTCACACACACATAAAACATGCATGTATATATAGAGAATTAAATACAATCATGCCCTACTATTTAAGCTATGCAATATTCTATATAATAATATAGGTAAATATTTGTATATAAATACTATTCACATCATCACTGTGATATTGTAATCATATAATTTAGTTTTAGTATATTATTTGCAATACTCATGAACAAGTTGATTTCTCCCTTAACTAACAACTTATACTTACAGCTGGAAACTCTGTTATAATCATAGCTATAAAATGATGTCACCACCAAAAAAAAGTTAAGGTGAGACCTTCTTTGTGATCCACTAAAAATTATAAACTTGGGCATATTTAAACCCAAGATAAGAACCTCAGTTTATAAGATGAGAGGAAAAAGTCATATTTCCTCTACCCCATTCCCTACTGTTAACTGTATTCTCTCTCCTGCTCTTCAATCCAGAAAACTGCAACACGAATGTCATCACCATATCTCCTCCTCAGGAATCCAGATATGACCCCACACAAGATTATAGGCTTCCTACAGAATGAAATGGACTTTTTTCTGCCCTGGACCCAGACCCGGACCAGGGCGGACTCCCTGCTCTTTGGGAAGTGACCTTCAATACCAAGCAGAATGGAGCCAAGGGCGGTGCAGGAAAAGCAAAACTGAAAACAATAAAAAAACATAATTCAGGACACCAAAGACCCTGATTCATCTGGAATCAGACCAGCCAAAACTTTCCCCATCCTAAAGCTCAGGGAACCTTGCAGAAGAGGGGGCAGCAAGATTATAAGAGCCTAAAGATGGGGAGGACTAACGATATACAAGATACTCCACACAAGTTAGGACTGCAGTAGCCGTAATCGGACTTTGCATGACCTGCCAATGGCTGACATGTCAACAACCCCCCCCCCAAAATCTAGCATGGATCACAGAGGAGAAGACTCCAGGCAGTAAGATCCTTAGAGGCAGGGGATTAACAGACGTAATAGATTTCCCATACTAAGGAGGAGCCCAAGAAAAGGTTCCAGGCTATGCCACTGAGTCCTTACCCCTCGCTAGAGTGGAGGACTCAGAGGGAGGTTTGGCATTCACACAAAAAAGATGCCCCAGGGGATGGGAAGGAAGAAAGGGGAGGCACTGGGCAAAAGGGAGGAAGGGAGGGGTGAAAGGAAGGGGAAAAGGTGGGAGAATGCAAAGGGGGACTGGGGAAGGGAAGAGGGAGGGAGAGGACGGGGGTACCTATTGAGCTTGTATGATTGGGATAAAAAATAAAATGTGGAAGAAAAAAAATAAAATGTTACACAGAAAAAAAGGTGCAATGGAGGTAACAGTGAAAATCTACAAGAACATTTGCTCATGAGGCCAACGTGTTATAAGAACAACCCTCATCACTGTTTTTAGTTGCCCTCCGAAACCAGACAGAAAGACTCAGTTGCTGAAGAAAGCACACATATTGATCACAGGACACAAAAGAGAACAAACTAGAACTAATCTAGAAGATTCCTCCTTGCTGGTCAGACTTTATAGTACCAGCAAGTACTATGCAAGATTGCAAAGGAGAAAAGTGATCAACAGACTCACCCAGCTATGAATTGTATAAGTGAACCATTGGTGTAACAGAAGAGCAAGTGTTATGGGGGTAACCAACTGCTTTCTGATAAGCTCTAAGACCTATTTTTCAGCAAGGAATGAATGCCTGGTATTGTAAATCAGACCAAGAACCCACGAATGTGCTCCAGAAATTACTCAGGCACTTGCCAGTACAGGCACCCCAGATAAAACAAAGTGGATCACACATGTGAAATACATGAAAGTTAGAGTAAGATTGACTAGAAAGGAGAATACATAGTGGGGGGGGGCTTAGATTTCATGTACTCAGCATTGCCTCAAAACACTGGTTTTATTGGAATAAGTAACTGTGTTGACATCTTCTGGAACACTGTCCAAATGTATACACATATCTAAGATTACCACACCATAAATGGTACCCTTAGAGTTGTGCCCACTTATAGAACTATGAACAATAAAAGTCCTTAATCGCTCCCTTCACACTTGTAACATGACAGAACTTTAAGAAACAAACTGTGGGTATGCATTGCTTAGTGGTAAGAATGTGTTCTAGAAATAAGTTAGGTGATCATATCACCAGGTGAACATTAAAAAGTGCACTTTCATGCATCTAGGTGATATGACCCACTGCACACTGGGCTTTGTGACAATCAATTGGTCCTAAGACACAAACTAGGTTATGCTTCATATTTTAGGCAGGAAAATTTAAAAATCCATGGCATACCAAGACAATGATGTGAATGGAAAAAGAGGAAACAGGAAAAACATAGATTTCCTGGGAAATCAACTTATTCCCAGTGCAGAAATGTTTAACCTAATATTGTATAACCAGAAATTTTACTAATGATCATAAAAATAATTGTCCCATCTCAAAATCCAGTTGCTATAACACAAGAAGAGTTTATTGCATGAGTTGCTTCTTACCTTAATAGTTTTGTATTCACCTGCCATCAACTTCACTTTTCCTACCTTTACATTCTGGCTTTTAAATGAGACCATTAAGAGTTCAAAAATCTAATATGATGAGTTTTCCAGAACCTGCATCCTAGTTTCCCAAGGAATGAAAGAGCCAAACCACAAGATCTACAGCTTCAAGAAAGTAGATAATTCAAAAGTTAAAAAAAAAACTATAAACAAGCAGATTTTTGTAGGACAAGCTATATTAAAAAGCACAGACACAGATATAGTGCTTGTCCTTGCCCTCTTCAGGGCATCAGGAAAGCAGGTTTACACAGAAAAGGCAGGAAAACAGAACATCTAAAATTCTAAGGAACCAGGGAGGCCCTTCTCATGGTTCCAGGTCTGGTCCTCCTTTATTCTCCTCATGCAGAGCTTCTCTTAGTTCCATCCTGAAGGCTACAACATTAAGAGCAATCACGGTCTGGCTCCAAAGCTCCTCCTTCTGCAAACCCCATGTTGACCAAGGTAGAGCTTTATGTCAATGTGTCTCAACCTCCATGTCCATGGGTCTCTGACAGACTTTCCTAGAGGGCAGGTTCTGACTCCAGAACCCTGAAGCTGAGCTGCTTCTGAACTACTGAACATGGCTAGCCAGTTCCCAGTAGAAGCCATGGTCTGCTAGGAACTGGTCCACACTTTGAGCATCAGGGATTCTTTCTCAACGGAAATATATTGTCTTCTCAGGAATATATGGTAATGTATAAGGATATTTTAATTGATACCACTTGTAGAGGGAGGAGTATGTATGGCATCTCTAGGGACAGGTCAAGGATATTACTGAATATCCTACAATGCATAGGGCAACCTGTGTCCCCAAGAAAGAAGCTCCAGCCAGGAATGCCAACCATGTTGCAGCTGAGAAATAAATCCATCTTAGAGGATCCAAGTGCATTTTTTTAAAGCTGCTGGGGTTTTATGAATGAGGTCCAAAAGTGACTCCCATATTTCAAAATTTCTTCCTAAAGGCTGACAGAAGAAGCATTGATACCATGTGACCAATAGTTAGAGTATTCTGGAATTTAATTTCCTCACAAGTCATTTTGACTTTATTGAAGAAAACCAAATCAGCTAACTATGAAACAGGAGTTCCAGAAATGTCTGGAGTTTCTGCTGTGCTCTTTGTTTCTTAGTATTGGGAGTCTTATTAAAAAGGCAAAAGATAAGATTATTTTAGATACATATTTTCTAATTTCCTGTTTGGGTCACTCAAACTTTATCCAGTTGTCAATAATCATCATAAGCCATCTTTTCATTTAAAAAGATTAGATTTTGCTACTCAATATCAGTATTTTGCTGGGAGAATGTCATACCCCACACCAGCATCCACCCAGTTTCCCAAGTCCAGCACAGCAGCAACCACTTGTTCATCTACATCTTTAAGGCCCATAGCACCAAAAAGTTATTTTGGGTTTGATATTTTGGGCTAAAAGTTAAGTGTCATAGTGTTTTACTACAGAATATGCTTTAGTAAAATTAAATAAGTTAAAATAAAATTTGAGCTAATTAAGGTTTAAAGTCATATTTTCTTGTGGTAGCGTCTCGGAATGAATACCACTTGTGCTCAAGTAATGTTTCCAAGTTGCATACAGCACTGTGTACTCCCTTACTTACCCATTATTGAATTTCTCCTTAACAACAAAGACATGCAACCTGAGCCCCCATGTGAACACAGACCCCATTACAGTCTCTGTCAGTATCTCTCTCTATACACAATTTAAAGGCCCTCCATAAAAGAAGTAAATGAATCAATGAACTCTTAGACTTGAAAACTCAGCTTTCTGATTTTTCCTTCTTCCCTAAACATTTCCTTTAATTTTTATGACTTTCTTCTTCCTTCTTTGTCTTCCAATCTCTTTAATACCTCTACTCTGCTTTTTCTGTACATTTTAGCTGTATTCCTACTTCAAGGCATCCTCTCCAATTCTTTTCTCCATTCCCAGTGTACTCACCTTACCTCAATCTCATGAAGACTCTTAGACTCAAAAGCAACTCCTAATTGGAGGGCACAGTATGAAAATCTTGGATGTCGACTTGACTGCACCTGAGATTAAATAACAAATTAGCTGCCAGGCCATCCAAAGACATTATCTGGATCAATACCTTTGCAACACAAAGACCAACCCTAAATCTGAGTGGAACTTCCCAGTAGTAGGCCAGATACAAGGAATCACGAGACAGAACAATCCGCTCTTGTCCTATGCTGGCAAACTCATCTTTCCTCCTGCTCCATCAGGACCCAGCTTCTTTGACCCTCCATGATAGGGACTTGACTTAAGCCACTTTCAGCCTCTGCTGTCTGCATATGCCCTCTCTGCCATGATGGACTGTATCTCCTCTCTGAGACCTTAAGCCAAATGAATCTCCCTTTCTCCCTTAAATAGCGTGAATCTGCGTGATGTCTCACAGCAACAGAGAAGAGTAACTGACAGTCTCTCCAACAGTGGAGAGACTGGGTTATAACTGTCATTGTTCTGCTCTGAATCTGACAAAAGTCTGAGTAGCAGAGGGAATCCAAGCCATGGAGTTGGTTCACCAGTACTACAAAGCCTCAGTTACAGTTGATTGGGAAAAAAAGGGGAAAGAGAAAGAGCAGATGAAGGTGGGTAGGCATGCAAGGGCCCAAAAGTCCTTAGCAGGAGTTTGTACATTGTTCACCAGTCAATGAAAGCTACGGAAATGACAGACATATATTTCTTAGATGATCCTGACGGCAGTATGAGAAGGAATTAAAAGAGGTACAAAGACAGGAAGACTGAGCCAACAGTAAAAGCAATGGAAAGGAAAATGCATAGGGTTTGGAAAGATGATTCAGTGGTAAAGTGTTTGTGTAAGCAAAAGAACCAAAGTTCGAATCTCTAGATCCATGAAAAATTCTGGTTGTGTTGGCAGTTCATTTGTAGAAGGCAATTCCTGAGAATCCTTAGAACAAGGTGACTAATTAGACTAGCCTTATAGGCAAACTCTGTTTGATTTGCAACCCACTGACAAAAGAATAAGGTAAAAGTGACTGAAGATGATTCCTGATCAGCCTTGGGACTCCATATACACATGCACATATATGCTTGTGCACCTGCACACACACACATACACACACACACACACACACACGCATGCAAAACAAACACACAGACACATGTGCATGTGTGCATACACATATACAATATACAGAAAAAATGGAAAAAGGGAAAAAACACAGACAGATCCAAAGGTATGTAGAAATATAGAAAAAACAGGATTGACTAATACATCAAACAAAGAATCCTCAAGCCTATGCAGACATTGCTTTTCATGACAGAAGGACTTTAAAGATCTTGAGATGGTAATATTATTCTAGACTGACTAGATACATGCAATGGTCTCATTTGGGTTCTCATAGGAGAAGGGAAGAAATGCAAAGGAAAAGAAACATGGTAATGAAAGCAGAGGTCACAGAGACAGAAATCTAAAGATGCCTCAGTGTTGGCTTGAAGATGGAAAGACCATTAGTCAAATTATGCCACTAATCTCTGGAGGCCAGGAAAAGGCACGAAATGAATTCTTCCCTAGAGCTCCAAAGGCAGGCGGCCCTGCTGATTCCTTGACTTAGCTCAGTGAAAATGGTTCAAGCTTCTGAACTCCAGAAGTATGAAATAATTATGCATCATATTGTTTTAGACCACTGTATTGGTAGTTATTCATTATAACAGCAGTAAGAAACTGAAACAGGGAGGGTGGGAAAAGGAAACTGGTGATGAGTCCAAGTATGTGATATAAGCTAGAAGTATGCAGATAGCAATCAGCAAGACAAGAACACTTGGGAAGAAGATGTGTTCCATTCTGGACAGGCTGACCTCAGACTGTTTCTGCAGCACATGAGGAGTTCACCGGACAATTTACACAGATGTCAGCACTCAGAAGACAAGTCCAGAATGGACTGAATTTTACAAGCCAGTCCTCAATATATACTTAGTTTGGTTAATAAAAGGGTAAACAGCAAGACAATTGCTATTATATTTGCATTAATCACTTTTCTGGTTGCTATGACAAAACCTGGTCCAAGCAACCCAGGGAGGGAGGGACGGAGGGACGGAGGGACGGAGGGACAGAGAGATGGAGGACCACAGGGAGGAGGGGAAGGAGGAAAGAGAGGATTAATTTTGGCTCACAGGTACAAACCATCAAGGCAGGAAAAAAGCAGTGGCAGGAATAGAAGGTGGCTGATTACATTGTGCCCAAAGTCAGGAGACACAAGCTCCCTTCTTTTGTCCCTTTCTATTCAATCCAGGTAATCAGGCTTTGGGATAGTATCACGCATACCCTGGTAGTTCTTCCTTCTTCTGTTAAGCCTCTCTGGAAACACCCTCATGGATTCACATGAAGTATATCCTCTAGAGATTTCAAAACCAGCCAAGAAAGTTAACCATGACACTATTACCCTGGTTACATATGGCGAGGAAGGATCATTTCTACAGGCAACAAGCAGGAAAAACTCTATCCAAATCCTCATAGTGTCCATGTTATATTAAGAGAATCACAGCTTTTCTGCCTCAGCATCATTTGTTAAAAAGAAAACAGTGTGAGGGGGAGGGGAAGCAATGCATCCTAATCTGGATTAAAGTTATAATGGGAGTATCTGGCACTTAGACTGGGTCTTGTTATAATAAATACTTGACCCAGACAGTTTAGGGCAACAAAAGCATTTTTATTCCAGCTCACAATCTCAGGTTACAATCCCTTATGGTAGAAGAGTTACCAGTAGGGACCATGGGAATTGGCCACACTATATCTACAAGAAGAGCTGGACGAGGACCAAAATACACTTTCTAACTTGACAGTCTGCCAACTTTCAACCAACTCTCTCTCCACCTTATCCACCTGCTCAGGGAATGGTCCCACCCATCATTTGGGTCTTCCCAAATCAATTAGATAATCTCCTACAGACTTGCTCAGAGCCTACCTTAATTAAATGATTCTTCATAGCTATACCTAAAGGCTCTCTTCTCCATTGTCAATTTGACATCTAAAAGCAAACCACCACAGATGAGATTCCAGAATAAAATAAGTGTTCAATAAAGAGTATCTATCACAAGTACTGATTTTTAAAATAAATTCATTAAAATATTTTCCCATATTGTATTTATTTTTTCCACTTTTACAAGTATATCGAGTATTCATCCCAGCTTTCCTCCCTTCCTCCTCCCTCCTATCCTCTTCCTTCCCTTCACCCTTCCCTCCCATTCCATTACATCCTTCCCCCTGTATGCTTCTATGGACTTCAGGGTTCACTCTGGCTTGTCTACTCCTGTGGGGGTTCAGGCCTCCATAGTAGAACAAATTACCTCTCTTCAAGCCACCCCACTGATATGAGCATTTCCCTTTATTCACCCAATTTTACCTAGACATAGATCTTTCTAAGTAAAATGGCAAATGCCCAAGAACTAAGACCAACTATCAACAAATGGGACTTCATGAAATTAAATAGCTTCTGTTCTGCAAAAGAAACTGTTAATTGTGCAAAAAGAAAAGCCACAGAATAGGAGAAAATCTTTGCCAGCTATGAATCTGACAAAAGATTAATCTCCAGAGTATACAAAGATCTCAGAAAATTACACACCAAGACACCAAACACTTCAATTAAAATATTTTGATACATCATAAATGTGTTGCCTCCAAAAACATTACAACTTTTAATTATTTAATATTTTCTTTCTATACTCATTTTCTATCTGCAACAAATAGTTCTCATTTATTATGCTAGCAAGAATGTACAAGATATGATCTCTGGTCATAAGTTGTACAGAATGTTTCCAGGAGGCATAAATATATCAATCATGATTTAAAAAAATGTGAAAAGTGGGGCTGGAGAGGTGGCTCAGGGGTTAAGCCTCTGCCTTGCAGGCGGAAGGTCCTGAGTTCGGATCCTAGACCCCACGTATAGACGCTGGGCGGAAGTAGGGGCAGCCTGTATTTCTGGTCCTGGTAGGGCGGAGCCTGTGAATCCCGGGGCAGAGTAAACAAGGAGGAGGTGGAGGTGGTCCATGGTGGTCTGGAATTCGTCCGTGGTTCTACACACACACACACACATACATACACACACACACATACACACACGTGCACACATGCATACACCCACAATTGAATAAATAATAAATAATAAAAAATGTGAAAAGTGTTAACAATTTTTAAAATGAGTAAAATGTGATTCCTGTTGCCAGGAAATTTATAGTCTTGATAGGAAACAGCAATAACAATAATCCAACACTTACTGAGCACATAATATATGTTAGGTCTTACAAGAGTTTAATATAGGTCACATACATCCAGCTCTACAAATCAGATATATCACACAATATAATCATCTCTATAGTAGTTCCAAAGTGGAACCAAGATGGCAGAGAGGTCACCCTCAAGTTCTCAAAGGTCATTGCAAACACCAGCGCTCCAATATGTGACTTATAAATGCCACCAGGCAGGGTATGATCTTGAAAA
Organism: Typhlomys cinereus; assembly: GCA_023101885.1. Taxonomy (NCBI): domain Eukaryota; kingdom Metazoa; phylum Chordata; class Mammalia; order Rodentia; family Platacanthomyidae; genus Typhlomys; species Typhlomys cinereus. The sequence continues at coordinate 464,880 of JALPQD010000693.1, read as the reverse complement.
GAGAAGTCTACGATTTGCAAAGATAGAACAGACTATCTTTACAAGGAAACCCACTGATGACCCTGCTCATCTTTCTTCAAGGAAAACAAATGACATTTGTTGAGACAAGTCCTAAGATGAGATCCCATGAGTCTCCCCGTCCACACCCCCAGCCCAGCAGTATGTAGAGTCTCATATCTACAGTGCTGTGCAGACTCCTCAAGAGGCTGTGATGGTTTCAGGAAATGCAATCACATATATCATGTATCACTGTCCTTGAATCTTCTATGCAAGATACATTTGTGTCTATCAAATGGAAAAATGAGGAAGCAGCATGCAAAGATAAGCATAACCTAGAAAAAGAGGGAGATCAGCCTTCTAAATGTTTCATGTCCTCTGGCAAAGTCTGGGTCATGACATACAAGATGTCATCAGTCACAGTACATCAAATCTCATACCATCACTCTCCCTGTGCGCACAGCTTAAGAGGCACCCTGACAATTTCCACTAAGGTCTGTGCCCGGCAGCTTTAAAAAAAAAAAATGTCTCTAGTTCCCAATGTACAACTGGCAGGGACCCATTCATGGTGTAGCATTCTGCTTTTTAAAACAACTGAAGCATGACTTTAAAACCATGTAAACCTTAACATGCATTATAAAATACTAACAGGAGTTTGGAGAGATGGCTCAGAGTTTCAAACATTTTCCCTGCAAACATGAGGCCAGGAGCCCTGATCCCCAGAAGCCACATAAATGCTGGTGGACATGGTGGCCCTCTGTAAGCCCAGCACTCAAGAGGTAGTACAGGGGATTCCAAAATAGCCAGCTCGCTAGACCAGCCAAATCAATCCACTACATACAGTGGCAAGTGATTGAGGAATATATCCAGAGTCAACATCTGGCCTCCAAATGCATGCACAACATGTGAATACACACAGGCACGTCACACACACACACACACACACACACACACACACACACACACACACACACACTCACACTCACACACATACACACACATTTCTTTTAATTTAAAAAGTACTGTGACAAAGACCACCCCACCAGCAGGAGCATGGCTACATATCATGAAAGTATGCAGGAATACTTACATTAATCACATTTTAACTCCCCTTAACTGTGTGGCCTCTGCAAGAATGATAAAACTACTCTGACCTTTAAGAGAAAGATCACCTTACAGAATATTCTTGTTTAGATGTCAATGGAAAATGCAATGTGCTAAGGAAGATCATTTGTCTACCAGAGTTAATTTTCAGCACACTAAAAAGCAAACATAGCTGGTAAGGGAGCTCCCTATGCCAGACGCAAGCAATTAAATCAAGTTTAAAAAAAAGTACAAGGGGTGGGAGTAAGGGCACAACTCTTTCAAGAAATATTTCCAAGGCCGCCCAGGAGATGTAAAAAGAAAGTAGCACTAATAAGCCTAAAAGAAGTCAGGCTTAGAGTGGCAGCTAGTCTCGCTAAACAGGCTGATGGAGTATTTTGTTGGCAAATGACCACTGGACTGAGTATGTGGTACCTGAAGAACACAGAAGCCCTGCCACAAATCTGTGAGATTCTCTGTAAGAAATTAATTGCCCCATTAACAGCTGGTAAAATCATGCACTAATGAGTCCATGCTAGCAATTCAATTCCACCCAAACTTCATTATGTGACCTAGCTAGGTTCGAAGATCTATACTTAAAAGGGACTGAAACTGTAGTCTAGAGAAAACTGATGTGGGGTGTGAACAAAGTCCTGTATGTTTCAGAGTGGGGGAAAGGAAAAGAGTTCTCTTGGTCAAGTGAGTCAGAAAATAAGCTTCGATTGCATAAAAATACAGACCTGATTTTACATTTTAATGTGATGTATATAAGTACTTGCTGCTATTTTAAAATCTACCTTTACTTGAGATGTAGGTGGACTCTGCCTGAGGCAAGATTTTTTAATAGCAATAATAAAAATACTTACTAGCATTTAGAGCAAGGCATGTGTGGTCGCAATGTTTTAAAGAGGGAGAAAGAAAAGGTAATTCTGAACATCTGTATAGCATTTCCACATGATAAAAACCACCATGCTCCCAAATTATTCTGAAGTCTGGTGGTAGGGGGTGGAGGGAGACAGTTCATGTAGAGAAGTATTTATTTTAAAAGCAAAAAGGGAAACTCAAAGGCCATCTCAGGGAAAGCAGGGTCAACAGCCTTTAATGCAAAATAAAGCTGCCAATTAGCGGTGAGCATTCAGTAGTCAGAAAGGGAGGTTTATGTGTCTTCTCATATCCATAACTATCGCCTCTATAAAATATTCCTGAGACCAAATACCCCAACTTGGTACCTCAGCCCAAAACACACCCCCACCTTCTCCATTAGATTTCTTTTCCAGGACTTGCCTCCTTCCAGGCCATAAGTTTTGCAAGAAGGGAGGAGTAAAGGAGTGTAGCTGGAGGCAGCTCCTCTCAATCTCCTTCCCTCCTTTCTCTCTCCTGCCTTCTCCTGCCTTCCTTCCTCAGCCTTCCCATCTCACTCCTTCCTCTCCTCTCCTTTCTTCTCCCTTCTCTCTCCTTCTTCTTTCAACCTCTCAACACACACCCTCTTTTCAAGCTAAAACTCCCCCCCAATCTCTCAACACATCTGCTTCCTCCTTCAATGCCCATTCTTACAGCATGGTATTCTGGCTGCTCTTCTGTGGTGAAAGTCTCCAGCAGGTGGGTTTGGGAAGTTCTGTACTTGCCACAGCCCCAGGCTAGATGCCAAGAAGGAAGTGTCGCTCACTCTGCACCACAGCACAACTGATCTAGCACCCCCTGGGGGGATATTATACAATGTCTGGAGACATTTTTGTCTTCATCATATCACAATTTGGGAGAGGGTGTAGGTGCTACCTAAAACTAGCAGGTAGAAATTGCCAAATACTATTGAACACCCTAGGATGTCCTCTTCGCAAATGTCAAATAGGGATAAGATTAAACAACTCTGGGCTACGTCAAGAAAGCAACCGCTCAGCATATCCAGGGAAGTGCTTCCCTATCTGCAAGCAGCTCAGAGACTGCCCCGGGGCCCAGGGGCTCAGGGGCTCAGGGAACTCGTAGCTATCATCTTGCCAGCCTGGCCTGAGGAACCAAGCACCACAGTGGGAAATCTATAGGTTAAATGTCTTTCAAGCTGACCTGAATCTATGTGGACAGTTTCTTTTTCAAGTCATTTCCTTCAAAGCAGCTTCAGATTGTTAAAGGAGTCATTGCACTACACAGGTACAAAAAAGAGTAAGAATAAGAGAGAAGAGGAAATGTATGTTTTCATTAGGCTTAGAAGTCCTAATTGGCTTGGAGTTTTAATGACAGGGATCTAAGATACATTAGAAGTTAAAAATTGCTTCATACAGTTGCTTTTGAATCCACACAGTTATTTTCCCAGCACCACTCCTAAAGGAATTGCAAACTTTTGTGATAACAAATGATATCCAGTGTTCTGAGAATCTGGGGTCTAAAGATATGGGTCAAATAAATGTTTTTTTTTAAAAAGGAGGTTGCCAGGTTTGTATGTAGGTGCCTTTACCCACTGAGCCATCTTACTCACCCTGCATTTAGGTTTTTATATGATGCTTTCAAATGTAACTGTTGCAAAAGGTACAAATTAGACAGGTGTGGTGACTTGTTCTTCAGTTCCAGCATGTGGGAGACTGAGGCAGGAGGATGACCTCAAACTCACAGCTAGCCTGGACAACACAATTAAATTCCTACATAGTAGGACCCTGCCTCAAAATTAAATTAATTCTCAGCTCCCAGAAGCCTAACCATAAAGGGGGGAGATACTGGGCACATTTGGTCCTCTGACTGTCAACTGTTGATCTACATGAAGAGTAGGCCTAGAATTTTTACTAGGACATCTCAACTCATTTTTCTTTCTTCCTCGCTTTTCTATAAAGGGTTCATATGTGCATACACTTTCGGGACTTCATTCATTTCTTCTGTAAGTCACCACTGCTGTCACTATGGCCACTACCCAGCAGCAGTTCCCAGTGCCTATCTGAACACTATCCAAAATGCTTAAGAGGCCCTTCTACCCTCAGCCACAAACAATCTGGAACAGAAGCATCCTTTTCACAGCCAAGAAAGGTGGTTGAGAAGGTAGATTTTATTTTGTCAACATTTATCTGATTAGCACAATGAAATGAGTGCTGATAAGCATGATAGATACAATTTGAATTTCAAGCAACTTACATAAAAGGAAACCAAAAACTAAAGCCAGTTCGGGGAGGCAAAGCATTTACTTGAGGTAATAAAAACACAAAGAAGACTGGAAAGGCAGGTGAACCGGCAAGGTCCAGATCCAAATATCACTGCTTGCCCTGAGAACCTGGACCATTCACATCAGCCTTCTGAACCTCAGCCTTTTCATCTTAGAAGATGAAACCACTTTCTACCTCAGAGTATCATTAAAAAGACAAAACAGAGCTTCTTCAAAAGATGCCTAGCGCAGGCTGATCTTAGCATGTGCTCAGTGAAGACTGTAAGTCATGGAAGCTTAATTTTTCTGAGCCTCGATGCCCTCCCAAGGTTTCAGGGAGCATTTGTAGTACGTTTCATGAATTACCAAGCCTCTGCCACTTAGAGGACTCGACACAGCCGAGCCTGTCCCAGCTCCCTGTGGTCACAGTTGTGAAGCTCATCAATGTACCCACAGTAAAAGTGCTTGTAGTCCTTTCTTACTACTAAGGTTCCTTTGGTGGTGCAGTTTTAGCAAATGAGGATGGTGATAAGTTATGTTTGCTACTGAAAGAATATTTGTCAGAGGTCTTTATTAGTCGGGCGATGAGGTAAATGACCAATCTATCAGGGCATGACTTCCTGACGTTCTCTGCCCTCCTCCAGACTGTAGCTCTCCTGCAATCTGCCACTTCCCTTCCTCGGCAGCTGGAAATGCCTTGTGTTTAATGACCCCCTGGAGCTCCACCAATCTCTGTTACTGTAAAAAGCATCCAAAGAGACTCATTAAAATCAATATGGGGTAAAACTTGAGCCATTTAAATTTAGTACACAACATTCAAACTTTAAAGAATATGTCAGAATTTGAAGATAGGGTAAATGATGCCAAGCAGAGATAAATTATTGGCATATATTTCTAAAGCCATCAAAAATGGGAGGGTAAATGTTATTAAATCTACTTTTGGAAGAGTTGTCAACTGTGGTTCAGAGAGAACATTTTCCTGTAAAGACATTTTGTTGGCATCCATCCTTCATGGGGTACTTAGAGAAAGTGGAGCTTAATGAGGACAAAGGGAATCTGTATTACACTGGTATCCATCAGTGAAAATTCCACATCATCTCAAGAAATATCACATTCAGAATTAAATGTTTACTCAGAAAAAATACAAAAGAGAAATATTCAGTTCTAGAGGCTAAGCACTAGCAAGGCCTAGCACAGGCTGATCTTAGCATGTGCTCAGTGAAGACTGTGAAAGAATGTGAAAACTGAAGTTCTTGGTGGTCACAAATTATCAGGTTGCCACAAAATAGTGACCACTATCAGAAATCCTTTAAGTGCTTAACAGAACTTCACAAACATTTCTTTGCCTCTATTCACTACCTTGGTTTAAGGACTTCATCAAACTTAGCACACCCAAAGTGTTTCTTCAATTTCTGTCTTCTTGCTGATAATTCTTGCCCACCCACTGTCTCACCATCTGCCCACATAGAAACGCATAGTCACTCTTCATCAGCATGTACTTGATGGAGTTGCAACATCCTGCCTATTCCTTCAACTTTATCCTTCTTACTTCTCTCCCTGACCTTGTCTCTTCCTAGCCAATCCATTGTCAACTGACCATCTTTTCTAGTGTGTCATACTTCCTGGAGCAAATTCTTTCAAAGAGTCACTGGAGTCTACAGCATAAAAACCAATTTTGTATGTTTACTACTCAGATCTCTTGGTGATCTGATCCTAAGTCAAATGTTTGCCTTTCTTTCCCTTAACTTCCAAAAAGCAGAGAATCAGCTTTCTGAACTCAAATTTTCCAAACTTTTTATAGTTCTCATCTCCGGGGCTTTACTCAGTCATTCCTTTTCCAGTCATGCTTCCATACCACTCCATACCACTCTGAAATTCTTCCTGTTCTTGAAGACCACAAATAAGCCAAGTCCCCAGCTCCCTGCCTTTACGTTCCACAACATTATGTGCCATTTGATGTCCTCTCAGTGAACCTCCCCAAGAAGTGATGATAAGCAACAGTGACACATACAAAGTCTACAGCCACCTCCAGCATTGCTGCACATTCCTGGGACAACCATTTACGACTTTGTGCCTTGGTCTCTTTATCTGTATAACAAGGATGGTGGTGTTTACTTAATACAGCACATAGCATACAAATTAAGCATCAGTAAGTGGGACCTTTTTCACTGCCCACCTGAATCTCTGAGCAGGTTCACAAAATTTAGCATGCATACTTCCACAACACTTTACATATCTATATGCAAAACAAATTAAGCCACAGAGAAATTCTCTAAGTATTTTAAATGATTTTCACTCATTACAGTATTTACTGAGTACTTACCATCTAAGAATACTGATAGAATACTGACCAGCTTAAAAAAAAAAAAAAAAAGATTAGTGAGGTAGAAAACCACAACTGACCGAAGTACAGAGTATTAGTGACCATAGAATGCTCATACCTATTCAGGCAATTCAAACCTCTCCCCATCCCAAGGCTCACGGCACCTTGTGGAAGAGGGGAAGTAAAACGTTAAGGGCCTAAAGAGGAGGGGGCAGGTATACTGCTGACCAGGACACTCCAGTCACAGCATGGCTGCTGGATTTAGAAGCGCACGGCAATGAAATCTACAACTACCAGATCTACACAATGACATATCAACATTTCCCCCAAGAACCAGCAAGGCTATCTCAGGAGAGATTCCAGCAAGGATATCTCAGGATAAAAAACTCCATGCAGTGAAAGTCCTAGAGGCAGATGCCGGACAAGTGAAGAGGAGCTTCCCTACCTATGGGTTTACCCACTGAAGGGTCACTTATACTACCATAGAGGCCTAGTGCCTTACTGGTACAGGTGACCCCAAAGGAGTCCTGTGGTCCACACATGCAGAGAGAAATAAGGACAGGAGGGAAAGGGATGAATGTGTAGAGGGGAGGATATAGGAGGGGAGGGAGAAGGAACATAGACAGAAATTCATTGTTTGTATATTTTAAAATTCTTAACAAAAAAACTTACTATATTAATAGTAAATAAGTAATCATTTCTGTAGTAAATGTGCAATAAAGAAACCTGAAAAAATATCCTTTATATAAAATGTCAAATTTGTATGCTTGGGAATATTTTCTTGATAAGCTTTGTTAGTAGAAATAATGAATTGTATCTGTAGAGTCAGAATTAGACATGTCTACATCAGCAAAATTGTGGCATAGTCAGCAGAACTAGGGATGAGAATGTGAAAGAGAAGGAAGCCATATGGCTTGTTTGAGGGAGCACTGCAATGTGAAGAGGAAATCTGGGCAGAGATTTTATAAGGGGGATGTTGAGTAATCAATAAAAAGACTAAAACCTCAAGAATTTCCACGTGGCAACCTTTGTCTTAGTGGATCTTCCACTGGCCTGGGACATCCTGGTTACATATGAAAATGGACCAAGAATTCATGTTACCTACTCTCTACACTGCTTACTCACAGCACAGCAGACAAACTCAGACCCTACCTCCTGGAACATTGCTAGTTTGGGGTTGTTAGCAACTGCAGTCCTAAATAATCAGAATGTTCTGTTTCTGCTATGGAAGAAAGACAAGCTGACCCAAGAAATTAAGACTGACTTCCAACAGCCATGGCAGCAAAATGTAGATCCTTCCATAGAGCATCTTGTAGTGTAACAGATCCAAAGCCCCCTGACTTTGCTCTAAGGGCTGGTCAAGAAGAATAAGTAGAATAAATGTAAATTGGCATTTAAACCCATTTTTCTCCTCAATGAGATAAGTAGTATTTTGGAAACTTTACATGGAACAGTACATTCTACGCAGAAAAAGCTAGAGAACAAAGTAAACCATTACTACATCAAGCACCGCCTTATCAAATCAACCCACATGGAAATGCATCAGATGACATCAGTGAGTAATACTGAGCCTCGGCCAACCCTCGGGCTTACGTTTAGCACACACATCGGTGTAGTTCCTGGGCAATGACTTTAGTATTTCAAGTAATTTGAGACTATCACATTTTTATTGTTGTTGCTTCCTGCCAGACATGAAGAGGTTCACCCTCATCCTTTTCCAGACCACCGAAAGACAAGAATACATTAAAACAAGCCACATCACCCTTTGTGCAATTCCTGCCAACCAAAGATCTCAAACAATGAGGTTCATGTGAGGTCCAACACCTCTGCCTAGAATGAATCACAAAGCCACTAGCACTCCATTCCCCACATCACACCCTAACTCCAACTTGGCTGAACTCTGTATAATGAAAAAGAAATAAGGAACACACTGACCTTAAAACCTCGAATACATTTTAAATCCTGGTTTAAATTCATTTCAATTAACAGAGGTCAGACAATGTCTATATTCAAGCTGACTTACTCGTGCTGGTTTAATAATGAAAGAAGTCAGACACATTTTTCTACTAAAAAGTGTTTAAAATGGCCTGATAGAAGTGCATTCTAAAACTCAATGGAGACTATGAAATAACTTACAATGAACTTTGCCTTAAAGAATAATTAATAAAGCAAATTACCCAGACCTGGGGGAATGGGAAATAACTATTTGTATATTATTATATATTTTATAGGTCACAAGTTAAAACCTCAAATTTGATTTTCTAAGAAAACATTTCTTTCAAAAGGTCTTACCAAAAACACCCAGACAACAAGAGAAAAGTAAGTCAGATATTTTGAGGTACTCTACCTTTCCCCAATCTTCTTTTTGGAAATGACCCACACACATTTGCAACCTAAGGAATGATTCTGTAAGGTACAGCATTTTCTCCAAGTTCATTTGGACCTCCTAGCCCTTTTCTTCTTGTCCCACATAATAGCCACTCATCCCAGGACAATCTAGCAAATATTTTCTTTTTTTAACATTTTTTATTATTATTATTTCCGCTCACACAAACTTAACAGGTACACTGGTCCCCCCCTTGACCCCCCTGCTCCCCCTCCCCTCACCCCTCCCTCCCCATCCCCCAGTGCCTCCCCCCCAATTCCCGGAGCATCCTCTAATGTGCATGCCAGACTCTCCTCTAGGTTCTTCTCTCCGTCCGATGAGGTACAAGGACCCAGTGGCATTTCCTTGAACCCTTTCCTGTGTTCCCCTTAAGCATAGGAACACTACTGTGGCTCGTCAATCCCTTGCCTCCAAGGATCTTGGTGCCTTTAGCAAATGCTAGACTTTGTGGGGTCAATAGTGTGTTGGACATTGCACAGGGCATGCAAAGTCCAATTATGATTCTAACAAATATTTTCTTTTCTTTTTTTAAATTTTTTAATTATTTATTCAATTGTGAACCACCATGGACGCCTCCACCTCCTCCTTGTTACTCTGCCCCGGGATTCACAGGCTCCGCCCTACCAGGACCAGAAACGCAGGCCGCCCCCGCTTCCGCCTGGCGTCTATATGTGGGGTCTAGGATCCGAACTCAGGATCTTCCGCCTGCAAGGCAGAGGCTTAACCCCTGAGCCACCTCTCCAGCCCCTCTAGCAAATATTTTCTAGGAAAGAGATTCACTGAAATTCACAAAGCTGAGACTCTGGGGTCCAACCTGACTCAAAAACGACTCAACCATTTGCTAGCTATGTGATACTGGCCTTTGTCTTTCAGTGTCCCCAGGTTAAACGGTTTAATAACAGTACCTAATGACTATGATATGAGCCTTTCCATCTTACTGGCATGGTCTTCTGAGATCCTTACCAAAGCAACTCCTTCAGGTCTCAGTTCATAATGCCAGCTCTGCAAGATGCCTTCTCTGACCATGCAGTAGGAAGCTTGCTTTATCTGGTGCTTCACAACTCTTCTTCGTGGCACTTCTCTATTTAATTACAAAATTTTCCTGTTTTCATCCCAATAAAATGCAAGCACCACAAAGTCAAATTATTGGTTGTCATTCTATATCCAAAATAGATCTTAACTAGGAATTCATCCAGTGAAAGACCAGCACAGTTACAAAGTAGATCCTGTCCCAAACAAACAAGCAATTAACCCAATGCCCAAGTCAGTAGATTGATGAATGAATGAAGTAGCTGTAAAAAAAATTCATTGTAGGTCAAAGTAAAACACTCTTCCTCTTACCTGACATAATGATAGCCGTTCAGGTGTTTCTGAACTGTTTCAAACTCTGAATGGCCAATGAATTTGTTCAATATTTAACTTTCAGTCTCTGAATGTCCCTTCTCGCTAATATTACTGATAAACACTTCAGGACATTTACTCAGGGGTACGCTGGCAAAAGGGCCTTAGGAATGACATCACACAGAGTACCTTCATTCTTCACTGCATGTGGGCCAGAGGCTGCCCTCAGCAACTCTCCACATGGCAACTTACTTTGTTGACGAATGCAACACTATACTTGTAGGATGAGAGTAACAATTTCTTTTGCATTTCATTAGTTTTATTGAAAGGTATATCCTTTAGTATTAAGCATAACGGCAATTGGGTAAGGATATCTCTGCCCACTTGTCATGGTTTGTTTGAAATGTGTCCCACACAGTCTCATGTGGGGAAGGTCATGGCACCTTTGAGAGGGGAAGCCTTGCTGGGGAAAGGCAGTCACAGTAAGTTGGCCTTGAGGTGGGTGTGACATTACCTCCTGGAGAAGTCTGCTTTTGTAGCAGGAGTCTTGCATCTCTAAACCTCACAGATAGCTGTGATGTAGCCTGTCTCTAGCTTCTGCCTCCAGCCATGACTAATCCTCCATGAAAGACTGTATCTTCCCTCTGGAACTGTAAGCTGAATAAATCTCCCTTTCACCTTCAAATTGCCTGACTTTGGGTGTTCTCTCACAGTAACAACAAGAGTAAGTAGTACACCACCCAAAATGAACACTTGATGTTCCCCAAATCAGAATATACCAGCCTTTGGAAAAACTGACCAGTTATCTGTAAATCATGGTTTATAACAGTTAAAGATAAAGTACACTGAAGTTCTCTGGTTTATTTTTTTCAGCAGTCATTTATCCATTACAAAATGTCAAGACTGGTTATAGCCATTGTGGATGGACTTGGGTTGGTTACTGCACTGAGGAGCCAGAAGGCTTTACCACTCACTGTATAGCTCCTCGCTTTCAGCTGCTACCAGGAGGCCCCTGAACACCACATTTATATTTGAGACGCCTAAAGGGAGACTAACAATCTTATGCAACCTGAGCTCAGCATTTATCAATTTCTAGGATGCAAATATTCCAATCACAACAAATTTCAGGTAGCTTAGTAGCAGTTTCACAAAATTCTTCAAAAATTTAACAAAAGACCTCATGAGCTACTACAATCTTTCTTTTGAGAAGTATTTTTACAAACCTCCAAACCATGTTTGTTGAGACCAGGTTTAAAATGAGATTTTATACACACGAGTTTCCCATATTCTCCATTTTTGGTGAGCCAAAATAAGGGCTATCCACTGACTTTGGTTTGGTGATGACTTGCTGGGCTAACTTTTCTGTGCCACCCGCTGTATGCTCTCAAATGGATGTGAAGGCTTTAAATGTGACCTGTATCCACAACAGACCTCTGTGAGGGCCAACAAATTTCAGAAAAACATAAATTCTTTAAAATGTTGGCAGCCATACAACAGAATCAAGACAGCATCAATGAAGTGCTACTAAAGTCAGAATTTGAAGCAGAAGAAGCAAGACCACAAAAGCTCAACATGGAGTAAGGGACAGTTCATAAAGATGTTGACTTTTCTGGCATCCTAGGCCTAGCTATACATTCAACATCATCTCTTGGCCATCAAAAAAATATATAGCTTTTTCTAACTACGGTGATCCTAAACTACAATGATCCTCTACCAACCAGAGTTTTGAGACAACACAAGTAAAATTTCAAAATCCAGCCAGTCTACAAGAAAGTAATCAACTTGTCTGTGAACTGGATGGGAGGCCCATGGAATGAGAAATTAGTTTCTTTTCTACTATACCAGTTATATATTATTGCACAGAAATTACCCCAAAATTGAGCAACTCAAAACAATACATATTCATTATCTCATGAATTCTGTAATGTCAGGAGTCCAGTGACAGTTTAGATAGGTCCTCCACTTCCTTGCTGTGTTTGAGATGTGAGCCCAGGGTCTGTCATATCAGAAAGCTTGACAGTGGAGGATCTCCTTGTAAACATGCAAAGTAGATGTTGGCAGTTTTTAATGCCTCTTGGCTATTTCACTGAGTAACCTCTAGTACTCTCTGGATGTTGTTTAGAGGCTGCCCTTGGATCCTTACCATATAGTTTCTGACTAGCACCTTGCTTCATCAAAGCACTATGAAGGCAACAGAGTCTGCTAGCAAAATGAAAATGACCATCTGATGACAACTTATTATGGTATGGAATTACTACCCATAGCCATTGTCATAATATATTGTTTAGATTAGCCAGTCTCTATGATTAGGCAGTCCTAGAAAAAGGGAATTACACAAGGTTGTAAATTCCAAATGGCAGTGCCATTTGTTGGCTCAAAACTGGTTGTGTGATACATTCTCCTCTTAGCATTTAGCCAGGGACTACTGGGAATCATTTCAGAAGTCCCCCCAACTCCATCCCGCAAGTGCCATTCACACACTGGCATTCAGACAGGAAGACCTGGCCCAATGAAACACCTCTTTAAGTATCTCAATGTGAAACCAAGCTGTGTGACTCCCCAAGTGTGTGCTAAGTTTTCATGAGAACAAAACAATGGACAATAAGAGTAGAGGATACTGGGTTTGAAAATACTGAAGTGTGTTAAAATGTTGCAAGCACATACAATCACCATCATAGAGACCTCCGGAGAATACCTTCATCTTAGAAAATTTCAACATGGAAGCCATACTTTCTCAACCATCAAACGAATGGGCTGCCCATCTGAACAGGTTCTCAACACCAGGAGTCAAATCTGTTCTGGAATCTTTATACAATGCTGTAATGTTGGAAAACATATGTATGATAGTTAAGCCTGGGTGTCAACTTGACACACAGGGTATTAACTAAGCTGGGCTGAGACCACCTCTGGAAAGGATCAACTGAGACTACTTGAAAGGATAGTACACGCCCTAGATCCTATCAGAACTCCAAAGCTCTCAAAGGATTCTCCCAATACTATATCATATAAAAAGGAGACACCAAGGAGAACGGATCCCTTCTTGCAGCTGTGCTAGGAATCGTTCTTCCTTCCAGCCGCTCGGTTCCTTCGACCTTCCACTAGACTAAGACTCTAGGAGTTCTCCAGCCTTCAGCCATCACCTACTTGACTACCGAACCGAGCAGCTAGCTGTTGGCAGCCATCGTTGGAACTACCTCGGCTACTGACAGCCTTCGCTGGACTACCTTGGCCATATCTGTAAGCCAACTCAATAAATTTCCTATATATATTATATATATATATATATATATATATATATATATATTTGTTCTGTGAATTCTGTGACTCTAGAGAACCCTAACTAATACAATATGTAATACCACTTATTGGGTTGCAATGTTCTGTGTGATAAGGTCTTCCCTTAGCCATTTTGCCTGCATGATGCTTTTAGTTCCATCTCCAGATGGTAGCAAGAAACTGTGGTGACAATTGCAAAACCTGGCTGTCACTCAACATTTTTCCTAAGTTTAACCAACCATACTTTCTTAGGTATCTATGTATCCCAACATCAGTTTAGTGGCAAACCAGAGACACCACCACTAGATGATTTCAAATTTTCAATACACTAAGGGCAAAACACATACTCAGAAATCCTGGAACAGTTTGTTCCAGACAAATGTAAACACAGACAAGGATTATCTTAAATCTAAATGTTCAAAAGTGATATGTGCATTTTATCATTCTTCTTAAAACACTCATATGCTTTACTTTCCATAAGCTCTGTCTCTGCTTCAGTTATAAAAATTTTCATTGTGTTGCTAGATACTGATTTGTTTTGTTTCTCTAGAGAAACAACTGAATTGAACTTAAACAGATCTGGACTTAAAATGTCCCCAAACCATAGCCACCTGTGGGAAACCAGCAGGAGTCATGTTGGAGTTGTTGTGTGCTATGCGCTCTTAGATTCTAAGTATGTGAATAGTAATGGAACAATGTGTGATGATTGGAGGAAACAACTCGGGCAAAATCGCAGTTTAACAGTCATAAGCAGAGGAAGGTAATAAAGGGGATTCTGCTAAGGCTCTCGACATGTTCTGACTTGTGAAATAACATGGTCGTGTACTGGCTGGCGCGCTCCTGCCACAGGTCTCGGGGGAAGCTGGGAGAGTGCGCTTACCTCTCTCAGATGGATGTTCTCCTTCTCCTTCTGGTCTAGAATCACTTCCAAGTGGCTGACCTGAGACTCGGCCTCCGCCATCCGCCGAGTCCGCTCATTGTCATCCTCGAGGCTTTTAGATGGCAACCCCTTGCTCTGCAACATCTCCAGGAGCTTTTTAATCGACTCGTCCCGGGCATTGAGGGTCTGCTTCTGGGTTTCGATTCTCAGCTCCATTTCTTCCAGCGTCTTCCTCAGAAGGAACAGCTCCTTGGCCTGCCTGTCATGCTCGGCTTGCAGCCTGCGGAAGTTTTCCTCCGTCAGCTCGATGGTGAAGTGCTCGGCTCCGCGGCTGCCGCTCTCTTGCTGCAGAAGGTGGTTGAGGTCTCTCTGGGTCCGCAGCTCATCCTGGAGGGCCTGGATGGTCAACTGCAGGTGCTGCCATGGGGAAAATGGAGCGGAAGAAGAGAGAGGAGGAAAGTCAATGAAAACATCAAGTGCTATCCATCAGTACCACACCATGAAGATGGAATGTTAATCATGAGGTCCGGGGGCAGCCATGAAGTCCTCCACGGTGACTTCAGAAGCATGGGACAGCACATGAAAGGGGAAGATTAATTCAGTGATGTGTTCTGAATGTCTTAGGAGGAGAGAAATGTACACATACACAAAAACGGTATATTAGTGTCAACCACAAGGGAGGTTATACATCTACAGAGTTTTAATTGAGGAAGGGAAAGGGTTAAAGGGAAACTTCCACAAAACACACCTTCTTATGCCTACAGTGCTCCAGACTCAGTATTCCTTGTTTCCTAAGATGTTCTTTATCCATTATTTTCCATGATAAATGCATAGCCATTTAAAAATGAAAATAATAGCATCCACTACAAGTAGACATGAACAAGGACTTTATTTTATTTTTACAAATAAAGCTGTGAACAGGTTTAGTAAACAGGATTACTGCCTCTGCAAGCCAAAGGGAATAAATGCAGACACAGACAAACACATTCAAACACACGAATAGGTGAGGCTGTGCAGAGCAAAACAAACAAGCTGCGAAGGTGGACAAACCTTGGTTCTTCTGGCATCCAGTAACTGAACAGCGTGGGAAATGAAAAAAAAACGAAGCAAAAAATCAACATAAAGAAAAGTCCAGTGCAAGCAAAGGATATTCAACAGAAAAAAAAAATTAATCAACATAGACTACCTTCACAGAAAAATAAAGAAGAGAAAAGAAAAAAAAAATTCTTATTACAGCAACACCTGTAAGCTACATACAACCTATATAGCATTGGTGTTTAATAAACATTAAGCACAAAAGAGAAAAAGAAAAGCTTATCGAAACCAATTTTGCCTTGTGATCTCCTATATCTCACTGATCCAGGAGCCCACAGTTTTAAATGTCTTACCAGAGAGGAAATCACAACACTCTAGAGTACCCACATGTTGTTTCCAGTCACCATGGTAACCGCAGTTGTATGACAGCCCCAGAGAAATAAAATAGTTAACAATTGTGAAAAAAAGTCCTTAAAGGAAGTCGGCTGGTGAATTCAGCAACGTCATTCCAACTCGAGACCAGCCCAAGATGGTCAAGGGAGGCAGCCACAAGCCTGAAGGAGTTTTTGTCCAGGACAAACCAAGAGGCTTCAAAAACAGCAGTTACTCATTCATTCACAGGGGCAGGACCCTGCCTGTGGGCCAGACCAAAATATTAAGCAGGACTTAAAACTAGACTCCTGCCCACAAGGAACCCACAGTGTAATAAGGCACAGATAATATTGGGTACAAGTTATGTAAACATTGGAACATTTAGAACACTCTAAAACTGTGTGATTGATACCCAAAACTGGTGAGATCTTTCTGAATGTTCCTGACACCCCAGAACCAGCAGGGTTCTTTACCTCCTCACAAGTGTACAATGAGAAGCTCTTGGAGCATAAGCAAAAACTGTTTTCATCCTTAGTCATGTGCCACAGTGCCTTTCAGGGTAATGAAGGGACAGTAAGTACTTAATGACAGAAATTTTGTCTTAGTTTTGTACTGCAACATCCCATGAAGTGTAAAATTCAGTACTTTTTATGATAATCACAAAGTCATATATATCTCAATATATCTTTTAACATTTTTGCCTCCTCAGAAAGAAACCCTGTACCCCTCAGCAGTTGTTTCCATTTCCTTCCCTAGCTCCAGACCCTGGTAACCAGTAATTTACTTCCTGTCTCTTAAATTTGCTAATAATATATATATATTTCAAATCAGTGAACTCAAGCAAATAGTTTCTTCACATGATTTCAAGGTATATCCCTGCTTCAGCAAGGGTATTTCACTGCTCTTTACAACTGAATTTTCTTTCATTGTAAGATATGCCACATTATTTATCCTTTTGTAAAAATGCTCATGGCAGCATTATTTTCATTAGCCAATCCATTAATGAATGGGTGATATAAAGGACCATTTCATTCATTTTTCACTTTAAGTACTATAAAATAGTAATTGACTTTTAAAGCATTCATCTATTGCTGTAAAAAAAAATAAATTTTAGCAAATGTGGGGGGAGAAAAAAGAAAATGTGGTATATCCAGCTAGTGGAATATCATTTGACTATAAAAAGAAATTATATAACTAAAGGAAAAACATTAGGTTAACATCAAAGAAGCCAGTTACAAAATTGTCACAAATGGCATGATTGTATTTATGGAATTTGCAAATAAAAAAATTTAAAACAAAAATAAATTTGTGACTGTCAGGGAGTAAGGAGGAATAATGGTAATACTACATGGCGTGATGCTTCTGGATTGATGCTTCTGGTGAATTAGGCAGGAATGTTGCCTCACAGCTCTGTGGATGGGCCAAAACTGATGATATGAAGTTCATACTTACATGGGTGAGCTGTTTGGTAAATAAATTTTATCTCAATAAAGCTGACACAGGCACAAGCACACATATACACAACAAAACTATATAGGCCTACAGAGCAATATGATCTTTTCCTACCAATCCCAAAACTGTTCAAAACAGAGTCCCCAGGTGTGTGTGACCTTCTGTCCCAACATGTGGGTGCTACCAAGCCTCTTGGGATTATGTTTTAGCTACTGTATGATGGTTACTTAAACATTCTTCATGATAGCAATTCTTTATCTTTTGAGGATGACTTGGGTTTCTGAGTTGATTCAAGTTAAATTTGAAAAGAACATCATGAATCAGGATTCTGGGAATGAAAACTGTCTTTCCTGAAAGTGACTGAAAATAGATTTTAAAAATGTGATTCATAAGAAGCCAAAAGGGAATTCCGAGGAAAATTTGCCAAGATTCTTTGAGCAGAGTCCTCAACACTGGAAGAATGAGTCTGCAAGAGAGTTGTAGCTCTGAGCGCACAAACTATCTGTCTCCCCAAGGCCTCTGTTTCCCTCTTTATAAGTGGAGTCATCGATGCTTCTTTTACTCCCCAGAAGACTAAGGCAGACAGTGCCTCAGATACCACGTTTGAGAGAAGGAAAGAGGAAGTTCAGAAGTTAGAGGAAAAGAAAAGCAGCCAGGAAGGGAAGAAGGAAGGAAAGAAGTGCAGAAAAAGAAGAAGAGGGAGAAATTCATCCACTTAGCCATTCAACATACATTTATTTCATATCTGTCTCAGTCTCATTAAATAAAAGAATAAGAAGAAATAAACCCCATTCACAGTACCTGTGTATAAGCAGACTAACAGAAAAAAAAAAAAAAAACACTGCCATGAGTGTCTGGCAAAAGTCACAGATGGGTAACTGGAAATACAGCAAGTTGCAACCCAAGTTAGGGTCACACAAAGCCTATTCTTGAGGGAAAATAAGGATCTGCCCCTTGCATGAGTTACAAAAAGAAGAGTGATGTAAAACCCAGAAGCAAAGAGAGACCAGCCCTAGTAAGGAACAGAAACAGTGAAAATCCACACGGCACCCACCATCTTCTGCACATGGTTCTAAGCTCAAGCGAACTCACACGACAAGCCAACAGAAGGGCCAAGAATATGGAGACAAAAACAAGTTAAGTGATGTATTTCAAGTGACCCTGCTAGGTAAAGTGGCACAGTCGGGCACTTAGGCCGGCAATCTGATCTCAAGGCCCCTGCTCCAATCCCCCAACATCTGGCCACTGAAGTGTCACAAGCCTTAAGAATGGCCAGCAAAGAATGAGGCAGCGAGATGAGCCCTTGGAACAATTGTGAGAATCTCACCATCGAGAGGTCCCCATCCTAGCCAGGCATTTCATGAGGCGCAGTGGAAGGGACAGATGCTTGTGGAGTGAAGCAATGCTTTTCAGGTAGCCTGTTAGCCACCAAATGACTATAACATGAGCAAATGAAATTTGATAACCTTAAACTTTCTGTTCAACAATTTCACCAATCTCTGCTTCCATTTAATTGTCACTTGTCAAATCTTATAATATTCATAGTTGAGCAGAATTCTCTTGTTCCAACAAAAAGGATTCTTGAGTCAAATGTATTCTTGGTATACTAAAGAGTTTCCTTCAAGTTCATATTCTTGAAGATAGGAAGGAAATATGAAGCAATCTCATATATTCTCATTTCCTCTCCCCACCCCTCTTTCTTCTCCTTAGCTCAATAAAGTTTTTAATACCACTGGATTCCCCATCACAGATTAGATATTCAACATCAACCATTTCATTTAGTTTTAAAAGGGAAGGAAGAAAGAAGATAGGACATAGAAAGGGGTAGGAAGCAAAAAACAGCAAGTGACTTGGGAAGAAAAGTGATCAACAGTCTCACTCAGCTATATTGCAAGCTACAATAACAACTTTAGGGGGCTGGAGAGGTGGCTCAGGGGTTAAGCCTCTGCCTTGCAGGCGGAAGGTCCTGAGTTCAGATCCTAGACCCCACGTATAGACGCCAGGCGGAAGCGGGGGGCGACCTTCGTTTCTGGTCCTGGTAGGGCAGAGCCTGTGAATCCCGGGGCAGAGTAAACAAGGCGGAGGTGGAGGCGGTCCATGGTGGTTCCCAAATTCATCCGAGGTTCTCTACACCTATACACATACATACACACACATACATGCACACACGCGCACACACACACAATTGAATGAATAAAAAAAAAATAACAACTTTAGGGATAAGAGTCCAGTGGAACAAAGATGATATGTAATGTAGTCAAGTAACCAGTTGCTCTCTAAATGGGTTTTGAGCTCTTCTTATTGGCATAGAAAACATACTAGGTACTGTGAATCTATTCAAATACCAGTGGAACACTAGACAGGAACAAATGTTTCAGTGTAAATTATAAATACCTGATAGTAAACTACCATCAAGATATTTTTTTGTTGTACCCTTCCATAAGGAAAGCTCTCAGCACCCAACCAAGATGCAGCTTGATGCAATGGAAGACGTGTGATGCCAAGAACCACAACTGGCCAGAACACAGGCAGCTCTGAAGTGCTCGGTCCTAGACAGGTCATCAAAATCACTCCCTTTCCATCCCAAGGCTCAGAGAAACTTGCAGAAGAGGTGGGGAAGTGCACAGCCTGCCATGATACTCCAGTTAGGTCAGGGCTGCTGCATCCAGGAGTTCCTATAGCATAGTCTACCTCCATCAGATCTACATAATGGCTGACATATAAACTTTCCCCTATGGACAAATGAGGGTCTCAGGAGAAACAGTTCCACCCAGAGAGAGTCTTTGGAGCAGATGCCAGACGAGAAGGGGAATTCATAGGTTCACCCACTGGAGGGCCCCTTGTATCACTACGGATGCCAGAGCTCTTACTAACACAGGCCTGAACAAGGTCCTGTAGTCTACATAAGCAGAGGGACATGAAAGGAGGGAGATAGCTAGAAGGGAAATGGCTGGAGGGAGTGTGAGAGAAGGAAGGGATGGGAGAGGAGGAAGTAGAGGCAAGAACACAAATTCATCCTTGTTTGCATATGAAAATTTCAAAGACTAAAGAGAAAAAAAATTTTTTAATTGTATGAGTGCCAAACTGCAATCATCTTAGCAATCACAGCCCAGATGACAGAAACAGCTAATCCCCTTCAAGTACAGAAGTGAGTGTGAGGTTGGACAAAAACTTTTGATTCCTTGTCCTGATCCTGGGATCATTCTCCAGTTGTCCTTAGACAAAAGACAAACTCCCTTCCCTACAGCCTACCAGTGGAAAGAGGTAGGAGAAAAGCAGAGCAGACTTGAAAAAGGAAATACAGGACGCCTGCTGTGGTCATTTTACAAGGAGCATAAATAGAATACATCATTTGTCAAGACACCTGTCCTTCACACAGCCCCTTACCCTACCTGGTTATATGCTTTAAACTCTTCTCTGAATAAGAAAATTTTAAAGTACTCAGTTTACATTAAACAGCAATCAACAGAATAGGAACAACATAGCTTGATATGTTCAACTTACTTCCGGTCTCAACTGACAAAAGCACAAGGAAGATCTAGTCTCTGTTTTCTCTTCTAAGGAGCAAATTCCAACAGAAACAGTGGGCTGTAGAGGATGAACTGGGGGCCAAGCAAGCAAGCTTAGATTCTTTCATCAAGCCCAGATATGCAGAGGGACCTAACATGCTCTCAGCTAGGTTAACATCTCTTGTCCATGAAAGAAGCAGGGACAGCTTCTTTGGAGGAACAGTGGAGGGCAGAGAACAGAAGCTCTTGAGGAAACAAAAAAGTCAGCTTTATATGAATATTTATGTGTAATTCATCAGAGATACTAGGACAATTACATAAATAATAGTCATATGCAGGATGTAACAAAATGTTTGTGAAATATTCAAGTAAACAGACACTCATTAATATATTTAATTTTAAAGAAACTGAAGAATGAGCATATAAAACTCACCCTCCATACTGAGCAAGAAAATTTGAAAAAGATGAAAATATATAGTAATGAGGGCCTGGTGAGATAGTTCAGCAGATAAGGTGTCTGCTTGCAAACCTGGTGCCCTAAGTTCAATCCCTGAAAGCCTACATGGTAGATGGAAAGAAATGACTTTTGAAAGTTGTCCTCTGGAGCAATGATTTGCAAGATTCTCAACACTAGTTAGGGCCAAAGCAATCATAATAGGACTTTGCATGCTCTGCGCAATGTCCAACACACTATTGACCTCACAAAGTCTAGCATCTGCTAAAGGCACCAAGATCCTTGGAGGCAAGGGATTGACAGCCACAGTAGTGTTCCTATGCTTAAGGGGAACACGAGAAAGGGTTCAGGGAAATGCCACTGGGTCCTTGTACGTCATCGGAGAGGAGAACCCAATGGAGAGTCAGGCATACACAATAAAGGACTCTCTGGGAATTAGGGGGGAGGCACTGGGGGATGGGGAGGGAGGGGAGGGGGATTAGGGGGTTCAGGGGAAGGAGGAGGGAGGGAGGGAACTGGTCTACCTAGTAAGTTTGTATGAGCGGAAATAATAATAAAAAAAAGTTGTCCTCTGGCCTCCACCTGTGCACTATGGCATGAATGATCATCCCCTTCTCTTTCTCTCTCTCTCTCTGTCAAATAAATATTTAAAAGAAAGAAACTATATGTAATGAAAGCATAGTATTGAAATTCAACTTCATAGATGGCTTAGAAGAAAGACCTAGTGAATAAAGATTCAACAGGAATAACCCACACAACAAAGAGTTTATTTTGTAAATAGCTAATAAGATAATCCTGTCAAAAATCACAACAAAGATATTTAAGAGAAGCTGAAAATGCTTTTAATGCCAATATATTTGAAAATATCAATAAAATGCACAAATAACTAAAAAAGTATCTTCTACAATTCAACTTTAGAAGAATTAGAAGCTTGAGGAAGTTCTATAGCTATTGGTCAAAATCAGTGGCTTAAAATTCTTTCTGCAAAGAAAACCCAGACAATTTCAACTTACACAAATTCTTTTGGAGAAAGAAACTCTCCTCAATTCATCCTGTGAGACTTGATCATCTTGACCCAAAAGCTAGACATGAACAGCATGAGGAAGTTGACTTACAGGCCAACTTCACACCTAAGTAACAAATATTACCAGCAAAACTATATAAAACAGTTCACATTACCTGACTGCATTTCTCCTAGGACAAAAAAAAAAAAAAGGCAATTCAGCTCCAGGCAAATTTTTAATGTAAATCACCACATCACTAGAAAAAGGAAGAAAAAGTGTTTGCAAATGAGGAATATTGATAGCAATCACTAAATTAAAGATTATATCACTGTAGTAGGGAGCATTTTATTTCTTGAAGGGAAGAGAGAGACAGAGAGAGAGAAGAGTCCATTTATGTCTTGGCCTACAAGTGGAAGTGAAGAACAACTTTCAGAAGTCAGTTCTCTCCTTCCATTGTGTGGGATTCCAAGGATCAAAGTCAGGTCACTGGGTTTGAGAGCTGGGACCTCACCTGCTGAACTCCCTCACCAGTCCAATAAATATATCTCCTATTAGCAAATATTAGAAGCATCCCCCTAAAAATGAAACAGCGACACATCCACTGTCACTCCCACTTCTAGACAACATTCTCTCAGAGGCCTGAGTCACGACGGTGAAACCAGAAAATGAGCAAAAGAAGAGCCATTGAGTGCTAATTTCAGCAGCACATATGCTGAAATTGGAATGACAGAGAGAAGATTAGCATGGCCCCTGTGCAAGGATGACTGCAAATTCATGAAGTGTTCAATTTTTGGAATCCACAAAAAAAAAAAAAAGAATTAGAGAACCAACTCCACAAAGTCGTCTTCTGCCCTTCACATGTGTACTGAGGCACACATACACCCAAATATACACATCACATACACTTCCACTTCTTGAGCAAACACATACATATTACAATGATAATTGTAGTATTAGTAACAGAAATGATAAATCAGAAAAAAATAAGAAATAAAAAGCACATGCATCATCAGGAACACTCAACAGCTGCTGCAAGGGTAAACCAGGCAGCCAATTGGGAAAAATTATTTGGCAAGAACTAACCATTCATATACTCATAGAGGTTTGCCTAATAGTCAAATCTGACCTGTTACCTGGTTTAAAAAGTAAAATCTTAATGGAACCCACCCATAACTATTCATTTACATGTGACAGAAATTCATTTTTAAAACAGTACAGAATGGAAATAAAATAAAGAATATGATGAAAATCATTTCACTTAGACAGAATGGTGAGCAACATGTTAAGGAGGTTCTGGAACTAACAGGAATGCACAAGAAGATAGGTTTTTGTTCTCAGGCAAAGGAGAAGGAGCTGTTGCCCTGAGTATCCAGGAACTAACTTTGTCATTTCCACGCATGTTCTTTGGTGTCTGTCTATTCAACATAATACAATAATCTCCTCTGGTGAGTCCAGGGAAGGAGTATAACGTAACAGTCCAGACTCTGCGGCAGACAGCCTGGTGATGCTGAGTGACTTTGCTAGATGGAGTTTGATTCCTCATCTGTAAGATAGGGATGAAAGACCTATGCCACTCAGTATAGATAAATGTTCCTTCCACAGGAAGTATAAGTACAGATGGACTAGGAATTGCTCTTGTGCAGCACCAAGGCTTGTCTTCACAGCCATCCGGCCACACCTTCCATAGGTGAGTTAGAGGTCATGTCAGGCATTTAGACACAAACGGACTCTGAGCTAGAAGTACACTGATGCCCAACATCAAGTCAGGAAGTTGGCTATAAAGCTCAGGGAATGAGATATGGCCCTACGATCATGATGATGAGCTAGGAAATCTTTCCTCACTTCTCCATCTTTCTTGTATACTACACAAGTGAGTCACAGGAAGAAAAGCGGACTTGGAGGCAAATTGGGTGAGATTCTTCCATTTACCCTGGTGGAAGTTACCTTGTGGAGGTTAACAGGGACCCTCCTAAGCCATGATTTGACCATCATCAAAATGGGGATGATTGTATAGACCTCACAATTCAAAAGGTTCGGTCTTATTCAAAAGATTCAGTGAGACCCTACATTTTCCTTTACACAGGCCTGTCTTCAAATAATGGTGGTATTACAGCCAAAATATAAAATCTAGCAGGTATGCATCTTTAACCAATGACCAAGATAGCAAGTGTCCTTATGTTTTTTTACCAGGTTGCTTTTCAATCACTGTCATAGCTTGAAATGTGAGTTGTCCCCCAAAACCCATGTGTTTGAATCTTCGTTTGGGAAGGTTGTGGCACCTTTAAGAGGTGGAGCCTTGTTGGAAGAAGGTGGTCACAGGGGGTGAACCTTGAGATGGATTATATCCACCCTACTTTCAGTACAAATCTGCTCTTAAAATTGGCAATTTTGTAGCTCTCGGTCTCCATGAAAGACATAACTTAGATCACCTCCAGCTTCTGACAGTCAGCCAGGCCTTTTCTGCCATGAATGACTGTATCTCCCCTCTAGAACTGCAAACTTAATAAATCTCCCTTTCTCCCTTAAGTCGGTTTACTTTGGGTGGTGTCTCACAGCAACAGAGAAAGAGTAGTAACTGGTACAGAAATTGATACCAAGAAGTGAAGTATTACTGTCAGATTAAGCATATCTTGCACCAGAACATGAAGTGTTTTGAAATAGAGAAAAATTGGTACCAGAAAAGTGAAGTTGTTGTTTGTGAAGCTAGAAGAAATTTTAACCAGCAGTGTGGCCATCGCTATGATGTGTCAAGTGTGCCTTTGGAACTGTTTGTTGGGAGAAATATGGAGAACTTTGGGATTTTTTGCACTGGAAAAGTCTTTGTGTCTTGAAGACAGAGCCCAAAGGGCCACTCTAGTGAAAATATAGAAGAGAGTAATGCTGTGAGAGATACACACAATGGTTTCTAGACTGTGTTTGGAATGGGATGAGGGGCAAATGAAGTGATGTGTTGGCAGAGTTTGATTAAGCTTTGCTCTCATCCTGTAAGCTTGACTGAAGCTAAATTCAAGCACTTAGCAGAAGAAGTTTCAAGGCAATGTAGTCTTGATAATGTGGCATGGCTACTCTTTAGTGCTCTTGCTCAGAGTTATGAAGAAAAATAGCAAAGAATCAAGAAGAAAGGGACAAAAATTATGAAGTTTGGTTTAAAAAATGTGAGAGCAAGCTTAATGAGACTGCAGATAGCAAAATGGCAGTTATTGATAAGGAGATTAGTTCCATTAGTGGATCAAAACCTGTTCTTCATTTGGACAATAGGAGAGAATGCACTCTAAATTCCTCAGGGAACTATACTACCCATAAGAATGCAAATCCTTTTGGAAGGAATGAGCTAAAGGATGGAGTTCCAAAGGAAAGGTCTGTTCCTCCTCTGAAGAAACTGAAGATAGATATTCTTCCCAGTATCAACACAGAGAAGCTGAACAAGCTGTGATTTAAGGGGGACAATCTTTGCCTGGAGGTTATAGTAGAACCTGGCAAAGTCTTCCATGTGGTCCTGATTTAGAGGCATCAAAAATGCAAAAGGGGGCTGGAGAGATGGCTAGACGGTTAAGATTCTGCCTTGAAACCAGAAGGTCCTGAGTTTGATCCCAGGTTCCACATAACAATGCCAGGCAGAAATGCAGCAGCCTGCACTTCCAGCCCTGGTGACGGAGTCTGGGAAATCCCAGAGTAAAGCAAGAAGGAGGTAGAAGCAATCCAGAATGATTCCCGAAAGTCACCCTTTGTCCTCCACAGAGACACACAATGCACTCTGACACACACACACACACACACACACACACACACACACACACACACAGAGTAAATAAATGAATAAATAAATTTTTAAAAATGCAAGATGAAGGAGTTTGTGGATCCCTCCTCCAAGATTTCAGAGAATGGTGGAAATCAGGCAATGTGAGACCTTGAGATGGATTAGCTCTACCCTACTTTCAGAACAAGGATTGCATACAAACAACACCAAATGCTGGAGAGAATGTGGAGAGAAGGGAACTCTCCTACATTGCTAGTGGGAATGCAGGCTTATACAACCACTCTGGCGAGCTGTCTGGCAATTCTTTAAAAAGTTAAAGATTGAAATGCCATATGACCCTGCTATTCCACTTTTGGGAATAATCCCCCATACAGCAAAAATTCACCTTGATAGCACAAGCATGACCATATTCATAGCAGCACTGTTTACAATAGCAAAGTCATGGAATCAACAGCCCAAATGTCCAACAGTTGACAAGCAGATAAGGAAAATGTGGTACATTTATACAATGGAATACTACTCAGGCATCAAAATGAATTAATGAAATTTGCTGGGAAATGGATGGAATTAGAAAATATTATATTGAGTGGAAGTATCCCAGACACAGAAAATTAAGCACCATATGTATTCCCTAATAGGTGGATCCTAGTACCAAATCCACTTAGAGACACACTCAAAGATGGATCTCTGTAATACCTACAGTAATTGCAAAAATTATAGATGGGAGGGAAGTGGAAGGAGGGCCTTGCCACCAACAAGGAGAGAGAGGATCATCCTACAGCAGAGAAAATAGGCCACCATCAAAGACTGCAAGTAAGTAATGAGATATCTGTTTAAGCTCACAGAATTTCCTTCCTGGTCACTTGCAACTGTTGGGGTGTGATCTCACCAGAAAGGGAGGGCATACAGTCTGGCAGATAGAAGGTAACCATTTGCAAATGACACACACACACTCACCACAGTCTCCTACTCTTATTCCATTTACCTTTGAATCTACTCTTATAATAAGACTCTATTTTAACAGCCTTTTATGTCTGGCCAGAAGGTGACATCCAATACCCATCAGGATGGAACTAAGGGCAGTGCAGGAGCAGCAAAACTGAAAAAAAAATCAACAAACCACAATTCAGAACATCAGAGACTCTATATCAACCACCTGGAACCAGGCCAGTCTAATATCTCCCCATCTTAAAGCTCAGGGAAATTTGCGGAAGAGGGAGCAGTAAGATTGTAAGAGCCTAAAGATGGGGTTATGACATGCAAGATACTCCACACAAGTTAGGGCCAAAGTAATCATAATAAGACTTTGCATGACCTGCACAATGACCAACATATCATTGACCCCCCCAAAGTCTAGCATGGATCACAGGCACTAGGATCCTTAGAGGCAAGGGATTAATAGCCACAATAGTGTTCCCATACTAAAGGGGATCACAAAAAAGTACTCTAGGCAATGCCTCATCAGAGAGGAGGACCCAGAGGGAAGTTTGACATGCACACTAAAAGATGCTCTAGGTCACTTGCAACTGTTGGGGTGTGATCTCCACCAGCTTGCCAAAGTGGTTGTATAAGCCTGGGGGGGACAATGGGAGAAAGGGAGGAAGGGAAAGGAAAGGGGGGAGGAAGGGGAAAAAAGGGGAGGGAGCAAGGGTATCTAGGGAGGGGTGGAGGGAGAGGAATGGGGTACCTATCAAGTTTGTATGAGTGGAAAAAATAAATAAATATATTAAAAAAAAGAACAAGAATTTCAAAGTCTGCCCAGAGGTCCAAGGAGGGAAGTTTGTGCTGTGGAGTTAAGCTTGGTTTGCCATTAATAAGTAAAGATGTTAGAGATGCCAGAGGCAACACAGGACATCTACTAAGGAAAGCTATATACCATAGGAGGAGTCAACCCAAGAGAATAATGTGTTCTATGAGCAGCTGTACTGGAGGAGTGAAATCAAAGCCTTTGGAACTGAGATGATTTCAACAAGAGACTCATTTGCTAGATTTGGAACTTCAGGATTTGGAGTTTTTCCTGCCGGTTTTCAGTATTGTTATGGAACAGTCTTTGCCGGATATGCTGCCATTCCTCCCTTTTGGAATGGGAATGTTTATTCTGAACGATTGTATGTTGAAAGTATATAACTTGTCTTTTGATTTTATAGGAGGCTTTTGATTTTTGGACTGATGTATTCTATGAGGACTTTTAAAGTTGGATTCAGTATGGTTTCCACAATGAGATGGCAATGAGCTTGTGAGAATCAGGGGTGGAATGTCATGGTTTGAAATGTGAGTTATGTCCCCACAGGCTTATGTGTTTGAATTTTTAGTTGTTTGGGAAGGACAGGGTATTTTTAAGAGGTGGAGAAGTGTTGGAGGAAGGTATTCACAGAGGGTAGGCCTTGAGATGGATTAACTCCACCCTATTTTCGGGACAGGTCTGCTGTTGCAGTTGGTACCTTTGCAGTTCTCAGTCTCTATGTGGGACATGACTTAGACTACCTCCAGCTTCTGTCAGTAAGCCATGCCTTTTCTGCCATGAAGGGCTGTATCTCTCCTCTGGACCCAAAAGCTAAAGAAATCTCCCTTTCTCCCTTAAGTTGCTTGATTTTGGATGGCGTCTCACAGCAACAAAGAAAAGGTTACTGGTGCAATCATGTTTCCCAAAGTCATCTCCCTGAATGCAATCTATGAGTTGTTCATATGTGTTCTTTTGGGAAGTGGTCAGGATGCTTACATTGCCACATATCATCTAACAATCTTTTCAATGATACATACTTACACCCAAATATGTACAGAATGACTTTCTCAAGGACAGTACCAAATTTTCATTTTCCTGAAGTTCTAGTGTTGCTGTATGCTACATACAATAGTTAGTGAGCTACAGAAAGGAAGATAATAAAACCAGAAAGTGTCACCTGATGGTTAACACAACATAGGGGAGACAAAGCTTCCAGTCCTTTCTGGTAGTTGCAGCTAGTCTGGCAGGAGGGTGAGGGAGAAGAGTGTTCGTGACATCAGGTTATTCTGTCCTGTTCTCTCCCCTCACATTCACCAGTTCATTCATTTAACAACACTGTTCTGAAGCTGCCAACACTGTGTCCACCTCGAAAAAGGATAAACTGGGGCAGCTTAAGAGATTTCACTGCAATCATATCATTACCAGATATAGGCCAGTGTCTAAAACTGAGGTTTCTTCCAGCCAACTCTGAGTCTTCCAACTCTAAAAACTATTACAGAACTTCATTTTGCACAACTTCTATAAGCTCCCATATTCACTTCATTTTTTTAAAAAAGGACAATGAAAATACAAGAAACTAAGCCATACTTGAGTTTATATGGAAAAAATGGCAGGGGGAGAGGGGTGTACTTTGTTCTAGCCAACATTTAGAAGGCCAGCTTCCAATAGCTACTGGAGTCAGAATTTAATCCAGATTTCTGAATGTCTAAAATGCAAAAAGGTAAATAGAATGAAAATATAATTATATATGTATGATGTGCGTGGAACACACAATTATTTAAATAGGGACCGGCCAGATGTTTAGAATCTACTGTGTCTTATCCCCAAACATGGAAAATATGAGTTCCTGGCAGATTTTTAGAAATTTGTGACCTTAAGCTCTTTTCCACACTATGGGGAAAAAACAAAAATGATAAAGTTTTGTGCTGTAAAGCAGTTTAGTGTTCCATTGCTATTAAAACTGTCTCCAAGCCATATAAAAATATGAATTGGCTTTTACCCAAAAGTCTTGAAGTTCCTTTTTCAAAAATAAATCCATACTTCTTCTCGAGCGAGGGTTTAAGATAACTTTTTCAAAAAAAAAAAAAACAGAATCACTTCGCAGACAACTTGGCCTGCTCTACTTCTTCTGTGACTTTATTTTCTTATTAATCATTTTCCAGTTTGTCTCTAATCACTTATTAAGGTCAAGTTCTCTGATCCCTTTCTCTGTAACCCCATGTACAGAATGTACAACACTCTTTGTGACTCCAAACCTTCCGAGGGCTAAACCATGTGTGTGAAAAGACAAATAACAGACCAGCTAGAAACATGTATATGTGCTGGTGGAAGGGTTGTCTGTTGAGGAAAGTAAGAAAAACCAACATCCTAACACATGCTCCTAGACCTTTTCCCTTAAGGGAAACACCAACAACTGAATAGAGAATCGTGGCTATGGTTTCTGAAAGCACTGGGACCTTGGGCTCTTTATACAGACACGGTCTTATTGATAACTGCCAAACCACTCTGGTAGATAATGTGACATTTTTCCAAGATTAATAATATAAGGAACATGGGAGTGCATGGGAGTGTTTGTCCTTGTAATCAAGAAGGAATAATCAGGAAAGAATGCTGGTTTTCACTATACACCAATACTCTAAGGTGGTGAAGTACTGCGATATTACAGTGAGCTTAGACTTTAAGGATTTAGGTTCTAGTTCTAGCTTTGAAACCAATATGATCTGATGAAACAAATTACTAAACTTGTATGGACTTCTGAAAACACTGGGGAAGAACTGAATTGTGAATTCTGGATCTACCTATGATCATCTACACTACCTCTAACAAATTACAGAAGTACTTTAAGCATCAGATCATTCATCCAAAAGTACAAAATAATAACTGAAATTAGCTGGCAAAGACCTCATAACATGCCCATTCAGTAATTAATCACAATGATCTCCATGAAACATGAAACATGGTACTGGGCACATAGGGTTGGTATCATTACTTGGAGATAGCAGTGGTGATGGCTAAAGGTCCAGAATTTAAAATTCTCTTATTATTCCTACTTAAGCAACAACCCAAGATGGGTACAATGAACACAAAGTTTTGATCATTGAATAAATGTCACAGTGGAAAAAATATGCTAAGCGTTTTGGCATTTTAAATAAGAGAAAAACAATAGGAAACAGTTGCTTTAAAACCAACTCAAAGATGAATGTAATTGATTTCCCATTAACAAGTCTTTATATAATTCTACGGTGTCTCAAGAATACCAACCATTTCTGTTTTGAAGATCAGGTTTTCCCTTCAAATCATTCACCCATAATATATAAACAACTAAAGAACAACAGCATCCCCTGCTGTCAGCACTTCCCAGTATAGCACAGGTTTAAAAAAAAAAAAAAGAACTAAAGTTCAAATAATATGACTACTTTTTAAATGTATTGGAAGAAACAACCAAAAGCATGAAATTTAAAGCCAAAAGTTAAATGGAAATTATTCCAATATTAATAGTTACAGTCACACACAGCTGAAGACAAGAATTTCATAGCGAATCTTTTAGATGACATTTTAAAATCTTCATTGCAATTTCCTTCTCTCACTTCTTCTACACTACCACCACCCATCATGTTTGTTTAACAAAATTGCTAAATATTTTTAGAACAGGTTTTAACAAGGAGAGAATCTAAGTACTTGTTTCTCCCTGCTTCTTGGGTCATTCTACCCCCTGGAAAGTGAGGGGACAGGTGCCCATGCTATGTAGTGTCCTTGGTGAGTACCAAACACTTAAATCAAAACCTATAGTTAGATAATGTGAAGGTTTGAAAAACAAAGTTTCAGCCTCACCATTGCTTTAGAAAAGATTCCCCAAAGAAGACAGCATAGTGAGAAAATCCCAAGAAATTACAGATCAAAGACCAGTCTGCATGATGGATCAAATCTAAGTAAACTGTAAGTAGTGCACCCATGAAAGAACTACAACACAAACACATAAGGTTGATCATTTGGGTCCCATTCAACTATTATTGAGCTATTTGCTGTTTCTAGGCTTATGTCACAGGATTTTCCAAAAATAATTCATTGCCAACAAAAAATCTGAACAGCTTAAATTATTATTTTTGTAATTGTGTATATATACATGTATTTATAAATACACAATTACAAAAAATAATAATTACAAAGATATATGACTGTGATGATAGCTTGCTTTAAAGAATATAGAAATAGCTAAAAGTTAGCTTACACCATTATTTATCACCATTGTTATTTATAAAACAATCTGAGGGACCTTTAAAAAAGTCACCTGACATGAGCACATCCATGTTCATTGCAGCAAAGTCATGGAATCAACCCAAATGCTCAACAGGTAATGGAATTATACAATGGAATACTACTCAACCATCAAAAAAGATGAATTAATGAAATTTGCTGGGAAATGGATGGAATTAGAAGAAATTATATTAAACTAAAATATCCAGACACAGAAAGTTAGATGTTATATGTACTCCCTAATAAGTGGATCCTAGTTGCAAACCCACTTAATGACATATTCAAAGGAAAATCCTGTAGTACCTACTATAATCGCAAAGGATTTTAAATAGGAGAGAAGGGGAAAGAAGACCTCAAAAGAAAGGAGACAAAAGAACACACTTCAATCGAGAAATTAGGTCATGGTCATGTACTGCATGTAAGTCGTGAGACATCTGATGCAGCTCACTCTCATTTCCCTTCCTGTTCACTTGGGACTGAACAGGTTTGATCTTCCCAGTCAGGAAGGGTATAGGGATTGGCAATTAGATGGTTAATCAACTAGCAAACAGGAGACTGATCCCTCTCACTGCTGTATTCTACTCCTATTTTTCCATCTACCTTTGAGTTTCTTATATTAAAATCTTTGTTTAAACAGTCTTTTGTCTTTGAATAGGAGGTGACCTCAACAATCAATCAGGATGCAGCCAAGGGCAGTGCAGGAAAAGCAAAACTGAAAACAACAACAAACCGTAATTCAGAACATCAAAAAACCTACAAATCTCTTCTCATCCTAAAGCTCAGGGAACATTGGGGAAGAGGGGGCGGCAAGATTGTAAGAGCCTAAAGATGGGGAGGACTAAGGATATTCAAGATACTCCACACAAGTCAGGGCTGCAGCAGTCAGGGTATAGCCACAACATGACTGGACCTTGCCTGACCTGCACAATGGCTAACACATCATCAACCCCCCTTCAGCCCCCAAAGTCTAGCATGGATCACAAGGGAGAAGCCTTCGGGCAATAGGCTTGTTAGAGGCAAGGGGTTAAACAGTCATAATAGAGTTCCCATACTAGCAGGCAACCCAAGAAGGGACCCCAAGCTATGCCACTGAGTCCTAAACCCTCACTAGTATAGACAACTCAGAGGGAAATTCAGCACCCACATAAACAGATGTTTTGGAGGATGGGAGGGAGAAAGCACCAAGAGAGGAGGAGGGAAGGAAAAGGGGTGGGGGGAGTGGGAAGGCGGAGAGTGCTATGGAGGGGACAACGGTGGAAGAGAGGGGGAGGGAGAAAGAGGGTACCTATTTAGCTTGTATAACTAGACAAAAATAATTAACAAAAAAAAGTCTTAAAATTCAAAGTGAATCACCTGAAATACTAGGCTTTACATTCACGGTTTCATTGCTTTCTGGTTTTAAACACCATTTCCATTTCGTATAGCTATGCTCTTGATGTAATTTTAAGTGACTTGGAAAACCATGGAGAGACTATGATGAAATTTCTTTTTCACATTATAACTTGAGTAAGAAAAATATGATACAGTGGTTTCTAAGTAGCCTAAGTAAGAGTTCAGATTCTCTGTTTTTCCGTTTTATTAACATAGGAGAATTAAAGCCCTACATACTTTTTTCCCTCTGGTGAGAAGGTAAAAGACAAACCACTCTATCCACAAAAATGTCAAAACGTTTAATGGGTGAACATTTAACAAATGTGCATTTGTTAAACGTTTGTGTGCAGAAAAAGCACATGAATGAATGTCTGAATGACTGAAGGAACAATAGCACTTGTGATGCTTCTGATTGCCAACTTGAAGGGATTTAGACTTGCCTACGAGACAAACCTTTTGGGCACGTCTGTGTATTTCCAGAAAGGTTTAACTGAGGTGGAAAACCTGCCCTGAATTAGGTGACACCTTCCATGGGTTAGGATCTTCCATGGGTTAGGATCTGGAATGAGTGGAAAGGAGAAAGTGAGCAGAACTCCAGCATACTAGTCAATGGAGCACCAAGATTCATTTTTACTTGCTGACTGTGGACATCATGACCAGCTGCCGACATCCTGTTTCCATGCATTTCCCACCATGATGGAGGGATCCTCTCTTAAATCCTGAGCTAAACAAATTCTTTCTTTCTCAAGTTGCTTTTGGTCAGATATTTTGTCTTGGTAGTAAAGAAGTAACTAATATGCCCCATGGGGAAAAAAAAACTTGTGGCCAATATATCACAATAAAGTAATATATAGATAGACAAGAAAAAGCTTTCAAGAGCATGCACCGAAGTGATCATTGCCAAGTGTAAAGAAGATAGGGAATTGGTACTTTAGGGAACATGGATTCTGACAGAGGTAATAAGGTGTTTTAAAATTAGGTAATGATAACAACTTCACAATTCTGTAAATATAATAAAAATCCCTGGAATATACCATCTAAAAGTGAATTTTGTAGTGTGTGAAGTATATCTCAATAAAGCTGTTAAATATGGTGGAAGAGGGCCACTGAGATGACTCAGTGGATAAAAGCACTTGCTGCCAAGCCTGAGGACCTAAGTTTGATCCCTGGAACCTACATGATAGAAGGAGAGCCTCTTCCAGGCTCTTCTCTGACCTACCCAAACACACACACACAACACACACACACACACGTAAACAAAGTAAAAAAGAAAAGAAAAATTGATGGAGGATGGGAACATTTCTGATGCCTTCCTATCTCCTATTACCATTCAGCAACTATTCTTTCCCGGGATAACTTGCATATTTGCAATGGTTAGGTTAGTTAATATTGTTTGGGTTGCAAGAAACAACCAAAAAAGGGGATGCAGGGAAAAGACATCAAGGTATCTCCTTCAGCTGAAGAGTAAACTGACTCTTCTACAAAAGAAGCACCTAATCTGTCAGGGCAAAACAGTCACAGAACATTCCCAACACTAGGGATTAGAGGATAATCTTCCCTGCTCATGTTTCCAAAGCAGTTGGCCATGGTTCGCACAGACCACTGCAGAGATGCCAGCACTGCTAGCAAGATCTGGCAGGCATCCACTTCACGGGGCACTGCTCTTTCCCACCCTTCTTCTAGTTCCATGCATCAGTACTATTGGGTACTGAGAACCAGAGAGATACTGTTACCAGATAATTAGGGCACGTGCAACATCCAGACTTCCACTAGGGTTAAACATCTTTGGTCCAGGCGAATTCCCTCCACCACGTGCTATGAGTGGTACAGCTGCCATAACCACACTCAGTGCCCCTGCACTGCACACCAGCAGCTCTGGGGCCTAAGGAGTGAGAACAGATGATTCATTCCAACCGGGATGAAGTAACTTTTCTCTGAAATGAATTCTCAAAAAACACCTTTTAGGGAAGTTTTTTCAGATTTAATGTCCTTCCACTTGGGAGCAAAAGGATTTTAAAAAAGGGTTAGAGGAATCCCCGCCTCAAAAAAAAAATGTGAGGGATTAATGTCAAGAATTAAGGGACCGCTTTGGAACCTGGAACAGATAACAATAAGTCACAAAGGATCCATGTTATCATTGGCTAAGCCAGAGCAACACACAGAGAATGAGAAGAGTTCTGTTACAGATATCATCACATAAAGAAATATGTCATACGGCTAGGAAATAAGATCCCTTGATAGCGATCTTATAATATTAGTTTGAGGTTATTTTTATTTTATCTGAGTAATTCTGCACCTATTGTTAATGACAAAAGATATCCTTAGCAAAGATGAAGAAACCATGTATGCTTTCATGAACACAGATAGATTTCATATGCTTCCAGGTCTTTTTTCAAATCTTTAAACTGGTGGGAGAGAATAGAATTTTCTCCAAAGTACAGTAAAAAATATTTTGAAGCAAGGACTTGAAAAGTGCCTCTTTCATCTATGGATATTTCTTTTGTTTTACAATTCACTTGAGACCTTTAAAGTAAAGAAGGGGGGAAATGGCTTTCAACTCTGGAGTCTGGAACAGAGCTCACCTAGCAAGTCCAAGAGGGATATAAAGGAGGAATCTAAGTATGCAGACACCGCTGGTGCCGGAACACAAGTATTACTGCACCAAAATACTGAAGGCGAGGCAAGCCCTACTCACTCTGGGTCTTACTGGCACTTTTCCTAATAAGACGAACTATTAGTCCTGGGTCACATAAATTTCAACACACATGAGCTCTCCCCAAGTCACAGGAAGGCCAAAGGCCCCCTTAAGTCCACACATCTGTACTCTGTTTAAAACAGATGATTGTCATTGTTCAGGACCTCGGCTGTGACTAAGAGCAGCTTAGACCCAGAGAGACAAGGGTCTGCAGAATAAGTGATTTTTTTTTTTGCTAGATCTTTGCATGTATTATTTCTCCAGTTCAAAACTCGAGAGGGAAGTACAAGTGTAAAGAATCACATGTTTATGACTTTAGAAAGGAGGAAAATAAATGGAGAGTGAATGAACAGTGTCTGCAAAG
Source organism: Typhlomys cinereus (assembly GCA_023101885.1). Classification (NCBI taxonomy): domain Eukaryota; kingdom Metazoa; phylum Chordata; class Mammalia; order Rodentia; family Platacanthomyidae; genus Typhlomys; species Typhlomys cinereus. Next base: position 428,483 of record JALPQD010000693.1, on the reverse strand, counting down.
ACACACCTCACTCAGACCTTCAGGTAAAGCTCTTAACTCGACTTTCAGAAAAGCACACAGGACTGGGAATGGGGCTCAGTTGGTATGGAGCTCACATAGAAGGCACAAGGTCCTGGCCTCTTACTCAACACACCATAAGTTGAGCGTGATGTACCTAGCAAATTTGGGGGCATTTTGGAACATATGTGAACCTATCTCCACAAAACAGCTACCATAAGGGTTACCAATGTGGGAATTGTTATGAATGTGAGTTTTTTTTTAAATTATTTTTATTATTTATTCAATTGTGCGTGTGCACGTGCGTGTGTGTATGTGTGTGTGTGTGTAGAACCACGGACGAATTCGGGAACCACCAAGGACCACCTCCACCTCTTTGTTTACTCTGCCCCGGCATTCACAGACTCCGCCCTACCAGGACCAGAAACACAGGCCGCCCTGCTTCTGCACGGCGTCTTTACGTGGGGTCTAGGATCCGAACTCAGGACCCTCCGCCTGCAAGGCAGAGGCTTAACCCCTGAGCCATCTCTCCAGCCCCATGAATGTGAGTCTTAAACTCGTCTGTTTTATCTCTCCACTGTTTAGTCTTTGCCCTCACTTTCTTCCACTATGAAATATGTATTGCTCAGTTGTATTGAAGAATAAATGTGCATATGCTCATGGTTTTGTACTAATTATGAAGTCATGAAATTACCTGTTTTGTCTGGTGGTTAGTACCAACAGTAAAAACCATGAACCTGGGCCATATCTTTGAAGATTATTTAGCAAGTTAACCATTGACCTCCAGGCAGTACAATATTTACTTCTTTTTAAGGAAGAAATATTTTAAGGATGTGGCACAATCTCCTACCATCTCCCACCTAATATGCATAATGCTACAAAGATTTCCTCCTTAGTTTGAGTCCACTCAGCAACTGCAAGTAAGAAAGCTGTCATTCATTTTGGCCATACCATTTCTCCTGGGAAGGGTTCACTTCCTGAATACGGATTAGTGTGTGAGGCACCATGATGAAACACTGGGGACACACCAGAGACACCAGCCTCAGTGCTGAGACACTTTTAGAAACTAAAGTGACAAATAAGATCAACGGCTACCGGAAACAAGATCAGAGTTAAAGGGAGCATATGCAAGGTGCTGAGGCAGCCCAGAAAGGATAGGAATCTGTCTGGTGTGAGTGCAAAGGGACCCTCCACAGCAATGTGAACTTTGAATGAGGCTGTCATAGTTAGGTACAGGTGTCAACTTGACGGTTCGGGTTTGAACTCTGGACTCATTTGTAGAGAATTAGTAGAGTTAAACCCACAGCAAACCTGCAGGAGATTGTCTAGTGGATGGGGCTCAGTCCATGGTGGGTGTAACTAATCCCAGAGCAGAGATGGAGAGAACTGTATGACAAAGGTGGCATCCTTGTGCAAACTCAGTCAGACATGCTGGTCTGGCAAGTAAGGATTGTCCCTCTCTGAGCTGTTACGTGGATGTGGTGTGGCCATTTCCCTCAGCCCTAGTGTTGGTGCCTGCTCTCCCATCAAGCAGGACTAAAAACTATAATCGGACAATTGTAAGAGTATAAACCCTTTGTTCCCTTAAGCCATTTGATGGTATTTTTATCAGCAACTATGCAGTCTAACTGGGACAGAACAAAGAATTTTCCAGAGGCAAAGAGAAAGAATCCAGGCCAAGGCATGGACAAAGGCTTACACGTAGGAATATTTTTTTAAAGTGTTATAGTATTTGGTTTGAAAAAGAAGATAGCATTTGATGGCCAAACAAGAACCTGGAGAGTGGCAGGAGGTAGCTACACACTAGATGGTCATATGTCACAGAAGAAGACAAACTGCACATAGCAGGAAGTGCTAGGAATGCAGTGTTGAGGCTGCATGTTGCAAACTAGGCTTATGGATACCTTCTCAAATGTCATGCATTTAAGAAAATTTTTGTTGTTGATTTTGTTTAGTCTTAGTTTTGTTATTTTGTCTCTGTAGTGATAGAATTGAACCCAATACCTGGCACATGCAGGGCAAGTGCTCTACCACATAGCTACATCGCTAGTCCTTGAATTTTTCACTTTTAAGTTTGAAACAAAGTCTCAAAAAGTCGCCCAGGTAGGCCTTGAGTTTGTGATCCTCTAGCCTTAGCCTCCCAAGTACCTGGGATTACAGGCCTATACCATCAGGCCTAACCTGAAACCTCTGTTTTGGTTTTAATGATAGGGCTGGAGAGATGGCTCAGAGATTAAGACTCTGCTTCCCAAGCAGAAGATTCTGAGTTTGGGTCCCAGGTCCCAGAGAAAAGATGGTGGCCTGAATTTCCAGTCTTGGTGAATTCCAGAGAAAAGCAAAGAGGAGGTAGAAGCAATCCAGGATGACTCCCCAAGTCACCCTTGGCCTTCCCTACAGGGACACACAATGCCTTTTGATACACACACACACACACACACACACACACACACACACACACGCACACACACACAATATATATATAAACAATGTAAATTAAAAGATTTAATTTTAAAAAATTTTAGTGACAGCCAAAATAAATCTGACAATTAACATATAACTTTCCTTATTAATTCACTTAGTGTCAGCAAGGGCTCAGCAGGTAACATTACAGTATTTGAGCAAAGACCTGAAGGAAGAAAGATATTTTCAGGAAATAGGATTTTATTGATCTAAGCCTGTCACAAATATTGTTCAGGGCTTGTAATTTTTTCAATTTTACTTTAAAAAGTAGTTAAATACTTTGAATACTTTTCAAATTTGAATAACTCTGGATAAGTATTTTAATACTTTGTGGGGAAGGGGAAGAGCAGGAGAAAAAGCTAGGACCCTCCATAACACCAGAGTAGAGAAGGGTGGACACCATCACAGAGAGATCACAGCCTGAACTCAGACTCAGGACAGAGAGAGACAAAGAAATCGGCTTCCCCGAAAGAACAGTCACCACAGTCTACCTTCGAGTAAAGCTGGGGTACATTTCACATTACCTGTTGGCTGAGGAACACCAAGGTGGGAAAATAAAATGACTCTAGAGCTCTCATCAACACCCACTGGAGGAGAAAACCCAAAGGGGAACTAACTAGATAATATCTAGAAGGACACAAAAAGGAATCAAAACACAAGAAAGTCTATGGGATTCAGCAACTCAGCACTACAGGAAGGGTTAAGGTTAACAACAGTGAGTTAATAGACTGACCAACTGTTATTCCTCAAAAAACAAAATAAGCCCAGAGATGACAAAGTAAATAAATAATAAAATTAGAGAAAAAATAAAATAGAAAACATCAAAAAATTAAACAACACTAATAGGATTTCAAAAGGATAAAAACAGAAAAACTTTAACTAAACTAAGGAAAAGGGAGAAGAGACTCAAGATCTGAAATGAAAGAAGAGGTATTTCTACTGCTGCCAAAGAAGGGAAAATTATGAATAATTGCAACCCAACAATTTAGATATCCCAGGGGAAGTGCATAGATCCCTACAAACATGCAACCTGCTAAGAATGAATCATGGAAATACAGAAAATCTGGGCAGATCTGTATTTGTAAGAAAACTAAATAGGTAATCGGGGCCAGAGAGATAGAGATGGGAGAGGGGGAAAGTAGAAGTAGACCATGTAATATGGGGTGGAAATGACTTAAATTCATATACACTTGCATGAGACTGGAAAGAATCTTTAAAAGAAATTTATAGAACAATTAAAATATTGAAAAAATAATCAAAAATTTCCCAGCAAAGAAATGTTTGAGACTGATAGTTTCACTGGCGAATTCTACCAAATACTTTTTAAAAAACTAATGATGATACTTCTCAATTTTCTCCAAAATTTTTAAGATGGATAAACTTTCAAACTCATTCTACAAGGCCAGCATTATCCAGATAAAGGCACTGTAAGGGGAAAAAAAAAAAGGCCAATATCCTTAATGACCATAGAAGGAAAAATCCTCAAAAAAAAAAAAAAGAAAGAAAGAAAGAAGAAAAAATACTGCCAAACTAAATTCAACAGTATATTTATACACCATGACCAAATAAAAGTTATCCCTAGAATGCAAGGACAATGCTTGATACAAAGTCAATATCATATGATAAATAACAGAATGAAATACAGCAATGACATCACTTTAAAAGATGCAAACTGTAGATAAAAAGTAATCATTTTGCAAATGGGTGATGGACCCCTCCCTCAGTGAGGTTTCCTACTCTTATTACATCTACCCTTGAATGTGCTATTACAACAAGACTCCAGTTTAACAGCTTTTTGTCTCTGGCCAGGGGGTGACATACAGTGCCCAGCAGAATGGAGAGAAGGGAATTGCAGGAGCAGCAAAACTGCAAAAGAAAATCAACAAACCACAATCCAGAACTTCAGAGACTCTATATCAATCACATAGAACTAGGACAGCCTAATCTCTCCCCATCCTGGAGCTCAGGGACATTTGCAGAAGAGGGGGCGGTAAGATTATAAGAGCAAAAGGATGGGAGGAGCAACGATTTGCAAGATTCTCAACAATAGTTGGGGCCAAAGCAATCATAATGGGACTTTGCATGCCCTGCGCAATGTCCAGCGCACTGTTGCCCTCATAAAGTCTAGCATCTGTTAAGGGCACCGAGACCCCTGGAGGCAAGGGATTGACAGCCATAGTAGTGATCTTATGCTTAAGGGGAACAAGAGAAAGGGCTTATGGAAATGCCACTGGGTCCTTATATGTCATCGGAGAGGAGGACCCAGAGGAGAGTTAGGCGTACACAATAAAGGACTCTCTGGGAATTGGGGGGGAGGCACTGGGGGAAGGGGAGGGGGAGGAGGGGGGAGGGAGGGAACTGGTAAAAAGTTTTAAAATGTATAATTCAATTTTTAATAAAAAAAAAGAAAAAAAAAGATGCAAACTGTATACATTCATAATATATGAGTTCCAAAACATAACCAATAACCTAGTTATTCTTTTGAAAATTTCAAAAGAACTGAATAGACATTTCTCCAAAAAGACATTCAAGTAGCTAATGAGTACAAGAAAACATGTCAGGATAAGTTATCATCATGTAGATGTGAACCAAAACACACAGTGTATATCACTTCACACCAGGTAGGATAGCTATTGTCAAAAGCACAAAAGGCAGCTAGTGTTAAGCATGTAGACAGAGAAGAATCTTTTACTTTTAGCTATTATTTAATGTGTGTGTGTGTGTGTGTGTGTGTGTGTGTGTGTGTGTGCGCGCGCGCGCATGCGCCACAGTGTATGTGTGAAGACCAGGGAACACTTTCAAAAGTAAGTTCTCTCCTTCCATCTTGTGAACTTCTAAATGTCTAAGAGAGAGCTTCCAGATTTCCAACTCAGGGAAGAGCCTTTACCTGCTGAACCATCTCAGGAGCCCAGAACCTTTGTACACTGTTAAAGGGAATGTGAAGTGGTGTAGGTGCTACAGAAAGCCATACAGCATGCACAAGGCTCAGGATTAAGCCCAATACCAAGAAAAATTTAAAAAAATAGTCTGGGCATGGTCCCAGCAATTGAGAGGCTGAGGCAGGAGGATCACTGTGTGTTTTGAGGGCCATATAACAAGTTACCAGGCCAGCCAGGATTAGACGGTGTCAAAACAACATAAAAGAAAAAATAAAGTAATAAAATAAAATGATGGAAAAAAGAACAAAACAAAACTATATGGGGATCTCTCTCTCTCTCACTCTCTCTCTCTCTCTCTCTCTCTCTCTCTCTCTCTCACACACACACACACACACACATCAACAAATTAAAATAGGACACTATATAAGTCAATAATTCTGAGTATTTATCCTTAATGATTCTAATCAGATCCTTAAAGATATATTTACACATCCATGTATGCTGAAGCTTTGTTTGCCATAGCCACAGTAAGGCAATGACTTAAATACTCCTCTGTAGATGAGGATAAAAATATTATTCCTTTCTGTGCAAGTGGAAAAAAATCCTATCACATACTACAACATACATTCACCTTGAGGAAGTTATGCTTAAAGAAATAACCAGTTACAAAGTGGCAAATATTCCATCTTATAAAGTACCCAAAATAATCAAACTCACAGTAGTTGTCAGGGGTATTAAATAACTCCAATTATTTCAGATTAATAAGTTCCTGTACAACAACATTGTGCCCATGGTTAATGATATCATAATGTGCAAATAAAAGTTTATTAAGAAGCAGACTTTTTGTTAAATAATCTTTGCTTGATTAAAGAATATTGAGAGAGGGAGACTGGAAATTACTTCTCTCCTTTCATCACGTGGACTTCCGGGTTTGAGAGCAGGTTCCTTACCTGCTGAGCTATCCCATCAGCCCCAGTGTAAGTAGTTTTATCACAATTAAAAAATAATGGCATGTTAATAAAAATCCAACTCTACAGAAAAAATGGTACATGAAAGAAAAGAAAAGAAAACCACAGAAATTCTCTGCAGAGATAGACCCTCAAGTCAAACCACATATATTCTAAAGATTAAACTATATTTGAAGAGATGGACATCTAAAAAAAAAAACTTCCAACTTATGAAAGGGATGCAAAACGTGTGTCCATAGCATAAACAAAAAATACCAAAACAGAGATTTTTTTTAAAAAAAAACAACTAGAGAGAAAGAAAAGATGAACTTCTAAAGAACAAGTACCAAGAAGACAATGATATTCTCAAGTGAGGAGTGATGTTTCTTCAACAATACCGTGAAAAGGCTATAGGAAAATAAACTTCCACTAAGAACTTAGTGCTTATTAATCTTCCATTTAAGAATGCGACTGAAGTAAAGATATCTTCAGGCCAAAACAGATTGCTACTCTTCTAAAATAGCAGCATGTTTGTATTAGCACATATGGGCCAAGTGCTAGCTTTCAGAAATCCTAAAATCAGTTGACAACATGCTAGTAACCTGAAGTCAGTCATGTTTATGCTACAAATATCAACCAACATTAAAACCAGAGCAACGTTGAATTGCTCTGGACATTTATTGTTAATAAATGCCCCTCAAGGACCCCCACAAATGATAATGTCATCTCAAAGGAGCTCTCAACAATTGCCACAGGTCACACCATTAGCACCTTAAATTCTTTCACTTAAAAAGCAAATCTAATTTCAAGGGACAAGAAAGTGTAATCTACCATGTCCTTAGGAGAGTTTGAAGACAAAAATATCTAGGAAAGAAGCAGATAGTTAGTGGTAAAATGTTCTTTGTTTGGGTAGAGCTATTTTACTGTTTTGTTTTTAAGCTTTATTTATGTAGAGAGTGTGTGTGTGTGTGTGTGTGTGTGTGAGAGAGAGAGAGAGAGAAAGAGAAAGAGAGAGAGAGAACTATGTATCCTTGCGGTGGCCCAAGGATAACTTTGGAAATCATTCTAGATTGCTTCTACCTCCTTATTGCTTCATCTGGGATTTCCCAGGCTCCTCCCACTAGGGTGTTTTTATGTGGGATCTGGAATCCAAACTCAGGACCTTCTGCTGGCAACGCAGAGTCTTAACCCCTGAACCATTTCTCCAGCCCTTGTTTTAGAGAAGAGACAAAAACACAGTTAATTTTGATCTTTAAGTATTCATGTTACAGTTAAAAATAGTAACTAAGGAGGAGGTGGAGGCGTCCATGGTGGTTCCCGAATTCGTCCATGGTTCTACACACACATACATACATACACACACATACATACACACACAATTGTATAAATAATAAATAAAAAAAATAAAAAAATAGTAACTAAGGGGCCAGGAAGATGAGTCTTTCTGTAAAATACTCACTATGTAAGCATGAAGACCTGAGTGCAAATTCCCAGAACCCACATAAAAAGTCAGGCCTAGTAGCATGTGCCTGTAATCCTTCTGCTGGTGAGGCAGAGACAGGACAATAGCGCTTCCCAATTAGTGGGATCCAAGTTCAATAAGAGACCCTATCTTTAAAAAATAAAGTGAAGAGCTATAAAGGAATATACCCAGAAACAACCTCCAACCTCCACATGCATAGGCACATGTCATAGTTTAAGTGTGAATTGTCCCCTTACAGACTCCAGAGTTTGAATACTTGACCCTGAGCTGATAGCACTGTTTAAGGCTGTGGCAACTCTTTAAAAGCTGGAGTCTTGCTGGATGTGGATCTTAAGTTTTAGATAACCCCAGACCCTGCTTCCTCTCATACTCTTTGTTCTCTCTCTGCCTCCTGATGAGACCTAAACCAGCCTTCTGCTGCCAGCTCCAGACCTTCTATGGATCTGCCACCATAATGAACTCAATCTTCTCTAGAATTAACCAAATAAATAATGATTTCTCCCTTAAGCTGCCTGGGTTAGAGTTATATTTTCTCACAACAGAACAGTAACTACAACAGCATGAATGTTCACATAGCACCAGCACATAGATGTGCACCTATAAACACGTACACATGCATATCCAGTCCCCACCCCTGTATGATTTTTAGAAAAAAATAATAGCTGAAAATTAGATAATAGAATTCTAACTTTTAAATCTGCATAAAAGGAAAATTTAAAAATTCAATTGAAAAAGAAAAGAGGAAATAAGCATAGGAAAGACAAAGTAGACAGGAAGCATACAATAGTACAATAAAAATAAATCCAAAAATACCAGTAATTATAAAATATGTAAGTGGAATAAACTCAAGAAATAATGTTTGCATTTTGAATACTGCTTGAGCTGTTTATGCTTAAATATATAACTTAAGAATATAAAAAAGCTGAAAATAAAAGGATAGTTTAACACAGTCAGCATAGAATCATGCAGACATAGAAATCACAACCTCGGACAATCATTTAATCTCTCACAAGTAGCAGTTTTTTCATCTATAACATAAACGTTTAGACAGGTCCTGATTCATAGTGGCTGCTTAGGAAACAATAGCAACCATGTTAAGATTGCCTGCTTCCACACTCCCACACGGATGTCATGTCTTCAAGAAAGGCTCTAAGCACTCCAATCTCTACCCACTACCCATCTGCCTCTTTGCAACAAGACTTCACTGCCACTCCTTCAAGAGGTCCAATGCATTTGTCCTCTATCCCTCAAACCCTTGGACTTGGACTGATCTTGGGCTGGCTTGGATTAATAGAATTGAGATGACATTTGTAGTTCCAAATCTTGACTTCAGAAACCTTGCCACTTGCACTTTCATTACTCTTGAGATTTTTTTTCTCAAGAAACAGTTATAGAAATTAATCCCCTTCCCCCAAAACACCTCAGGATGCGAACAACACAGAGAAATGACGGTTTTGAGAAATGATTCCTATGGGGAACCAGATGCAGTCAGCAGTACAGCACCCTGGCCTGCTGGCAGATGTCAAGGTGCAGCACACAAAGTGCACCAAGTCCTGAGGTCTCCTGCTTCCAGGAGGCAAAGCTAGGTGTCTGGAGAGATGAACTTGCCCAGAGTCCACAGAGCAGAGAGCTACGAAGCTTGAATACTCAGCTATTAATCATTTTATATATGGAAAAAAATCTGCCTGATACTAAGAAAAGAACCAGCCAAAAGGAAGGAAGAAACTGTACTTGGCACCCATGCTTTTCTCTTAGAATGAAACACAAAAGTACAAAGAAGTCCAAGACACTTTCTTTGACCATGAGGAGGCAGACCCAGCCAAAAGGCAACATCAATGATCAGACGTGCTACAGAAGCCACAATAAACCCAACTGCTGTCAGATCACCAGATGTCAACCTCATGAAGAACTTAGAAGAAATGACTGAAACTACCAACTAAGCCTGGCCACGTCCAGCCAAAACTAATGGTCCCTAGAGTCATGAGCCAATAAAACAGCTGTTGTTTTAAGTCACCTAGTTTAGGGATGATTTACTGGTTGTAGCAGATAACTTACACACAAGAGATTTTTTAAAATGTTGCCAACACAGAAGTCAATAAATAGTCTATCTCTCCCAGCCAACACCATAAAGCAATAAGGCAAGATAGCTACTATCATATAGCAAGAGTCATATCTTTCTCCATTTCAGGACTTAAAAACTACTGTGGAAAGAAATATGGATCATAGAACCAGAAATATCAAAGTTCACTTGTCACATTTATTGTGGTTGTTCTCTAAGAGTCTGCTGGTGGAATGGGCCTTCTCATTTCCATAGCCTTGGGGACAACCCTGTTCTGGAATCCACCACAGTACATCCTGCATGGCTGCTCTCTTCCCAAGCAGCCTGTCCCAGGAACAGCTATGCAGTTCATCCCCTATGTGTTGTGAGTCACTCGGCACCGTTCCTGACCCTAAATACTACCAACACTGGACTCAACATGCCCCGCAAGTATTTGCATCCTGGGAAAAGAGTTCAGAAAACAGAAACAGGATTAAAAGATGACTAAGGGAGCAGAGCTCAGTGGTGGTGGTAACAGAGGAAACTCTCTTGAAATGTGACAGGGCCTTTCTTCCCCATGACTCACTCCTAATGAGGAGAAACACAAAGGCAGGCTCAAGAGTCAAGAGACAACAATCGTACATCTCACCAAATCAGTTTGTTTCAAAACGTGTATCTATCCACTTTAGACACAGTGGAAAGTGACAAGTCATGAGTTCATGCTGGACTGAAAAATCCAGATGAGCCACAGAAACAAATGTAATAGAACCTGCAGGAAAGTAAAACTTGAAAATCACTCCAGCCCCAGGTTCCTCTGAGAACTCATTGTCCATTGGCTCTCGTCTCACTCCCCAGCCTCCTTGTTGCTCCTCTAGTTTAAAGCACACCCTACCCCTACATCCTCCCTCCACCCATTCTCTTTCACTATGCCAAAATGAATCCCTTCTTCATTACATTCTGGTTTTTGCTCACTTCTCCAGGAAGGTCTTCCCACGGCACTTCTAAATGACATAAACCTTGTCATCCTCTGATCCCAATCTCTGATTTTTTTTTTGTTCTCGAAAAACATGTCATCATTCTGTTTTTAATTTGTAAGTCTATCTTTCAATTATAACATAGGGGCAAAGAGTTGATTATTTGTCAAAAAGTAATTATCTGGTTCTGATAACAATGTAGAACACCTGATCAATAAATGTTTATTAAATCATTTGATGGATTAACTATAAAATGTCTTCTCTACATTTCAGACAGATAGATGATAGATAGATAGATAGATAGATAGATAGATAGATAGATAGATAGATAGATCAGTAATAATAGCTATGTGTAAAAATACTAATATTTGCAAAGTCTTATGTTTTAAGTAATTTTTCATGTCCTCTTCCCAGTAACTTTATGAAATTACTACAATACCATCTCTTTTTTATACATAGGAAAAGAAAGGCTTAGAAACAAAAGCCATTTGTTCAAGGTAACCAAGATTTGAATCTGATTCTGGAACTCATACTCATATCCCCAATGGTACTCAGTCAGATAGCAATCCTAGTTAATCAATTAATCAATTAGATGGACTAAAGATGTCTATCATGACTGCATCTTCTCACAAGCTATTGCAGACTCTGAACAGTCATAGTGAAGCTCCATTAAGAAGAGACTCTCTTATTCCTCACTCCTCCTATTCCAGTAGCTTGGTAGACCAAGAGATGAGACTCTTATCCATGATCTTACTAGGCCATCAAATTCTTCACTCAGAGGTTAGAGTTGGAAATCAAGAGCTTGTGCCAATCAATGGATGAGGCAAAATTAATGGAACTATCTAGGAGGATCTTGGCAAGCAAAAGTCCAGGAAAGCCTACAATCTAAGAAAACACAATGGGCATGAAAGAAAAGACAATGGGAAGTGATGGTAAAGAGTGGAGAAGCAAGCAGGAAATCCACAGAAATACCCCTACAACTGCAACACACGTCCATCCTGACATCAGCTGTAAAGAACTGTCTCAACTCACCTTAACAACTCTATTGCAATAAACCAATCAGACTACAACAAAAAATGAGAAATGGACCTTCTCTGGACCTGTTCTCCAAAACTATTTTGAATTACTTACTAATTACTTCTAGATGTGCAGGAGCTAGAATAGGCATGAGTGTAGATTCCAGATTTTCTTCCATCTACTGCTGCTGAACTTAGAGTCACCAATTTCTGCTGCTCTTAGCAATTTATGACTAGGGAAAACTGCCTGCTCTTCCACATAACCAGGTTTATCACAGAGTTGCTCTTAGTAAAACTGAAAGCCCACTAGCAATTTATTCTCTTCATGCTATATGCCTCTGTTTCCCAGAAAGCATCAGACTAGAGGCTGTCAGCCATGCTTAGATACCTGCTCTAGACCGCCTCTCTGCTCCTTTGCTCTCTGTGAACTCTTCACTTGTAATGACTTCTCTAGAGTCCTATGTTATCTTTGCTGGCAATTCGGTTTTCCTGTGAGATCACTGGTCCATCAAACTGTGGCTAATATATCAAATTCTATCCCATAGATGTTCCATGGTGCTATTTTGAAAGTCAAGAAGTGATATTACCTGACACTATGTGCTGACCAGTTTCAATTTAACCAAAACCAAAACATTTCCAACATATCAAAAAAGGTAATATGCCCATAATTCCATATCACTACAATGAACCTATTCATGCTGCCCATGCAGCTTATATCCACCTCTATATTGAAGAGAATCACTGAAACCGTAACCAACGGAGCTGTAATTCAATGCTACCACTTTGCATATGAAAAACTGAGTCATAGCCAGGCAAGGGAAAACACAGTTCCAAAAGAGCTAAGTATGAGTAAGGAGAATCCCTTGAAGGATTTAGTCTTTTCAGAGACATGTGTTCAGCTCAGAAAATCTTAATCAAAGCTGATCTGAATTGTCATGCAGGGCACTGTGATTATACAAAGATGAATAAGGTCTGGTCGTCATCTTCAAAACAGCTGTAATTCAGTGGGAAAGTGATGGACCTACACATTTATATAGAAAGACAGGAATATTCACATCTGGAGCCGAAATAAAGTTCTAAAGTAACTTAGGACAGGGCCTAAGTTAGAAAGGACCAAAAAAAGCTCTATGGAAAAGATGGAATCCTTGGTTGGCTTTTGAAGGCATGCTCACATTCTAGTCACAGCTTGAATGTGCCTTCCACGAGACTTTGGGTCTTGGCCGTATGACCCCACAGCACTCTGCTCCATCTTTCTTTTCATACCTGATACATACTCTCCTTTGTTTTCAACTAGCAAAACAGCCAGCATGTCTGTCCAGCAGGATTGTCTCTGGACCCGGACCTGTAGACTCAAAGTAATCAGGAATCTCATTCTCATTATCTACCAGAGTGTATCTGTGTAGATAAATGTGAGAGCATGTACAAGTGTGTTAAGTGTGTGTGCGAAATGAAACTGGACTGAAAATGAGTAAATGATCCCACATCAATGTCAGGGAAAGACAAGGAATGTATGGGAGCTTTTCAAATAGTCTTTGAACTTGAGAAAGGGGAAAAAGAGAGAAGCAGCAAGAGAGAAGATAACAAATATTCATACCTTCAAGTGACATTTACCAGGCTCCTCAGAGATCTTTCCCTTTAATCCTCCCAACCACTCTAAAAGGTACATGCTATAATTTAGTTAGTTAGTTATTCATTTATTCATTTACTTTGGGTGTGTGTATGTGTGTGTCAGAGGGCACTGCTGTATACATGTGGAAGCCCAATGGTGACTTTAGAAATCCTCCTAGATTATTTTTTCTACCTCCTTTTTGCTTTGCTCTAGAATTTACCAGGCTCCACTTTCCAGAGCCAGAAATGTTGTCTACTGCCATTTCCACTTGGAATCTTTAAGTGGGATCAAGATCTGAACTCAGGTCCTTCTGCTCAGTTTAACCCTTGAGCCATCTCTCCAGCCCCATTCTTTACTCTTTTAACCTAACTTCAATAGGAACATAAATTAGAAACAAATCAAGTTTTACAAAATGTCCAACATTTAAAATCATTTAGCACAATGGTTTGCTTTTTTCCCATAACAGTGTCTCAAATAAGTAATAGTCTAATTTTTAAAGTAAGCCACTAATCTCTGTGACTTTGTATCTTCCACTAGATATGAAGACCTACTATATTCTGGGGTGAATAGAACTCAGTTTTCTGTTTGGTAAAATAGTGTCCATCTTACTAATGGTTTCTCCATAAGAACTGAAGAAAGGAAATGTGTTCTTCTCATCCCATTCCTCTTGCTTCTCAAGCCACAACTTATTGCAGGGCTTCTGGTTGTTACCACAAAAGAGTTTTTCTGCCAGCTATAACCATAATCCAGAATATTTCCTTTTCTTTCCATTCATTTATAAATATTTTGAACAAAATATTGCTGACCCCTTTTCTGGGTCCAATTTACAGGATGGCAAGGACAAAGCAAAACAAAGATTACTACTTTATTTCTTAATTTTTAAGGAAATATCGTCATAAAACCTCCAAAGGGGCCCAATCTTGGAAGTGCTCATACTGTGTGAATGTCACCTCTAGGAGTCCTAACAATTTTCCCAGTGATAATCATAGAAAATTCTCTTGTTCTTCTTGCAGAGGGCTAAAAAATAGAAGCCACTTTAACATGGGTCCAGATCACTCTTTTCTTGCCTACCCACGTCACCAGAGCCAAACCGCCAAGAAAAGGGAAACCCCAACTCCAGAAAAAACAAAACTGAGAAGCACTTGTGAAGGTCACATGCCAGAGGAACCTGCTCCCTAGCAGATGGAGGCCTAATCATAGGACTATAAAAAGAGTAACTTCAGATCTTTGATTAGCTGCTAATTATAGTCCTCTGTAGTTTTCCAAATACTCTTCATACTGACCTGTGGTACAGAAGGGTGCTGGAGTTTTTGGATCTTGAATGACCCTAAAGGTCCATGTGGTAAAAGGTGGGGGACCTTTTAGGAGGTGAGACCTAATGAAAGGAGGCTAGGTCACTGGAGGAGCTCTCTACAGGGGATAAGGGGACCACAGGTCCTCCTCTCCCCTCCCTCCACTCTGCTTCCCATCCACCATGAAATGAGCAGCTACAGACTTCACCCCACTCTTTACTGTGCCGGTCTGACTCACCAGAAGCAAATGGAATCAAAAGACAATGGATTGAAACCTCTAAACCAATGAGCCAAATACACCTTTCCCCCCTTTTAAAATGACCATTTCAGATATTTTGACACAGTGACAGAAAGCTAATCCATCAGAGAAGACACTGTTCATTTGGAATGTAAGAAACTAATGTGGGCTGAGGAGATGGCTCAGAACTTCAAACACTCACCTTTCTAGGAAAGAGGCCGGAGTCTGGAGCCCCAGAACCCACATAAATGCCAGGTGAACACAGCATCCTGCCTGCAAATCCAACCTTGGAAGGCACAGACACGAGATTCCCCAGGGCAAGCTGACTATCCATACTAACTCTATAGGTGAGCTCTGGGTTTAATTAGAGACCCAGCCTCAATGCCATAAGGTGGAAGGGCAATTAAGTATGATTAGTGACATCAACCTCATGCCTACACACACACACACCACACACATACACACATACACATACACACTGCAAATGACATATGAATACACACACATGCATGTACCCACATACACATAACACATGCATGTTTTTTAAAAAAGAGCAAGATGGAACAGCAATAGAGGAAGATTCCCAACACCCTCAGGTCTACACACACACACACATACATGTTTTCACACACATGTGAACATGTATTAATATGTATGTGTACATATATATATATACATACATACCCCATACCACGTATACATGGAAAAATGGGAAGAGAGAAATTAATATACTAGAGGATGCTCAACACTGATGGGGACAAATCTTCCTATTCAGACTCCGTCCAGAACAGTTTTCACTAAACCACCTCTTTTACATCAATCACAGATTAAATGCAGTTCTCCAAATTAAAGTTTGCTAGGTTGCCCCTTAACTCTAGTCCCCATTTATAAAGTAAATACCATTCACCAGGCCCTTCCATCTGCTCAGGGTCAAACCTTTCCAGAGAATCATCTCTTGAAGCTCACTGTGTTACTTATGAGAAGGTGACTGTTGGTCCATTTTCTATTACTTTTCTGAGGTCTCACACCAGGCATGATCACAGAGAAGACCCCTTGACAGTTGCCACTCATGCTTCAATATTCTCATGTGAGGCACTGAAGACACTCGACTAAACAGAGGGCTAGGGATCTGACCTAGAGCCTTAGGCATGCTAAATTTTACCACAGAGACACCCCCCAACTCTTCTTTGCACATTCTACCTTTACAAATGATGATTCTTTTCATTCTCAGAAAAAAACAACTTTTCAATGAGTGAAATTTTAAGATACCTGTAAGTCAGAATTGGAGAGATGACTCAGAGGTTAAAGTTCTGCCTTGTAAGCAGAAGGCCCTGAGTTCAGATTTCAGGTCTCATGTAAAATTGTCAGATAGAAATGACAGCAGCCTGCATTTCTGGCCCTGATGGGCAGAGCCTGGGAAATCCCAGACTCAAACAAAAAGGAGGTAGAAGCAATCCAGAATGACCCCCAAAGTCACCCTTGGGCCTCCACAGGGAACACAGTGCACGCGCGCGCACACGCACGCACGCACACACACACACACACACACACACACACACAGTAAATACAGTTTTTTTAAAAAAATTTCTGTAAGTCAATTATCCCAAAGAAGTGATAAATCACTAAAACACAAAATAGAAAAATTTAAAGAATAAAATAAAATATTTCCCTAAAACATAACACTAGTCATTCTCTGGAGACTCTTCCTTACTCTTAATCCATCCCACCCATTATAACTTATGCCGATTGGATTTGGATTGTAATTGCAGTATTAGTCTTTGAATCTCTAGGGCCCAGCACAGTCCCAGGTATAGAGGAATCTCTCCATGAGCGCTTGTTTATTCTCTATACTGACACTTGCCATCGTCTTTGCCTCAAATGTTCTTTTCTTTTTTTGTTTTCTTATTTATTTATTTATTTATTTCTTCCACTCATACAAAGTTGGTAAGTACCCCATTTCCCTCCCTCCCTCCACCCCTCCCTGGATCCCCTTGCTCCCTTCCCCCTTTTCCCTTTCTCCCCCCCCCACCCTTTCTCCCAGTGCTCCCCCCCCCCATTCCTGGAGCATCCTTTAGTGTGCATGTCAAACTTCCCTCTGGGTCCTCCTCTCTGGTGAGGTGTAAGGACTCAGTGGCATTGCCTAGAGCTCTTTTTTGTGTTCCCCTTTAGTACAGGAACACTATTGTGGCTGTTAATCGTTGCCTCTAAGGATCGTAGTGCCTGTGATCCATGCTAGACTTTGGGGGTTCAATGATATGTTGGTAATTGTGCAGGTCATGCAAAGTCCTATTATGATTACTTCGGCCCTAACTTGTATGGAGTATCTTGCATATCGTTGCTCCTCCCCATCTTTAGGCTCTTACAATCTTACCACCCCCTCTTCCGCAAATTTCCCTGAGCTTTAGGACGAGGAGAGATTAGGCTGGCCTGGTTCCAGGTGGTTGATGTAGAGTCTCTGATTTTCCAAATTATGGTTTGTTGATTTTTTTTTCAGTTTTGCTGCTCCTGCACCGCCCTTGGCTCCATCCTGATGAGTATTGGATGGGTACTTATTTTCTCTTATGATTACTGGTTACAGTTCTCAGTCCAGCTTGATGGAAGAGCACACACCAACACCAGGGCTGAGGGAACTGTCCACACCATCTCTACACAATAGCTGAGAGAGGGACAATCCTTACTTGCCAGACCAGCATGTCTGGCCAAGTGTACAAAAGAATGCCAACTCTGTCAATCAGCTGTCTGGATTTTATTCCAGGGTCTAATTTCACCCACCATGGGCTGGGCCTTCCCCATCAGTTAGACAATCTCCTGTAGGTCAGCTCGGGTCCAACTCAGTCACTGATTCTCTACAAATGTGCCCAGAGCTCAAACCCTCAACTGTCAAATTGATACCTGTGCCCAACTATGACAGCAACTAAAACTGCTTTTAAGAACACTGTCTTCATGTCTCTAACAATATAAATATATAATCAGTAAGAAACATTCCAAAGGAAAAATATTGCTATGTTTCCAGTAAACTTATCACAGGAACAGAAAACATTTAAGAAGGTCCTAAGGCAGTTAATGCTGATAAAGAAGCAGGAGATAAAAATCCCTTATAAAAAATGTAATGTGTTGTAAGAGCACAAGGATGGGAAGAGTAATGATATGCAAGAGTTAGGAGCGAAGCAATTATAATAGGACTTTGCTATGTCCAACACATTATTGATCATACAAAGTCTAGCATGGACTAAAGGCACTAGGATCCTTGGAGGCTAGGGACTGACAGTCACAGTAGTGTTCCTAAGCTTAAAGGGAACACAGGAAAGGGTTCTGGGAAATGCCCCTGGATCCTTGCACCTCGTCGGAGAGAAGGACCTAGAAGAGAGTTTGGCATGCACAGTAAAGGATGCTCTGGGGATTGGGGGGGGAGGCACTGGGGGATGGGAAGGGAGGAGAGAGGGGAGGGGCGAGCAGGGGGGTCAGGGGGAGGTGGAGGGAGGGAGGGGACCGGTGTACCTGTTAAGTTTGTATGAGCGGAAATAATAATAAAAGTGCTTGGAAAAAAAAGAAAATTTAATGTGGACATAAAGGTAGGAGGGAGACTAATTAGGAAGAAGGTTTGTAATACAAATAAAAGGGGGTGAAATTGGGGAATGAAGGGTGAAAATAACAAATTTTCTGTATTCATAAATGAATTCTAAAAGCATAAAAATAAATGTTAAGGGCTAGAGAGATGGCTTAGGGGTTAAGACTCGGCATCTCAAGCAGAAAGTCCTAAGTTTGGCTCCCACGTTAAAAAAAAAAAATTCCAGGCAGAAACAGAGGCAGCCTGCACTTCCAGTCCTGGTGGGTGGAGCGTGGGAAATCCCAGAGCAAAAGCAAAAAGGCGGTGGAAGCAATCCAGGATGATTCCCGCAGTCATCCTTGGGCCTCCATAGGTACGTACACACAGTGCCCTATGATACACACACACACACACACACACACACACACACACACACACACAAAATAAATAAATAAATTTTAAAAAATAAATAGATTTTTAAAAAACTGAATGTAGACTGGGGAGATGGCTCAGAGACTGAGGAGATGGCTAAGAACACTTGCTGTACAAGCATGAGGACCTGAGTTCAAATCTCCAGCACCCACATAAAAAGTCAGATATGGGGCTGGAGTGGTGGCTCAGGGGTTAAGCCTCTCCCTTGCAGGTAGAAGGTCCTGAGTTCGGATCCTAGACCCCACATATAGACACCGGGCTGAAGCAGGGGCAGCCTGTGTTTCTGGTCCTGGTAGGGTGGAGCCTGTGAATCCCGTGGCAGAGTAAACAAGGAGGAGGTGGAGGCGTCCATGGTGGTTCCCGAATGCGTCCGTGGTTCTACACACACACATACATACACACACACACACACATGCACACATGCGCACACACGCATACACGCACAATTGAATAAATAATAAAAAAATTTTAAAAGTATTTAAAAAAAAAGTCAGATATGACTACACTGAGGGATGGTGTTGCAGACGTAGGAAGATCATCAGAGCTTGTGGGCCACCAGTCTAGCTCCAGGTTCAGTACAAGACCCTGTCTCAGAGAAACAAAGTGGAAAGCCACAGAGCAGGGCACTTGACAAGCTTCCTCTTGTCTCTGCACATGAATACTGGAGTTCACACACACACCCATAATGACACATATAAACATACACTCATACAACCCACTTAAAGTAATGACTACCAGGCAACATGTATGACACTAGAATATAAAATTCTGTAGATTTATAAGGATGGCATTAACATTTGCCCATTAGATGTGACTTCTAAAAAGCCAGTGGGTGCTTTATTGGTGGGTGCTTCGTTCAATTAAATAATGCAAGAAAACTAACATTCTCACCGAGAACTGACTAGAAGCCCATATCATCGCACTGTCCCACCTCTGCATATGAAAGGCCCAAGCTAGATACACAAGTTGGCAGGATTTTTCTGATTTCACTAAAAGGATGCCATGATTTTCACAGACACTTGACTAAAAAATCATTCTGATCCAGCTGAGAAAGCACTGATTAAATGATAAGCAGAAATTCTACTGTGTACCTCTAAATACTGAGACATGCGACCTAAGTGCTGTTAACCTGTAGCCCTAGGATGAAATGCAGCACCGCGGGCAGGGTACTTGGACTTAATGGAGCCCTGTAAATTACAAGGTAAGACTTGCGAGAAAGTAGACTAAGAGCTAAAAATACACATTAAGAACCTAAATCAATAGGGCACTAGACCAAAAAAGCCATTTAAACAATAATTAGAAGCTGAGCTCTTTTAGTTAGGGTTTCCTTGAGAAACAGATCTGGGGACCAGAAAAAAGAAAAAACATAGTCTCCCAAATCTGCTGAGAGCAGTTCTTCAATTCACACACTTATTGAATGCATGCATAGGATGCAGGGTGTGTGCAGCATGACAGGCATGCCCAGTGTGTTAGGTATGCCAGTGTGGTGTACACCATGCGCCTCGAATGGCAGGCATGCCCAGTGTACAGTGTGTGACCAGTCTACTGGGTGTGTACACATGGTAGGCATGCTCAATGTATAGTGTGTGCCCAGCATAGCAGGCATGTCTGCAGATAAATAGGATGAGAGGTCTAAAGATGCTAATAGTCCTAGAGAGAGGAAGTAAAAGGGTTCACAAGTAATTATAACAGCAACAAAATGAGAAATAGTAAGTAACAGAAGAATCTATAGTAGTTTAAGCCAGTTTGAGCAAATAATGTGAACTGAACTATGGGAAGAGAGAAGGATGCAAATTATATTTAGAAGGGTGTGTAGAAAAGCACCTAACAAAAGGAATGCCATATAAAACCATGATGTAAGGAGTAGGGGGCAGTAAAGGAACTTAGGTGTAGAAAAGACAGCACAGCAAGTGGGTGACAGATAACATGGACTCTGGAAATGATGGGATGGGTGGGCATGAAGCCCAGCACTGCCTGATGTTTACTAACTGCATGACCATGAGCAAGTTCCTAAACCTATCTGTGATTTTTCCCTGAGATTTCTGTATAAAACAGAAATAACTTCTATGCAATATAATTGTGAGACTTGTGAAAAATACATAGAAAAGAATTGTGGCTGGAATATAAGAGGAAGAAGAGCATGAGGGTGACAGAGGCCAAGCCACACAATGTGATGGTAAAAGGACATTTAAACAGATCAAACCCTCTTTAAAAAAATCCCACTGACTGTTACAAGAATATTGGCAAGAAGTGGTAATAAATGTGGTTATGTCAGCTGGTCACTAGGAAAACGTGAGTGATATGTGACTGAAAGTCTGTATACATAGTACTGCAGTCATGAAAAAGCTATATTATTTTTACAATAATTTTAAATTATATTAAAATTTTAATATTATTGTTTTATGTAAAATTTCAATTTTGTCACTGATTAAAAAGCATCATGAAAAAACTGACAAATTCTGATTACTACCCTAACTTTTTTAGAAAAATAGATGGATGTATTGTAATCTTAAATTTTTTTAATATTTATTTTTTATTTTCCCACTCATACAAACTTAATAGGTACCCTGCTTCCCTCCCTTCACCCCTCCCCAGACCACCTTGAACCCTCCCCCCTTTTCCCCTTCCTTTCATTCCCCCCTTTCGCCCAGTGTCCCCCCTCCAATCCCTGGAGCATCCTTTAGTGTGAATGTCAAACTTCTCTCTGCATCCTCCACTCTAATGAGGTGTAAGGACTCAGTAGCTCCCCTTTAGTATGGGAACACTATTGTGACTGTTAATCCCTTGCCTCTAAGGATCCTAGTGCCTGTGATCTATGCTAGACTTTGGGGGTTCAATGATATGTTGGTAATTGCACAGGTCATGCAAAGTCCTATTATGATTACTTCAGCCCTAACTTGTGTGAAGTATCTTGCGTGTTGTTACTCCTCCCCATCTTTAGGCTCTTAAAATCTTACTGACCCCTCTTCGGCAAATTTCCCTGAGCTTTAGGATGGGGAGAGATTTGGCTGGTCTGGTTCCAGGTGATTAATGTAGAGTCTCTGATGTTCTGAATTATGGTTTGTTGTTATTTTCAGCTTTGCTGTGTAACCTTAAATTTTAATAGAGGCATTCTGACATGCAGTCAAAGCATCCTTCAGACATTTTCTTTGGTATAATGGTTCAATGACCAAAGGAGACAAGAAATGCTTCAAGCACCCAGACACTTTGTTTCTGCCATGATTTTCCCTTTCCTAAAACAGGCCTTAAAATAGAATCATTCTTTGAAGGAGTCACTGTCACATGTATAAACAGGAAGATACTGAATAAATTCATAATTCCCCACCAGGCAAAGACACCTACTTTTCCTAATGAGATTTGGGAACCAAAGAAATCAGGTCTAGATTTAGGTCTTGGCTCTATCACACACTTGGTCATGACCCCAGTAAATTATTTACCCTCCCTAATCCTCAGGGTCCTCA
The DNA here is from genome assembly GCA_023101885.1 of Typhlomys cinereus. Lineage (NCBI taxonomy): Eukaryota > Metazoa > Chordata > Mammalia > Rodentia > Platacanthomyidae > Typhlomys > Typhlomys cinereus. The sequence continues at coordinate 406,110 of JALPQD010000693.1, read as the reverse complement.
TCTGAAAAATAGGGAGAGTAGTTCACCTGACTCCACAGCTTGCTCCAAGCAAGGGGACTGATGCACTTGGCATGGTGTCTTATAAAAGACAAGTAGTTAATAAGTTCCAGTTATGAATATGATTCATTTGTGCATCCAGCAATTATTGAGATTAATAATATATAGATAGTATTAGTAAACTGGTCATCTGCTTTGGAAATTTTTTGTCATCTTAATTAATAGTGAAGACATACCTACACTATGCCCAAGAACTTCCACTCCAAGGTAGACATCCAAGTAAAATAGGAGCCACATGCACCAACCCCTCAAAACTGGATAACTAGGAGGAGCATCACACATGGCGACCAAAAAGTAGAAGCAATCGTATGTCTATCAGCACTAAAGCAGAAAAAGAACAAGGTGATGGTCTATTTCCATGATGGAACACTGACCACTCCAAGTCAAACAAGGATAAATCATGATACAGTCAACAAAAGGGATGAATTTTGCAAGCTTGATGCTGAATGAAAAGTGCCAGATCCTAAAGAATCAGACTGGATGATCCCATTTGAAAAAGTTCAGAAACAGGTATGTTTTGTCAGGAAAATGACTCAGCTGGTACCTGGTAACCTAAGCTTGATCCCTGAGCATACACACATGCTGTGGTACATACATACCTATTCTCTCTCTCTCTCTCTAATAAAATCTAAATATTAAAGAACAAGTAAATTTAACAAACAAAATTACCCCAGAGTCAGGGTCATAGTTGGCTTTGATGGAACAGTAAAGTTGTCGCTGACAGTGAGAACACAGGGACATCTAGGGTTCTTTCTGAGTGTGGAGGTCAGCTGCGTATTAGATTGGCTCACTAGGTTCTGCATTCATGCATAATTTCCTGGACTTATGTGATATTTCCCAATAAAATAGTTTTGAACTAACCATTCTTTCCTGTCTCACCTAACTCAGGCTATGGTTTCAGGAGAGTCAAAGGACTTCAGTCTGTGCCGCCTGCTGTCCTCTTCCGCATCTTCTGTTGGCTTTAGCCAAAATCATGGCAGGAGCAGGAAGCCAGGGAGGATTCAGGAGAGGTGAGGAAGACGACCTGCCACCTACAGCTTTCACAATGGAATGACTGGAACTTCCCAGCCCACTCTCCAGGGATGCTTCCAGGACCAGTCAGCATCTGTCTTGATATTGAGTCATTTTTAAGCTAGGAAAACAAAAGCGAGTGAATGAAGAGGTCTGTGATTAGCATCAGCAAGAAATAAGGCCCATAGGAGAAATGCCACACAGACCAATTGTTCAACCTGTAAAATGGTAGGACATAGTGATTATCTTTCTCTAAACACGTTCTGGGAGGCTGGAGAGAAGCCCTTCTCATTGAGCTATGAAGCCAGGAGAACACAGGGGAGCGTCAGCATAGCAAGACCCACTATATGGAAAGAGCACTCTGCTGGTAGATAAAACCACACTGACCAGAAGCTAGGAAGCTCAGAGATGAATAAAGACAGCCAAAAGTTCAGAATGCCTAGGCATCTAATGCCCAGAGGAGCAGAGTCCAGAGAAGCAGAGAGGGAATTTGGAAGCCTGGAGTCTGGTTCCACCCCAAATACCCCATTCCCTATGATTAGCCTCAATTTGGGTCTTCCCAGCTATAGTAAGAATACAAGTCAGAGCTCATGTGAGATTCTAGTAAAAGAAAGGTCACAGCATGCAGGACTCTCTCTTCAGGATGTTGCTATTTAATAAAGTAGCTTGTGGCATCTTTGCATCCCCAGGCATCACAGGAGTCTACAGAGGTGGAACACCTCAGCGGACTAGAGAACAAGGGGAGGTGGCATTGAAGTACTTCAGAGACAACCTGGAAACTGAGCCCTACGTGGTGGTTAGGTCTCAGGAAAAGGACAGTCAAGGCAACTGGGGCAGCTGGAACTACAGTGGAGTTCAGAAGGAATTGGGAGGTTGCTCAGAGCACACGGGTATTTTGCTGGAGTGGTGTGAGAAGGTATAGCAGGATCCCTGAATGAGTGTGGGCTGTGTCCTGCATGCAATGGGAGCTTTGGAAAGCTTTAATCTGGGAGATGACTTGTGAGTCCAATCCTTTTAGGAAAAAAAAATCAAGGAGACTTTCCCTATATCCATTGTTTGGCAGCAACAAAAATTTCTTTCCCTCTTCCTTCCTCTCCCCAGACTCCATTTTCTTCCAGTTGACCTCAGCCCAGCAATGTGTGTGTCTTGGACTTGGCACCTTTAGGTGTAAACAACATCAGCTGATATAACAAGTGCAACAGCCCAGCTGCCCTGAAAGCTGAGTGGTCTTCTGCTATGCCACCATTAGGATGGAACCAAGGCAAGCACTGCCTGCAAGGGCAAAGCAAGCACAGTGAGATCCACCTCCGCACTTCCCAGGCTGTCAAGGTAAGTGGAATAAGCTGAGTTAAAGGCCACAGCTTGGAGAAAGAGTGTAGTTCAGTAGTAAAGTGCTCGTCTAGTATGTGCCAGGCCCAATGTTCCATCCCCAACGCTGCAAAATCAAAGGTCACAATCCTGCACTTTTGAATCTGCCCAAAAACCCAGATAACAGCAGCATTCTTATGCAAAGCAGCCTTATTAGACATACTTCACTCTCTTACTAGCTAAAAGTACACATATCCTACATCTGAATTTAACTTAAGATACGACAACAAGGCTTTGTTACAACGATATTTTCAGGGTAGCTTTCTTATTGTATAATATCCTCTCAGAGAGACAACATTAAGCACTAAGATTAAAAATATGTCTTCATAGACTCACAACATTTAGGTCAAAATGAAATGAAGGAAAATAATGCTATGTTATGTTAAAAGAACACAAATACCAAAGTTTTTCACAGGTGATTAAGAAGCACTGGTACCTCAGCTGGTTTCATAATTCCTTAAGAGAAAGACAATTGCTTCCAGAAACCAGGGAACAAAATGCTTCTAAGATGAAACAGTGACGATCTCATAGGAAAAGCATTGAAGGTTTCTAATTTGCAGAACATATTCTTAGCATTATTAATTATTGCCTTGGAACAAGTTTTTTCTAATAGGATCCATCATAGTTTCACAGTTGACCACAAGGTGGCACCAAACTCACACTTACAGGACTAGTGGTTTGCTTTGTTGGAGGAGGTGATGATGATGGTGGTTGAGTTTGTTTGGGTTGGTTTGATTGTTTTCTTGTTTGTTTGTTTGGGTTTGTTTTGTTCTTTTATCCATAAGTCGAACAGCTCACATCTTCCACAGGTTCACTTAGGGTATATTATCAACAACCACCCAGATTTTAGATACGAGCAGTTCCTTCTCAGGATTTTGATGCAGAAGCTAAAACCTTTTGCCAACTACAAGAAAACATTCAAAGTAGACCTTGTCACTTCTAAGCAGAGTTTTCAACATGGGGAGAAAAGTATGTAAGTCCTAAAAATAAGTGTTCCACTTCTTGGGGGAAAAAATTCTAAAGCTAATTTAGCACACTGAATGGTACCCAGAAGTTTTCGTTCTTCCTTTCTTTTAAATTTTATTTGATTGAGCTTGGATAAGCCAGAATAAAACTTTTTTTTTTGAAAGAGAAGATAAAGCTCATTTTATTTTTTGCTGGCTCGTATTTTTTAATACATTTTTTATTATTATTTCAGCTCATACAAACTTAATAGGTACACCAGTTCCCTCCCTCCCTCCTCCTCCCCCCCCCAATCCCCTGCTCCCCCTCCCCTCTCCTCTCCCGCCCCATCCCCCCCCCCCCGTGCCTCCCGCCCCGATTCCCAGAATCCTTTCTTGTGCATGCCTGACTCTCCTCTGGGCCCTCCTCTCTGATGACATACAAGGACCCAGTGGCATTTCCCTGAACCCTTTCCCGTGTTCCCCTTAAGCATAGGAACACTACTGTGGCTGTCAATCCCTTGCCTCCAAGGATCTTGGTGCCTTTAGCAGATGCTAGACTTTGTGAGGTCAATAGTGTGTTGGACATTGCGCCGGGCATACAATGTCCAATTATGATTGCTTTGGCCCTAACTTGTGTGGAGTACCTTGCAAATCATTGCTCCTCCCATCCTTTTGCTCTTACACTCTTACCGCCCCCTTTTCCGCAAATGTCCCTGAGCTTCAGGATGGGGAGAGATTAGTCTGGCCTAGTTCTAGGTGGTTGATATAGAGTCTCTGAAGTTCTGGATAGTGGTTCGTTGATTTTCTTTTGCAGTTTTGTTGCTCCTGTAATGCCCTTCACTCCATCGTGATGGGCACTGTATGTCACCCCCTGGCCAGAGACAGAAAGCTGTTAAACTGGAGTCTTATTATAAGAGCACATTCAAGGGTAGATGTAATACTTATACCCAAAAGTGGAATCGCAGGGTCATATGGCCTTAGGCAATGGGAGGGGTCAATCACTCATTTGCAAAATGGTTACTTTTTAATCTGCCAGACAATATGCCCTCCCCTTCTGGTGAGTTCATACCCCCTTAGTTGTAAATGATCAGGAATGAATTGTGAACTTAACTAGGTGTCACATTACTTTCTTGCAGTCCTTGATGGGGGCCTATTTTCTCTACTGTAACATGGTCACTTCTCTCCTTGTTTCTGGTGTGGCCCTCCAACCCCATTTCTCCTGTTCATAATCCTTGCAATTACTGTAGGTAATACATAGATTTACCTATGAGTGTCTCAAGGTGGGCTGGGTGGGTTTGGTATTAGGAGCCACCTATTAGGGAGTACATACGGCGCTTAATTTTCTGGGTCTGGGATACTTCACTTAATATAATTGTTTCTAATGACATCCATTTCCCAGCAAATTCCAGTAATTCATCATTTTTGATGGCTGAGTAGTACTCCATTGTATAGATGTACCACGATTTCCTTATCCACTCGTCAACTGTTGGACATTTGGGCTGATTCCATGACTTTGCTATTGTAAACAGTGCTGCTATGAACATGGTCATGCTTGTGCTATCGAGGTGAACCTCTGCTGTATGGGGGGTTATTCCCAAAAGTGGAATCGCAGGATCATATGGCATTTCAATCTTTAATTTCTTTAAGAATCTCCAGACGGCTCGCCAGAGTGGCTGTATGAGCCTGCATTCCCACCAGCAATGTAGGAGAGTTCCCCTCTCCCCACATCCTCTCCAGCATTTGGTGTTGTTTGTATTGTGGATTTTTGCCATCCTGACTGGGGTGAGATGATATCTCAGGGAAGTTTTGATTTGCATTTCCCTGATGGCTGAAGAAGTGGAGCATTTTTTAAGATATTTGTTAGACATTTTAATTTCATCCCTGGTAAAATTTCTTTTAAGTTCCAGGGCCCATTTTTTAATTGGGCCATTGGTTTCCTTGATGTTTAGTTTTCTAAGTTCTTTGTGCACTCTGGACAGTAGAGCTCTATCAGATATGTGGTTAGTGAAGATTTTCTCCCATTCTGTGGGTTGCCTTTGAGCTCGTGTGACAATCTCTTTATCTGAACAGAAGCTCTTTAATTTCACAAGGTCCCAACTGTTGAGAGTTGGTAGCAGTGACTGTGCCATTGGATGTCTGTTTAGGAAATGTTGGCCTAGCCTAATCAGTTCGAGGGAGTTCCCTATCCTTTCAACTACCAGCATAAAACTTTTAAAAACTGGATGTTATTTAAAATTTGAAACAGATTTATAATTAATACTTAATGTATATGGTCATGGTTATTTTAAAAGGATGATTTCTATTACCGGGCGCCTCTCCTTCCTACCCCCTTCTCCTTTTTCATCTTACAAAGACAGATCTTAGGTGAGCTGGTCCAGGCTGGTTTAGAGCTTTGGGAAGCGGCAATGAAAGGTTTTGGGAACAGACACAATGTTTCACTGTGAGTTTAGAGGATATTTCTGCCAATTAAAAAGAGAGCTCACTGTGCCCTAGTCTCTGGGAGTCAGGTCTTCTATTTTGAAAAACCAAGGGTTAGGCAGAGTAATAATGTCCTCAAAAGGTCCAGTTTCCTGTCAGCAGGAGGAGAGCTTCCTGCTAGGTTAAGAGCCTTGCTTGTGCTATTTCCAACACCCACCACAGGAAGGCTTTATGCCATGGGCTCTCCAACCTTTTAGGAGAAATAAAAACTAAAAGAACGAGAGGACTATAAATATAGCTTGTGGTGGGCTTGCCCAGCATGCATGAGGCCCTGGGTTCAATCTCCAGCACTGGGGAAAAAAAAAAGAAGAAAACACAATATAGTAATTCCAGTTCTAAGAACATCAAACACTATCTCACTATGTCAAAAAAAAAAAAAAGGTCTTTACTCCTACTAACAATTCCTGAGCCATCTGTTCGGCCTCAAGAGCGTTGCTCCATCAAGGAAACATCCTTGACTGCAACTCCCTGGCTTCTAATTATTTGTGATTCCCAAGAACGCAAAGTGCATTTCCTGTCCACTTATCTATGTTTCCCAAGAAAGACAAAGTTTGGAGTTCTTGGGGACACAGCATGCTGGGAAACCTTAAAGGTGCTTTCCGTAGTCCAGGATGCCCCCTGAGGAGGACACTCCCACAGCTGGCTGGGACTGCAGAGCTAGGGCAGTCACAGTGGAATTAATAACTAACCACCTAATAAGTAAGCTCTTAGTGGCTGCTCCTTTTTCATCCTGGAATCTGCAACCTGAACGTGCAGTATGACCCCACTGCCCTGCCTCTCCCTACATAAGGGGAACAGACTCAAAGCCACAATTCCTCTAAGCAGTGAGAAATCTTACAGTGATCTAGACATTGTGGCTCAAATGTGCCAGATCGCTTTTAAAATTCTGCAAAACTCTTTGCTACTCTGACTATAAAGCCAACAACATTACTTACTGCCATTGCGAAATCTAGAATGAATTCATACAATAAAACAACGTGGTTGCAAAAGCATGCAACACTTCATTCATAAGCAGTATAAGAACTGTGAGACTTCAACTGGAGAATGGAATAATTGAGTCTTAGTGTTAGAATCCATACAAATACCCCTGATGATGCAGCTTGATATTAAAATAGTTTGAACACTACTATTCATTCAGCATTTGCCATACGCCAGCTGCTGTGCTAGGCACGTATCGATAACCACTTAAATTTTTTATTTTATAACTGCAAGCTTTAAAAGGATCCGTTGAAAATTCTTGAGTGTTCCCTTATGAAGTGTTCACACACATCTATTACCAAACTCAAGGAGCACCAGGCTGGACATGGGTATGAAACAGCCTGGCGCTGCCCTCAGACTAACTTCAGCAGGAAAGAGACAGACCATCCTGGCTTTGAGAGGAATATGTTGTCAGGCACTACAGAGCCGGAGAGAGTGATTGATTCCTTATCCACCCAGTCTAGAATTTGCCTTTCTTTGAACTATACTTAGCAAAGGAAAGAAGAACACAATGGAATGTTAAATCCAATAGTCTAACAGAGAGAAGTCATTGAGGATTGGAAGCAATGATTTGTGGGATGAGGAAATAATGGCTCATGCAAGGATCATCTTCATAGCTCACTGGGGAAAAGACAAACATTCTCCAGAAAAGAGGTATTTATACTGATGAGGTTTCCAGCCTCACATCCTGCCTGCCTGGTCATCCCTCTGCCCTCACTGGAGTCAGGCTGATCACATGCCTTGACTGTGAACTGCACCACATATTATGACTTGCCAGACAACTGCATTCATGTTCAGTGTTTTCTGTCTCTTTGCAGGCTCATTCGGACTTGACCTGAAGGAACCATCCACTTTGGGCAGTGATGAAGTCTGCCAATAGTTGAATGTACCCCCAAAATGGTCATGTACTAGAAGTTTGGTTCCCAGTATAATGATGTGAGATATAGGAAAACCTTTCAGGGGTGGGGCCTAGTGAGAGGTGAAAGGTCACTGCAAGTAGGGGGTTATAGTACGATTTTTAATGGACCCCAGTGAGCTGCTACATGAGTAAATTGCTAAAAGAGCTAAAGCCTGTTCTCTGCCTCCCTATCTCTGGGTCATAACATGTCAGTATTTTCTCCTTTTCCCATGTGACTCCAAAATGATGAAATACTACGATACTGTAATGCAGCCAGCGTGGGTGTGTCACCAAGCTCCCGGCACCATGCTATTTGAACGTCCTAGCCATGAGAATTGAAAGTCAACTTTCTCTCCCTCCCTCTCTCCTATACATCAGGTAGTGAGAAATTATGAGCAAAATTCCTGCAGTACACCATAAATCACAAGGGAAGGGACTTTGTCCTGCTAATCACTGTATTCAGATGCCTGAAATATAATAAGTGCTTAACCATTATCAAATTATAGAGTTTCAATTTTAAGATAATTTGACTTCCTCCCCCAAAAGACCATAGACTCACAGAGGACTAACTTCTAGCAAGTATGCCAGAATGCTCACTGAATATATAAATGGAAAACAGGAGGCTATAAAACAAAGTTGCCTAAGTTAAATTTTTGCTCCTAATTGTAAAGTATGGGCATTTTCAATCATAAATTTACTTCCTTCACAACCTCTTGTGCCCTCATTAGTTTTTGCTAAGTCTGTTGTTTACATGTAGATATAGTGCCAGACTAAAGAATTCAATATAAAGAAAGGATTACTTATTTCAACAACTCTCTCTGTTGAAATTTACCACTCTGTTCCCCCTGGAGAATACACTGCATGATCCCAGCTCCTCACCCAGAGCGATCTGTGTTCCTAGGACTTAGCAGAGTAAACAGACAGAGAGAGGTAAAAGGGTATTTCAAATACCATGTTAACAAAATATCCTTTTACATTTGTAAAATAAATAGAATTTCATTGCTCATATCTCCTGGATAAAGTGGGAAGAAAAAAAAAGAAAGAAAACCAACTTGAAGAAAGAGCCCAAGGCCTCTCAGAATGTCTAATCAGCTAGACTAAGCCAGTTCCTTGAGCCTTTCATCCACTGGAGGCATCACTGAGCCTCCTCTGCCAAATCTTTCCCTATCCTTCATCACCTTCCTCCTCCTCTTCCTCCTAAGTGCAAGACAAGTACTTCACCAGCTGAGTCATCCCCCAGCCCCAAAGAGTAAGTTTTAAGATGTATTTCACAGTCAAGTGACTGTAGTTCATAAAAAATATTGTATATTTTTTAAATGAGAAAAAAAACTCTTTGATAAAAGGTGGATTCTTCCTGTTCATAATCCTTGCAGGAAGGATGGGGTTGGAGGGCCACACCAGAAACAAGGAGAGAAGTGACCATGTTACAGTAGAGAAAATAGGCCCCCATCAAGGACTGCAAGAAAGTAATGTGACACCTAGTTAAGATCACAATTCATTCCTGATCATTTACAACTAAGGGGGTATGAACTCACCAGAAGGGGAGGGCATATAATCCGGCAGATTAAAAAGTAACCATTTTGCAAATGGGTGATTGATCCCTCCCATTGCCTAACGCCGTATGACCCTGAGATTCCACTTTTGGGTATAAGTATTACATCTACCCTTGAATGTGCTCTTATAATAAGACTCCAGTTTAACAGCTTTCTGTCTCTGGCCAGGGGGTGACATACAGTGCCCATCACGATGGAGTGAAGGGCATTACAGGAGCAACAAAACTGCAAAAGAAAATCAATGAACCACTATCCAGAACTTCAGAGACTCTATATCAACCACCTAGAACTAGGCCAGACTAATCTCTCCCCATCCTGAAGCTCAGGGACATTTGCGGAAGAGGGGGCAGTAAGAGTGTAAGAGCAAAAGGATGGGAGGAGCAATGATTTGCAAGGTACTCCACACAAGTTAGGGCCGAAGCAATCATAATTGGATATTGCATGCCTGGCACAATGTCCAACACACTATTGACCTCACAAAGTCTAGCATCTGCTAAAGGCACCAAGATCCTTGGCGGCAAGGGATTGACAGCCACAGTAGTGTTCCTATGCTTAAGGGGAACACAGGAAAGGGTTCAGGGAAATGCCACTGGGTCCTTGTACGTCATCGGAGAGGAGGGCCCAGAGGAGAGTCAGGCATGCACAAGAAAGGACTCTGGGAATCGGGGCGGGAGGCACGGGGGGATGGGGCGGGAGGGGTGAGGGGAGGGGGAGCAGGGGGTTGGGGGGAGGAGGAGGGAGGGAGGGAACTAGTGTACCTATTAAGTTTGTATGAGCTGAAATAATAATAAAAAATGTATTATAAAAAAAGGTGGATTCTGCCACCAATACATGACACCTTTATACAAAAAAATGGATTTAAGTTATTCTTTCTACTGAGACTGAGCTATCACTATTATTAATCAGAAAGCCACCCTCCACCCATCATTAACCCCAGCAAAGATACAAATGAACTGGAGCTTTTCCCTAGTGGAACATCATGGGTCCCACTGTGCCCTGGTGATGGCGCTCACGCCTTCAACAGTGCCTGGATGCCTGCTGGGTGCCAAAGGCCATTACACTGCATCTTCTGCTCATCCATCAGGTGTCCTTGTTGGGTGATGACAAGCAAAGGTACTTGAGGCCAACTTGCATGTTCATTCTCTGCAAGGCTCTTTGCATCACCTCTACTCGCTGTAAGAACCTGGCTTTCATCCCTTGCAAACAATGAAGTCTGAATATAGGCTGGCCTGCATTCCATCATTTTCAACAGCTTTTATTGAACATCTATTTCCCTGATGGCAGTCCCTAGAGACACAGTGCTAAAAGGAGAAAGACACCAGCCATACAGTCTAGTTGGAAGGCAAGCATTTGTTCTTTTAAATAATTAATTTATATGGACATATATATATACATGTATGCTATTCTGGCTGCCAAATAAAAACTGTAGAACATTAAAGACCACTGTGTGATGTTTTGATAGATGTATACAATGTGAACTTACTAAATGAGCCAAGTAACATACACTCCACTCAACATTTTTATGGTTAACATTATTACCTCATCTTAAAATGTACAATTTTTTTTTATGGATTAGAGTCACCTGACTGTGAAATACATTTGACTGAGGATGTGACTGGGCTGGTAAAGTGCTGCCTTGCATTTGAGTGCAAGTTCAATCCCCGAGCCCATATAAACAATGAAGAGTCCAAGGCAGGGAATCCCTGGGGCTCACTAGCCAGCCAGTCTAGCCAAATCAGCTAGCCTCAGACTAACCCTGTCTCAAAAACCAAAATGGACATTGACTGAGGAAAAACACTTTAGGTGCCCACACGTGCACACACATGAACATACACACAGATGTATGCATACAGAGAGAGAGAGAGAGAGAACCTCTTCCTGTCTAACTGAAACATGACTTTGACAGTTTCCCATTCTCTTCTTTCCCTGTCTCCCCACCCTGTCTCCAGCTTCTTGGTAACTCTCATTCTGTTCTTATGAATTCAACTTTTTTCAGATTCCACATATAAATGAGATCATATAATATTTGTCTTTTTTCCTAGCTTATTATATAGCAGCAACTCTATACAGTTATCCATGTTGTCTCCAATGACAGTGCATTTTTTCAAAGACCAAATAATATTCCACTGAGTATATATAACAAATTTTCTTTATCTGTTCTTCTGCTGATATACACTTAGTTTGATTCTATATCCTGGCTACTATAAAAAAAGGGAGAGGGGAGACTATGTGGATAGAGATTGCAAGAGAAAGGTGATTTTTTTAATTCTTTAAAACTTTAAAATAGTAGCAGGGCTTATCTAGAAAGTTCTGCAGTAAGCTTCTATGCAAGAGCTGTTGAAATGACATCCCAGCTAAACTGTCTTAGATAACATACTTTACCCATACTCTAAGAGCTTAACACAGAACAGTCCCAACATCCTCCATGCCACATGTCAAGGTAAGGAGATGAGGAAGGGATCCACCGTAAGTTGCAAAGACTCACTGCCTTTAAATTGGAGACCTGAGCCTTGCTCCACCCAAGAAAGCTGAAACCATTCAAAGAGACATCACCCTAGGTCATAGGGTCATTCTGGGTCATATGACTATCTTAGAGACTTTTAATACATTTTGTCCATTTCATTTTGGCTTTTTGTATTACTAACATTCTTAGAACACTCTAAAAAACAGACTACCTGTACAAAAATGTGGGCTTCAGGAGGACCCAGAGGAGAGTTTGGCATGCACATTAAAGAATGCTCCAGGGATTGGGGGGGGGGGAAGGCACTGGGGGATGGGGAGGGAAGGGGTTGGGGAGAGGTGGAGGGAGGGAGGGGACCGGTGTACCTGTTAAGTTTGTATGAGCAGAAATAATAATAATAAAAAAGTAATGAAAAAAATCTGGGCTTCATAACCATATCAGTGCTTTTCCAGCTTCTGCTGGAACATTTTTCGAAAAGATTTAGCCAATCTAATGTGACTGACAAAATAATAGCCCTTGTGTTTCATAAGACCACAGTAGTTAAAAAGAAAAAGGCAAGTTTTAATTATTGATTAAAAATTTATATGCATACTGAGCCCTTTATTATTTATAAAGTACAAATTGTCATGATTCTTGAAATAACTGCCGACTCCCCCTCAAAACGAACAACTCTTCTCATAATAATTTTTGCTACTAATCTTCAATTGTCCATCTTTTAATTTTATGAAGACATTTATTCTTATATAATTATAAATACCTATGTGCTATGCTTCCCGATAACCTCATAGATAAAAGGGAAAACAAAATTCAGAAATTTCCTTAAGATGACAATCCTCATAGCCAGGGTTGGTGACTTATGCCTGTTATCTCAGCACTAAGGAGGCCCAGGCAGACAAGACTGACTTGAGGGTAGCCTGGGCTAGAGTGAGACTCTATGTAAAAAAAAAAAAAAAAAAAAAAAAAAAAAAAAAAACAAGGAATGACAATGCAGTAAGAGAACTAGGCATGCAAGCAATTACTTAACATGTGAATATATGCAAAGGAGTCTGTGTGAGTTATACAGCGAATGCTGAGAAAGGAAAAAGAAATATATAAATGAACCTAGGAAAATCAGTTAAAGCTTCATATACAATACTGCATATCTCAAAAAACCCTCAACAAAAAGATTGAATACCTTCTCCAAAAAGCAAATGAAAATTATTTGAGGAAATAGATGTTTACCCTGAGTGTTTTCTGTGTTTGGCTTATAACGTGTGTGTGTATGTGTGTGTGTGTGTCTGTCTGTCTCTGTCTCTGTGTGTCTCTGTCTTTGTTTCTGTCTCTGTGTGTTTCAAAGAACAATGCCCAAGGGCGACTCTGGGAATCATCCTGGATTGTTCTACTTCCTTTTTGCTTTGCTCTGGGGTTTCCAGGCCCCACCTTCCAGGACCACAAGTATAGGACACTGCCATTTCTGCCCAGCATTTTTACTGGAGACCAGGGATACCGACTCAGGTCTTTCTGCTTTTAAGGACAATTTTTCAAGTAGACAGTATTATCTGCATCATAAACCTCAGTCTTTTGTGTTTACCCTAATTTGGATACTACAAAATGTGTATATGAATTGAATCATCACATGGTGTCCATTTACATGCATAACATTTATGTCAATTTAAAAGTATTTCCAACTAGAAAAAAAGGGGGGCTTTGGCTGAGTGCAATGGTGCATATCTGTAATCCCAGAACTCAAGGGGGCTAAGGAACGAAGGGGCAGCCAACATGGACAGGAAGACATTAAATTCTATATGGATACTGCATTGGTCAAGCCTAAAATAAACTATTTTAAAGGACCAAGTCCCGCTGGGATACATAGTATGTATAGGAACAAAACATAGAAAAAAGGAGTGAAGATGGTCACACCTTGACAATTAAATATCCTCACCTAAAGCAGCATATGCCATTAACAGATACAATCGCTGGCCAGAAATAAACAAGATGACGCTTAACTTCAGATGTAGAATTATAGAAGTAACCTCAGAATAGCCATGCTCCCAGAGGACCATCCAGAAATCAGCAGTCAGGTGTCACGTGTTAAGTACCTATAGGACAGCCACAGCATGCCACATGGAGGACTGTTGTATGTACAGGCTAGAAATCCAAATATCATTTTAAAAAATCATCAAAAAAGATGAGCCTCGTGAGAGCATGGGCAGCTTTCTTTAGGCCAGAGTTGCTAATGGAAAATCCCAGCAAGGAAACCACAAACAAGAGTCCATCCAGGCACTGGGACTCAGGAAGCCCAGTCCTCACCTGTTTGAATTGTACTACTGCAACTACATTTAGCCTTAAGGTCAAAGAGAATAGTGAGGGTGGAACCAGGAGATTGGGTAGAGTATGTGTCCCATAAGCCTCATGTATCCAGAATGCATCCAGTACAGACCATTTTCTGGACAAAGATACTGGTGACCAGAACCCTCAACAGTAACAGAAAGTAGGGATGGATTGATTGATTGATTGATTGATTGATTGATTGATTGATTGATTGATTTAGAGACAGACTTTCACTGTGTAGCCCAATATGACCATCCCAAGATCCTCCTCTCATGGTCTCCAGAGTGCTACACTCCTACCCCTTTCTAAGTCACCATCCAAGTATCAGGAAGCAGGGCGAGAGTTGAGTAATGCAAGACACTACCTGATTTAAACTCTCAGAAAGACTGGGATTCAACCTTAAAAAAAAATAAATAACTGAAGAAAATAGCTCTCAAAGTAGAACTTTTAAAGTTTATTTTAGGAGGAGGTGATAGTGCTGCATTAGTTTTAAAGTAATATTTACGGAACAGTTTGTTCTGGAGTCCTAACCGACATAAACAGAGCGGGTCTGATGCACACACACCACAGTGGTGACAATGAAATTAGGGCCTGATCTGTGGCAAATTACCCTGTGCTCATCTTGCCAGCACCTAAGGCTCAGAAATAGGGAGGACCGCACTTGAGTATGTCGACCATTTGGGCACACACCCACCTGCCCTACACTACCCCCTTGTGCAATTACTTAATGTGCTAGAGCAAGACATACTGGCTCTGTAATTACCAGATGTAAACTGAAAAACTGTGCCCCTTTGAAAGCTTAGCTACATTCCCCAGCCTCATGCCTGAGTTTCAGAACAAACTTCAAAACAGTAAAATGTCAATGCCTGGAATATCATACAGCCCAAAATGCTGCAGATGAACACACACACACACACATGTCATATGGCAGTGTTCCTCACTACAACATGTTTTCCTGAACTATTACTATAGAAGGAAAAACTGAAATCTACAATCAGCTTTTTTATTTTACATCAAAAACAACTCATTATCAACTGCAATGAGAACTGGACTCTTTGAAATCCACAATCTCATTCTCCAAGACCTAGAAAATAACTCACAAAGGGCCACAGCAGAATTCATATGATGTGCACAAAAGTTGTGTCTGGCAAGCTCCTTGGAGACCTACTGTATCTTCAGTCTGTTGATGTCTATTTGACACAAAATTGAACCATCATGATTTGTGTTAAAGCTCATAGACAAGACCTAGAAAATTTCAGTATCAAGATAAATCAGAGGCATTAGGAAAAGTGTACACACACACACACACACACACACACACACACACACACACACAGCTAGGGTTCAAGGTGAAGACCTAAATGCTGAAGAGAAAGAAATAGGTTCAAAACAATGAAAAGGCAGCAATGAACTCTCTGTTCAATGCTCAAAATTGACCTTCAAAAGATAGTGCTACTTGTTGAAGGTCAGAAAAGACTGGAGTCAAGGTAAAAAAAGAGACTACAGGGACTTAGAGAGTTCAAGCCCAAAGTCACCAAGGAAAGGACACAGCCAGAACTGCATTCCAGGACTGTCTTCCCTGGGGGAGAGAAGAGGAAGAAGCAGGGAGAGGGAAAGCAGATGGCACTATTTCAACACACAGGGCATCCAACACTGCACGCTGGATCCATCATCGCTCTGTAGGGGCAGGGAACACATCTCTCCAGCACAGCATCTAGCTTATGGTTCTCTGGATAACTCACAGCATGCTCTTTTCTTGCAAACAAACATTTAATGTAGCTATTGCTAGTTCCATATTAGGAACTGACACTGTGGCCCTCTCCCAGATTTATATGTTGACGTGCTAGTCCCTGGTACAGGGCATTTAGAGGTAGGGCCTTTGGAGGTGATTATGGTTGGATAGATGACAGTGGAGCCACCATGATAAGACTGACGATCTTAAAGGAAAAAGAGGCTTTGACTCTAGAATTGCCAGATGTAAACCAAGAAAAAGTTCTCATTTACTCTGTTCCTTCCTCTCCATTCTCTTCCTCCCTTCCTCTCTACTCTCTTTCTCCCTTTCTCTTCTCTCTCTCCTCCTCCCTTCATCTCCCCTCTCCCTCTCCCTCTTCTTCTATCCCTTCTTTTCCTCTCTTTGTCCCCCTGTCTCTCCTCTCTCTGTGCCATGTGAGAACATTGTACTTTGCTACCCAGGAGACTGGCCAGAAAGCCAGCACCCGCATCTCAGCCTTTCCAGATTCTTGAGCTGTGACAAGTATTTGTCATTCGCTCAGTCACCAAAGTCCATGGTATTATGTTATAGCAGCCTGACCTGAGCAGATGAACAGGAACAAAGAAAAAAAATATTCTCTTAAACATTCACTTTAAATAAGGGGAAAAAAGCTTTCCTGGTAAAAGATAAAATCAGGGTTGTTTTCACAGACCAAATAACTGTTCTGGTCAAAACAACTAACAGAACAAATATATATACAGAAAAAAAATATACAGAACTATAGAGTATGAAAATAATAATTTGCCCTGTTTCTTTTTCTTTCTTTTAATATTTGACATAACACAGCTGTTCATAAGACAATTGTGGGAAAGACTCTCTCTTGATAAAGTTAGACTTACAGACTACAATCCTGAAAAGTCTCCCATGACAAAGACACAGGGCATCCTTTGAAAGAAAGAAGAGAAGGGGGAACAGGAAAAAGAAATAGAGACAGAGAAAAAATAAAACAGAAATCCAAACATCCCAGGAAACTACGCAGCTCATTATGTTATCTCTTCCAAATTCTGCAGAATCACACTTGAAGTGACAGATGTGAAAAAGAAGGAAGTTCACACCCAGGAAGACAGAACTATTCTGGTGAGGTTTGTTAGGGGCAGTAGCAGTGTGCCTGGAGAACTAATGCTGGGTGTAGCTTTGACATGTATATTCATTCACTCATTCATTCATCTACGTATTCATTTATGCATGCATGCATGCATACATGCAACAAATGTTTACCAAGGACAACTACAGCTGTCAACATAAACTGGAAATATCAACCAGACAGAAAATCCATCCCCAAAAGTTCATAAGCCAAAGAGACACTAAGTCAACTAACATTGCAAATAATGGGGCACATCTCAGGGACACTAGGAACCCTGCTTAAGGGTGTTAAGAAAGGCCTCTTGAGAAAACCTGTGAGTCTTGAAATGGGGGGTAGCCAAGGAAAGGCATGGAAGACAATAAGAGAGGTGATCTGGGAAAGGGCTTTGCATGCCATAATAAAATCTGTACAAGTTATTCTGAAATAAAACCATTCAAGTGTTTATCAGGGGCATTCCTGTGGCATTAAAAAATAAAAATCTGGGGATGATGTAGATAACAAATTAGAAAGTTTAGACTAGAGGCAAAAGGTTGGCTCAAGAGACTACTGAAATTGCTCAGGATAGAAATATTAAAACAACCTAAGTAGGTATGGGAAGAATGAGAAGACTGGTCTCAGAGTATGTGGCTGATAGTGGTAGGGTTGGATGTTGGAAACGTTCCTTAAAAAACAGATACAGGACAAGATTGAGAGAAGATGGCAAGTTCAGTGGTTTTGTCTGGTGAGAGTTCTTCTGCATCCATGTCTACAGGTCCATTATTAACTATAAGGGTATTGTCACAAGTTTAGCAACTTCAAACAGCATACATTTAATATCTCATGGTTTCTATGCTTGAGGGTTCAGATATTACTTAACTGGTTTTCTGAAAGGTTATGATCAAGATGAGGGTGACATCTGATTGGAGGAGGCTTTATTTCCTAGCTCAGATGGCTAATGGCAGCACTTAGTTCATTGAAAGCTGTAGACTGAGGCTTTTGGTTGGTTGAAGGTCCCTCTAAGCTCATGGCCAGGCAATGCTTCCACAAGCAACTAATAGCAGCATTCTTCTCAAAGCTAGCAAAAAGTCTCCTTGCAAACTGAGCCTTCTAATCTCATGCACCATAATCATGTATTCACCATCACCTTTGTTATGTTCCACTGGTTACAAGCAAGTCATGCAGGAAATCACAAAAAAGACACACGTCGAAAAGGTGGGGATCATGGAGGCCACTTAGAGTGTGTCCACTTCTCTTACTGTCATTTAATCTTCAAAAGTTAGAAAGCCCTGGACATGCTCCTCTCCTCCCCATGGTCAAATCAACTTGGCATTGAATGGCACATAAATATACAGCTACAACCTATCTATCTCTCTAGATTCAGATATCTTCATGACCTATCCATCGCTCTTAGTTTAATCTCTCTCTTCAAATCTTCCAAGGAGTTCTCCCTCTACCTCCATCCCAGTCTCCTAGCAGTTAAAAATTTGAAGTGATGGTTTCCAGAATTTAATGGTCAAAAATTTACATATCGCCAAAAGAAATAGTAAAAACTACCATTTGTTAAATACTTACAATATAGCACTCGCTATTCTGACAATGGAGAACTATCATATTTAATTCTTATAATGATATTGAATTAGATACAAAAATTATTTCTGCTTTGTAGATTATAAAATCAAGGCAAGAAGAAGCTAAACTACTTCCCAAAGTTAGATAAGTAACCTGTGACAGGTACCAGGCAGTCTAACTACAAAGCCAGCACTCAAAACTAGCACCTCAGGCATTATAAACAGTTACATTTTTAGGATTTCCTGAGTGAGAAAATACAAAGTGCCCAAAAGCTATTTTGAATTCAAGAACCCTTTCAAACAAATTAGTAGCTCTTTCATCATGCTAGTATCTGCCAACATTTGCAAAATGTGGTGCATACATATGTAAGCCTTTCTTCTCTCTACAGACAATAAAGATTGGTAGCCATTTGCAGAGTTCCACAGCAATCCCTCATGGCTCCTCCACTGGGCACCAGCGATTCCTGCCATATTCTCTTGGTATGTGAATAATTTTAAAAGTAGTTTTCAACCAGGGGTAATTCTGCCCCCTTGGAGACATGTGACAATATCTGAAGACATTTTTATTTGTCATCACTGAAGTGGTATGCTACCAGCACCTGGCAAGTAAAGGCCAGACATGCTGCTCAACCTTTCTCAGTGCACAGAACAGTTCCAACTATGCAAAGTATCAATGGTGCTAAGCTTGAATGGCATGTGTCACTGTAAGTTCTCTGCTTATTTCATATGAATTTGTCTTAACTTTCTAAGATATACTTTACATGTTATAAAAATACAGACCACATTATAACCTTAATTTTTAAATATAATTAAACTTCATAGAAAACATAGGGTTTACTTCTACAAGAGTAATTTATTCAAGTTGGACATACTGAATCTCATCCACAATCCTGCACTGGGGAGGCAAAGGCAGGAGCATTGCCACAAGCTGACAACTTGAGAGACCCTGGCTCAAAACAAGAAATATTTATTCAAAATTTACTGAAAGCTAATGTTCTCTGGAGTTAACACAGCACTATCCTGCCACTCTGAATGTCTGGATCCTTGAATTTTTAAACAAATCTCTGGTTTAGAAGATCAGGTAAGTGAAACAATAAGCCAAACTGGGACAAAGAAAGAGATGCAGACAGATCACCAAATGCCAAGGACTGGAAGGTGTTTATTTTTTATGTTAACTATTCATCCTATAAATGCACAAAAAGCAAGGACGCACAAATGGACAAAGGTCTCAAACTAATTCTTCTTTTTAAAATCATACATCATTGTAAGGAAAAAGAACACTGTCCTAAAGCTAGTCAACTGTATTTGTTGAATGAAGAAAACCTTGCCATGTGTTAGCACAAGGGGCAGTTGTGTGTATTATGTAGTAGGAACACATAATTCTAGGAAGAAGTGGAACTAATATATCATTTCCCCAGGTACAGAGAGATTTAAACCCATTCTCCCAGATGTGTCGAGTGATCCACCATTTCACAATTTTGTACCAAGCAGGGAAACATGCTGTGTATTTCCAGTCCTCCGTCACCCAATCTCTGGGTATAATCTGGCTCCACTTCTTCCTCTCAGACAAACAAAAAAACAAGTCCATTGAATCCCAAAATAACTTCAAATCTTTGGGCCCCGCCTACACTTCTGAGAAAGGCTCCAAGTTGTTCTGTCTGCTGCAGCAATGTGCTTTCCACAGGGAGCTGATGAATCAGACTGGACAGGACCACAGGGTCTCAGAAATTCCTCAGGAGCATCTTGATTACAGCCAATTAGTAAGGCTATCCACAAAAGCTGAGCGAATCAGACAGCCTCGAAATCAGCCAAGGCCATTAGCTCCTGCTGTTTCCTGCCCCTCAAAGAACCAATTCCAAACTGGTATGAAAGACAATAGCTACACTCAGCAATCAGTCACAGATTTCTTTTAATGGAGGTGTGAGAGATCCAAGCAGTAGGGAACCCTCAAATCACTAATACTTACATTTAGAACGAACCGTGTTTTTCTTTTTGAAACAGCAGACCGTTTTTTAAAAAATTATTTTCTAGCTAATTCTGAGCTGTTTCCTGAGCTCTCTAAACCTAAGAAAAAACAGCAATGCGCATATATATTTGGGTTTGAGGCAAAACAGGCTGGGGTGAGTGACCTCATGTGGGTAGACCAAGCCCTTGGCTAAAGTTGGTTAAGCGTTTGAATTGGTATGCACACAGTATCTATCTATACCTGTCATCCATTCATTCATATCCGCATCCTAAGCCCAGACCTCAACACCTTACTGTGGTTAAAAGCAAACTCCACTTCCTCAAGAGAAGTCAGCTCTAACCAACTCCAGCACACCATCCTAACCCTAACAACTGCACAGCTTCATCCTCTATAAGACTTCTGCTTCAGTCATATAAAAAAATGGATAAGG
The DNA here is from genome assembly GCA_023101885.1 of Typhlomys cinereus. Lineage (NCBI taxonomy): Eukaryota > Metazoa > Chordata > Mammalia > Rodentia > Platacanthomyidae > Typhlomys > Typhlomys cinereus. Next base: position 385,254 of record JALPQD010000693.1, on the reverse strand, counting down.
AAAAGCTCCATGGTAACCAAGCTTTGATTTCCTCATCTATTAACATGGGACAATGGTGCTTACTCCATGAAGGTGGAATGAGATAATATGTTGTCCTTATAAGAACTCAATACCTACAAAAGTTATAGCACTACAATTATTAATGTTGTCTTATCACTCCTAAGGTGATCCTGAAGAACAGGTGTTTCCAAAAAACAGCAGAACAGGAATGCAGAGCAATAAAATTACTGGGAATAGTGACTGGTCATAGGCGACATTTTAACCAGTGACTAACTTTAGTTGGTAGAAATGTGTTTCAGCATGCGTTTGCAAACGTGTACACATGTGCACAGCCTGGAATTTTTGCTAAAAACTTTTATCATGACTCGTGCATATCAGCCAGACTGGGAAGTCTATCACAGAACAACTGTCGAGCTAAAATTAGATCCTTACTGCCCAGTGAAAGCAGTTTCTCTATTTCCTTTCTCCTTATCACCCTCCTACAATGAACCTGCCCACTCATGCCAAGAATATACAATTCAGAAATAATACGAGGAAAGAAGTAAAAATGAAAAACAGAGACTGAGGAGAATAAAATTTTAAGGAGAGTAATCAAAGGGCAGAACACTTCACTATTCACACTGTGAACAGCTACTCTACATCAGAAACTCTATTATCTGCCCAAATTGCTTTAAGTCTTTGTAACCAATATGCAAAATAAATATTCTTACTTTCTATTTCATAGATCAAGAACCACAACCCACAGAAAATGTGATTTATCCAAGCCCAAACAGCTGGTAAGTGGTAAAGATTTGAATCCTATCCCAATGGTAACAAACAAAAAGTCTTACTAAATAGTCCCTGCCACTTTCCTAGGCTATGTGACTGATGTTGGGCCTTACATATAACTGAGGATGGTTCTTTTCTAAGGAGCATGTAATTTAATGGAAAAGAAAGACAGAAGCAAGGAGTGATACAACGGAAACTATTCTCCAAGGCTTAAAAACAAAGTTTTACAGGAGAGTCAAAGAAGAAGGGACCTGAACCTGGGTCGGAGAAACCGTCACAGAAAAGTCAATGTAAGAGCTGGGTCCTGAAAACTGAATTCAGGTTTGCCAGCCGGGAAAGAGGGGAAAAAGGCATTCAGGCTTAGGGTAATTGTGCAAGCATAACCATGGAGATAAGAAAAAATCCCCCCATGTTGGAAGGGTAATGTGGAAGGTAAATGTCAGAGTTATGAGAGAAATGGAACAGATCTACAGACATCAGGCTGATGCAACCATGCGATGGAATGTGAGGGTGCAGTCTGAAAACACATTTTGGTTTGGAAAAGAATATGGAGGCAGCCACTGCACCTCGACAGAGCAGAGGAAATGAAGAAGGTAAATGGAATGAGCTGAAGGCGTATTGTTGGGGAAGGGAAGTCCAGGCAAACAAGGATATCAAGAGCTGACACGAAGCACGGAGAAAAGTGATGTCTGCTCAGAAGCCAGCAATGAAGCTCTACAGCTCACAAGAAAACAGTAGCTTAGTGTCAGCAGCACTGAACTGAACAGATATGGCACCTGACCCGCAAGAGAAAGGAGAGAGATCCTCAAACATGAAAGTCATGGTAACTATAACAAGATCCCCAACAAAGATCAACTGATTCAAAACAGTAAGTCAAAACTTAATATTCTGCTTCAAGAACTTGACGAAGAGGAATAATAAAATAAATAAAGGCAACCAAAAAAATCAAAACAAATACAGTAAATGCTGTTGAAAGGTGAGGACAGCAGGCCATGGGACACAAATAAGAACATGAAAAAGTGCAGGGCACTACCACTAAGAACAGACAGTGGAGGTCAAACCAGCTATGTAATAAAGACAGTAACGGCCTCCACAGGAATGTGGGTTGTGACCCATAGGACAGGCTTTTTGCATTCCCACAAGAGATGCCCCACGAATTATATACAAATGAGGGCATGAGGTCAGGGTACAAATTGAAAAACAATGAGACCTGCAATAATTTCCTTATTGTCAGTGTTGCTCCCGAAATGCTGGCTGCAAGTCATGACTCATACTCATGAATCAGAAGGTCTCCCCCAAACCCCGGTGTTATTACACATGGAAAGGAAGATATCTTCCTGCAAACGCAGACAGAGCTTTAAAGCCTAGCAAATCTGTCTGGACTCAGGAAAGTCCTCACAAGATGAGATCAAGACTGAACACTGTATCTTCTCCTGAAAGGAAGGATGTTGGCTAACCAAATCCAGAAAGAGAAGAAGGGAAGGAGAAATGAAAAAAGAGTTGAAGGGAAGAAAGAAGTGATGGAAAGAGGAAGGAAGGAAGGAAGGAAGGAAGGAAGGAGGGAGGGAGGGAGGGAGGGAGGGAGGGAGGGAAGGAGGGAGGGAGGGAGGGAGGGAGGGAGGGAGAAAGGAGGGAGGGAGGGAGGGAGGGAGGGAGGGAGGGATTTACTTTACTATTTTTTACTGCCTACAGAACAAAATCTAAATTCTTTAATATGGTTTGTAGAATTTGATCTACCTCCACTGCCTTTCCTCTGCCTGGCCAGAAACTGCCTCAAAATATACTACTAAACGAAAATGTAGGCTAGAAAGCAGCAAGTACATATTATACTATATATAATTATATATAATATATATTATTATATATATAATATATAATAGCCTAGACACAGAAATACTACATGATTCCACTTTTATCTACATTGTATTGTATTTACTATGAAAGTATCAAAAACCGAAAATAAAAAAGAAATATCTTCTTTCTGTTCAAATCCATGATTGAAAATAAATTGGCCATTACTAGGAGATAGAAGAGGAGAGATGAATAGAGAGTTGTTGCTGAATGTTATAAGTTTTCTATTTAGAATGAGCAAAATTGGAAAATGATGGCAAATTTTACATTATTTTAATTACCTAATTATAATTAACACCATTAAGTAGTATGGTTAAAAAATTAAGTGACAAATTTATAAAAATTACCCCAAATTTTTCAAGTAGCGAATTATATTATATGTAAATTATATCTTTACAAAGTTGTTAAGATATGTGCACAATAGACCATTACTGAGAGAAAGACAAAGATTAAAACTAGCTTCTGGGTTTGCCTGTCAGGGGCTGTCTTGATGCTTTACTCAATGTGTGAGAAGACCCAACTAAGAGTGGGAAAGACCATTCCCTTATGCTTCAGAGCTGTACAAAAATGAGGAGAACTGAGCAGTAAGGCATGCATTGATGTACTGTGCTCTGCTCTTGCTATGGTAAGGAGATATGACCTGCTGCTTCACATTGGCACTGTAACTTCCTCACACTGATGGACTGTGACTTGAAATTGTGAGCCAATTAAACTTTTCTCTCCTTGTTTTTGTCAGTGTGTTTACCACAGCAACTGGAAAGGAAATTAAAACTCTAGGTGAGCCTCAGCTACAACAGAGTGGTGCTTATGGGGCTGTGCCTTGAAGGCCCCAAAGAACTCAACAGCCAGGGATGCTAGAGGAAAACTGCTGGGATTCCACCACTCATCAAACACTTCTTACAGCCAATTTCCTCATCTGCACAATGGGGAATAATAACATCACCTAAAGTTATTCAGAGAGTGAACGAGCTAATTTACATGAAGAACTTAAAATAATATTTGATATTCAACTTGACCTAACTGGTTAATCAACTACCACCTGCTATTATTTTATTGCTGATATTGCTATATTTCTCCTGTGAGAATTTATTCTCACTCATAATCCCAAATAAAGCAGAAATTGGCTGTCATTATTAGGCACAGGTGTCAACTTCACAGTTGAGGGTTTAAACTCTGGGCACATTTATGGAGAATTAGTGGTTGAGTTAGGCCCAGAGCAAACCTGCAAGAGATTGTCTACCTAATGGGGAAGGCCCAGCCCATGGTGGGCTGGAATAAAATACAGACAGCTGGTTGAGAAAAGTTGGCATCCTTTTGTATACTTGGCCAGACATGCTGGTCTGGCAAGTAAGGATTGTCCCTCTCACAGCCATTATCTAGAGATGGTATGGCCAGTTCCCTTGGCCTTGGTGTTGGCATGAGCTCTCCTGTCAAGCTGGACTGAAAATTATAACCAGACTGTCGTAAGGAAATAAACCCTTTCTTCTCTTAAGGCATTTGATGGTCATTTATCAGCAACTGTACGGGCTGACTGCAACATTAGCAAACTATGGCTCATAGGCCAAATCAGATATGTTATCCATTTCTACATGTCTCACAAATTAAAATTGGTTTTCATATTTTTAATGGTTAAGAAAAAACAGACAAATGGTATTTATGACACATGAAAATTATTTTAGTGCAAGTGGGTTTGTTCAGTGGATATAGGTGCCTATGCACAAACCTAGCCTGAGTTTCATGCCCAGAACCCACATGGTGAAAAGATAGAATAGACTTCTAAAAGTAGCCGTCCTTTGACCTCAACACACTCTATCTATCTATCTATCTATCTCTTCTTTCCCTCCCATACTCAATCTCTCTCACAAGTAACTAAAATGTCTTCTAAATTATTATTAAAACTCAAATACCCAGATTAATAATAAAGTTTCACTGGAATACAGCCAATCCTATTCACTTATATATAAATGTATCTGTTTATGTGCAACAAAGTCAACTTGGTCTGCAAAACCTAAAAATACTATCTTAGTCCTTTATAGGAAATGGTCATTGACCCTTTGCTAAGCAATAAACTCTGAAGTCTTAGCACCATACTTTCTCATGGTATGTGAAAACCTCAAATAATTAGGCTTTGGTCCATATCAGTGAAAGATTGAACCAGACATTTCTAGCCCACAACCACTTGCAGCAACCCCACTAGGAAGCTGCATTGAGACTACCCAGAAATCACTAACTGCCTACATCCTTATTTTTGTCCTTACTTCCAAACAAATATTCTCTCCAAACAAATCACATAAGATGCTTCATTGTTAGTGAGCCCACCCCCTCCTTCTTCATGACAGTGACCTCCAATCACACAGAAGGACACGAAGTCTATTTGAATGAAAAGCTTTACTTCCCATACTACTACCTACCCTTGAATGCCTGCCAAACACTAGAGATAGTGGTAAGTTCCCTTGCTAACAACACGTCCTGGCTAAGCAGCATCTGCTTGTTCTCATTTGGTGGTCATTGTTTCCTTTCAGCTGACCTGGAAATTTTAAAGTCCCCAGAAATGCTGCCGTTACCATGGAGTCAGTGTTAAACCAGATATGATACTCAAAGGAAGCCCCTTGTGTCTCTGCTTCCAAGCTGTCAAATCTGCTGTAATGTGATAAAAGTATGTGTCTGAATTCCAGTCTCTTTACACGCAGCTCCTTGGCTACCTATTTTCTATTTTATAATATTGAGCTTTTGTATTGATCTCCATTTATTTGGAGGAATCATCCCATTCCTTTTTCATCCCTTTTAACTCTTTTAGCTTCCCAGTTTGTGTTGGGCTATCTCAAAATGTTGTTTCACAGAAAGAGAATCACAGGATATAGACTTTCTAAATTTGCTATCGGAGTCAATCCCACAGATTGGGAGTTCTGCAGTTCCCACCAAACTTCTGATAGGTATGTCATTAAAAAAATAATAAGGTTCTCCTTCCATCTTTTTCCTCAGGTACTGGATTTAGTTCAGAGATAGCAACTTCTCTGGTTTTCCATTCCATTCGGGAGAGCTGTATTTCTCCAGGAGTATGAACAGCAAATGCACAAGAATCACTTTCAACCAATTGTTGCCAGTACTTGTGGGTTATCTAAGTCTAGCTCTTCTACCAGGATAAGAACTCCTGCTTATATATGTTATCATTATGATCTTAATTCTTATGCATATCTCACTTAATTTTACCAAAGTCATCTTCAGTGGATATTTCAACAAACATCAGACTTAAACATACTTGAGAGATGCCTGAGGGGTCAAAAAGAAAAAAAAATATATAATACAATTTTTCAGCCTCTATTGCATTGACATGCAGAAACCCCCAACCAAAATTCTGACTTAAAATTTGTTGTGCCGAGAAACTATTTGACAATTTTAATGCAAACTAACTTGTTTTCCTCCTTCTTTTTCTCTCTCCTACCCTCATCCTTCTGACTTCTCTCTCTGAAACCTCTATCAATCTTCCTTTCCTTGTATAAACCTTTTCTTTTCCCAACAACTCTCCTAAGCTTCAAATGCCAGTTGATGCCCAAAGATCCATCCTGTCTGTGAGTCAGACACTCGCGCAACTATGGAATTTAAACTCTAGACCTGAATTGAATACAAAACGTAATTAAGGGCTCCCTAAAGCCAGACAAGACAAGCAATTATTTATAGTCAACTTTAGAATTATTCTGAGTGCATATGACCCAAAGTTACCAGACTTCATCAACTTAAACACATGTTAGTTGGAACATAAATCTCTAACAGTACTGTTCAACAAAAGTACCCACAAGATCTCTCCATAATAAATGTGAGGGTTAAAATGTCTTAAAAGCTGGGCATCCTACAATCCACACTCAAAACATGTTCAATAAAAGTAGATAGGACCATAATTCAATCTATACAAACAGAAAAAATAAAACTTTAGGAAATTTCCAGGACAGAATGGAGAGTAGCTTCTAACGACATTCGCGAGAAAGGTGTTGACTTTGCAGCTATCTGGGCCCTGCAGCCACACAGTGTACTGTCGGGCACCATTCTCTTTCTATGGATGGGTAACTGAACGGCCCCTGGGTTCCTGGATTTCATCTCAGATACGACATTTTACTGATCCCGATAAATACGGTAAAATAATGCTGGGGCCTCTTGTACCACGCTTAGCTCTATCACCAAAAGGATGAGGTTCCCCTGACATACCACTTGCTTTCAGCAGTCTCAAAACTGGACATGCTAATGCACACCTCTAGCTGTAGCACTTAAGAGATTTAGGTAGAAGCTACTTTGAGCTAAAAGGCTGCATAGGGAGTCAGAGCTACATAGTGAGTACCAGATCAGCCACTTACATGGATTTTTCCAGGAAGCTATAAACAAACATCAACTCACCCCAGCCAGACAGGGCACCAGTGAAGACCAAAGTAACAAATCCACCCATGGCTCTCTTAGTGAACTAATGAGTTTATTGGGTTTACTTATAGGAGCATGGCTACCCCAAATAGCTGCATTATGCAAAAGGCTCACCCCAGAAGAGATGACTTCCCCATAGCTTCATAAATGGAGTCACCTCTTTGATTACCTTCCATACTCTACACATTCTAGCACCTCCAGGCACTACATATAACTGGAACAAAATAACAGAGCTAGGAGTGAGGTGCAAGAGAGGGCGTGGCTGGAATCCTAGGTGAGGGTCCACTGACTCTAACCCTTTCTCTTATGAAGAAAGTGATCCCAACAGGCCCACTACTGAGGGTGTCTTGCAGATAATCATGGCTGCTCTGATTAAGATGACTGCTATACTCAGAGGGCAGAGTACTACAACACAGGGCTGTATAAATACCGTTTCAAAAAATAAACAGAATCGTCATTATTTTTGTCCTGGATATCTATAAATTAGAAGAAAACGTCAGAGAAAAAATATTCTTGGCCTTAAACCTTTTTGGAAGAGACCTTTATAAGACAGAATTGGAAACAGATACAGTCATGACGATCTGGAGTCAATTTCTGTGTTCACAGCTAGAGACAATGAAGAAATGTTTACAACAGAAAGTGAAACCTCAAGTTGAGGGTTCTTGGGGATCCCCTGAGAAGCAGTCAACTTTCAGAGACACTGAGGCTCTCACATACAGGACAGTTCCTTATCAGATCAACGTCCATGTTCAATTTTTAGTTTGTTTTTCATCTGTCCTTTATAATCACCCTTCATCTCATTTTTTTGTAGTCCCCTAATTGCGGTCTACCTATAATGGCTCCTCTTCTTTCTTTCCTCTTCATTGTTAGGTCAGAGCCAGGCTTGACACCCGTAATCTCAACACTTGGGAAACAAGGGCAGATGGATCACAAATTCAAGGCCAGCCTTTGTTGCAAAGGGAGTATCAAACCAACCTGGGCAAGTTTGCAAAACTGTCTCGAAAAAAGCTCAGAAAATACTCATTCTTACATAATATAAAACAATAGCTACTTTCCTGATTTTATTAATTACCAGAAATATCATCCATCACTAGATCCCTGTGTTAAAATCATCCACAGACTCGTGAAATGAAGCCACAGGAAATTTCAATCAGTAGCACTTGAAGTTATACCAAAGTACAATCAATCTAAAACAAATAAAACCATGACTTTGCCAGTATCACTCTGCCAGAAAAAAATCCTTATTACAGTCTATTGTTTACACCTTAGTTGCACAGTTGAATTCAGTACATTTCCTATGGTGAAGGTCTAAATAGTTGTCATGTGGAGGAGTGGTTCTGCCTTTGTATCAGAGTCAACTCTCTGTCCTACACCTACCTGCACAAATACCTGGTAGATAACACTTTTGTGGAGAAACCTGATTCTTCTTTTAGTCTTTTAGTTTAGTCCTGATTCTCTTTAGTTCTCTAGTTCTCACCTTAGACTATACATTATGAACTTTAAGAATAATATTCCAATACATGTCCACACAAAGGGACTATAGTACTATAAATTGCCAAGGCTGGCTGGCTATAAGTCCAAAATGAAGGCAGCCTTGATTATTCAGGTGCTCTTCAAGGAGAAATTACTAGCTCACTCTAGGCAAATGAACAGAGCAATTCCCAGTGATGGCTATCTTACAAACTAACTAAGTAGAGTTAAGAAACTAACTCTACTTGAGCTGGTCTACTCAGAATCCAGTGACAATTAAAACTATGCTAGAAGTAACAGGAATGTGACACTTCCTGATAAAATTTTGATCAGAGAGGTCTCAAAGACCCCCAAACATTATAGGCTTTTCCATCACTCTTGGTTGCCCTCCAAAAAACTGACAGAAAGACCCTATTAGTGAAGATACTACACATATGGATCATAGGACATTGGCAAACTATATCAACTGGATCTGGTCTGAGAGTTTCCTCCTTGCTGGATAGCTTACACAGTACCAAGGAATACTGTAGAAGCTGCTAAGGGAGAAAAATAATCAAAGGCCTCATCAACTTATGAGATCTACAAGTTACAATAAAAATCATCATGGCAACAGGTAACCACTACTATAATAGTGGTATAAGTTTTAAGGAGACGACCAACAGTTTTCTGATTGGATGCAAGATCCGTTTGTCAGATAGAACACATTACTACTACTGTTAACTAGAATAAGAACCTATAAAAGGGAAGGAAATAGATCACTAGGGAATAAAGATTATAAACCTTTAAATAGGAAGACAGTACACCAAACTGTTCGGTAAATACCTGCTACTATACCCACAGATTGGAAGAGCACTCAGCATTCAATCTAGAATTCTTCCTCTACAACAAAGGCAGAGAGAGGATCTCAACACCCTGACAGGCAGTGGAAGAGCAGTAAAGTAGACAACAATGGCCAGACAGAATAAAGAATACCAGTGACCTTGCAATACTCACCAAAAATCAGAACCGACTTAATCTCTCCCCATCCTAAGGCTCAGGAAATCTTGCGGAAGAAGGGGTGGTAAGATTGTAAGAGCCTAAAGATGGGAAGGCCCACCATTAGATAAAACATTGCACTCAAGGCAGGGACTGCTGCATCCAGTAACTCGCTGCAATAAGACTTGTCCTTACCAGACCTGCATAATGACTGACATATCAACATACACTCATAGACTAGCAAGGATCTCAAGAGAGATAATTACATCCAGTGGAAACCTTGGGACTAGGACTGAATGAGTGAAGGGGAGTACCCCTATGGGGGGGGGGGCAGCTTAAGGAGGGATCACTTGGTATGCCACAGAGGCCTGAACCCCACAAGAGTAGACAATCCAGAAGGAATTGTGGAGCCCATAGAAGCAAATAGGCTGGAGGGTGGAAGGGAGTGGGAAGGACTGATGGAGGGAAGAGAGGGAAGAGAAAAAGGGAAGGAGGGGGGAAAGAAGGAGGCAGGGATAAGTACTCAATATGCTTTTGTAAAACTAGGAAAATATACATTAAATTAAAAAAGAAAGCAGAAGTTATTAGGCAGAGTACAGATCAGTTTTCAACTCCTCAGCACAAGTAAGGATGAATAAGTGTATTGTTTTCCATTTCTTTTTTAGCTAGTCATGGTAGCAATTGTCTCAATGCTAATACTGCATGGTGTCCTGTCTGTAGGAAAAAAATAGAATCAACACTGTGCTGCAGACACTTGATTTCTAAAGTTTGTCCTCATGACCTGTGAAGTTTGTTCCTTTGGCCACAGTTCACACTTGAGGTCCCTGGTTTTGAAGCAACTTACAAAATTATTAATTTTTCTCATTTTTGTCATGAAGGTCATGAGTTTCAGTCACTGTACTCTGCCCAGAGTCTTATATACTAATGCACAGCCAGGCTCCTCAAATAACTGTGGTAGCACACCAATAAAAAGTGCAGATCTTGCAATACGATTGAACTATGGAGACCACTAGATAAAGTCTCTAGCCTTTCCCAAAAGATATAAAGAGAAGAATGCTAGTATGAATATATTAAAGATCAGCGCCAGATAAAATCCCAGTTTATCTCTACTTTTTACCTGCACTCCCAGCTCGAGATCAACAAAGGGAAGCCAAATATTCTTCACAAACCAATTTCAAGAGAAGCTTCATTTTCAGTTAGCCTTGCAGCTTCTCCCATGGTGTCACAGCACATACGTCTAAGGTTCCCTTTGTCAATGTGGAACTATACCAGCCTCTCAGAATCTCTGTTGAATGTAAGTACTGATGGCTGCCTCTCTTGCTAAATGAACCTTCATTTCCACTCTACCTGCAATCACACACATGCACATGGACAAAAACTCATGTAAAAATCAAAGGCCCAACTGTAAAAATCTACAAATCTCAGCAGTCATCTGAAGAGACCCACTCAGCGAGGCAGCACAGTCCCATCCCTCTGTCCCGGCTCCAAGGACTCAGGCTCAGTTGCTGGAACATATAAATACCTCCTTTCCACACAGCCAAGTCTGTTGTGGTGGTTCACTTATCATTCTATTGCTGCACTTTCTGCTCAGACCAGGTGCTACTTAAACATATGTGAGGAAAGAGCAACAAATGGGTCAGCAATATACAGAGAGGTCATTGCCCACATGCCTCCTTCCATCCAGGCAGCAGCTTGCCCCAGACTCACATACAAATGTTCTCATTTTCTATGTAAGCCATAGTTTGAGAAAGCACTAAGGAACTCTCTCTTTCTCTCTTTCCTCTCTCGCTTTCTCTATCTCTCTCTCATTCTCTCTTTCTCTCTGTCTCTCTGTCTCTTTCTCTCTCTATCTGTCTCTCTTTCTCTCTCTGTCTCTCTCTCTCTGTCTCTCTCCTTCTATCTTCATGGATGAGTTCCAGACACAACTTTCAAATTTCTCACATCTTTTTTTTACTCACTACATCAGCCTAATGAAACAGGTTCTATTAATGAACATGTTATATGAGGAAAATAAAGCTAAGAAATTTAGAGCCCAGCAGCCAGCAAGATAATTCAGTAAGATGATTGTTCACAAACCCCGTGACTAGAATTTGATCATTAGAAGTTCACATGTGTTAGGAAAGAATTGACTTCCAAAAGTTGTCCTCTTACCTCTACCCATTCGCCATGGCATGTGCACACTCCCCTATTCATGTAAATAATTTTTTTAAAAAATTAGAGTCCTTGTATCTCTTATTCCAAACACCATCCTCTCTCTGCCCCAAGGAAGAATTTGTATCATCCTATGGAGCTTCAACAAGATGTCCAAATGAGAGGCCAGGAGATATGATGCAATAAGCAGAGGAGCTCTGTGATGGGATGTGTTCCATATTCTCAAATTCTAAGGACTATACAAGCTATGGGCTGCCCCGTGGCTCGGAGCCCACAGTATGCTCACACATCAGCTGATGGTAGAATATCTAAATTGCAGTGGTTAACTTCAGTAACTTAAAATAGTATTGCTAAACCTAATTTTTCATCATAACAGAGAACCTTTAACACTAATGAACTTGCACCAATTCCAGGGATAACTAGCAAGTTCTTCACAGTCTCTTCTCATTTAATTCTCAAAGGAAACTGAAGCTGCTTAATCTAGAGAAAGGTCACACAGCAGAGCACGAGGTAGAATCCAGCACTAATCTGCCAGACTTCATGGTCTGAGTTGTTAATCTCCAATTCACATTTCTACATATAACCTATGCAACTGATTATGCATGTTAATAACTCAAGCATGGTAATTTGAAGAATATGAAGAAAAACAAGTACATACAGGGAGAGGAAATTCAACATTATTTGGGAACTGAAAATCAAATTCTAATTTATATTAAGTCAATTACTAATATTATTTTCAATTCTGATTAGACTCATATTGTGCATTAAGAAATACAAAATATAAATCCCTCTTACTGTGTCAGTTAGCTGTAATATGGAATTAACTTGGTATGAACAATGATAATTGTCTCCCAAATTATTTGAAATGAGCACTACTAATTTTACATAATAACCTATGATCACACCAAGCCAGCATTTCAACAGCATTTTGAGATCTAAGATTTAACTATCGTTTTTTAGTCATAATGAGCCCATAAAATTACATGAAATCAGGTTGAAATTTGCAAAAATATCTAAAAATTACATTAAAATTTACAGGTCTTTTTAAGAACTTTGTTTGAAAACTTGAATTGATATACACTGTCAATTTTTACAAACTAAAAGCAGGAAGAAATTTGAAAGTGATTTAGCCTCTTCGATTATGGGATATGTAAATTCTTAAGTTGACTCTAGGATATGAATAATATGGAATATCAGCATGTCATAAAAGTTTCTTAAGGAGTGACAAGATATTCCCTGAAGAGATTCTGGTTTCCTTGTCTCCTAATCTTCACGCTTCCCAAGTTCATGCCTAAAATACACAGCAATACCTAGGTCAAAATAATTTTCAGCAAAAAGTTATATGACCAATATTTTGGCTAGACAGCCAATTTCTACATTCACTGCTAAGCTCTGCCATGGCAGCACCAAAGCAGCCATAGAAAATGAAATAAATGAGTGTGGATACCATATACATTTTTTATTCGTTTTAAATTATTTTGTGAGTTTTTTGATGGACAGGAACATTTGTATTGTATTTTTTCAATGCTTTAAAACTATAAAATTCAGACTGTGGAGATTATTCAATGGTTAAAGTCTTTGACTCACAAGTAAAAGGACCTAATTTCTAATCTGCAGACCCCACATAAAAATAATGGGCAGACACATGCAATCACAGTGGATCACATATAAAATTTAACCCTCCTGTATTATTAGAAAGTATAAAACGATAAAAAAAAAATCCTTGGCAGAAATAGTGGCAGTTTGTAGCTGTGGCTTTGGAAGGTAGAGCCCAGGAAATCCCGGAACAAAGCAATAAGGTATCAATCCAGGACAACTCTCGGCGTCACTCTTGGACCTCCACAGACACATATTAAAGTGACCTCTTAGAATATCTCTCAATCTCTCTCTCTCTCTCTCTCGTCCATACTTTAAGTACTCATTAACTGCTCTGTAAAGCATGTATATCAATTCATCAATGTTTTTTTCCTCAACCATAATCATGGGGTCATCATGATCCCCATTTTATAGGTAAGGATATTGAGACTTAGAGAGGCTAAGTAATTTGCCTAAGATCATGAAAGCAGTAAGCGAAGCACCCTGACTCCACAGTCTCCATTATTAATACTCCTTACTGTCTATCTAAAAGGGCCTCTGTGGAGTGGGAGGTAAGAAGAAAGTGTAAAAGTCAATCAAAGTATAATCTGAAAATTTACTGATAGGATAAACATAGTAAAGAAAGTTTCTATTCTCCCACTTCTTTTAAACAACTTGCTCCAGATATCTTTTTATTCAATTGTGGACACTGTCAGTTTCAGTGCAATAACACCTATCATTAAATGTGAAGGACTGAAGTCTCCCCAAATCTAATGGGATATTTACTTAGTGTCCAAGAAGTTCGCCTTCACATTTGCACCTTTCTGGAATGGATGTAAGCAGTCTCCCGTGTGTTCTTCTTTGGGACTTGCATCAAGGGAGAGCACCCAGGACCCCCCAAAGTGATCAGGTCCAGTCTATTCATAACAAGGGAGATTGACCCAGGACGTGATCTCTCCTCCAGACAATTCCCTCTAGGAACTGCAACCGCTTCTTCCTGAGATAAGGGGCTAGGATGAGGGGTGGGAGGAGGAAGAAAGGGGAAATCAAAGAGAAATAATATAAGGGGAGCTGTGGAGCCAATGAAGCTTCCAAGATAGTAAATGCGAAGGACTAGATGGGAAGAGAGACTAGAGCCAGCTCTAATATTAAGGGACCTAAGTTAGTGTTGCACAAATAGAGTAAGTTCAGGAAATTCGGCAGGAAGAAAAACCTGGCACTGGTTAGTAGACAAGGAGAAATTTTTGTTGAGTCTATAGCATCATCCATTACTTCAGAAAATATGTACTGAATATTGCTTTGTACCACAAATTTAGACCATGTAGACATAGCAGTGAACAAGACAGGAATGGTTCCTGTTGTTAGATTTACAGATTATCAGTGGAAGAAATTCACTAATGAAAATACAGATGGGTGGACCTTCAAGGAAGAAATCTTGAAGATTCTTACAAGGATATCAGCTAAGAGAGAATTACTCAAGATACTACATATGGAAGCTTTTTTTTCATTTTCATGTATATTTGTGTGTGGTGCATGTTTCTATACATACGTGTTTTATATGTGGATAGGAACGCATGTGTTGAGGGTGAGCTTGCATGTTTTAACACTGGTCTCTAAACCCAGAGTTCATCTACAGGACTAGTCTTCTAACTAGCTTGCTCTGAGGATTTCCAGGTTCTGCTTTCCAGAGCTGGAATTTCAGGTGGGACACCATGCATTCTATCTATGATCTGGACACCTGAACTCTGGTCCTTTTTCTTGCACAACAAACACTTTAAACTAGGTTCAAAACAATAAAGTAGAAGATTAAGCAAAGATGAATTCCAGTATTATTCTTAGACCTTAATAGATGTGCACACTTGCATGTATACAATCACTGATAACTATTAGATGGAATAGTCTGATCCTTTAGATTATCTATGATATGTTTATTTATACTAGATTTGCCTGCACAATATAGATAACATAGAGTAATACCAGAGAATAACCCCAGACAAATCTTTCAGGGTATGGGCAGTTTATTTTCATATGATATGGCTGCCATAAGCTTCCAAATTTAGTCTTGCTACAGCAGATATCATCCACTTATCAATTTGTAAATTTGGCAGATGAACAAAGCAATATTATGATTAAATAGAATTAATCATTTCACACATTAGGTCTCAAAAAATCATCAAATGAAAGAGACTATTGTATTAAAAATAATCACATGAGGTTCTTTAATTTGTGCAATAGTTTTAACTCCAACCAGTGTTTAGAATTTCACAGATCATCCAAACAACAAAACAATATTGCCTCAAATGCAATCAAGACTTTGTAAGTGTGTGAGAGAACTTCACATTTATGCGTCTATTTACTGTGGTATGTGAGTGCGTGTGCCATGCAAACATGTATGTGCAAGTGTGTCCATGGATGTACACAGCTGAACATACACAAACAGAGGACAGCACAGCACCTCAGAAGCCCTGCACTGTACCTTATTCCTTTCTGACAGGGGTCCTCCCTAAACCTGGAATATGCTGTTTTGGCTAGACTAACTGTTCAGCACCTCCTAGGATCTGCCTGTCTCCACTACCAGCACTAGAATTACAGACATGTATGACCACTTCATGCTTTGATGTGGGTGCTGGAAATTCAGACTCAGGTCCTCATGATTGTGCAAGTGCTCTTATGCACTGAGCCATCTCCCCAACAGAGTGCTTCACATTTTTATTGAGTTCACTGAACTAGATCATCAAAACAGCAAAGACAAACTCGGCCAAGAAGCTCAAAACCTTCCATTTTAGAAACAAAGAATTCTCCAGCATTACTCTACATTTTACAAAGAGACAGCATTTCTTCCATAAAAGTCCAAGTTCCATGGCAAACAAGAGATTAACCCCTCTCACTGCTATTCCTACTCTTATTCTTCCATCTACCTTTGAGTCTCTTCTTATATTATGATATTCATTTAAAGTCTTTTATCTTTGGCTAGGAGATAACCTCAACAACCAATCAGGATATAACCAAGGGCAGTGCAGGAAGAGCAAAACTAAAAACAGCAACCCAAAATTCAGAACACTAAAAACCCTACAATATTCACCTGGAACCAGACCAGCCAAATCTTTCCCCATCCTAAAACTCAGGGAATATTGTGGAAGAAGGGGCAGCAAGATCGCAAGAGCCTAAAGATGGGGAGGACCAATGATATGCAAGATACTCCACTTAAGTCAGGGCTGCAGCAGTCAGGATATAGCCATAATGTGATCAAGACCTGACCTGCACAATGGCTGACATGTCAACAACCCCCCAGTCTAGCACGAATCACAAAGGAGAAGGCTTCAGGCAGTAGGATCCTTAGAGGCAAGGGTTAAACAGTCATAATAGAGTTCCCATAATAGAGGGCAGCCAAGAAGGGGCCCCCAAGCTATGCCACTAGTTCTGAACCCTCGCTAATGTAGACGACTCAGAGGGAAATTCGGCACCCACATAAACAGATGTTCTGGAGGAAGGGAGAAAGCAGGAAGCACCAAGAAAGGAGGAGGGAAGGAAAAAGTGTGAGAGGGAGCGGGGAGTGTAGAAAAGGGGAGGGAATGGAATGGGGGACAACAGGAGGGAAGAGAGGGAGGAGGAAAAAAAGAGGGGTACCTATTGAGCTTGTATAACTAGGCAAAAAAATGTAATAAAAAAGTCCAAGTTCCAAAGAGAGTACAAAGTCAACCACATGTCCCCAGTTTAGACTGTCACTGCAATAGTTAACCTTGACTATCAATTTAGGAGGATTTGGAATCACCAAGGAGACATTGTTTTTGAGTGTGTATGTGAAGATATTTCTAAAGAGTTTTAACTGAGAAGAGAGGACCCAAGCTGAATGTCAACCCACTTCCAAGGGATAGGGCCCCAGACAGAATAAACGTGAAAAAGCAAATGGCGTGCCAACATCTGTTCCTCTCTGCTTCCTGACTGCAGACGCAATGTGACCAGCTGCCTCTCCATCTTGTCACTAGAGTTAGGTTCATTATCAGGTCTTCCCCATCATGATGAACTGTACCCTCAGCAAGCCAACGTAAACCTTTCTTTGAGTTGTTTTTGTCAGGAACCTTGTTACAGCCATGGAATAAGTAACTAATGGAATAAGTAACTAATTCAATCACCAAATAAGCCCGATAAATTGGGCTTAAACACAGACTCCCATTCCTGCCTAGTCATGAGTGAAATCACAGTATGCCAGAAACCATTAGCGAATACTGCTTCTGGCAATGTGCTTCCATTTGAGGAGGTTTACCTCTTAGGCTACAGCTGAATGGTATTATAAACATATAATGCAACTCACGTGTGTAACATATAACTACATATCTAGTAGCCACATTTAAAAAACAAAAAAGGCTGAAATTAATTTCAACAGTATATTTTATTCATGTATTTTTTTAAAAAAATGTCATCTAGAGACATAATCAGCATTGGAAACTATTGACACACTTCACAATCTTTATTTGTTATGCCAAGTCCTTCAAATGTGTCCATCCTACTTAAACACATTTCAGTTCAAATAGCCTATACTTCCAGTGCTCAGTAGCTACAGGTGGCTACAGAACTGGATAGAGCAGAGTCAATCCAGGAAAGACCACCTATGTTATTTACTAATGATTGAGACAGTTCAACTTGGACCTGGCGAGATGACTCTGGGGTTAAGCTTTTGCCTCTCAAGAAAGTGGCTCCTGCTCTGGAAGGCAGAGCCTGGGAAACCCAGAGCAAAGCAATAAGGAGGCAGAGCAATCCAGGATGATTCTCAATGCCTCCTTTGGGTCTTCACAGGCACAGTGCCATCTTCTACTCAGAAACACACGCACATGCACACACACACACACACTTAAAAAAAAGACAACTCATCTCTGATGGATTTAAAACCCTAGAAAATAACTTGATGCAGCTTCTATTATATTTGCCCATAAAATAATACATATTGAGCACATTCTTGTTTTCAGCACTGAATCAAAAGTTTCATGCAGTTCAATTCCTGTGATGCTCACAAGAGCCCTATAAAGACACATTTCACACATGAGAAAACTGAGGCATAGAAAATAAATGAAGTTGCTTAAGGTCACACTTCAGGAAAGCAGTGCTGTTAGGATATCAGCTCAAGTGTCCTGATTCTAGAATGTAAACTAATTCAACAACGCGATTTTTTTAAAGTACAGGAAATAGATGGTAAAGAAATTTTAGTCTGACATAAAAATTTACCCATAAGATAAATAGGAAATATTTGAAAGACTGGAGCTGCAATCTAAGCCTGAGGTACAGAGAAAACAAATTAACCCACAAGGTAAGAAAAAGGAGTTGGTGAACAAATTCAAGGGATAAAACCAGAATTAACAATAAACTGAAAAGCTTTAGGTTAACAATTGATGATGAAGATGAAGACAATGATTATGATGATAAAAGCTGATGTTTTTGTGCTGCTCAAGAAGTAGAGGCAGGAGAAGCAGAAGTTCCAGCTCATCCTCAACTCCATAGCAAGTTCAAGGGTGGCCTGGGCTACATGAGGCCCTATACCAAAAATAAAACTAAACAAATCACAACTACAAAAAAACTGTTTTTGAAGTCACTATTATAGGCCAGAAATTTCTCAAAGTCAACACTTGATATCTGTCATAAAAGCTATCCTGTGCACTGAAGAATGCTCAGTAGCTAATGCCCATGGCCATTGCCCACTGCATGCCAATGATAGCCATCCATTCCCAAAAAGCACAATAAACAGGCTCTATTGGAGCCTGTTCTGTGGGTGTACAACTGAAGACAACGACTGCCTGCCTTTCTCAGAATTCACCAACAGTCAATAGTTCAGCAAAAAGGGTTTGAGCCCCATGGGTCCCTCCCCCAGTCCATGATTGACTGTTGACAGACCCCAGGCCCATTGTAGGCAGTCACTATTGCTATGAGATCATAACTGCCCTGGCTGTACCGTGCCTGGAAGATAGCATCTCACACCTCTATCTTCTAACTCTTATACGTTATCCGTCTCCTAGTGTGGGCCTCATAACAAAGACATAAAAGTAGGAAAAGGATTTGGTGGGATAGAGGAATAGGAGTAAGGGGTAGATAAAAGAGAGAAGGAACACAGTAAGCAAAATGTATCATATACAGGTATGAAATTGTCAAAGAACATGTTCTATGAAAGTTTTAAATGTTTCTAGAGGACTAGAACTATAGTTCAGTGGTAGAATGTTTGCCTAGCATGCATGAGGCCCTGGTTCAATACCCAGCACAACAGGCACATATGAGAGACTCTCCCTGGTTGGTGACAAAATTGTCCCAATCATGAACCACTAAACTAAATGTTTCATACACATTCTTCTTGGCAGTCCTACAGAACAGTATTAAATCTGCCTTCACTTTACAGATAAGAAAATTGAAGGTCTGGCTGGGAAAATCAAAGGACAGACAGTCCTTTCCCACTCTACCCACAGCTTTCCTCTCTGAGGATCTCCTATCACAACCATCCTTTACTTCCCCTTTCTGCCTCTGCTCTTTTAGCTTAAATACATGTTCACAGAGCCAATTGCTTTTGAGGAAACGCACAAGATGGGAATGAACAAATAAATGATCAAAGTCTGAATAGGAGTTTGTGAAGATAAAGACCTCATGCTTCTAATGCAAATATACAGCCAACTGTAATTAAAAACTGCTAAGTATTCCGTAATGAATTCAGCTATAAATATATTACCTGTGATATAAAATGGGAGGTGACTAAAAATACAAACCTCACACATAAAACAAAAGCTCAAACTGCTACTAGTTGTTAAGTTGATCTTGAAATCATGGGAAACCAAAGCTAATTATTATGTCCTGTCTTAGTATGTGAAAATTACTTATGATCTGCCTGTTAAACAATTTGGAATGGTCTTAAATGATAATTGACTATGAAACTAGGTCAATTTACACCTACAGTTCCTTTGAAACCACCAAAGATCTGGGGCAACCATAGACAAGCAAAAAAACATGCCCATGTGTGTCAGTTTCTTTCTATTTCCCAGCCATCGGTCCCCAAGGCCAAAACCAAGGAATGTAAGTCTAACTAAAAATAACTGATTAATAAGAAAGTGCTTTTAAAACATGGAAAGCTGTGCAGTATTTGATTTGACTATGTCAGGAAAATCCTATGACTCTCACACTTGTGATGCACCATTATTCCAATGTCGTTCATGAAGAATTTTTAAAGAAAAAAATGAAAAGTACCTTCTAAGCTACTTCATTATCATTATTTTTTAAAGCATTACATTATTTGCTTAATGCCTTTAGCCTATCACAATGAGGGAAGGCACATTTTCATTCACACCAATTTCCTTTCTAAAAAATGCTTTAGCCAACTGCAAGGAATAGATTCAATAGTAATTTTTCTTAGTGTCTTGAAGACAAAGAAGAAAAGAAAGGAGGAAAGAAGGAAGGAAACAAACCGATTTTTTTCTTGTTGTGACAAAAATATTCAACAAAAGCAGCTTAAAAAAGAAAGAATTTATTTTGGTTCAGTTTGAGTACAGTGTATAGAGTGCCACCTGATGAAAAGTGGTGCTTGGAAAGCCATCCTGACAAAGGGATTTCACATTATTAGAGAAATTTCACACAAACATATGAGAACAGTAAAATTATTAATTCTTGGTAAAAGAAAAAGTGCAAAACGTTGGTCTGGTGCACTGATGCTTTTGGATTCCCTCCTTGATCTTAGACAAGGGACCAAAGTTGGGTGGATTTTCACATATATGAGAGATTCATAAAACACGGTCTCTCGGGCCAGAAACGTAACTCTTCGAAAAGCTGATTTGTCCTGACATTACAGACTGGTTATTGAGTATGTTCTGGAAGCTGGGAAAGCTCTCTCATTTCCCTCTCTCTTCTTCCACTAATCACATGTCCTGCACCCAAGCTTGTGACCTGACCACCAGCTCCTGTTTTATATTCCTGTATAAAAATAAAATTTCAGGAAATGGGCACTAGGAGACTACTGTTCTCTCAACAAAAGACTGTGACTTCCCCCCATTTGTTCATTCCCTTCCCCAATCATCCCCTCCCTTTCTTACATATCTTATCTCATGCAAATTATTTCCCTTCATCATCTGCATTTTCCTCTGCCCTAAAAATTTATCTGTGAGCATAACATGCTTTGAGATGATTTTTACTGATATAAAGTTAGAAAAAAAATGGATGAGCATTTTATAAATTTAGACAGTTTGCCATGGTGAGGAAGATATGGGAGTGAGAGAGGCTCTTGAGTGGTATCAGGAGCATGAGGTATCCACAGTCAAGAAACAGCTAGATGAATGGTGATGCTCACCTCATTTCCTCTTTTTTTTTTTTAAATTTAGTCCTAGCCCATGGGACAGTACTCCCAATTCAAGATGCATCTCCAGAAGTGTCTTCAAAGACACGCCCAGACATGTATCTCCCAGGCGATTCAAACACAATCAAACTGACAGTGAAGATTTTGTTTAAGAAGTTAAAGCAGGGATTTTATTGAAAATGAGAAAAAAGGGAAGAAACTCTTGGAGTGGAAGGCAAGAAGAAGCCAGATGGGAGCGCATTAGAGCAGAGAAGGGAGCTTAAGGTCCGAGGGAACAAGGAGGGCTGTCACAAGCACATGGCTAAGTGAGGACAAAGCCACCATGGCAAGACCACATGACCAGAACAGCAGGAAAAAGGGAGCTGATATGGAGATTAACAGGAAGAAATGGAATAGAAAAGGAGGGCCAGAAAGGAAGGTGGAAAGCTATGAAGTTCATAAGGATCTTAGATGTTCTCTGGCCAGAATAGTCTTAAGTTGAAACTTTCGTACCAACTCAGACTGCCATCCTTCTATGGTTTGAAATTAATGCCACAAAACTCGTATGTTGAAAACCTATCTAATCACTCATGTGACGCTGTTAGAAGTAGACCCTCTGTTGCATAACTAGATCAAGAACTCACAGCTGTCATAAATGGGGCTACTGTCCCTTCCATCTTGTGAGGACCTCAAAGACATCAAACCACACCTCCAATATGTGACAGGAAAGAGCACTAGCCAATCAAGCACTTCTCCTTCTAAGTCGGTTCATGTTATCAGACTCCAAAACAAAGAATCTAGGTGATTCTTAATCAATAGCACTGTCTGTGACCACAAAAATCCAATGTCCTACATAAACCACCAGCCAGCATTAGCAAAAAATAATTTCCTTGTCCTGTATACCTAAATACACCAGGTTAGAGCAACTAGCGAGTGAAAACTGAATATTACATGATCTTTTAAAAGACTTTAAAGGTCATACAGCCCCTTTGAATAACTAATATCATACTGAAATTCAAAAAAAATCCCTATTTCCAAATGGGGAACTCACTACATTTAAATATAAACATAAACATTCTTTTTAAATGGTCTGCTTTCCTCAGCTGCATTTATTAATTTATTTGGGTTCCTTTTAAAAAGGATCTGTGAAGGAACCAAGGCTACTAGACTCCAATGAATGAATCAGCCATAAATAGCAGCCAGAGCAGCCTTAACTACAGAGTAAAACCTGAGATACCCTGGTTTCTGAAGCATCTGCTATAAACCTAGATCGTTTCAAGAGGAAAGCATTATGAATTAATGATGGACACACAATTCTAACATTCCTTCACTTCTAGAAGAATAAAGAAATAATTAAAATGTTGGTTTATAATGAATACAACAGATGACCCAAATATAACTCCATAAAAGTTACAGATCCATTGGAAATAATTAGGGAAACACTTAACCACATGCTTTCAGGCATACAGTGGAGCCCAGATTACTTGGTAGGAGAAAGTCAGAAAGGATTCAAAATTCAACCATAGGGACTAATAAGATGTTGACCTCAATACATCCTATGTGAAATTAAATATTATCAGTAACAGCTAAACCAAGTAATATCCTAAATAACTCAGATTCTTTTGACCTTTGCTCTTAATGTGATGGTAATACAAATTGGTTCTGATTATACTTTTTCTTCCCTTAGCTATTTTGTTAGGAAGAATTAGATCATAAAATTATTTCCAGAGCTTCCTAACCCTGAGAAGACAGTGAATGTTTTATCTTACTAGGAATCACTGTCAAAATAAGGACCTATGGTCTATCACCAATAATGAGACTTGAAGAATATTAGGATATATGAAAGTATGATATTTAAAATTGTCAAAAATATGCTATAGTGAAATAGCAACTATATAAGTCACTAGTCTTTAAGATATATATATATATATTAAATAAGTTACATTCAAAATTTAACTGTAGTACGAATAGAATGTAGACACCTGAAGTGTTGGATTAACTTCAAAACTGGAAAACACTATAAACTGAAATAATTTCTAATTACTGTGAAAGTATCTTACTTATCATTTTGTTATTATTTTTACATAGGATCTGAGATCTGAACTCAGGACCTTCTGCTCGTGAGGCCAAGGGTTAACTCCTGAATCATTTCTCCAACACTA
This sequence comes from Typhlomys cinereus, assembly GCA_023101885.1. Taxonomy (NCBI): domain Eukaryota; kingdom Metazoa; phylum Chordata; class Mammalia; order Rodentia; family Platacanthomyidae; genus Typhlomys; species Typhlomys cinereus. The sequence continues at coordinate 361,602 of JALPQD010000693.1, read as the reverse complement.
TCTTGTCATTATTAAAGAGACATACTAAAAAAAAAAAACCTCTGTTATAAATTTCAGCAGTTTGGGCCCTGTATAATTCTTCTCAGTCCTCAAGAAATCTCATAGCAGTTTGGGTGTTCTCGATTTCTCTTTGACTTGTACAATGCAAAATCATTTTTAAAATCTTCTGAAACAAGCATGACAATGAATAAGCCAAGGACTAGTCTGAAGATTTCCTCCCCGCCGTTCCTCCTTGTCTTTCTGACTATTCAAATTCTCTGCTCTTTGTGTCTATGAAACCAGGGATTAGGTCAAGCAGGTGCAAGACTATGACATTTCACCATGACAACACTGTCACTTTTCTTTTCTTTCTTTTTTTTTTTTTTGCTAATACATCTAAAACCTTGGACTGACTTTAAAAAGGGTAAGGTTTCAAAACCTGTCTGGCTGAGATCTTTCTCACCACCTTAACAGAGGTAAGGGTAATCAAATTCCATTTCAAAGAAGAATATCATCTACCTCTGTCACCTCTTCCTCTTACAAGGCGAGCCTTGCAAGAAGTATGTGACCCAGACATCAATGCTAAAGAGACATGATTGGATAAGGAGACAAAGCAAGTCCCACATCACCATCTCTAGCTCTCATTTTCAACAATGACCCTTGTCTGTGACCAGAATAATTTAGTGTGTGGTGAAAGCTGGAATTAGCTGAGGAATATCTTTTTAGATATTTTTATGGTCACAATTCTCACAGGTAATTCCTTTATATTCTATTTTTAAATTCTAATGGTCTTCCATTATGTCCTCCTCTTATGATCATTCCATTTAGATAAGGTCTTTCTGATATCATTTTGCATATACAAATACAAACCATCACTTTCACAATGAATACTTGTGGAGCACCTCATAAACTAAGGAACTATGTGTAGCACAGAGATACAGTGATGTTCATGGCCTTTCTGATATCATTTTGCATATACAAACACAAACCATCACTTTCACAATGAATACTTGTGGAGCACCTCATAAACTAAGGAACTATGTGTAGCACAGAGATACAGTGATGTTCATGCCCTTACACAGACTCTTCCTTCATAAAGGTTGAAGTCAACACTTCCTAGGCAACTTCAAGTGCCACCTCTCCCAGGAAGCCTTCTATTGAGTCACTTCCTTATGTTACATGTTCATAGTATTCCATCCAAATATACTTTTGGCCTGTAATATTTTCTTTGTATGCCATTCACATAAACATCTAATCTTTCCTGTACCACAAGAAGTTTAAGCCTCCATTCATTCTTTAACTCCCCATTCAATAACTTGTTTAATTGAATAAAATACAAAAATAAGCAGGAATCTATCGACCTTTAAACTCAAATATTAATTATATTTCTAGACTGTAAAGAAGAATTACAAAAAGAGAATTTTATGAGAATTAGGGTAATCAGAGAATTAGGAAACAGAGTACAAAGAAATACAATGCATCTTTCTAGTACTCTTATAGGAACTCATGCTTATAAGAATGAACAAAGAATAGTTGACTCAAACATGGAGAAAAGAGTCAGGGAGATGGTTCATTCCCAAGTGCCTGCCACGTAAACATGCAGGCCTGAGCTTGGATCCCAAGCACTTACATGTAGCTATCCCAAGGTATCTATAAACATAGAGTAATGAGGCTGAAAGAGGCTGTTTCATAGGTGGATCCTCAATGCTCACTGGCCATACAGTCTAAACAATTGTGGGCTCTGGTCTCAAGAAGAAACCATGTCTCGAAATAAAAGGTGGGACCATTGAGCTATATAGCTCAGAAGGAGAGTACTTGCATAGCATGTATGAGACCCTAGATTAAATCCCCAGCATTGCCAGTTTAAAAACAAAAAAAAAGAACTTTGTCTTGGATAGTTCAATGGGTCATGTGTGTGTGTGTGTGTGTGTGTGTGTGTGTGTGTGTGTGTGTGTGTGCGCTTCATGAAGCATGGAAGAAAACACTTCATACTGACCTCTGGTTATACCCTACACATACATACACAATGCAAGCATACATACACCTCACACACATATACACAGACATGCAGACACACAAAAAACGGGGAAAAGACATTAAGTTGAAAGTACTGATCACAAAGGGAATCTATTAGATTGAGAGGAAGGAAACATCAAATTCAGGAGAAACTTCTCATCAACTGACAATGAAACAAGTTATATACTTCATAGGAAAAGTAAGATACTGAAGAAAACTAGATCTTGCTGTGGAAAAAAAATCCGCAGTCTTTTAAAAACCAACCATCAGGGGCATAGAAGGAACATGACTGAAGAGTGCCCACAATCCCCACAGCTACAGGCATATGATTCAGAGTTCAGAGACAATGGCATGAGAATGAGAAAAACCATCTGAAACGATCCCATATGCAACAGTAGGCAAGGTCCACATGTGACCCCATTAGTTCCACCATGGGAGGTCATGAGGGATGCACCACAGAAGGAACAATGCCCCAGAAAGGAGACTAGACATTAGGGGAAAATTGGTGATCTCAGGAGAGCTAGCCTGTTCTTTTCCAGCTAACTTCAGTTACAGCTGACAGAGGTGTGAGTCATGTTACTGTCTGGTCTCATTATTTCACTCTATCTACCCTTTGATTCTGCTGCTCTAGAGGAAATTCCCAAAATCAAGAAAGCATGGCAGAAAATCTATAGACATCATTTTCTGGGCAAAGAAAGGTTCTCAAATCTTCAGCCTTCTTTAAGAACCCTATAGAAATCTACCCTGACATCATCTAGAAAAATTAGGCCTTCCTGCTGGGTGCCAAGAACAGGAACTTAGCAATGGCAACTAGTAACACCAACATTAAGTCTAATTTTACAAAGGTTGTTTAGTTGTGGTGATTAGATGTATAGCTAACTCTGGAAAAGAGCCTAAAATAGGACTAATATTTTAACAATGAAAAATCATCTCTTAACAACTTTTCTACATTCTAAGTCAGTGACAGCTGAGAAAACACATGACCAAGCTGAACTTGAGTGTGAAATGATGTCTTCTTACAAAGAAAAGTACAGCCCTTCTCTCGCAGTCTCTCACAACAAAATGCCTCCGTGAGTAACCATTTTTTAATTAGCTTTTTCTTCAACTTTTCCATCAAGCATATTTTACCCTGCACAAAAGACCTACCACTCAACTTCTTGGAAATTCTCCCACAGAATTTTGGGGGGAATTACAACCAACTAAATACCAGGTTTCTAACAATGTTCTTATTTCTATGCCAAAAATAGAATTCTGTTATTTTCTTCTCAAAGCTTGCTTTTTAAATTAAACTAATTCTAGGTCATTTCTCATACCACCCACCTAAGTAAGTGAGTGATAAGAATGTTACAAGGTATTCTAACAGTGGAAAGCAACAAAAGTTAGCAAGTGGTAGTGACTGCCTGCCTAATACCTTTGAGTTCAGAATGTTTCTAAAGCTGAATGATTCTAAACTATGCTGAGTGGAAAAGTCTCATGATTGACTAGTGATTTCTGACATAAAAGCAAAACAGAGTGACAGAATGCTGGCTGTCATCCAAAAAATCTGCCAGCATACTAGCTGGAAGTAAGGAAAGAGCTAAAACCCATTTTCACCAATGTGTAGATTCTTAAGCTTGGTTTTGTTAAAGACAAACTAATTCATACATCATAAAACCAAGAGTTCACTAACCTAGCTATTGAAGAGGATGAATTCGGGTGTGTCATATCCAGAATTGGCAGGAAGTACTAATAAAAACCCCACTTTAGGTTAAAGCAGCTCACTCACTAAGGTTGTACTGACAGCCTAATAGAGCTGTGGCAATGTGCACTGGAAAGAAATGCACTGAATTTAGAGCATCTGCTCTGGTTTCCAAATGTGACTCATACTGTGTCAGAGTGAGTCCCTGAGCTTTATCAGTTGGAAGAGGTAATGACTCCTGCACTCATCTCCAAGGCTGTATGGGGGATTGAAATGAGAACTCAGGTGGCACGTTCAGAGTATATTATCTTGAATATCTTCAGTCTCACACATGGGAGATGTTACAAAAAGACATCATAAAAAGTTTCCTCATACCAACATTAAAAATTATTCTACACCGAAAGACTGTCATAAGGAGCAGTAGGCTGAGCTTCCCCTTGTGCCCCAGAATGAGGCCAGTGTTGCTCCATCTAAGTTGCCTGGTCACAGCTTTCAGTAGGTGCCACTGACAATGCCCCTTCTCAATGACAAGATGAAAGCAAAAGTAAAGCGGTGACTGTGGTTCAGGCCATGACCAAGGAGCAGGCCACAACACAGGTGCAGTCACACCCCCGAAGTCACAGCTCCTGTGCTGGGGGAGGGGGGGAGCCACCCTCACCCGCTTCCTCCCTACACCACACCATGGTTGACCAGTTACTGAAGAACAGACAGATGGATTCAAGAATGCACTCTCTCTAGTCAATAAAAACAGCATTGGCACCATCACGACAAAGGAACCTGAGATTGTGATGAAGTCACTGGGCCAAAACACAACAGAGGCTGAACTGAAGTATATGATTGAAGACGTGGATGCAGATGAGAACAGCACCAGAATTCTCAGAATTTCTGACTATAATGGTTAAGAAAATGATACAAATGGTAAAGAAATCCACAAGGCCTTGCAAGTCTTAGACAAAGCTATAGTACATTATGACAAACTGAGGAAAAAGCTACCATATGAAAAAGGAATTAGATGAAGGAGGAGGACATTCTGATGGAGACCAACAAGTCAATTGGGAAGAATTCATACAGATGATGACTGCAAAATGAGTACCGACTTTCAACTAATTTCTCCTCTGGAAGAATCAAATTGAATCTTTTACTTGCCTCTTGCAAAAAAAAAAAAAAAAAAAGGAAAAAAGAAAAGAAAAAGAAAAAAAGGAAAAGGTTCATCATTTTCTTTCTCTTTCTATATAGCAAAATTGAAAATAAAAAATACCTTCTGTCCACATATATAATGTGCATCATAAATTGTTGGTACTGCTCTCTAAAGACCAAGCTACACATCAGTTTTGCAATATAAATGCAAAATAAATGCTTAATATACAAAAGTATTTAGTAGACTCCTTAAAATTTTGTTTGCTAATGATTAATATACTGTTTTGCTGGCAAGTTTTTCATGCATGCAGCTTCATGATTAACCCAGTCAGGCATCTGCATTAAAATGAAAAAACGAAAAAACAAATTCAAAAGCTATTCAAGTAAGTTCTAGTTCAACTTGTTATTATAAACTGGTAACAGCCAGTGTACAAAAAACAAACACATTTAAAATTTGTTTAGCTCAAAATGATATGAAGGAGAAAGTTGAGGCACAGTAACTTCCCTTGTAACTTCCACATGCTTGGACCCATGGTGGCAATGACATATCTAGGGCACCCAAGGATGTTGGTTTGCTGCTGTGTGCACTGTGCCAGAGTAAATCAGCTATCAGACTATCACCAATCACACAAGTTTTATAAGAAATCTTTACCAACAGAGCATCTTTGAGCTCTGTTTTTAAAATCTTCTAAGTGATGACTTGGAGTCAACAGAGCAGGCTATGGCTGTGGAATTCAACACAACCATCAACATGCTGCTCCCAAAATTACAACTATGTCCATTTCAGGCTGCAAATACTAGACCTTTTTTTCTTCAAAAAAAGACCATAAATTTTGTTTTGTTGTGTGTGTGTGTGTGTGTGTGTGTGTGTGTGTGTGTGAAAGGGCACTATGTATCTATACAGAGGCGAAGGTGACATCAAAAATCATTCTGGATTGCTTCTAGGCTCTGTCATCCAGAGCCAGAAGTACAGGCCATGGTCATTTCTGCCTAGCATTTTTACAAGGGATCTGGGATTCAAACTCAGGACCCTGCTTGTGAGACAGAGTCTTAACTCCTTAGTTATTTCTCTAACTCAGACCATAAATTTAAAAAAAAAATGTTAGTGATTAACTGTATTCTAGAATTTATACTTTGTTAATCGCTCAGTGACAGAAGACCATCATGTCAGCTGTGTGGTACTGCTCCATTTCCAACTTAGGACCAAGGGAAATGAGAAAAGAACAGTCAAGAGAATAGGAGGTGTGGCCCACAGCGAAAGCTGCAGCTTGATTCTAAAGACCATGTCTGTACTATCCAACATGAGTATCAGCAACTCAAGTAGGGAGATAAACTATGACAGCAAAATGATGGTCCATTAATCTCTGTCATTACTTGGAAAGGAATTCCATAACATGTATTTCAGTTATGGAGATAGAAATGAAGATTTCATATAACTGGGAGTGTGTTAATAAGGTGACCATGCATAGGAATAGGTCAATAATGAGATTAAGGAGACCATCTTTCCAGGGAGGGAAATATGTACTTAAAATAAATAATCTTTAATTTGCCAAATTAATTAAAATTCATCTGTAGGCTTTAGAAAATATTTTTAAAAACCTTACCTGTCTCCTGGTCATAATATCCCAGATTCTCTCTGGTATGAGATTAATTTTCCATGCTATGGTTGCTATTCAATTTTGAGTCAAACAAAATATTTACGTTGTGCCTACTGTGTACAAAGCATGAGACAGCAGACAACAAGCTGCACTAAATACCCAGATAAACATATTAAAATCATGTGGCACAAGTAATAGCAAAGACGTTATCCTCCCTTAGATAAAGGTCAAGAAGCACCTCAAATACACAAGTGATTTTAAAGGAACAGTTTTAATGAAATATTTCAAAAATGAGGATTATTAAGACACAAGTGGATCTATCCAAGTAAGTATATATATATGCTCAAACTTGGATACCTCTGAAACGTTAAGCTTCACCACAAGTTTTATTTCCTTCACAATGTTTGCTATCCCTAAGATATGGAGTCTCAATCCTGAACCAATTCATTCTCATAGAATATTTATTTCAACATGATAGTTGCTCCCAGTGAAAACATCTTCTGTGTCTCCTTCAGGAGTTTGCACATGACAGTTAAGAAAGAAAAGTGCTGTATCAGAGCACAATGGCTCAGTATTCCTGCTTCTGTAACTAGGTGAAATGATCCACGTTGACTTCTAGATTGAGCTTCATTTTGTCCACATGAACCAGGACCCATTAATTTCTCTCTGTTTTTTCCTTCGCCCATCATACTCTCATACACCATAGGAAAAGGTTCTCTTTCAAGGCAAACCCTCAGACTGATAAGGAGTTAAGTAGCTTTCAGTTAGAATAAATAAATCCTTGAATATTTCTCAAAGTGTCATTGGGAGACATGATTTTCACAGAGTACAACAGAAAATGGCTTCCAGTGAGGGCAAGGTCGATTGCATCAAAGGGTCTCAAGCAAGCAAAGACTTTACAATTCTCACCCTTTTCTCTAGTGTCTTCCATGGGCTTTGAAATATTAGGACAGAAAAATAAAATCCAAATCCACTACAACAACCTAGGAAGTCCAACCTGATTTTGGCTACCACCAACCTTCATTTTCTCACCTAAAATTGCCTCCCTTCAGTTTGTTCTGTCCCACAACTTCCTTCCAATATTTTCCACTCATTACTTTCACCTGCAAAATATTCAAACTTGCTATTCCTTATGCTAGGATGCTCTGGATTCCCATCCCTCCTTACCTAGTAGCCTTAGCCACTGTTATATCTATCACACCTGAAAGTTACTCTCTTAGGAGAGTCTTCCTTGACTCCTTTACAATAAGGGGCTCAGTTATATGCTCTGATGGATCCCCCAACACTTCTTCTCATACCACTTAACACGATTTACAAGTCCTCATTTATATAGCTATTTATGAGTCATCATGCCAGGCTATTAACTCTTGAAAACAAGAGTCAAATATGTCATTTTTCACCTCATAGAGAGAACTTAGAAACGTGTGAATGAATGAATGAACTGAACTGAGTAGTAAAGATGTTCTCTACCCCATGAGCTTTCTCTTTTAATTCCTTCCTGAAGGCTGAAGAGATGACTCAGGGGTTAAGACTCTGTCTTGCAAGCAGAAGGTCCTGGGTTAGGATGCCAGATTCCATGTTTAAAAAAAAAAATGCCAGGAGGAAATATGGTGGCAGCTTGCACTTCCAGCCTTGGTGGGTAGAGCCTGGGAAATCCAGGGCGAGGCAAAAAGGAGATACAAGCAATCCCGGATGATTCCCTTGGTCCAACACTGGGACACACAGTGCCCTCTGCTGCATACACACACACACACACACACACACAAATTAAATTTTTTAAAAAATCCTCCCTGAATAAAGCATCAGTCAATCAACTGAAAGTCCAGGATCAACAAGTAACCCACTACAACAAACCTTAGTAAAGCCAAGAAAACAGAGCACAAATCTTAAGGGACCACCACTTAATCAGCAAACCACTTGGACATGACCTTCAAGGTCTGAGGTGCAGTCCAACAATAAAAGGAAATATAACTGTCTTTTATTTCCTCATAATTTCATTCCATTTAAGACTTCTGATGTGGATTCCAGTTCACTGCCTTAGACAGGTAGAGAATTTTCTCTAACAGTTATAAGGTGTAAATGAGAAATTCTCATGAGATCCATTCACTTCTCAGTGGTCAGAGCACATCTATGGCAAGATTTCTTATTTACTAAAACAGAAATAAAAACAGTTATGTTTTTCATAAGAATATGGCAGAAGGCAAAAAATAAGAATTTTCAGCTAACCCTCCAGAATAAAACTAAGATCTCAAATTATAAAGACTATTTTTCTTATTGAAAATTCAGCATAAACTCTAGCACTATTAATATTGCAAATAAAACCTTCAGTAAAACTATGTCAGAGGCAATTCTAGAGAACCAAAACTATTTTACAACTAGGATACAAGAAATCACTACACAGTATTCTCTGAGATAATTCTAACCTGACTTGTTACTATCTCCAAGCTCTGAAAAGCCATAAAAACAAGAAGATATAAATTTACACAACTGAATAATTAAAAGACAATCTGGTTAAAAATGGGCAAAAGACTGAATAAACATGTCTTTAAGAAAGCTATAGAAAGAGCTAATAACCACACAGAAAGATGTTCAACACTATCAGGTAAATGGAAATCAAAACTTCCTACTATCCACAAATGTGACCACAGGTCAGAAGATAGGTAAGTAGCTTCCCTGTTTATTTCCATGCCCACTTCTTTCTTTACAGTGTATTAAATAAACCTGCTTTCTTCAAAATAAAAAGTCAGATAACAATAAGGTTTGCAAGGGATACAAAAATTCTGGAAACCTCATACATTGACAGAATATAAAATGGTAATGCAATACCTTTGGGAAACAGAATCTTCAAAGGTCAAAAGTAAACATAATATATGACCCTGCAATTTCAATTCTACCAGATTAATATTCACAGTAGTATTACTCACAATAGCAAAAAATAGAAGCAATGCAAATATCAACTGATGAGTGGGTAAATAAAATATAGAACAGCCTACAATGGAATATTATTGAGCAATACAAGGAATAAAGATTGGATAAGTGTTATTAACAAATATAGAAAACATATTAAGTGAAACAAGCCTCAAGGGCTGGAGATGTTGCTCAATTAATACAGTGGTTGCCCAGAACAAACTAAATTCTGGGTGTGATCCTCAGCACTAGCTAAAACCAAACATAAGAGCACACACCTATAATCCCAGAATTTAGAAGGCAGATCAGAAGTTCAAGGTCATCCTCAGTTACACAGCAAGTTTAAGGTTAGCCTGGGACACATGAGATCCTTTCTCAAAACCAGAGAAGGGGAAAAATGAGGACCAGTGAGATGGTTCTGAATTCAATCCCTGGCACGCATAAAAACCAGATGCAGTGGCTCACATCTGTAATCCCAGCACTTCTACACTGAGATAGAAGGTGAAATGATAATCACGTGGAAATTCACAGGCCAGCTAGCCTGGAGAACACAGAGAAATAGAACCAAACAGTGAGATTCAGCATCAACAAAGTGGAAGGAGAGAACCAACTCTCAAAAGCAGTCCACTGGCTACTATGCATATGGTATGGCATTTGTATACACAGAGAGAGAGAAAGAGAGAGAGGGATGGGTGAGGGAGAGAGAGGGGGAGAGGGAGAGATTCACATACTACTAAAAATGCTAATAGAAAAATAAAAATTAAGAAATAGCACAAAAATTTATACTCTTTCATGTTTCCATTTATATGAAATGGCCAGACTAAGTAAATCTATACGAACAGGAAATCATTACCTGTACACAGGCATTTGGGAGAAATGGTAATCTTTGCTACTAGATATGAGTTTATTTTTAAAGTAATAGCATAGTCTAAAATTGTAATAGTAACTGACCACTCCTTTGAATGTATTACAAAGTATTGAACTGTATATTGTAAGTTGCTTGATATGTATATTGTATCTCATAAAATTATTACTAAAAAATTTTCAGAATCAAAGGTATAAAAACCATAGCATTTCAATGTATTATTTAGAGTCATGTCATTAATGTTGTCTTGGATTCACTCTTCAACTGTTTTTCTTTGTTATTTATTTTGGTTTCTGTTTTCTTGCAGGGCCTTAAGTACACTTGACAAATCCTATACCACTGAGCTACTTCACACTCCAACAATGAGCCATCCCCAGCCTCAGTCTTTAAATGTTACAGAAGACAATGGAGCTTCTTTTGTCTCAAGAAATTACCCAATTGGAGATTGCGGTATCTAAATTAGGTATTCACCAGTGTTTCCTGGAACACCTCATTTAAGGTACAGAGTTCACTCTCTTTACATGAATGCATAATTCACCAAGGAATCTCTAATGGAGTGCTAAACTAATAAGCTTATGAGGAAGTAAAGAACTGAAATAAGATTTGTAGTCCAGGGTCCAGGATTGGGCAGTCTATGGTCAACAAGAATTCACCCTCACTGTGGTCAGTAAAGTTTCACCCTCACTGTTATGGAAACAGAAATTTGTGTAATCACTTAGAAGGCAGCTGCCAAAAGCAATCAAAATTTTACATGTTCATACCCTTTTACCTAGAAATTCTCTTCTAAAATCTTATTTTCTGAAAATGCATCCTCAGCTGGGTAATTGTTTGTAAATCTGAAAAAAACTGGAAACAAACCATATATCCATGATAAGGGATTGGTTAAAATAAAATACTGTCTACTCAAGAGACTATTTGTTAAAAAAATGTTTTTCTAAGTGAGTGATCTAATATGTGCTCACATAAAAAAGTGTCTCAAATATATACTAACTAAAAAAGGTAAAAATTAATATTAACATACATTTATAGGCAAATAAAAAGAATATAGTCCAAATTTAATAACAATTATGAAAGTAATGGGATTTCTATTTTCTACACTAAATATTTCTTTCAACATTTTTAGTTATTTTTCTAGTTTTACAAGCATATTAGTACTTATCCTTGCTTCCTTCTCTACCCCCTCGCTCCCATTTGCCTTCCTTCCCTTCATCAATCCATTACACTCCCTCCTGCTCTCCTGCCTGTCTGTTTCTATGGACCTCAGGGTTTCCTCTGCCTTGTCTACTGTAGTGGGAATTCAGGCTTCTTGTAGCATGCAAAGTTGCTTCTTTTCAGGCTTCCACCAATAAGGACATTTCCTTTCACTCATCCAGCTTCAGTTTTCACTGTGTTATTATGGCTCTTGAATACCTCAATAGTCTCTGGGGGCATGGTGGCATGTCATTCATTATGCAGGTCTGGTAAGGACAAGTCTCACTGCAGTGAGTTCCTAGATGCAACAGTCCTGCTTTGAATGGGACATCTTGTCCAATGGTGAATCTTCCCATCTCTAGATTCAGATCAGTTCCAGTTGATTCTTCTCTTGCTTCCCCAAGGTTGGCCTGATTCTGGGTGAGCATTGCTAGGTTGCCAGTACTTTGCATTATGACTGGCCGTTTTTATCCAGTTCACTGTTCCTCTACTGCCTTAGGCTGAATCCTGTCAGGGTGTTGAGATCTTCTACCTCTGTTGTAAAAGATGATAGGCAGAGTATTAAGTGTTCTTCAAATCTACGGGTATAATAGCTATTTATAGAGCACTGTACTGCTTTCCTACCTAGGTTCATTGGCTAGTTCATTTTGCCCTAATGATCTATTTCCTTCCCTTTTTTAGGTTCTTGTTCTAGTTAATAGTAACAGAAATGTGTACATTCTGACAAGTGGGTCATGAGCTCAATCAGAAAGCTGTTGGTTGTCTTCTTGATACTCATGCCAATATTACACTGGTGGCCACCTGGTGTCATGGTGATTTTTATTGCAACTTGCAGAGCTCATGAGTTGACAAGGCCTGTGATTATTCCTTGGTACTGTGTAAACTATCCAGCAAGGAGAAAGTTCTCAGATCAGTTCCAATTGATATATTTTGCCCAAGTTGTGATCCATATGTGCTGCATCTTCAGTAATAAGGTCTTACTGAGAGTTTTTTGGAGAACAGCCAAGAGCAATGGCAAAAGCCTATAATGTTGGGGAGGGGTCTTTGAAACCTCTCTGACCAACATTGTATCAGGAAGTGTCACATTCCTGTTACTTCTAGTATAGTTTTGTCACTGGGATCTAAGTGGATCAGCTCAGGGCTTTTTTTTTTTCCTTGTTTTTCTCTCTGTGCTCCTTTACATAGGGACTGACCATTCTTGTTCCTTTCTTTAAAAGACATATTACTAGCATAGGAGGTTCTTTTGGTCTTTCAATGTTTAATGTTCTTCCAACAAGCAGGCAAAAAAAATTTTTTTGAAAGAATTGCTCCTGAGGACTGAGGAGATTGCTCAGTGGTTAAAACCTTTGTCTCACAAGCAAAAGGATGGATATCATCTTTGGGCCTCCACAGACACACAAACATATGCTCGTTTGTATACATACCTGTGCACGCATGCGCGCGCGCGCGCACACACACACACACACACACACACACACACACACACAAGAATTGCTCCTCCCCTTTTTCTTTCTTTTGACTTAGTGGGAAAAGGGGATATGGAGAACACAAAGATGAAGGCAGAAATCAAAACTGGTTTCTCTCCCACGCTTCCCTTTCTACTCTCTAGCTTATCTCTGTCCTGCTTAGTTTGGTTTAGATTTGTTTTGTTTTATTAATTACATCCTACTTCAAACTGGTGTTCAGTTCTCCAGTGTTGCAGTTCATCTTCATGATAGCTGATAAATGACCATCACACAGCTTAAGGGAACAAAGAGTTTACTTTCTTACAACAGTCCAGTTACAGTTCTCAGTCCAGCTCAACAGGAGAGCACGAACCAACTGAGGGAACTGGCCACCATCACTGCATAACGGCTGAGAGATGGACAAAACCTTACTTGCCAAACCAGCATGTCTGGCCAAGTGAACAGAAGGATGCCAACTCTCTCAACCAGCTCTCTGTGATTTATCCAGGGCCTAATCCCACCCACCATGGGCTGGGTCTTCCCCATGAGTTAGACAATCTTCTTCTGGTTTGCTTAACTCAATCATCAACTCTCTACAATTGTGCCCAGAGCTCAAACCCTCAACAGTCAAGTTGACACCTGTGCTTAACTATGACATCCAGTCTTTACACTCCTCTTGAAGCATAAACTTCTAAAGGACAAAGAACTCATCTTATCTCCAAAACACAAATGCACAAACCTTTTTCTTTTAAAACTTTTTCCTTTTATGATCCCTATTTGTCCAAGAAATTTTTATCAGTCTCGGACATGCAGGTATATAAAATATATGTGTGTGTGTATATATATGTATGTATATCAAAATTTTATTTTAAAACACTTTTTATACATATAATTGTATTGATCATTAAAAATAAAAGTAAATCTGCATACACATAAGATAACTATGCTTATTTATTTTCATAGAATGTATTACATCTTGCCCAAATATTTGACACTTCAGGATATAGAGCATCTTCAACGTTTTTCAATTGTTTGATTTTATAATTATCAATACTGAGAATTCTGATTCACATAAATACATAAAACAAAACTGGCATAAGTGCATTTTAAGACCATTTCAGAAATTATTGGAAATTCTGTCCTAAATCTCAAGCCAAAAATTCACTTAATAACTATTTCATAAAAATCAAGTAAACAGTAAGGAAGTACAGCAAACCAGGATGATTTCTTGATGTCACCCTTGCACCCACACAGGAATACATACTCAAGTGTTCTCTTATACATGCACATGCACATGGGCACACACGCATGCACGCACGCGCACACACACACACACACACACACACACTCATGCATACAGAGAGACAGAGAGAGAAAAACAGACATAGTTTAGGACTGGGGATACAGTCCAATGGGTAAATAGCTTTATGGTGCAAAGGCATGAGAACCTGACTTTGAATCCCCAGCACCACAATAATTTTGGCACAGTGGCACGTATCAGACTCCAATGCTGAGGGATGGCAAAGTGGTTCATGTATGACTACAGTGCTAAGGGATGGTGACAAGCAGATCTTGGGACTTGCCAGTCAATCTAGACAAAACAGTGAGGTCCATATTCAGTGAGAGACCTTGTCTCAAAAAATAAGGTAAAGGGTATTGGGGACAGCTCAGCAGCTAAAGTGCTTGAATTCAGAGTAAGAGCACTGTAGTTCAGATTCCCAAATCTCATGTAAAAGCCAAGTAGATGTGGAGTCCCACCTGTAAGACCAGTCTTAGAAGGGAGGCAGGGGATCCCCAAAGCAGATGGCTAATGAAAGTAGCCTTACCAGTAAACTCAGGGTTTGACTTAGAGAACCTGCCTCAAAGAATAAAGTGAGAGAGCACTCCAACACCAGCCTCTGAATGTATGTGTGCGTACATGCAAACATCTATACACACATGAGAATGGGAGAAATAAGATAGAAAATAGTAGAGGAAATAGTGTAGAACTCTGGCCTCCACATGCACACACAGGCACACACATTATATGCACACACTCAGAAAATTTTAAAATGAGTGCTGGGCATAGTGCTGTGTACCTATAGACCCAGCCACTACTTATGCAGCTAAAAAAGGAGGGTTAGGTCACTTAAACCCAAGAATTCAAGGCTAGCCCAGAAAATCCAGTGAAACCTTGGTTCAATAAATAAGTGTATGTATATGTGTATGTGTGTGTGTGTGGTGTACATGTGGGGGAGTATAATTATATGAAGAGGGTATTGTTTGTGCCTGTGGAGGCTCAAAGGTGACAGACATCAAAAATCATCCTAGATTGTGCTATGTACATATTGCTTTGCTCCAGGATTTCCCAGACTCTGCCTTTCAGAGAAGCCACTGCCATTTCCACCTGGCATTTTTACATGGAATCTGGGGATCTAAACTCTCCTTTTGATGGAGAAGCAAAGGTTTTAACCCCTGACTATCTCCCCAGCCCCACACATGTACATTTTTATAGCCTTCTTCATAACATGAATGACAGCAATTACTTTTTTGTAGTTTTTCTCACTGACATGTAATTGTTCAGAAGCTCACTGCTTATATTGCATCATAATTCACAATATTTTATTAATTTTGTTATGCTTCCCAATGTTACATTTTGCTGTTTATTGTTACATATTTGGAAAATCTGCCTCTCATATGTACATATGTAGTTTTTACATTATTTAGTGTAAGATTCAGCTGTACTTCAGATAACAAGGGAATGATGATTAAAGTGTCTTTTTCTAGCTTGGGTCTATACAGCAATGTGCTCATCATAAATTAAGGGTATGTTTTTGGGGAAAACAGTTGAAATTAAACAGCTATAAATGGCTGCTTCCAACCATTTGCAAGCCAATCAAAGCAGAAAAAATGTAATGGCCTTGTAAAACTGTTTGAGAGAATCCTTGGACAATTTACTATAAGAAGAGCATAAGAAGTTTAGAAACAGGTGAGGACTGAGACACTGAGTGGTAAAGTGTCTTGACAAAGCACACTCTAGCTTCCAGCAGAGTACAAATGCCAAACAAAATGAAGAAAATCCAATAAATTATTAGTTTCAAAATTAAATAAGTAATTTTTATCATAAGTTTCATGTGCAATATTCAAGCTCTATAATCATCCTATGCTATCCTCAGCACATGTCTGGAACTGTGGGCAGTACATTGTACTAAAAACCAAGATCCCCATGAATTGACTGGCAAGCAGCATGTAGTATACACAGCATGAATGATAAAAGAGAGAATTCAAATTCCAGGTAGGCCAGAGAGAGATTTCATCAAGCTACTAAGAAAGAAGTGCAATTTAAAACTCGTGAACTGTATACTTAGGAATTTTTCATCTAATATTGTTTCCCATGATTGATCAAGGATACATACATAGAAAAAGGGAGAAAAAAACAGAAAAGAGAACTAATGCACTTAAAAATCCTTTATATAATTTGAAGTCAAAATTAAACTGGGCATTCTATACTTGTAGCTGCTGAATCTGGCAATTCTACAGTAGTCAGAATTTAAATCTTTCATTTTCAACCTCACCTTTTCCAACATAATCATATCAAATGTTAGTAAATAAGGTAGAACTAACAATTCTTACCAAAAATCCATAGGCAAACAAAATGCCTACCAATGATTAGTTGCTACAAGAGCTCAGACATCATACTACTCACACCACATGTTTAAATTAATTGAATTTTTCTGTCATCAGTATATTGGTGGCAAACCAACAACTCCACAGAGGTTACAATAAATGCTTCAATTCAAAACCCCATTAAAACCTGTGCACTCCTATTCAAAATAACATTACCTTAAGCCAATGCAGACTTGAAGAGCTGAAATTATGCAAATTCTGCAAGAGTTCTGATTTACTGCACATGCAGAGAAGAATGAGAGTACAGAATAGAATAAAATAGATAAGCTAAAGTTTTGCAAACTCCTTGGAAATTCATAGATTCTTCACAATATCTGGAGTAGGGTATAAGTTGAAACTCTCAATTACATCAGTAAAGTATTTCGTCGCTTTCTTTATAAGATGGTCTCACTCACAAATTAGAACATCCTCATAACCCTATCCATGATTAACTACAGGTAGTTAAGGAATGTTGCAGAATTTTTCATATAAAACAATTTTGTGGATACATATTTCATAACAAGGAAATCAAGCACATTTTTCATTCTAAGCCATACACATTATTTACCTAAAATGGAACTACCCAGAGAATTAATTTCACATACTATCCATATCTCTCACCCCCCCCAAAAAATAATTCTGATTCTTTCCTGCTCTTGCTTCTAGATTCAGCTACCAATTTCCAGAACTCAAAGAACAGAGAAACATTTTAAACTCTCTGTAGGGATCAGTCAACAAAATCCAGGCTGCAGGAAACAATGGGACAATCAACTCCATCTCTTCGAGTACAAATGAGGGTGGGAAGGAAATGAAACTTAAAACAATCTATCAACTATCAAGAATAATCATCAAATAGCATATTATATAACAAGTATTCAGTATTAAACGAATGGTCCTTATTTGAATTGTGAATTGCACAAGCTTCTTTTCAAAACTGTGACACTTAGGAGACAATTGGAATATTGAATACTGCCTGTATTGCAAACATTTGTAAAGGTATTATTAATTTTCAGTGCATCTGATAATAGCATTACATTTAGAACTTTTTTAGAGGTCCTTAGGACAAATCGATATAAGGTATGTGGGATTTGCTTTGAAATCATAGAGAAGGAAGGTGAGGAAGCGAATGGGAGAGAGATAAAGAAAGGGCAAATTGATGGATTAGGAAAAAGGGAAGAGAACACACAGAAGAAAGGACACCGTTATTCTGTTTATATTTCTACATGTCCAAAAATTTAAAATTATAGAAAATGACAAATGTTTACATTAAAATCTGAATAACACAGTTAGATATACCAAATACAATAATATTCCACTGTAACAATAATTTAAACATTTTTTTCTATTTCAAATCCTATTGTGAACAATGCATTACTTTAGATAAAACGCTTTGTCTTGAGTATTTTTAAAATAAAAGGGCCTGACTTGCCTATTATGAATTGAAGAGAAATGTTACTTCAAATTTAATTCTTCTCTTATAAAAACCAACTATTATTTCCTGCCAATACATTGTAAATAAAATTCTAATGTGTAACATTGCTAATACATATTTTTTTGCCACGTTCATTATTGTGTGGCCAAACTTTCAACCCAATATATAATTGAAACATCAATCAGCTATCAAAAGAAAACAGCAATTTAGTCTTATTATAAAAGAAACTAAAAGGCTCTAAAATCTTCTTATGATGACTAATGGGAAACCTCAACAGCCATACTGTGAAACAGGGTTTTTTTTGTCAATCTTATAAGCTTTCTTTCTATAAACTTATAATGATGATGATAATGACGATGATGGTGATGATGTTCTTTCACTCTTGCATCTTCTTTTGATTTTTCTCCCTCTGGTAAATACATCATAAGGACGGATAAGGGAAGTCCCAAAGTCATAGATGTAAAACAGCAACTGAGAAAACAGTCTGAATTTTCCTAGCTCTGCTTGAACCTCTGTGTCACAACTGTCTACACTGTTTTAAATTAAGTTACTGGCAACCAACCCAAAGGGTAAAAATGCAGGCCACCTTTCTGCCAAGAAAATATTGTTCGGCAACCATCTTGTGAAGGAAGTTACTGCACAGGAGGCAACCTCATTTCACAAATGAAGAAACTGAGACTGAACTAACAGTTTTTCCAACTGAGACTCAGCCAAAGAACTGACTGTACCCAAATCTTCCAACTACTGGTCCCAATATTTGTCCCCCAATATAAACTCATGGTTGTGTACAAATCTTTTTCACTATAAATTACTATTCTCTAACATGACTAATGTATATTCTGTCTTCGACATCATTCTCATATGGAGTATTCTCATCACCGCAGAGTGTTCCAATAGACAAGGCCCTTCTGGAGCCTTGTCATTCAAAGTGTGGTCCATAGACAAGCAGCACCAACACCATAGAAAAAAAGCTGTTAGGAAGACAGAATCACAGATTTCATGCCAACCCTACTAAACCAGGCTCTTCTCCCACTCCCCTCTCAAAATAATTAACCCTCATTAATGCCTGAGGGCAGGATAGTGCCTCTTGAGATCTTTCCCTTTTCATAGCATAGTGCTGAGTGAGTTGAATGAATGAGACAGTGTCCATTCTTTAGCTCAGGTTTGCCTCAACTTTACAGCAATCTCTTGCCTTGATCTCCCAATTGCCGAGATTACAAGTGTGAACCACTATGCTTGATTAAGTGACTGTCAAGAATTTTAGAATTCTATAACTATTTAGAGAGAGAATAAAAAATAACAGATTTATAACATGAGAAGCCATCTCACAAGTGTCGTCTAACAGTTTTCTTGACTGGTTATGTCTCTTACTTATTTGGAATATATTTGAAAAATAAGGAGGAAGACATGCACTGGATTTTAGTGATGAGAGAGAGAGGGAGAGAAGACTGCTTTTGTTCATGAGAAAACTGATATCAACATAGAAGCAAAGTAAGAGCTGCTATAGACCACTTAATTGACTTTTTTTTAAACTTAGAGGCTGAATACAAGTGAGAGAATATTGGACTCTTTTTATTTAGTTGGTACCTAGAGAACATGTAGGAAAAACTAGCTGTTCTTCAATCTTTGATACAATATAAACTTAATGTTCTGGATTTTTGCTGAAAAAATTATTTTGGTTTCTGCAAAAGTATATTTGAAATTAGAGCTAATTTCATGCCTCAGTACTATTAGGTGGATTAATAAATAACAGCAAAACAATACCAAAGAATCTGAGTGGGTTAGTATCAGGCAGAAGGATGTGGACTCCATGGACTCCAAATCTCTACTTTGGCCTTATGCATACTTAGCATTTTTGATTGTTTGAAGAAAGACATAGGCATGTTTATGAAGTTGTCAAAGACAGAAAAAAGGCTGAGGATGCCAAGTCATCCCCACAGCCCAGGGCTCAGGAAACAGAAGATGGGGCTGTGAGAATGTAAGAACCTGAGGTGGGGAGGTTTGCAGCCACGCAACAGAGCTGCTACACATGAACTCGCTGCAGCTGTGTCTACTCCCACAATACATACATATTTGTATGTCTTAAAAAATAAAAATAAGCTTTTTATAGTCATTTATCTATTTCTCATTTTGCTTTTTTTCTCTCATCCTTAGAAATTTCCCAGTTTTATTACTCCTATCATAAAATATATATCAAATGACTTTTAAAGCAACAAGGGTGATTTGAAGGTACACAAGATAAGACTTCCTCAAGGGGCTAATGATTCAAGGGAAACAGAAGACTTGAATTCAAGTAATTATGATAGAATGCAATGTGGGTAGCTAATATCATAAACATGCTATAAAAATTCAGAATAGGAAGCACTCAATTTCTAACTGGGTAATTAGAATGAGAAAAACATTCTTGGAGGATGTAGCATTTGTACTTGCTTAACAGATCTATAGGATTTCAATATGTGGGTTAGCAGATTTGAAGAACTGTCCTGGAAAATCATATAAAGGAATGGGGCTGGAGAGGTGGCTCAGGGGTTAAGCTTCCGCCTTGCAGGCGGAAGGTCCTGAGTTCGGATCCCAGATCCCACGTATAGACGCCAGGCGGAAGCGGGGGCGGCCTGCGCTTCTGGTCCTGGTAGGGCGGAGCCTGTGAATCCCGGGGCAGAAGGAGGTGGAAGCGTCCATGGTGGTTCGCGAATTCGTCCGTGGTTCTACACACACACATACACACATGCGCGCACATACATACACACATACACACAATTGGATAAATAATAATAATAATAAAAAAATTAAAAAAAAAAATAAAGGAGTAAAGCATAAATCCACTTTAGCCAAAGTAAAGACACAACTCAGAAAACTAAGCAGGAAAGTCCAGAAAAATAAGGGGCGAATACATTTGCTGATGATGAATGGCTAAGCAGTGGTCCTGAGCAAAGTCAATATCCAAATATATCTAAGGTTATTTTCTGAGAGAAAGAATGACTGGCTAATCATAATGTTATAGATGATAGATACATAGATGATAAGCAATCTCCATGTCACTAAATAGTCTTCAAATCTAAATGTCTGGATGGCATTTCATAATAAGATAATATGGATATTAGTTATCTTACACTATTGGATACTTAGGTTAGTTTCTATGTTTTGTCAATATTTAATGTAGAACAATTACAATGAACATCATACTCTCTGTGCACAAAATTCCTAAAAGAGCAATTAGTAGATCAGAAGATAATGGACATTTTTTTAAGAATTTTTTTTTATTTATTTATACAATTGTGCGTGTGTGCGTATGTATGTGTGCACGCGCGTGTGTGTCTGTGTGTGTGTAGAACACGGGCGAATTCGCGAACCACCATGGACGCCTCCACTTCCTCCGCCCCGGTATTCACAGGCTCCGCCTACCAGGACCAGAAGCGCAGGCCGCCCCCGCTTCCGCCTGGTGTCTATACGTGGGGTCTAGGATCCGAACTCAGGACCTTCTGCCTGCAAGGCAGAGGCTTAACCCCTGAGCCACCTCTCCAGTCCCAATAATGGACATTTTTAAGACTGTTAATACACACTTGCCAATTTCATTCTAAGGAAAAGATATTTATGTATAACTCCAACAATCATATGTATGCTCATCTTTTATCTTCTGTAGTTACATCCACCTCATCAAAAGAATATGGTCTTCTGGACAACCTAGCTGAGTGCCCAAAGGGAACTAGGTCACAGTTATTACCCCACGAACATGCATAATAACAACAACAATAATAATAATAAAATAACAGTAAGACAAAGTAGACTAATTTGCCCTCTTGCTTGAACTGGGTCCTCACTAGGCACCAGAGGACCAAAACCTGGACTGGTTTCACAAGTGTGACCTATGGAGCCGCAAAGGCCCTGAACAATGACCTTTTCACTGAACCCTCTAAGGATATACACATTCGACCCTCTGAAAGTTTCTATGGATTCAAACTATATTTTGTTCATAATAGGAAAGGGAGAGGAGAAAAATCAGACTTTGAAAAAAAGTTGCTTTAAAAATTGCTTTTTAAGGGCTGGAGAGATGGCTCAGGGGTTAAGCCTCTGCCTTGCAAGCGGAAGATCCTGAGTTCAGATCCTAGATCCAGACCCCATGTATAGACACCGGGCAGAAGTGGGGGGGGGGCCGGGGGGGGCCGGGGGGGGCCGGGGGGGGGCCTTAGGGAAAGCCTGGGGGGGGGTGAATCCTGGGGCAGAGTAAAAACGAGGAGGAGGTAGAGCTGGTCCATGGTGGTTCCCGAATTTGTTCATGGTTCTACACACACACACACACACACACACACATGCACAATTGAATAAATAATAAAATAATAAAAATTTGCTTTTTAAGAAAAGTCATTATCAAATAATTCTTACTTCATTACGCAGATCAAGAGGAAATTTAAATGAAATGGAAGGCAGAAAGATGCATAGGAGTCAGGAAAAGAAAAAAGAAAACAAAGTTTTAAAAACCAAGAGAGACAATAATTCAGAAAGACACTGAGTTCAAAGCCAATGAGAATTTGGCTCTTTCTATGACTCTATGATCTTCCCAGTAGGTTTTTGAACTGAATAAATGTGATTTCTGCTTGGAAATTTTCCTGGAAGCCATCTGGAAAATTAAAAGTGACAGAGTAAGTGTCTTTTTATTATTCTGAGGCACATAAGACAATTGGTCTCAGGGGCCGATAAAGACTAGTCCAGAGGAACCCACGCTGCTAATCTCACTGCTCCTGATAACTTTTATCCAACCCCAAATTTAATCAACTCTAAGTATTCCTAGTGAGAACATTGTTCTTTTTCCAAGTTTTATTTAAAGCTTAAAAAAATCAAAAAGTATTAACATTCCACAGTTAGATTCACAGGAGGGAGGTCCCAGACTGCATCAGGCCAGAAGCATTTTGAGGTTTAAGTCTGAATCCATATCCTCCTCACGTCGTCCCAAATTCCCATCTTGACATTCTCAAAAGCATCCTCTTGAATCTAGTTTCAAACCAACTGCCCCATCCTGAACCTTCCAAATCAGTATTTCAGAAGACAGAACTCAGAAATAAATTCTTTGAGGCTGCCTAGGTAAGTTTATGCACAAACCAGAACAACTCATATATTGTGCATAATAAACATCACCTGAAGATCTTGTTAAAATGCTTGTTCTTATTCTCTAGGTCCATACGGAAGATGTTGATCTGCATATCTAACAAGCCAAGAGCAGAAGTTTCCACCTAGCTGTTCGTTAGTATCCAATGAGAAGTTTAGGGAAACAAACAAGCAAAAATGTCCAGCCACACCAGAATAACTGGTTATGAGGTCCAGCTATCAACCTAGAATGTGAGTATGGATGTCATACTGAGCCTCAGTTTCCCTATGCTGTCTTCCTGAGGCCTTCACCTCACATGCACAGTTTCCCCACCACCAGCAACCTCACTTTTGGCCTTGCTAAGCCTTGTTCTCTGTGATGTCCATGACAGGACACCTCTACAAGGAAGCCTTCCTAACCAAGCATGGCAAGAAGTCTCTGTCTTTGTGTACACTGTCTCCTCCAAGACCCACTGTAACTGAACAGTGTCCACTTCACCTCACTGGCCTCTGTGAGACACAGGTGCTTTCAGGAACCAGTCCCCCACATTCACATCACGATTCTGGTAACTTCCATGTTTTGCGTTGCCTTATTTTAAAAAAAAAAAAAAAGGAATAAAATTGCATGTGTTGGGTTGCCCTACTCTGCGCCGGTGTCTGCTCTCGGCATTTTGCAAGGCTTGATTAATTTAAATCTCGCGCAATCCA
The DNA here is from genome assembly GCA_023101885.1 of Typhlomys cinereus. Lineage (NCBI taxonomy): Eukaryota > Metazoa > Chordata > Mammalia > Rodentia > Platacanthomyidae > Typhlomys > Typhlomys cinereus. Next base: position 337,922 of record JALPQD010000693.1, on the reverse strand, counting down.
AGGACATAAGTACAAGTATCATGAGAAACTGAAGAGGCTCTGGAAGGCCAAGTCGCTTGTCACAGAAATGCCAGTCCTGAGTGGAGGCAGACAGGACTCGAACCCTAAGCAAAGCGGACGAAGACAGAAATGAGCAAAGAGCTGCGGAGCATTCCTGGGGACTTAGCTCTTCTCTGAAATACACCTCGGTGCGCATCCCGCCTTCCTGCCCGCCACTCACGCAGGCTGCAGGGTCGCGATGCCAGGAGCTGAGCGGTCACTCAAAATAAATTCACTGAACAGTGCCTGGTCTAACGGGCACGTCTGGGAATGTGTAAGGAATTGTGTTTATTGCTTATCAGACAGAAAACACGCTGAAAAACAAAACGAGAAGCGCAGAGCTTTCATCTCACGGGTCGTGACACTGGGAGCCGGCGACACGGGCCGAAATCCGTGGGCGAAGACGCCCGCTGGGTCCCCGCCCGCAAGTCCTGCAGACCGAGCAAGCGAAGCCCTGGCACGCAGCGCCCGCTGGCACACCTGAGACCCGAGGAACCCCTGCGGCTGTTCCCGTCGCAGGCCTGGAACTAAGCATGGGCGCCTCGCACCTCCACGCCCGGTTCCGTTTCTCCACCTTACCACCAATGTGGCTTCCAGAGCGCGCACGTGGCCCGGCCTCGTGGAAAACTGGAATATTTAGATGAGCTGAGCATATTCTTTCAGGAATTTAACTCAGAATATAAAGAAGAATGTTAGTGGGCTGGAGAGATGGCTCAGGGGTTAAGACTGTCTCAAAATCAGAAGGTCCTTAGTTCGGATCCCAGGTTCCATGTAAAAACGCTAGGCAGGAATAGCGGCAGCCTGTATTTTTAGCCTGGAAGGCAGAGCCTAGGAAATCCCAGGGCAAAAGCAAAACGAAGGTAGAAGCAATCTAGGATGATTCCCCAAGTCACCTTTGGCCCTCTACAGAGATACACACACACACACACACACACATACACACACACACACACACACACACGCTAAATAACTAAATAAAAAGAATCCTGACTGAAGAAAGTGGACAGAGGTAATTATGGTTATTAGATTAAAAATATGTAAATTTTCTACCACTTCCGCCCCTCTGACATTAGATTCTTTTCTAACTCCTTAGAGTTCCATATAGAAAACACTTTCTGTTTTTCCATATTTCTGGAAGGATCTTTCTTAAAACCATTTGAGTAGTAAGTATTGAGTGTTTGCTCTGTACTCTATGGTATACAGAGTGATTTCACCATGAACTGTTGAGGAAGGAGTCATTGTCTATCTTTGTTAGAGTCTAAGAAGTTGGTTTTACACACAGAGCAACTCTGACTCCCTTCCATCCCTCATCCCCCCTTCATGCCCTGCCCCAGCAAAGCTCTGCGGTTAGCCACTATGACTAGCTGCTTATATTTATTGTTTGACACACTATTCTTGCTGCCCCTGCCTCTTAGTGAAATTACAGGCATGTACCTCTATGCCAGTGCTGTTTCTTTTTTAATCACAGCAGAGTCTCCAAAATTATTGGAATTGGCTAGAGTAAGATCTTGTTCCTTATAGCCTGAAAAAGAGTTTCTCTTTCAGCATGTGTTAGCACCTGAAATTATAAAGAGATGACTTTTTAAAAAAATTATATGCAAAGCTGTAACCAAAATGTCAAATTTCAGAATATATGTAGAACAAACTGATGTTAATTTATGTCCTTGTTATATAGAACATAAATTTAGTAAATGAACTTTGATGAAAGATTTGAAGACAAGGAATAAAGTATGCATTCATTAAACATATCATGTGATGTGATAAATACCAAGCCATATGAATAGCTCAACAAGATCACACTATACAGAACTCATCCCATACCACTTTATTCCTACGAGGATGACTAACGTTTTTACTGAGTACTTGCTATATGCTTACATAGTACTGTCATTTAAACTTCACTACAGACAAGAATCTTTTTAAAAGTTCGAGTGCTGATCCTGAAATCTGAAGATAACAGATACTGATGTACAGGTAAGTGACAAGTCAGTTTGGTTTTTAGAGGCAACTTTTCAATCCAGGCATCTGCCTCCATCCTTAGTCACTCCAAGCACCTTGACTACAGCTCATATCATGCCATGCTGTGAGGGTATGTTGGAAGGCTTGCCTTGAACTGTCTTCCTAGTTTTAAGAACTTATGTGACTCCTGTTCACCTCTGCCTCCTCCTTGCTCAGGATAGAGTAATAACACAATATTAATCCACATCCATTAGCTGGTCTATTTCTAACACAAGACAATGGCCAAAAATCGCCCCTGCTAAGTCCAAGCTGTTCAAGGAATCTTACAAGCTTGATAGATTGAGAAGGGAGAAGAGGGAGGAAGAAGGGAGGGAGGGAGGGAGGGAGGGAGGGAGGGAGGGAGGGACGAAGAAAGCAGGGAGAAAGGGACGAAGGAAGGAAGGGTCAGAACCCAAAAGGCTAAAATCTTACTTTTTTATTTCAAAACTTAAACTCAGTTACTTCCCAAACTCGGGACTGCTAAGTTCCTTAGCTTCTCATGAACAGATTGATTTGTGACAATCCTGTGCCACTCAGAGGGGAAAAAGGAGAGGGGGAGGAAACTGAGCATCTCTGGAAATCTCTCATAAAAATCATCTGCAAATACCAAGACAAAGATGTGGAAATATTAACGCCTCCTCCAGGCGCACATCAGAACACCCCCTCTGCCACCCTCCATCTGCTTGTCTGCCTCCTCCAGTGTGAGCACAGCCCGCGCTTATCTTCATGTCTAAAAAGATCCAGCTGAAAATCATTTCAGTGTGCCGGAAGGTATAATCTTCATACCCCAGACACATTTGTACCTCCTAACTTAAAATATGATGGGAAAGAATAGTATCCTTGTGGGCTGTTCCTTGCCATATTTCAAAAGCATCCCTCACAAAATTCATTTCTCCATTAAAATCATAGGCATGAATTTTGCTCTCCAAATGGAAGTAACAGTAATGATAGTAACTGACACATAGAACTGTTCTAAGCACTCAACATACAATGACTTACTTAGTAATCCTGTGATGTTACTACTTGTTTTATTTTACAGGATAGGAAGCCGAGGCCTAGAAGCACTCATCATCTTTTCCAAAGTCACAAGGCCATAGAGTTGCAGAGGAAAGGACTCAGAACAAAGAGTTTGCAAATCTACATTTATGTTTTGGGAACCAGTTGTTTGCTTGGAGGTGGGAAGTTGCTGTTATTGAAAATTGTTGATATTTATATAATATCATGAATAAGGGACAGGGCCCAGTAAGTCAAGCTCCTTCTGGAAGGGGTTCACGGGGTATGCTTCTGTAACAGTTACTCTTATTGTTGTGAGAGAGCACCCAAAGTCAAGCAACTTAAGGGAAATTTATTCAGCTTACAGTTCCAGAGGGGAAATACAGTTTTTCATGGCGGAGACGATATGGATGGCTGATCAGGCTATGTCTCCTATGCATGCAGTTGAAAGCTGCAAGACTGCTTGCTGCAAAGGCAGACTCCTTATGGAGGTTGAGTGGGATAATCTACCTCAAGGCCACCCCCTGTGACCACCTTCCTCCAGCAAGATTCCACTTCTCAAAGGTGCCATGACCTTCCCAAACACACGAGACTATGGAGGACACATTTCAAACCACGACAGCTTCTCTGGGTGAAACAAGCTGCTTTTTCTGTGGCTTCCTTCTTTTTCCTGATCATTTCCCTCAGACATTGCTTCTTGGACTTTGGGCCAAGATCAAAAGCATTTCCTTCAGGAAGTCATCTTGGGCTTTTAGATGCTTAATATGTTCAATATACACATTAATTCTAATAACTTGCTTGTTGGCAATAGCAGGCTAGGTAGTATTCTTCCATTTTTGCCATGGTAACGCTTGTGGGACATTCCTTTTTGAACAGTACCTGTTCCTTTGATGTCTGCAGCAGCATTCTTTTTATATGTTTTCATGTGCATGATCAGTTTATTGGGCTTGCTTACAGGACCTGGGTGAGGGTTACTGATCGGAGCAGGGTAGCTCAGCAGAACATGTCTCATGGCTTCCTTGTTGCTGCCTGAACGTAAGTCTCTCAACTAATGTTCCTTGGTTTATATACTCTAAAGCCCCTCCCATCTTCACCTCTGAGGGCACGTGCAAGGCACATGACTGGCACAGGCTCATGTATGGGCACTTGCACAGGGCCTTTCCCTCCCCTCTGCATATGCATTCTAGCAACTCCCAGCCCTCACATGTGCAGAAACATGATGGGCACATGAATCCCAGCCTCTCTGTCTCTGATGGAATGTCATTAGTCAACAGGTGCTATCTTAATACTCTTAAGCAAAATGGCGGCCATTATTCAGGGAACGTGCCACACAACACCAGCCCTAGGAAACGAGTACATGAGTAACAGACCCAGCACCTTAAATGGAAGTCCACATCCTCGCTGGACACGTCAGAAAGCTGAGGCTTAGAGCGATGGTTTCACTGCCTATCACACAGCAGATTTGTAGTAGAGCTAAGCCAGGCCGTGGGCTACATGCTGGGTCACACAGTTTGTACTCTCTTCTTCACTATCTCTTATTTCCATCTTTAGATGGCAGTATCATGTGATGGACAGAAACATTCACTTTAGGGACTGGAGAGACAGTTCAGGGGCTAAGACTCTGTCTGCCTTGCAACCAGAATGGCCTGAGTTCAGATCCTAGGTTCCACATAAAAATGACATGTAAGGGGCTGGAGAGGTGGCTCAGTGGTTAAGCCTCTGCCATGCAGGCAGAAGGTCCTAAGTTCGGATCCTAGACCCCATGTATAGACACCAGGCAGAAGCGGGGGCGGCCTGCGTTTCTGGTCCTGGTAAGGCAGAGCCTGTGAATCTCAGGCAGAGAAAATGAGGATGAGGTGGAGGCGGTCCATGGTGGTTCCCGAATTCGTCCGTGGTTCTACACACACACACATACATACACACACGCGCACACACGCACACATGCACAATTGAATAAATAATAAAAATTAAAAAATGACATGCAAAAACAAAACAAAACAAAAAAAAAAACACCTGGGAAATCCCAGAGCAAAGTAAAAAGAAGATAGAAGCAATCCAGTATGACTCCCAAAGTCACCCTTGGTCCTCCACACAGTGTCCTTCCCCCCCCCACACACACAACAATATTTTTGTTTAAAAAAAAAAAGAAACATTCACTTTAGAACACAACTATTGAACTCAGGTTCTGGACTCTAGTATTTCTCAACTCTATACAATTAGACCTCCATGGATTTTATTTGTAAAATGAGCACAAAAATGACACTGAACTCATGGCATCATTAGAAGGAAAAAAATAAGCCAAATATGTGGCTGGCAAGCGCTAAGTTAGTTATTACTATTATTTGAATATCTAATATTTAGCTATTGATAAATATTATAAAATTGTAAAATCTGGTAGTGCCTTAAAAAGAATTGCTAAGCCATTATAGCTATTTTCCCAAATGCTATGAGGCACCATCCACCCCTTCAACTTGTTCCTCAGAAAAGGGAAATCTGACATGACTGGCCAATGGCAGAACCACTTACTGTGACATGTGCTAGTGGACAAGGTCGTTGTGGTGCAGAAAGCTCACAGCTGTCCTCTGCATCCTCATCCTCAGGTGTGGTGCTCCATGGGACAAGCCGCCATCTTCTTCGGCGTCACAGATGCTACCAAGCTTCCCAGACTTGCCAGACAGTGGTCTGCCAATAACCTTCTACCTGCTCGTTTATGGCGATCTGTATGGTAAGACAAGAGTCTCCTCCTCTTTCTAACCCTGATTTTTCCCTGAATGTGGAGACTGTGTGGGTTTAGATGCAACACATGGAGCCATCTTGGGATCTTGGCAGAGAGAGCAGTGAGAATCCCCACATGTGGGCATGAGCATAAGCCTCGCTGCACAGACTGATAAAGCCATTCTTCTCTTCATTTTGACCCCTTGATTTTAAATGTATAACCCTCTGCTCAATCCCTGGGGAGAGAAGAAAGAAGCAGTAGAATTCAGTTGCCAATAATCCATGTAAACTCCTCACTAACTCATATTACTTTGTGATGGAAAATGTGTGCAATAAGATATATTTTATTCAAAGAACAATGCATATGACAAAGTATCCTCTGGGGTACTTTCCTAACAGATTTCTGAAAACTACTTCAGACTTGAAGAATATCAAGAAAATGAAACACCTGGGGAAATGTCTCCCCTAAGTCATATAACCATCATGATAGTGGTTATCCTGTTCAAACTGTAGCATTGGGCCTGCACATGCATACACATACACATATGCATATACTCACACTCACACACACACACACACACACACACACACATATGCACACACTCACATATATGTAAAAACTATCTGACAATATGTATCCAAAGTAAAATTAAAGGCAGCTGCTGGAATGGAGCTTAAAACTATTGGAATTAAGAGTGTCCTCAGGAGGAACAGAGCAGAGATGCTGATTTCATCACAATTTTATCTGCCTGTTCTTTCCCAGGAAGTTGAAGAACCATGAGCAGCTGTAGAATTCCAAGTCATCAGAAAAGCAAACAAAGGCAGCTCCTCTCCTGCAAAGTGAATACTGTAGAAGGGCCACTGAATCAGCCTTCTTCAAATAAAGGGGTGGTGGGGCTGGAGAGGTGGCTCAGGGGTTAAGCCTCTGCCTTGCAGGCAGAAGGTCCTGAGTTCGGATCTTAGACCCCATGTATAGATGCTGGGCGGAAGCGGGGCGGCCTGCACTTCTGGCAGAGCCTGTGAATCCCGGGGCAGAGTAAACAAGGAGGAGGTGGAAGCGTCCATGGTGGTTCCCGAATTCGTCCGTGGTTCTACACACACACACACACACACACACACACACACACACACACACACACGCACAATTGAATAAATAAAAAAACAAACAAATAAAGGGGTGGCACCTTCTCTATTTTTTATTGTTCATACATAATGTATATAGTATGAACATATACGTGTGTGTTTACATGTGGGTGAATATGAGTATGTGGGTACTCATGTATGTGAAAGTCCAAGCGTGAGATCAGGAATCATCCTCAATTACTCTTCTATCTTGTTCTCTTGAACTGAGTCTTGAATTAAATTTAAACACACTATTAGGCTTGTCTGGCTAGCCAGATTGCCCTAGGGATTCCCAGGCTCTGTCTTCCACCACTGGAGTTACAGGCAGAATGCCGCACTTGCATTTTTACATGGGTTCTGAGGGCCCGAATTCAGGTCTTTATGCTTGTACAGTAAGTAGTTTAACCGCTGAACCATCTTCCCAACCTTATACAGTAAATTTTAATAGTTCTCCCTCTGTTCTTGTGTTTTTTATGGGGAAATTTGATTCCTGTCACCCAAGACTCAGATATCAGCCAGTCATCATCATTCATATTCATGTCAATCATCTCTGGCTTTTGCTAATTAAACAATACTTCATATGCCTTCCTTATTTCTCCTTTAAATATCCACAAGGAGGTCCTTTCCCACTTTTCAGACCTGCGATTCCTAAACTCGTGATCAAGAGAATTATTAAGAGGCCATTCTACTCTCCCACTCAGGACTCTGAAAGACCAAACAACGTTCATACTTTACCCAAATCTTAAATTTAGGAATATTTATTTCACCTTCAGTCTGAAAGTAGACATGTGGGATACAGGACTTAGAAAGACAATGTCTAACCTGAGGCAGGTAGTAGCTGCTTACTTATCTCAATTCAGAGCTACCAGATCTTGGCCATATTCAAGGAAATTCTGAACACTAAGTTTTTCATGACATTAATTTTTTAATCATGACAAGTAACTCACAATGTTACTAGCCAACTGGCAGTAAAGCCAGAATGAGATGCAAATCTTCTACTCTAATGAAGTTCAACAGGCCGTAACACTGTATAAACTTGTGCATGTCGTTTAACAGCCATTTTTCAAGCAACTGCTAAATTTAAGAATATTATTTTAGTAAAGAAATAGATAAACAGATAGATGAACGGATGGAAAATCAAATAAATATTAAGGAACTGAAAGAGAAAGCATACTGTAGTTCACAAATTTACAAAATAATTCTTTTGTGGTTGATTCTGCCTAGGAAGTAGATCACATAATCTGGAAGTTGACAGTAAGGCACAAATCGACATTCTATTTAAGCCAGAGCACCTGCTACTTAAAGAAGTCATGAGTAAGGAAATATGGTAAAACCCACAGTAAAACCTTTTCCTGGGTTATTTAAGAACAACCTTTTCTCCCTCTGCACTCATGGGAGCATGGAATATATTTCTGCAGCATCTCTATCAGAAGGGTAATTAGTACAGCTGAGAAATGATATCAACAGCTGAAGTAAAATTAGCCTTCACTGGTAAAATTTCTCCTGGGGAAATGCGGGTGGCTCCCATCTGCAGTAAGCATGGTAATGGGTGTGTTGTGTCATCCCGCAGCCAGCAGACCACCAGCACATCAACACTACTGGCAGCATGCCTGCCTCGGCCTGTTTCTCCACCTCCCCTCCCTCACCTGTGCCCCATCAGATTGCACACATAAGTTATTCCATAAGAGCATGAACTTTTTTTTCTTGCCAGGGCATTCTTAAATCCCCAGACAAACAGTTCGTGTGTTACCATGAGTGTACAGGTGCATGTGTATGTGTATGGAGGCCAGAAGACAGCCTTAGGTATCCTTTCTCAGGAGTCAGCCACCTTTTAAGACAAGGTCTCTTGAGCCAGGGTCGAGGCTTTGTGGCAGAGCCCTTACCTCACATGCTTGAGGCCCTAGGCTCAATTCCCAATATATCAGGGTCTCTCGCTGCCTAGAATGTGCCACAAAGGCTAGACTGACTGCCCAGTGAGCCTAAGGAATCCATAGGTCTCCACCTCCCCAGCACTGGGATTACAAGCACATGCCACCATGCCAGATATATCTTTTAAAACACGATCAAACACAGGTCCTTATGCTTGTGAGGCAAACGCTTTCCCAGCTCAACTGTGTCTCCAACCCCCTTGACAAAATTGTGATGGTGACACAATAGAGGAAACTGAGACCCAGTTATTATCATCAAAGGCAAGTTTGCTAGTTTGAGCCTTTTCTCTTTTCATGAAGCCAAGCAATCTCCTTAGACTAAAAATTACTTCTACTTCACAACAACTAATGTCACATTTTCTGAATGATTCCCTAAGGAAGAGAAACTTCATCTTCTTTCTCAGACTGATCTCTTATTCTCTCTTTTCTTATCAACTTTGTCTCACCAACATCTCCCTTAACTGGCTCATTCTCTGTAAGCTCAAGGGCTAGAAGGACTCAGGGGTTAAAGCTTATGCCTTGCAAGCCGAAAGACGTGAGTTCAGATCCCAGATCCTACACAAAAACATCCAGTGGAAATGGAAACAGCCTGCACTTCTGACCTTGGAGAACAGAGCCTGGGAAATCCCAAAGCAAAGGAATGAGGAAGTAGAGTAATCCAGGGTGATTCACAGTATCACTCTTGGATTTCCCCGGGCACACAAATACCCCCCCACACACACACACATATGCAAAAAAAAAAAAAAGTTCAAGTATGCCACACACATGATACATGGGCAGACCCCTCGAATCTTCGTTCTCTCTCATAACCAATCTTCAAAGTCAAGTTTCTAGCAAAAAGAGTGTAAAAATCAGGGCTAAGGAGTTCAACAAGTAGAGTGATTGCCATGGAAGCCTGGAGATCTCCAGAATCCACATCAAAGCTGGTGGATGTAGCAGCCTGCCTGTAATCTCAGCATACAGGAAGATGAAGCAGGGAATCACCAAAGCAAGTTGGCTGGCTAGAGTAGCTGAACTGGCAAACTCTAAGTTCAACAACAGACCCTAACTCATTGTATGAGGTAGAAAGCAATTGAAGAAGCAATTGACATCATCCTTCACAGACAGCTATGTGCACCTGTACTTACACACGCATACACCCACACATATACAAACATGCATTCATAAGCATGCACAGCACGCACACGCGTGCACACACACACACACACACACACACACACACACCAAAAAGAAAAATGGGTATAAAAGTCACTATTACCTTTGTTAACCTCCTTGATTCTGATATCCACCCCAACCAAGACCATGATGATGTCCAGGCAGAAGCCATAAGAAAGCCAGTTCCACCAAATCCACATCCATAACACCACTTGAATGTATGAGGCATTGCCAAATAATAATAAAATAATAATAATAACAATAATAACAAAAAACATCTAGTCTCACCTCTATTCTACCATATTTTGCTTTGGGTCATCCAGAGTGGAATAATCAAAACCTTGATTCTTTTCACTCCATGTTCTTGAAGGGAAGTTTCCTATAGACAGGAACTTTTGCCTAAGACTATACATTCAACACAAGCCCAGTACATATTGCAAGTCTCAAGGCTGGTCCATTTGACTTATTTCAGTCATTTAGTCACTTATAGGAGCAATGGTGAGTACTCTATTGGAAAGCAGACAGATACATCTAAAGCCAATGGAGTGATTTGGATTGAAGAATCATCCGAAAAATCATTCTTTAGATACAAAGCATGAAAACATCATTATAAGGGTCAATGAGATGGCTCAGTGGCTACAGTGCTCACCCAGGAGGCCCAATGACCTGAGTTCAACTTGCCAAAACCCACATAAAGATAGAAGGAGAGAACCAACTTCACAAGGTTGTCCTTTGATGCTGTGGTACATATGTTCACACATCACATTCACACATGAATAATAATGATTATAATAATAATAAACCTTTTTAAAATAAAACATAAGTGTTTTAGTTTATCAGATATGCAGCAAATGGATTCAGCAGGCCAAGATGTGCAAACAGGACAAAGTTTACAAAAACCCATCTATCACCTCCCCTGAGTGCTCATGATTTTGGCTGATTAGATAAGTGCACAGACACACATGGAAGCCAGGTGATATTCTCTGAGCAAGACAAAAGTTGGTCTTTCCTGAGGATTCCTCATTTTTTTTTTTACTTCATGCAATGATATGAACATTTATAGTTTCCAGATTATGCTATGGGAAATATTTCAATGTAGACTACCAGAATACTGCAAAAAGGAGTTTTGTTTCTTTATGCATGCATTTATGAAAAAGGACTAGATTTTCCAGGCCAACCATCTGCAAATCAGCATGTGCTGGCTTGGATTCAGCTACGGGCGTCAGTGTTTCAGTCAGGGACACTCACTTATACATCCCTAAAAAGCTCCTCTCAACTTTGTTTCAGAAACAGGATATTCAAGAGCTGGAGTTGTAGCTCAAAGGTAAAGCACTGGCTTAGCAGACACATGGCTTGGGTTTGAGCCCAGGACCATGCCCCTCAAAAAATTTTTTTAAAAAGCCAGAAATAGGATAGTCTAAGTCCACTGGCTCTGTGAAGAAGTAAGAATCATGTGACCACAGGGGAAAACTGTTCCCAAGGCTGTGGGACAGCAGCTCTGTAACACGAAACAGTGCTCACGATGACACTGGCTGGTGGGAGGAGGATGACAGCAGGGAGATAGGGAAGGAGGAAAGAAAGAAGGGACAGAAGGAGGGAGGCAGGGAGAGAGGGGAGGGGGGATTAAACCAAGGACAGTTAAATAGACTCAACTACTCTATCTCTCTCATATGTTTGTGGGATATGGGCACATGTGTGTGCGCACACATACTGTACATGCATGTGGAGGCACAACTTAATCCCAGGTGTCTTCTTCAGTCATTCTCTACTTTCATTACTGAGGCAAGGTTGAACCAAGAGTTCGTCAGTCGGCTGAGCTAGCTACTCAGCTTGCCCACAGGATTCTGTCTTTGGTTCTCAAATGCTGGGATTATAGGTCACCATGGCCGCCTGGCTTTTACGTGGGTTCTGGGGATCTGAACTCAGATTCTCATGCCTGAATTCCACTGTGTTATCATCTCCCCAGGCACCACCCATCTCTTTTCACCATCAGCACGTGGACAACAGTGAACTCTTAAACTCATCGCTCTGCAACTCCACAGGAGTTCACAGAGAACCAGAACATGCAGGAAGGAACTCTCACAGAAGCAAAGCACAGTTTATCCTTGCGTGCCTCCACATTATAAGAAGCATGATGTTAGCTTCTCCTAATTCAGAAAAAAAATTCTCTAAGAAAATATGACCTTTATGAGTCAATTTGTCTTTCTCCTTTTTAAATCTAAGTATATTTGGAGCACTAATTCTGCCCTGAATTCATTCCTACACTTTATGAAATAAGTTTCTAGTCATTGATCCAGGGATTCCCGTCTACAGCTCATATACTGGGATCATAAGTGTGCCACCATGCCCATCCAGCTTTTATGTTTATGCTGAGGAGCCAAACTCAGGTCATCACATTTGCACAGCAAGTACTTTGCCCACCGAGCCATCTCCCCAGCTCTCCGGACATATATATTTTTATTGGCCATTCATTCCATGGAGAACTTGACTCCCATCTTTCACTTCTGCCCTCCTGAATACTGCCTTCAAAGAATGTCCCTTCTCTATATGGTATTTTCCTCCCTTTCTTCCTTCTATAGGTCCATGAAGCATTTCAACCGTGTCTTTTAATACAAGATATACTTCTCTCCCTCTTTTGACAGGTCCATGATGCATAACTCTTCTCCCTTCTTGATTCTTCTGGCAGCAACAGGAATGGTATATCACCTTTGTAGTCACAAAGCTTCCGATGGGAAAGTTCTGAATGTAAAAGGCTCTACCAGATGCATTGGTCTATTAATAATAAAATATCTACTTGAATCAGCTCCTACAAATTGCAGGAAACTGAGAGGTAGAGTGGACTTCAAGTAGAGTGCAATCAAGGCTCTGGGTTTACATCTAAGCACTTCCACATATTGACTTTGTATTCAGATTGGCTTTCTTCATGGTTAGCATCCACTATTTGGATATTTATTTCTCCTAATGTAATGCTTAATAATTCTGTGTGAACTTCATCATGAATCCTATTAAATTTATACCTATCACAAATCCTATTAAATTTGTACCTAAAGTGGATACTTTCACTACACCTTCTTTACAAGTCAGAAAACAGCTTTGAAGACCAAAGTCTGGGAATGGAATCCAGACAATCTCTCATTAAAACTGGTATTCTCAATAATCAGCAAAGACAAGCAAGCAGAAACTAAGGATGCAGTGCCTGTCGATACCACATTGCCAGTTCTGTCATAGAAAATCTTTGAACATTCAGCCCATCAGATGTAAAAAGCAAAACCAGATTGATAGAATTATAATGTAAGCAATGCAGAGGAATGTCACAGCTTGGCTGATGATGAGGGTAAGAAATGAGTAATTAAATATTAAGTAGTCAAGAATGGCACCAAGTTCAAACACTCTCACTGAAAGTTTATCAGAAGTACTAAATGAAACGTTAAAAAGGAATGATTTTCTAATGCAAAGGCTTTAAGGCTTTTTAATGCAGAGTCCATACCTGACTCAAGATTGCCTGTAAACACAAGTGTTAGCCACTCCATACCACAGATAACTCTGGTTTTGCAGACTGTTAACCTGCCTGGGCTCAATCCCAACTCTGCCATTTACTACCCTTAACTTTGGACAAAGTCTTCATCTCTGAGTCTTGCCTTGGCTATGTAAAAAATAATGGGCCAATATTAATAATATCTCCTTCACAGAGTCATCACATGGATTAAATGAGATGTAGTATGTGAGACATTAACATGGTGTTTGGTACCAAATGAACACTTAATTATTACTGTTTCATTTTGGGCACATGTAAGAAATGATTTAAGAAACAAGCTAAGAGTGTTCATTTATCTTCTTATCTATCCAGAAAGCACACTGTAGTCAGATAGGTGCACTAAAAGAGAAAGTGATCGGAGGACCTCAGATGCTTGCCTGGCAAGAGACCAAACCTTCCCCATCTCTGACTCTACACAAGCCCCTTCTAGAAGCTCTACACTTGCTGAATATTGAACATATGTTCTGCCCACTTGCCTGGACTCTATCTAGGTTTCTACAGAAAAAAAAATGGAAGACGACACCGATATTAACAATTCCTGTAGCAAACCAAACTGGCCAAGAAGTTCCCTTCCCTAGACCAAACTTCATCCCCAGATAAAGCGTAAGGTAGTCAACTGTCCACAGTAAAACTGCTGTGCTCCTTAACTGTCCACAGTAAAACTGCTGTGCTCCTTATGCACTATCTACACAGAAAAAGAAAATTTCTAATAATTTCTGTGAGGTACTAAGGGGCTAAAAATGATTTCTACATCTTGTCTGTAGCCTTCTCGACTCAGCATAACCAGAAAAACAGTGTATATCCAAATAACCCTTACTTGGTAGTGTGACAAGATCCTTTGTTGCTCTATAATAAACGCCTATAGCATAACTCAAATTAATGATATATTTTACTTGCAGTTACAAAGAAATAAAATTGTGTGATGCAAACTGGGAATTTTGGCACCCAAAACATAAATAAAATGAAACAAAAATCCTTCGTGAAAGTATGTATTGATTCATTGATCCATTGTGTGAGTATGTGTTCGTGTGTATGCATGTGTGCATGTAGTGGTCTTCAATGAGAATCTTCCTCAGCTGTTCTCCATCTTAGTTTTTTAGACACTGAACCTGAAACTCACCAGTTCAGTTACAAAGGCTGACCAGCAAGTGCCTAGTGTCCGATTTCCCCCAGAAACAGTTATAAGCATGTAGCACCACTCCTGGCTTTATGCAGGTATTGAGGATTTCGACTCAGGTCTTCATGTCTGTGTGGTAAGTGCTTTACCAATTGAACCACCTCCTCAGGCTCCTTAATGAAAACAGATAAGTTCTTCACTGACACTTAACATTACTCAATCCTGTCCAGACAACTTATTCCTGAAAATGCACATGGATGCAAGTAGCCTATCAACATGTGTCCCCTTCAGCAATGCACATACTCTGTCGCCGAAACTCTGGCAAACGTACCTGACTTCTCAGTATAGATTAAATAGCAATGAGCCAAAAATATGTTTCACATTTCCAAAACCTCATCTACCTCATTACCTAGTAGCAGCCACTACTCTTGTTATATGTGCAATATTTAGTGTTAAATAGTCGTCTCTACATAGGTTCTTGGCCTAACCATCTTTAGATCCTTTGAGGTTTGGAAATGAGGAAGCAAAATGTACACAGTCTAGGGTATCCATATTTTTCCCCCAAGAAAATTATGTTTTCTTGGTTCCTCAAAGTTTGTGTCTTCCTGAAAGCAAAAATCACAGACAGAATTTTAAATTTTTGAAAAGACAAATTTTCTTTATTATTTGCTGTATTTCTAACTGTGTACAATTTTCTAATCTGGTTATTATGGGCACTGTTCAGCTTTCCATCTCATAAACTTGCTTTTTTCCTATTGATCCCCTAATTCCTCGGGAGTACATTCACTATACATAGCTATTTTTAAAAGTTTTTCCAAAGAGTTAACCAGTGAGTTTTCATTTCTTACCATTCTTTTGAAGATAATATGTACTCAAAAACATTATCTTGAAATAGTTTTTGGACTCAAGCTGTTATAACCTTAAAATAGAAAGCAGCAAATTTAAACATACCTAGTTCTAAAAGTTCGCAACTCTTATCTAGCACCAAGATCCTACCACTAACGAAACCTAATTTTCCATTGAAATGAAGTTTACAGAAAGTGGACAATTTTTTAGGTGCCATAAAGATGCAATCTGATGTTCTATAAAGGAACCATGTGGATCCACTAAAATATGATAACCAGAATTGATCCTGGTATTTATCAGGGCATTTTCTGGAACTTTTCCAGTAGACATGATCAGAAGCAGAGACTGACTCGCTGGACATGAAGGTTAGTAGCATTCAGGAGCTGCTGAACTCACTGTTGAAAGTTGAAATGATTAGCTACAGACATAGCAATACTCGTTAAATTTCCAGACTATAAAAGCCATGCTTGACCATATTAATTGAAACAGTCAAGCTTCCACTTACGGACAACATAAACAAATGCCAGCAACAGCTGATATTTTCTCCACAGCACATTGTCCACACATGCCCTCGTTAGCTAATCTACCCATCCTGCCCTTTCCCAAGAGACACTTGTGACCTGCTAATAGGGTATTGATCTCGTGACTGGACCCACAGCAGACTTTGGAGCCAAGCTGAGCCAATCAAATTTTTTTTGTTATTGTTCTGAGTCTGAAATTGTAACAGAGCAATCAATTCTAGACAGTCCCTGTTGAGCACTTGTGGAGACAAGACACATATGCTTCCTTTGAGGGGCCACTTTCTCAAAAGGGAATAGGAAACACATGTGAAGAGAAGAGGGAAGAAGAGGGAGACTTTGTATTGCTGATCATCTTCTAAACAGCCCCTGATTGAGGAAATGACTCCTAATGGTCCTACCTATCTTGAGGGGCTACCAAGAATTCTGTCTTCCCAATAAGTACTTCCTATTTTTCCCTTTAGTTTGAATGGATTTCTGTTAATCACAGCCACATTCTTCTTTAAACAATGAACTGAGTAAGAATAAATGGTCTGAATTCCCAGAGGTTTTGTAGGGGAACGGGGATGCTACAAAAAACAAAAATCAGGAATGCTGGGATCCAAAAAGGAAAAATACGATCTTGAGACTCAGGATGTGGAACCACCCAAAAGACAAAAGCCTGTAGCAAGGTGACCAAGCCAGTAAGGTCGGAAACCAACTCAGAAGGAAGCTGAGGGGGTATCAGTTGAGAGACTTCTGGACCAGGAGACTGGCAACATCCCCTCAAGTTCCTGAGGATGGAGATGAGAGCAGTGGTCGAAAGAATAAGTCCTGAAAGTCCCTGCAGGGTCCTGAATAAGTATCCTGATAGAGAACCTCTCAGTCCTCTGCCACCTGTAGCTTTAATTGTCCCAGAGTTGCTTCTTCCTCCTTCTGGATGAGTTTCCTAAGTAGCCATGCTTAGACATTCTCTTCTGCTCTTTCACTCGACAAGAATGCACTTGTTACTTTCTACTTATCCTGTCTCCCTCTACCACTAGCTCCCTGGTCCTTGCTAGCCGTCCCCCATCTCCACACTGAATACCTCTTAGCAGCTCACTGCCACTCCCTCCCCACATTATATTCTCCACTGCAGCACCAGACTCTTCAGCTAATGACTGTAAGTCTGTCATTTTTCCCTTTGTGGCGTTGGAAAGAGCACAATTTTAGAGTTTAGCATGTAGAGCTCAGGTGAACATAGACCTTGTTTTGTCATCTATAAGATGTGCATGCCACATGTCTTATGGGACTATTGATGCAGGCAGAAGTTAGCAAACACCGCAAACATAGAAAGTGCTCAGAACTGCTTGCCCTCCCTCACTCAAGAGCAATATGAATCAGTGTAAGTTGTAGAGAAAGTCCATTTTTTAAGAATTTCATCTCCTAGAAGACTGACACTGACTATAAATTCTACCAAGATGGATGCTTATTAGTATTTCATTGTTGTTTCTGTTATTTTCCTTTTGTCACTCAACACAATGCTATAAAAGAAACACAAGTAGCCAGTAAATATTCTGCATCTTTAGTCATAAGGAAAATGCAAACTAAAAATAGTTGGAGAGACTGCCTGACCCCAATCAGAATGGATATCATCAAGAAAACAGATAATAATAAATGCTGACAAAGATATGGGTAAAGAGGAATTCTTATTTAATTCACTGCTGGTGGGAGTGTGAACTAGTGCAGACATTATGGAAATCTCTAAGGAAGTTTCTTAAAATTAAAAATAGATCCACCGTATGACCCAGTTATACCACTCCTGAGTATATACCCAAAAGACTCTTTAGCCTACCAGAGATACTTGCACATTAGAGTTTATTACTTCACTATTCATGATAGCAAGTTAATGGAACTAGCTCAAATGACCATCAACTGATAAATGAATAATGAAAATGTGGTACATATATAACATGAGATTTTATTCAGGTGTAAAGAAAAATAAAACTATGAAATTTTCAAGAAAAAAGTTGCAAGACCTTAATACATTGTCAGTTTCCTTCCAGGTATAACGCATATTTACCAAATACCTACTTCATTTTTAATTTTTTTAATTTGTGTGTGTGTGTGTATGTGTGTGAGAGGACACTGGGTGTCTCTGTGGAGGACCAAGTATGATTTGAGGAGTCTTCCGGATTGTTTCTACCTCCTTTTTGCTTCACTCAGATTTCCCAGGCTTCACCCACCAGGACAAGAAACCATTTCTGCCTGGCGTTTTCTTATGTGGGACCAGGAATCCAAACTCAGGTCCTTCTGCTTGAAAGGCAGAGTCTTAACCTCTGAGTCATCTCTCCAGCACCCCCCAAATGCCTACTTCTAAAAGAATTTAAGATGTTTGAGATTCCTGAATGCTAGTCTAAGCCAATAGGGGGGGGGGGGTTAAGTTTTCTTGAGTCTGGTTTCTTTAAAAATATATTTAAACTAATTTTTAGGGTAGCATATAAATGACTTCACTATGGCATCTTCGTACATTGGGATTATTATACTCTATTCTTACTTCATTCCTTTCCCCTACAATCCCTCCTGTACCCTCCCCTTCTCCTAGTTCCTTCCTCCAGTCAGTCCCTCCTTCTGTTTCTTATCACATGTATTCCATGACCTTATTTCCTATCTTCCTTAAGATCTCTTCCACCATCCCCAGAATCTCCATCCTAATTTTGTGACCCACATACAGAGAGAGACTGACAGAGGCAGAAACAGAGAGAACACAGAAACACACACATATATAATTTTAAATCTAGATTCTACATACAACAAAACACACTGCATTTGTCTTTCTAAGTCTGGCTGATTTCACTAAATCTAATAATTTCCAGTTCTATCCATTTTCCTGTGAATATCATGGTTTCATTTTTCTTTACAGTTTCATGAAATTCCATTATGTACATGTTCCATATTTTCTTTATCTATCTGTTGCTGGGCACCTAGGCTGGTTCCATTTCCTGGCTGTTGTGAATACTGCAGCAGAGAATTGCAAGTGTCTCTGTGGTATGTTGACTTACAGTCCTTCAAGTACTAAGTGATCTAGTTAGATACAGATGTCAACTTGAAAACTGAAAACTGAGCCTTGAACACACATGTAAAGAATTAAGAGGCAACCCTGAGCAAGCCTCTGGGAGATGGCCTAATAACATGGGAAAACCCAGCCCATAGTAGGTGGGTCTATTTCCTAGCCAGGAAGATAAAATGAAGAGAGCTGGTTCGTACTTTGGAATATTGACATGCAGGCATTCTGGCAAGAGAGAAAGTATGTCCTGCTCTCAACTCTTTCTGTGGATATGGTGTGTCTAGTTCCTTCAGCTCTTGATGCTGGGATGAACTCTCCTGCCAAGTTGGACTATGGAACTGTAATCAGAATCATAAGCAAGAATAGTTCTCCTGAGTTGTGTTGGTCCTGCATTTGTTCAGCAATGGGAAGATGAAACCAAAACATTAGCCAGCACAGTATAGATGGGTCATATGGTAGTTATATCTTTAGGGTTTTTTTTTTTTTAGGAACCTCTGTATTAGCACCTGCACAGGTTACATTCCCAACAGCAATAGGATAGGGTTTCTCTTTCCTTATATACTTTCCAGCAAAAAAAAAAAAAAAAAAAAATGCATACATTCTGATCATCAGTGCCAAGCATGGAAGTAACACATCAAAACATGTCAAATGAAGACAAAGTATAATGAAAATTGGGATGCAATAACCATCTGATCAACTTTGTTTCTCAACTTCGTATCTACTAACATCCTGAGCCACATAATGAAGGCAGTTGCCCTAAGCACCACAAGATTTTTTAGCAGTATGTCTGGCCTCTCCCACTAGACACCAGTAGCAAATCTCCCTTCTCCAGTTTGCAATAGGCAAAAATGTCTCTAGACTTTTCCAAATGTCTCCTGGGAGACAAAAGAAAAATCATTCCAAGATTAAAAACAACAAGTTAACTTGATCAATGCATGTGGCCAAATTGGTAATCCCATCGGGCCGTGACTTATGAGATGGGAAGTATCCCTTTCAGTCTTTGCTTCTTTCTTTCTACTGGAAAACAAAATGGCCTCCCGTCACTTCCAAGATGCAATCAAATACCAGCTTCACAGAGACACAAAGAAGAACTTGCATGTGCCAGAAGTCTGTCAGGCCGCCCCAGCTCTTGGCTGCATGACCATACTCTGACAAAAAGCCTTCTTCCCAAACTTTTGAAAATGATTTCCACAGCTTTCAAAACCTGACCTTTAAAGCAGCTTTATCTGCTCTGCGTGTGTGTGTGTGTGTGTGTGTGTGTGTGTGTGTGTGTGTGTGTGTGTCACAGATTTATAATTTTCTATGCTCCTGCTAAGTCAATCCACTTCTTGAGTCCAAATGCCAACTGGGGGTGGTGGGAATTTGCACACAGATGTCAGTGGACCCAAAACAACAGCACAAGACTCCACCTGTGACTAATTATAGAAACTGAACTTGAACTCTGGCCAAAAGAGAACCACCCCATATGTGCTGGCCAATAAAATCACCCCATTACTTCTCCCTTGTCAACACAGACTTGATTCTTTAAAAATTCTGAGAGTGCTGTCTGAGGGAAATTTTATTAGGCAGTGAATGCTTTGAGGGTCTCGTTGGCTTCTCCTCCCCAAGCTCAGTTTCAATAAGTACCTTCGGCACAGTGAGACTATCTATCTTCTGAAATAGTCCAAAACGTTTTCTTTGGTTGCCTCTGTGCTGTTGCACTCCCATCCTACAAGTAAGGTCATCCAGAAAGAAAAAGACGAGTAGACATCATTTAGCTCTCCTAAGGTCCTGTGTACAAGACCCTTTGTTTAGCCACTGAGATGGCTTCATGAGTAAAAGCACTTGGTGCACAAGCCTGACAATTTGAGTTCCATCTCCAGAAATAACCGGTTGGAAGAGAGAACAGACGCTTGCAAGTTGTCCTCTGACCTCCATGTGCACATGCACAGACACACAAAGAGAAAATAAATGAGTGAAATTTGAGGGGAAAATAAAAGAATGTTTTATTTTTATCTTTCCCCTCCTGTGAGCCGAATCTTTCCAAAGAAAACCTGAGAGTAAAAAATCGGAGGGGCTACTAATGTGGCGCACGTGTCGATGGTGGGCTGACTGCAAGAGGTTACAGGGGCAAACACCAGCTGACATCTGTGACAAAGATGTATAGCTTGCTTCAAATCACTCTCTTCCATTCCAGCAAGCAAAGAAACCAGCTGTGGCTCTGTGCCATCTCATCGATCTTCAGAGCCAGAGAACATCTCACCTGTCTTTGCAAGGCATTTAAAACTGTACTCTTGACAAAGTAGGTCGTTGCCAAAGATTAGATGAAAGTTGTTCCAGCTTTCTGGAAAGAGAGAAAGAGACTGTATCTGAATATCCAAGAGATATTCTTCTTCAAAATGAAGAAGATGGATTTTATTTTTTGAGGAGTTTGGGCATTCCAAGCTCTATTGTGGTACTGTATTGTCCAGTACTAAATCCATGTGCATATGTGACATTGGAGAAAAGACACACAACATGATATGACTCAGAGTAAAATAAAAACTTTATACACAGATGCAACATGTGTTTGAATAGAATAACCAATCAACAGTGACTTACACAGCTAGAGTTTTACTTTTTCACATAACTAGACACCTGGAAGCAGGCCATTGCTGGTACCAGTGCAAATACTCAAAAGATAGTGGGACAGATGTCTCTTTGCTCTTCTGGACTCTATTTCATGATTAGAATGTGACAGACAGCCCCAGGATCAACACCCAAAACAAGAAGCAGGAAGGAACATTGTTGGTTAAGTTATAATAGTAGCAGCGATTTGGGGGTATTGCTGCAATTGTTTTTATTTGAAGATGAAGTTTGATACTCAAGAAAGATTGGGAAATTGTGTTAAACAAATAAAATAAGTTCTGTTTAACTTCAAGAGTTGGAGCATTTCCTTTGGTATTATGTGGTATTCTTTTGTTAGCTCTACCATAAAAAAGTACCACAAGATTTAAGCAATAGACTTTTATTATCTCACAGTTCAGGACTGAGATATGGGGGGCAGCCAGGTTGGTTTCTTCTAAGGGAAGGGATTGTGTGAAGCTTCTCTCGTTTGTGTGACTACAAGGTTACCTTCATCCTGTGTGTCTTCATATCATCTTCTCTCTGTGAACGTTTGTATGTGTACACATGTTCTTTTTGGTAAAGACACTAGTCGACCTGGATTAAGGTCCATGCTAAAGACTTCAGTTTAGCTCAATTACTTCTAGTAAGACTCTGTCTCCAAATAAGATCACATTCCCAGAAACTGGGGGTTGGTTACAAATTCAACACGTATTTTCAGAGAGGGACATAATTCAACCCAGAACATATGCATTATGACTCTCTATGATAAATACTTCTACTATGTGTTTCCAAAGTTTATTTGACCAGAAAATTCTCTTTTGGAAGTGTTTCCCTGGACACACTTTAGAAATGCTATCTTCAGGAACCCATGTGTTCTCAGACTTTGACTAGTAGCAAGAGAGAAGTCCTAAAGAAGGCATCGTTTGTCTTATTTTCTATTGAGATAGCAAAATACCAGAAAAGTGGGTTTATTTAGCTTATACTTCTGAAGATACAAGAGTCAACTTCATGGATCCTACTGAGGGTTCCAGTAAAGATGGTATCACACGATGGAACATGTGCTAGACTGACAAATTTGCATACAGAAAAGACTTTTAAAAAAATGGGTAGAAACTCAGTACCTAGTCTAGTCTCTGAAAACCCAACTCCTTCCCATCAGACAGAATCCAGTCTTGAAAAGCCTAATCCAATTCTTAAGAAATACATTAATCTATTTATGGTAGTAGTATCTCTATTAATCTCTTAAAGGTCTCACAGGAACAAAGCACATCCACTTGTAACAACATCAGAGTCCCGTTCATAAACTTCTGGGTCCTCTCCTCACAGTTCAAAGTGACTATATTTGTGTTTCACTATCATGATACAGTGATACCTTCTTACTAAAATAAATAAGTCTCTATACCTAACTTCCAACTGCTACAACTCATCCCACCTGAACACTCAAAATCAACTGGATATTTCAGAACAGAGTCAAATGCTTTTATTGGAAGCATCCTACATTTACAGAAATAGAAGAAATAATGAAAAACAAAGCTAACAGAGGGCTAAAGAGGCAGTTTAATTGATGGAAGACTTGCCTAGCATTCCCAAAATGAGGTGTGATGGTACACTCCTGTGTCCCAGACTCAGGCAGGAAGATTGGAGGTTCAGCTATACATCAAGTTGGAGCTCAATCTCAGATACATGGGACACTATTTAAAAAAAATAAAAAAGAAAGAAAAGAAAAGAAGCTAATAAAAACATGATCTCCTCTCAACTTTTCAAGTTTCAGGCTCCCAGTAAGAATTAATAAGTCATATGTTGAATTTGGATCAAAAACTCATATTAATATTGATTCAGAGTAGAGTTCTATTAAGCCAGAAATAGAAATTATCACATAGTCAATGCTTAAAAGCCATAACATTCCCCAGACAGGTTTACTTACACTTCTTGGGTTACATTTCCAGTGACCTTGTCCCACTTCCACATGAGATGAGTAAATATTAGATTTAGTACAGTCTCCTAGTATGTGATGCTATTTATATTCCCACAGAACCTTGGCTGACCAAGCACAACCTGGTAAAATGTCTAAAAATTGCTTTCTGTATATCTAATTTGCAAAAAAGTTTATAAAAATACAAAGCTAATAGTAGTACAAATATCCAAATTGAAAAACCAACAACTCGTATGCACTAATTGAAAGATATAAATCCTTATGAAATTTTCACAAATGCTCAAATGTTTAGACTTCCTCAGTGTGGTGCTATTATAGATGGTGAGACCTTAGGATGAAGCCAAAGCAAGCATGCCCTTGAAGGGTATATTGAAAGACTCTGACCTCTTTTACTTCCTAGCCATGAGATAAGCGGCCCGTTCCTCCAAGAACTCCTCACTATTGCTCGCCAGCATGCCCAGGGACCCACACCGATGGAGTTTACCTAATCTTTGACTAGGCTCTCAAAAACTGTAAGCCAAAACTGTATCTGTTATAGCGATGGAATGCTGACTCAAATTAGCATCAAAACCATTTCTAAGGAAAATCAGTAAGTTCTTAATTAAAAATAAAACCCCATATAAACTAACTCATATTCTTATTCATTCCATCAAAGCTTGTCATTCTTTTCCTCTAACATGTACAGGATATGCTCTTCCTAGAATAATAATTTTCTCCTCATTTCGGTGATCCTGTAGATTGGTAGTAACCACAAAGTAAAGAGTTTGGACTTTGGCATGAAATAGGTCACAGCCTTAAAACCCAGCTCTGCCACTTACCAACTGGATAAACTTGGGAAAGTTCTTCTTTCTTTATATCTTTATGTTTTACCTTTAAGATGGGAAGACCTCTAATACTTACTTCAGATAATTTATGAAGCAACCAAATGATAACTTGCACAAACTTCTAAGTGTAACACATAGAGCATTATAAACAGATGCCTACTGGTTATGTAGCGGTAATACCTTGCTTATCCTCAAAAGTTTATTTCATCTAGGTTCATTCTTTCAAAATGATTTGCTTCTTCAGTTGGTTGGTTTGGGTTTTGATACATTTAAAACAAGGATGACCTTGGTCTCTTGATCCTCCTGCTCCTGATTTCCAAGTGCTGGGATTATAATATTTACCACCAAGTCTAGATAACTATACTTTTTGACAAACAAAACAAAAGAAGTACAGATACAAGAAGTAATTAGTAATCCCTATACCTATGTCTTCTCTGTTTCTCAATTACACTTCCCACTCCTTCAACTATGTCATTTTTAGTCTAAAGAATAAAAGAGTCAATTTGTTATCCTTAGGGTTACCTTTCTCTGGTGTCACAACACTCAAAGACAAGCAATGGGATGCAGAAATCCTGCATGGCAAGTCAATGCATGGAAAAATCCTGTCCTGGAGAGACAATGACCTGCGTCACATATTAGGTGAATAAGAAATAAACACGTGATGTGTTGGGTCACTGAAATTTGATGTGTGTTGTTACTCCAGCAGAACCTGTCCTATCCTGAGCAACAAGTATGTATCTGTCTCTTAAAAGGGACCCCAATATAAACGCAAGAGGAAAGGAGGGCTTCCATTAAGGAATTTTTTGTCAGTTGTTTGTTTCAATTTTGAATAGCACAAATCAACCAGCATTTTTACTAAAAGCAAAATAAAAATCCTGCCTGTTATTCAAACTGACTTTTCATACTATTTATTTCATTTCATCACATCCATATATTTTTGTAAATGTCTTAGAGGATACAAGGTATATTGGCACAATTTAGCGTGCAATTAATAAATAAATACACAAGTGTAATTGGAGATCCATGCTCAGAAACAAATTTAATGATAGAAGCATAAGACAGAAGCCTTCAGGAGTTGACAGTGTACAGAATTCCTTTCAGGCTTTTTGCCACTGCCTTTGTCATTGCTAAAATACTTTAACCACTCTTTAAAAAACTGAACAGAGGAGAAAAACAATACAAAGCAGAGAGGAAATGCCCAGCAGAGTAACAGGTTCACAAGGAGTTCGTGAGCCAGTGAAGTCAGAACACAGCAGGAATGGTAGAAGAGAACATTAATCTGATTTAGGAGTGAAGAACAAAGCTTTCTGCTACAAATAAAAAAATCACATTTTCCACATCTGAAACCCAGTACTGGTTCTTTCAGATCATCAGAGAGATAAAGTGACTGCTTTCTACACAAAGAAAGCAATCAAAAGTAGATTGTTGTTGAGTCGCACATGCATCATGGGTTCTTAGCCCTGAAGTAGTGGTAGTCAGAGAAACAGGTGGGGTGGGGGGAGGTGTCAACAGATGACCCCAAGAAAGGCAACAAGACCAGCTGTCAGAGAACCAATAGTGCAGCCAGTGCAGAATTATTTTAAATTTCTCCAGAAAGGCCTCCTGGGAAATCCTTAGCCAAAAAGCGCCTCACCCTCTGGCCCCTCCCCTGTCCATCCCATCTCTTAGTTCTTCTCTCAATTCCAGTAAGAGTTGAAGGTAGGATTTGAGTACGGTATGTGTGATTCCAAAGTGCTTATGAAAACAGTCCTGTATAGGACGGACTTCGTGTAATAGATAGGAACTGAAAATGGAGACTGGCTGGACTGAACAAAGACTTGAGCAAGGGCTGAGGAGTCCAGCAGCTTGAAGGAATAGCAACGGCGATGGGAGTGTGTGCAAGGAGACCAGGGGGTGAAGCAGGGAGCTCAGATGTGGAAGGAGACTGTGTAAGGGGAGACCGGCCCAGGCCTTCCGTAGCAAGGGCTAGAGGCTTCCTTCTGAAGATGATGAGCAAAAAGTGGGGGCTTTAAGGAGGGAAAAGGCCTATCTGCAGTAGACCCTGCTGAAGTAATCTCATTGACGTTACTAGAGCATGGACAATGGATCAAAGAAGAATAAGAAGGCACCTTGCACACGCAGGTAACTACTATTACCACATGGATAGGGCAGAAGATGGAGCTAAATTGAACTGTGTTTCTCTCCCGGGGTACCAAATCCATTCCATCCAAACCTATTTCATACTATTTCTGTTTGCTACTTAGGGAACAAACTCCTCTCATTCTAGAAAACAATTCTCACCTTTCACAGCAAAACAACACTAACAAAAACTCAAAGACAACAACAAAAATTCACCAGTCAAACATGGCCTTTTAATGTAAAGTGTTTACTCTTGCAGAGATTAGCATTTTCCTCTTCTATCCTGAGGGAGGAACATCTGAACTGGTGTTGCAAATGCTGAAAAAGAGAACAAAATTAACCAAGCGCAAAAGTCAACCATGAGGCTCAATCCTCCCCCACTTCTGCAACTTTGGGAAAGGTGACTGGAATAAGGAAATCAGAACCTAAGACACTGGGTTTCCTTGTGCTTTTTTTTTTCTTTTGCAGCATCCAATCAAACACATATTAAGCTCTGACCTCCTTGGTGGGGTCCAGGTCCAGGAGTCACCTGCAAAGCGCCAACCAAGAAATCCAGCCAGTGAAACACGGGGTCGGGTCCCAACCTACCTGGTTTTCTTCATGAGAAACCCGCATCTGCTCCTTGAGGACAGACATCCGGGCCGCCTCTTCTTTCCTCAAGACCCTCTCCTTCTTCAGCTCAGGACTCCAGAAAGTCTTGATGCTGTTCATGGAGGACCCCAGCTTGCTGTCCTTAATGTCCAGCTCTTTCCGTAGGAGGTCGTTCTCTCTCTGCAGTTCCTTGAGCTGGGCTTGAAGATCTAACATCGTGCTGTCTCTTACCTGTCTCAACATGGAGGGCACCTGGTGGTGGTGGTGATGGGATGAGCTACTCAGCCCACCATGCTGATCTGTGTATGAAAGGACATCCGTGTGGGAAAGGCCGGCAGAGGCAATATTGGGACTACTCCCCATGGCCGTGACTCGGCCGCCATACACGGCTCGATTTGTGGCCCTGCCCAGAGTCATGGTGCCCTTTGGGTACGTTGTTGAAGCCACCCCCTCATGATCGCTTAAGTACATGGGTCCCGACGTAGCATAGGCTGCATTAAGGGATTGGATATTCTCCATAGACAGAGTCTTGCCTGTGCCTCCCCCTCCCCCACTACTTGTTCTTCGGTGGCCCAAACGAGGAGACCGTGGCAAACGAGGCGATCTGGAAGGGCTTCCTTCCAGATTGGTGATGGTCCTTGCACTTCCATACATTTTTCTTCTGTAATGAGGTACTACTGAAGAGAAGAAATGCTATGCTGTTATGGCTGATGCCAGGATCTCCACTTTGCTGAATTCCTTGTACAGTCTGTAGCAGGAAATGACTCCAATCAAAGGTCTGCAAAGTAAGAAAAAGGATAATTTTAAAAAAACTTCTTTTAGACTCTTACTGCAATTTCATCATATGTTAAAATATATAGAGTTGAAGAACACTTGCCTAATATACCCAAGACCCTGGATTCAACTCTCGACACTGAAAAAAAATATCAGATAGATAAATGTTAATGATAGATGAATGCTAGATAGGTTAACAGGTACATAGATAGATAGATAGATAGATAGATAGATAGATAGATAGATAGATAGATAGATAGATAGATAGATAGATAGACAGATAGATAAAGATAGATAAAAATGATGGATGAATAACAAATAGAAATAGATGAGATGAGAAAAAGATAATGATAGATGAGTGGATATATATATACACATAGATGATAATGATAGATGAATTGCATAGATTATAGATAATGATAATAAAAGAATGGCATCCATAATGATTATTTTAAAGCAAAATGCTATCAAAACATTTCTTACTACATGTAAACTTTTAAAATCAATGTCCCCTTTCCCTCAAAGTAAACAATTTTCAAAACAAAATTTTTCCTCTTAGGTAAAATAAGTCTCTCCATTTTGATTTATGTTGTCAGGTTTGGATTTTACAAGAATTCACCATGGAATTCCTCCATGACCTCAGTAATAAAATAGCCCATCTTTATTGGCATGGCCATGACCTTCATACACCAGTCTCATGGCTAAACAATGACTAAGAAACTGCTGTTTCTTCAGATGCCCAATATCTGACAAGTATGTTTGTTAACTTTGTCCTCCTGTATGCGTTAAGTATCAGTATCTATCACCATCTTCTTTTCTACTCAGCTAAGAACTCTTCTCCACATAACCTGCTAGGTAGTCCCCACCATTCAAATGCACTGATGTATGAGTTGGAACACATTGGCCATCTTGAAGCTAGAAGAAGAGCATGTGACTCAATAACCAAGACATTTTGTACCTATAGCCAGATGATCAGTGCTACCCACAGACGATATAACAATCCTTTTTGACTCTATCACCCACATCTTCTTTTCAGTGTTAGTGGACCTCAATCTCATATTAACCTTTCCCCACCACTAGAAACAAATAAACAATGTAACAGGCTAGAGTTGTCCTTGGAACCTAGGGCTTTTTACAGTGGGCAACTTTTATTTGTCTGCCTATTATTCATCTCTCCTGTGCACCTCTATACACACTTGTTAGTAAAACAAGCTTTATTTTTCTTAAACTGTTTCTAAATCCATACTTTCAGTTCATAGAGATTAGGTAAGACTGACTCCCACTACTCCCTGACTCCTAATACCCTGGATGGTATTAGAAGCCTGACCAATCATCATATTCCATAGTAACAATGGCATATTGACTTACATTGATGCAAAAAGACTCCCTACTTCGACTCTACATGAAACAAAGGGAAAGGAGAGCTGAGTGATAAGGTTCAAGATGGACTTCTGAATGTGATAGATGAATTCTCAGCCTTAAACGTATATTACCCTCTCTGAAGCTCAGTGAACACTGCTGAAGAAGGGGCAGAAGGAATGTACGAGCTGGAACAAGAGAGATAGGATATGGAATGCTGACTCTGGAAATTCACAGTAGCTTCGATTACCTTCCCTGGATCTGCACAACATTAGAACCATGTCATAGAGAAGGAATGAGATCTCACCCCTCTCTGAGGATCTATAAACTGTTAACTATTGTTTGGAGAGGTGAGAAATAGTTTCTTCAGAGGTATAGCTACTGGTATGGTGCCCACAATACTATGAACAATCCCTTACCACACTCCTGTAAGCACCCCCAATAAAATTCATTGGGTAATCAAAAAAAAAGGCATGAAAGCAGAAGGGGGACTAGTTAAGAAAAGTAAAGTTGAGTGGGAAAGGACAAGAGGGTAATAGGAATGATTATGATCAAAATATATATACATGAAAATGCTATAAAAAACTCATGATAATTTATGAATGTTAATAAAAGAAATGTAACCTATAGACAAACTAACAATCCCCCTCCCGCCAGGAGAAACGTGAAAGCAAAAGACAGCAGAGCTCCTCTGTGAAGTGTGTGAAGCCAAGGCAGAGACATCATTAGATACTCTGAATCCAGCAGTCTCTACAGCTTTACCTCTCCGCCAACACCCTGTTTACACATGTGAGACAGACTGAGAACATTAATGAACTCAAGACTTCATTCTTTCTTTTGTCTCGTTTTTGGACGTTCCCTCTTAATCTAAGTCTAGGTTTAGTCCTATGAAGCAGAAGCCTGAACTAGTGCCTGTTCTTGCTCACCCTCCTCTTCCATAGTAAGAAGACTGTACCTCACCTGGATAAACAGAAAATGATAAACATAAAATAAAACTAAATTGTCCAGGCCAACAACCCACTCATCCTAAAGCGTGTGCTCAAGCCCTGCTGAGATGAGTAGAGATGTTTCCTCAAGCAGCAGCTGTCCACAAATACATGAACAGGCCCAGATGAAATAGGGAGGGGGCAGGACACACAGCTGAGATGAGAGGACACACAGCTTAGATGAGTGGAACGCACACAACTGAGATGGGGGGGACACACAGACTAAATCATTGGTGCTTAGGATGCCACAGCAGCTTTGTGGTTGCTTGTTTTGCAGAAATGTGGGAGCCATGTATAACTGATGCATTTGTCCATAACATTTCCTTTGGTTACATTCCATCATAATTAGGGTTTCTGCTACTTATATCCTAAGGAATCCTCATATATGAAAAAAAGATTTTCCACAAATACTTCCCCTTTCTGAAGTTTAAAAAAAAAAGTCTTTAAAAGAATTACATACCTGTTTCTAACTAAGGAAATTCATTTGAAATGCTTACATTGCTGTAAGTTTAAGTTTGTTTTCCTTGCAACATAAAAACCATACCAAAGCTGAAACTTGTGCATGAATAATCTGTTCTGTAGTAAAGTGAGAACCAACAATACCAACAATGAGAATTCAGTTATGTAAATGTTAAGACACAGACAAGATCATGAAATAGTGTGACAGTGAACATGCATGGATGAGATGCATGAGACATGCATGAGATGGAAAGATGTTCCTGACATGCTGGTAGTGGGGGTAAGGACAGACTATAAGCCACAGTGTGTGTGTGTGTGTGTGTGTGTGTGTGTGTGTGTGTGTGTGTGTGACTTTCTTTTGTGAAGCACATATACACAAAAGCACATTAGCAGGGGAGACTGAAATGACACACATCAAATTGTCACCAGTAGTGAGATTAGGAGATTCTATTCTTATTTGCATGCTCTGATTTTCATAATAAATATACTTTTATATTAAGAATTTTCTGGGATTTTTTCCAACAGTTAGGTTATTTTGTTGTCTTACTATGCTTAGAATCCAGGTATTTAAGTTCTGGCTGGATCATCACTTACAGAGCTATTCTTTTCTTTTTTTTATTAAAAATTTAATTATACATTTTAAAATTTTTTACCAGTTCCCTCCCTCCCCCCTCCTCCCCCTCCCCTTCCCCCAGTGCCTCCCCCCCAATTCCCAGAGAGTCCTTTATTGTGTACGCATAACTCTCCACTGGGTCCTCCTCTCCGATGACATATAAGGACCCAGTGACATTTCTATAAGCCCTTTCTCTTGTTCCCCTTAAGCATAAGATCACTACTATGGCTGTCAATCCCTTGCCTCCAGGGGTCTCGGTGCCCTTAACAGATGCTAGACTTTATGAGGGCAACAGTGCACTGGACATTGCGCAGGGCATGCAAAGTCCCATTATGATTGCTTTGGCCCCAACTATTGTTGAGAATCTTGCAATGAGCTATTCCTTTCTAAAAGTGATTAAATGCAACATTTCTGACTTTCCTAGCTAAGCTTGAGGTATCTCAAAAATGTTCAGATTTAAACCTCAGTGATTTTGCAAGGTCAGCGGAAGCACATACATGAGCACACATAACATGTAACATGAAGATGCATATTACCTTGTTAAAAACAATGCTTCCTCATTTAAAAAAACAAATTTACTCTGATTTCTGGTGCTCTCTCTGTCCAGGCTGAACATTAGACTTATGCTAGTGTCATAGAACAGATGAGGAAGTTTTCTGCTTTTAATATATTCTAAAATAGTTAGCAAAACACAAGTTTTTCCTGCTCCTGAAGTGTTTGGTGAAGCCAACTTGTGAACTTGAATGGGCTGGTTGGTCTGTTGATTATCTTCTCACTTTTTACTATGTTTACTAGTTATTTTTTTATTGCCCATTATTGTCAAAAAAACATTGCCCATTATTGAAAAAACAAACAAACAAACAAACAGTCTAATCCAGACTTGTGCATAGGCAACCTTTACCACTGAGCCATTTTGCCAGTCCTAAGACATGATTTTTAATGGCTACCACAAGACTCCAAAGATGGCTACCAAAAATTTCTTCCCTTCTTGTAA
Organism: Typhlomys cinereus; assembly: GCA_023101885.1. NCBI lineage: Eukaryota > Metazoa > Chordata > Mammalia > Rodentia > Platacanthomyidae > Typhlomys > Typhlomys cinereus. The sequence goes on along the minus strand of JALPQD010000693.1, from coordinate 305,694 downwards.
ATATTTGTGTCCCTTTCCACCAAGCAATTGATTTTATTTACCTTCTTCTTTAATGTGGGCTAGGCTTGTGACCTGCTCATATCAATAAATGCAGCAAATACAATTCTATTCTACTGTTAAAAAAGCTTAGAAGTTTCTCTTTATATCTTAGAATCTAGCTGACATGAAAGGATTGGGTAGTAAGGGATAAATATGACAAAAATTTCATTGTATTCATGTGTGAATGTGTTAAGAAAGAAAAAAAAATAATATCTGAAAAAGTCCAACTGACATGATGTAAGGAAATTATGGTAGATAATCTTGATTTCCAATTTGGTTGGGTTGAGAAATGCCTAGATTAGTAAAGCACACCTCTGGGTGTCATTTCCAGAAACAAATACATCATGAAAGCTCTGACCTAATGATAGGTTTAATTTGTTAATTTTCTATTTATTTGCTATTTACTTGGGTACATATGTGCATGTGTTTAATGTTCCTGTGTGCAGGTGCATGAATATGTGTGCATGCTTGTGGTGGCCAGAGGTCGACTTCAGGAGTCCTCCTCAGGTGGTAGTCACATTATTTTTCTAAAACAGTGTTCCTCACTGAGCTGGAACTGAACGACTAGTCTAGGCTTGTTTCCTTTTGCTTTCGAGGCAAAGCCATCTCCCCGTCCCCACTACCACCACCACTATGTACTTTTTTGATACAGAGTTTCTCACTAGCTTGGAAATTCACACCTAAACTAGACAGTCTGGCTGGCCAGGGAGTATCTCCCAGTGCTGGGATTACAAACACATAGCTTCCATGCCTGACTTGTTTTTTAACATGTATTCCAATGATCCAATTCAGGTCCTCATGATTGCACAGGAAATATTTTACTGACTAAGCTTCCCATCCGGGGTTAATTATTTTTAAGTGAAAATATAATATTGTGATAGAAAAAAAATATATTTTGACAGAAAATGATTGATTGATTAATATTCTGATTGACAAAGACTTTGCTACTTTCCTAGAATAAAGTCATAGACTTATGAAATGAAAATGAAACAATTTATACTGGCATCTCTACCCTTTATAGTCTCTATTCTTATTCTCAGTATTTCTAGAAGCCAACATATTTCCTAAAACTATAAAAAATTCCTAAATTACCAAAATCAGATTTAAACACAGCAAATATTTTAATAAACACGACTTAAGAATTATTAATGTTGGGGGCTGAAGATTAAGACTCTGCCTCCAAACAGAAGGTCCTGAGTTCAGATCCCAGGTCCCACATAAAAGCAGAATGGGCAATGGACTGCATGCACTTCCAGCTCTGGTGAGAAAAGCCTGGGAAATTCCAGAGTGAAGCAAAAAAGAGCAGAAGCAATCCAGGATGATTCTCGAAGGCCCTCTTGGGCCTCCACAGAGACAAACAGTGCCCTCTGATACACACACACACACACACACACACACACACACACACACACACTAAATTAATTTTAAAAATAATAAATTTTAAAAAGAAAAAGAGTTATTAATCCTGGACCACTAAGAAGGTTCAGGTAAAAGCGCTTGCTGTGCAAGCTTGATGAACTGAGTCAGATCTTGAGAACCCATAAAAGGTAAGAGAGACCCAACTCCACAGACTGTTCTCTGACCACCGCAAGTGCACATGGCATGTGTATCCACACATATGTCATGTATATATACACACATATGATTTTTTATTTTAATATTTATTAAGTGATAACATTATACAGTCTCAGCTCTGTTTTCAACCCATACTTCCCAAGAAGTTTGGGAAATGTTTGGAATAACATGACTGATGGGAATTACATTTTATACCAGGAAATTTCAGAGATATTAGAACACTGATATGTCTGTCCTGTTGACTATCCCCAAAATTTAGCTTTTTCTGTTCGTTTTTTCCCAAGTTTATTTGACAAATGAATCCTTTTCCTTTTAGGATATCTAACGTTTTTCATGTTTGGGTTTATTCAATAAGTATTTATACAATAAGTACTTTTAAACATCAGCTTAATTCCCAGTGTTGAATGCTAGGGTTAAAAATGTAGTTAGTTCAAGACATAGCTTTTCTCAGCAGGAAATTTATTGCCTAGAATGGACTTTCATAAAAAGGACTTTTTTCATTTCAAATCCTATGGGATTTGTTGATTACAGGAAACAGATATTTTGCATTTCCCTGTTAGAAGTCAGTTATGATTTTTTTCTGGGGGGGGAATGTAGTATGGACACTAATGGTTCAGTGGTTAATAAGGTTTACAAGGATACGATAATGACTCCCCCCAAAAATCATAACTGACTTCTAACAAAAGATAAAATTAATGGCATTAATACCTGGAGTCAGTACAGTGGCACACACCTGAAATATCAGGACTAGGAAGGAAAAGACAGAAGGACCAGGAATTTGAGGTCAGCCCTGGCCTCACCTAAAGTAGGAGACCAACTTTCTCAAAAAAAAAAAAAATGATGAACTATCATAATGAAACATTCTTTTATACAATATACACTAATAAAAAATTAAATTTAAAAAAATTCCTGGAGTTTTGGCTTCATTAGGCCAAGAAATAAGTATAATTGTCTATTTCTCAAATCTTAGTAACTGTCATAGTTAGATACAGATGTCAACTTGACAGCTAAGGATTTGAGTTCTGGGCACATTTGCAGAAAATTAGTAGTTGAGTTAAGACCAGAGTGAATCTGGTCTTATTATATTATCTATTATCTATTTGATAGGGAAGATCCAGGCCGGGATGGGTAGGACTAGGCCCTGAACAGGTGAATAAAATACACAGGCTGGATGTAGAAGTTGACATCCTTCTGTACACTTGGTCAGAGATGCTGGTCTGACAAATAAGAATCGTCCTTCTCTCAGATAATATGGTATGTCCAGTTCCTTCCAACCTTGGTGCTGATGTGGGTTCTCCTGCCAATCTAGACAAGAAATTGTAACAAGGAATCGTAAGACAAAATTAAATCCCTTGTTCCCTTAAGCTGTTTGATGGTGAATTTTACTGGCAACAATGCAAGCAAACTGAAACAATAACAAAGCCTGAATACAAGAGAAATGCAAGTCAGCCATCAGCAGTTCATGTAAAGTAGCTGAGGAAACAAAATGAGATGTTATGCCAAGTTCCATAGAACTACAAAGTCAAACAGGATATTCAGAAAACACCAAAATGCCAACAGAACGTTTCTTCTCTCCATGAATGTGTGCAAGTGATTGCGTGTTCACATGTGTGCAGGGACACAAGTGCACATGGCTAGATGATCACCTCAGGAATCAATCTCAGGAAAGTGGGTCACTGTCCTCATCAGCACGGAGCTCACTAATTTAGCTAGGCTGGCTAGCTATAAAGACTCAGGACCCTCCAAGTGCACACCACCACTGTCAGCAGTTTTCCCCTGGGTTCTGAGGATTCCAACTGGGGTATGCATGCTTCTGAGGCAAGCACTTTGCTGACTGAGCTCTTTTTTAATCATTTTTTAAGTTAGCATACAAGGCAATGGGTTTCATTATATTGTTTTCATATGCACACGTCCTTATATGCAAACTAGACATTTGCTTCTTTGTGTATGTATGTATGTATGTATGTGCATGTTTGTGTGTATGTATAGATGCATATGCTCGGGTAGGGAGTATGTGTATGTAATTAAGGATTGTAGAGGCCAGAAAACCTCAGGTGTCATTCCCCAGTAGCTGTTCACTTTGTCTTTTGAGACAGGATCTCTCAATCCCCTGGAGCTCCCTGATTTAATCAGTAAACCCTAGGGACCTACCGATGCCTCCCAGCTCTGACATGACAAGGATACCTCAGCACACCTGGCTTTTCTTTTTCTTTCTTTTTTTTTTAAACATAGGTTCTGAGTATCTAACTTCAATCTTCATGCTTGTAAGGCAAATACTTTATTAACTGCCTCCTCAGCCCACACATCTGTTTCTTAATGATAATTTCTGGTGGGGGTGAAGAAAGAGAAAGAGAGAAATTTGCATCACATCATGGTGCACAGAGAAATCAGTTCCCTCTTTCCATCATGTGGACTTCCAGGGTCACCAGATTTGCAAGCAGGTACCTCACTCAATGACGGTTTTAATGAGTAACCTAGGGCAAACATATTATTTGAAAGTGAGTTTCTTCTACCGAATTTATACAGAGCAGTGATGGTTTACGGGGACGCCCCAACCTTCAAGCTGCTGCTCACAGAGTGGAATCAAGCTGAGCAAAGAGGCGCAGGTTCAGCTGACAAAATAAGCCCCCAGCAGATCCCCCGGCTGTCACATTCCTCAGGCCTCATGATTCCTACCTGTTCCACTGAGTCACTCACACCCTCCGCCCTCTACCCAGCTGTGTTTAAGTTCCCGATTGTATTTTAAGGTACTTGCTTTGACACTTGGGCTTTTTTTGGTTGTTGTTGCCTAATTTTTCCTCTGTCCTGATTTTTTTTTTAATTCTCTCAAATGAATGTCTGAGAAATATCAAAAAAGATGGACTTTATTCCACACTTAATAAAACAGAGATACCTTTTACTTCTCATTTACTGACTTCAAGAAGACTACTGTTAAGCTTTTCTACCCAGCTACAAGTTCATTTTTAGGCAATAAGCTAAAAATAAAAGATCTTGAAGCCAAGATAAGGTCTTATCTATCTCTGGCCCGGCCTTCTCCTTTCTCCGCCAATAGCAAACATGGTGAATGTTCCTAAAACTCACTGAACTTTATGCAAGAAACGTGGCAAGCACCAACACTACAAAGAGACACAGTACAAGAAGGGCAAGGACTTTCTGTATGCCCTAGGAAAGCAGTGTTATGACAAAAGCGGAGTGGCTATGATGGGCAGACCAAGCCTATTTTCCAGAAAAAGGCTAAAACAACAAAGAAGATGGTGCTGAGGCTGGAATGTGTTGAGCCAAACTGCAGATCTAAGCAAATGCTGGCCATTAAAAGATGCGAGCATTTTGAACTGGGAGGAGACCAGAAGAGAAAGGTCCAAGTGATCCAGTTCTGAGCAGATGTTATTACGAAGACAATGAAATAATGAGCTGATACTCACTTCCAAAAAAAAAAAAAAAATCAGGTCTCATCACTCGTTTCTTTTTTTAATTTTATGTATTTATTTATTTTTGTTTATTCATATACTGTGCATGTGTGTGTTTGTGTATTTGTGTGTGTTTGTGTGTGTGTGTGTGTGTGTGTGTGTGTGTGTGTGTGTGTGTGTCAGAGGACACACTGTGTGCTCCTGGAGGCCTATGGATGACTTCGGGAGGCATCCTGGATTGCTCTATCTCCTTTTTGCTTCACTCTGATATTCCCAGGTTCTGCCTTCCAGAGTCACAAATAGAGGCCCCTACCATTTCTGCCTGGCATTTTTTATATGTGATCCGGGATCCAAACTCAGGTCCTTCTTCTTGCATGGCAGAGTCTTAACCCCTGAGCCATCTCTCCAGCCCCTATGTGTTTCTAATAAACTTTTTAAAATACCTGCTTAGTGGGTAAGAAGCTGCTGGAAAACTTGTCAACCTGGAAATCCACATGGTAGAATAGAAGAACTAACTTCCTGAAAGTTGACCTCTGATCTCCACCTATGAGACCTGGCATGCAAGTATGCTCTCTCCCTCCCCCTTTCTTTCTCTCTCAAAATAAATAAATAAATAAATAAAATATTTTCAAAAACTTGCTGCATGTATAATTCTGCTGTGTAACATGAAGGATAAATTATTAATTAGATCAAGCTGTGCAAAGAAGCAAATGTCACTAATATCAAAGGAATAGTGACACCAAAGAAATTAACTGTACACTACCTTCCATTATAAAACCAGATTATGAATTAAATTTGAAATCCAGGGCTAATTTTCCTTAGGGCTGAAGCAAAATGAAAGATATTTTTTTGAATCTATGAGGATGCTGTCTTTAATTGGTTATGGATTCACAAATGAAATACACAGTCATCTATGCACTCTTTTAAAAAGGCTTAAGGACTCTTTAACTAAAAGCTCAGGGGAACGTGACTGGAAAGAGCCTTGATTCTTGTCTCAAACAAGTATCTCCAACTACCATGGTCTGGAATGCTCTATTTTAAGACAAAAGCACTTCCTGCTATCTGCTCTAAATTAGGTTAAGTTTATTTCCAAAGATGTCAGCCAGCCCATCACCTGAACCCTGCTGACACCGTGTGAGCTGAGCGCATCAGTGTCTCCCAAGATTTAACAACTTAAAATATCTCTCATTTCTTTCCTTCTTATTAGCCTGTCCAACTTTTTAAAAACTCTGAGACAAACGACATTTAATTCCAAAATAAAATCTTTCCACAGCAAGACACAGTGTAGAACAGATCTCAACCAAAAAGTATCTGCCCAGCAGCCAGATGCTGCTGCAAATGTGTTGAACATGCCTAGCGCTGTGCTGTTTAGAATTTTCATCTATAGTTTCCAGCACAGAAAGACATAGACATTTCATACTGAAATCCAGATTCTGGCTTCGAAAAAAGGGGTGGGGGACTGACAATGTGAGGACCACTTTCCTCTGAGACAATGATAGACCGGGACTAACTAGCACTGCCCCTTCCAGAAAAGACGCTCACCTCTGATCTGCCCTTATTCCTCCACCCTCAATGACCTTATATTTAGGCTGATACTTTCTGTGTTTGTACCCACAGGTAATTAAATGTCAGATCACTTCTACCCACATACAAGATCTTAGGCGAGCTGGAGAGGTGGCTCAGTGATTAAGCCTCTGAGTTCGGATCCTCGACTCCACATATAGACGCTGGGCGGAAGCAGGGGCGGCCTGCATTTCTGGCCCTGGTAGGGCGGAGTCAGAGTAAACAAGGAGGTGGAGGTGGTCCATGGTGGTTCCTGAATTCATCTGTGGTTCTACACACACACACACACACACACACACACACACACACACACACGTACACACACGTACACACATGCGCACACATGCATACATGCATAATTGAATAAATAATAAATAAAAAAACTTAAAAAAAAAGATCTTATGGCCTGCAAGATGGCTCAGCAGCAACCATATGGAAGGGAAGAACTCATTTCCAAAAGTTATTCTCTTTCTTTCTCTCTCTCTCTCTCTCAAATTTTTAAAGATCTTAAGAATTCATTCTTTTCTTCACTTCAAACCCATTATGAAGTTCTATCAGTTCCCCAACTCTCCCATAAATCCGTCTGCTGGTTTCTATGTCCAGTGCGCCACCCCACTGCGCCAGTGACTCTTGTCTAAGCTATCCTTCCCAAAACATCTCCCAATCAACATCCGCTCATTCTCTGCTCTATTCTAAAAATCGGTCAAAACCTTTAATTTTACAATTGTCATCACAAAGTCTCCCCCTTTCACTTCAGAGCTTCCCACTGCTGGGTAGACATCACCCAGATCCTCCTTCTGCTGGAGACCCTCAAGGATCTGGTGGCTTCCAATCACCCCAGCTTTTTCTGGGGTCACTCCCTCCATCACCAGCTTTGGTCAGGTCGGCTTCCTGTTGCTTCACACACATCGAGTCCTTCCTGGTTTCAGGGCTATCATGCAGACTACACTCTTCATGGGAGCCGTTCTAATCATTTAGATCACATCACCTGGTAGCTTACCTTCTACTCTGTCATTCCCGCCAAGCCGTACCCCCAGCCCCAACAGATGCCGTACTTAAAACTATATCCTCTTCACTTTGCAGGAAAACGGATATGGAGGAGACAAGTAGACAGAGGGAATTGGGGCTGCCATAATGGATAAACCTGGAATATTTCACTAAGCTGCCATATTCAAGAATTTGGGGGTTAATTTAGAAAAATGAAGGGGGGACAAGAATTCTGGTCCTTTTTTCTCTTGTAACATACTTAATCTTATGTTTTATTTTTATAAACATAAAGTTTAACACATATGATAACAGTAAATCTTTTCTTTTTTTCTTGAGATAAGGTCTCATGTAGTCATGACTGGCCTGGAATTCACTGTAAAGCACAAGCTGGCACTGAACTCATGACCCTCCGTCTCACACTCCCAGGTGCTGAGAGTACAGATGTGCACTTCTGCAGACTCTTAGCAAAGCAAACTTTATTTGTGCATATTGATTAATTTTGCAGCTATCATACCCACATTGCCTCTGCCCCTACCAGGACTTAGGATATAGTCCATATCATGTCCTATAATCCACACATAGCCCAAAAGCTCTCCCTCAACTTATGATTTCACCGTGTGTGATTGCTTCCCACTAAAAACCTTTGAATGCATCCCAAGTTTCAACATCTGATCCAACATTATGAGCCCAGGTGCAGATGTAGACCCAAGGATCACAAGTGCATACATTTTAAGAGTATATAGTGAGTTAACAAACTGGTAAACAAAATACCTAATCATATTGTCTTAACAAATGTAAGGTTGGAAAAATAACCCTTAGATTTTTAACTATTTTAGAACTCTTACTCTTTCAAGTTCTACACAAAATATGGTGAAAAGAGGGAAGCCTGCTGGTGGGGAGCCTTATTCCAAGGGTCTTATACATATGAAGTCTGTTGCTAGCACACTGACAGTTCTATTCAAGAAAGGTAATCTTTTTCTGTAAAAGGCCAAATGATAATGTCTTCACGGTATGGAGACATTCAGTTTCTGTTATAACTACCTGGCTTGGCCATTTCAGCACAAATGCAATTATAGATGATTTATAACTTTATGGGCAAGGGTGTACTTCGATAAAACTTCATTTTAAAAAATGGTGGTGATTGGATTTGACCCATGGGCTACAGTTTGCAGACATCTGTTCTATGCCCTTACAAACAAGTGTTCCTTAGCAATCCTAAGCTCAGAGGTGGGCAAACTAATAGCAAGATTTGAAGGCAAACCAGAGACATTTAGGTATGCAGGTCACAGGCCTGTAAGTAAGAGAGTGGACTGAAAAAAACCACAGCACTAGGAACCCCTCCCTCAAGGGGAAGATGCAGTCGCAGGAAGGCCAAAGTGGCCCCCCAAAACGAACTCTGCTTGACCATGTCTAAAGACACAGGGACTATGCAAAACAATTTTTTTTTTACTATTTAAAAGAATTAAGTTGGCACTTCCATTTCATGATCTTTCATCATGTCATTAAATCAATTCCACTGAAGTTATATGACAATTTCATCATTATAGTCAGAAAAGAGAGGCATAGTGCCTTTATACAGGAAAAGAAAAGTCTCAAAATCAGATTTGGCTGCAGTCATATAGCGTTATCTAACTGCTTGGTGTACAAACCTGAGCAGGTTATTGCCTGACCTTTTCTCAACTGTAAAAATGGGGACCGTAGCAGTAATTCTCAATGGGATTTGGGAACTACTAAATGAGATGATATAAAAAAAAAGTACTCAGTGGAATGCCCAGTACACAATTAATCTTAGATAAAAGCTAACCTGATAACCAAGAGCATCCTAAAGTCACTAAAAATCTCCAAGCTATTTTAGAATTCTCTCAGATTATTACCTAGTCTTCTCAGACTCTTAAACTGTTATTCCAAAACACTTAAACTATCAGTTACTTATGATAATATGGAAAATCTGCAGGCTACAATATTAGTATCTATAGATATTAAAAGTCCTAATAATAGACCATTTTGTTTTTGAATGCTATAAAAATGTGAATTAGGAAAAAAAGTCCAGCTCAACATGTAGAGATAATCAAATATGCTTTCAAATCATTATCCAAAAATCTCTATGAAACTCAAATATACCTGTGCACACCCCACTACTCTTTCCTCTGTTCCTTCACACTCATTTCATAATTACTGTTTTCCACATAAAGATTTAGCATGATTACATGTTCAGTTGCGTTGGCTCATATTTTATGGGAAGTGCTTGAGTAAGGAAGCTGACTATATTCCCTGCTACAAAGGTAAGGCTCTGTATACCCGTTTTATTTACGTGCTTTCTCTATCAGTCCTTTCCACTGTTTAAACTTCAAACATTATCAATTCATTTCAAAGTATTAAATTCAGAACCCCTAAAAACATTTATTAAAAAAATACACTATTACTAGTACAAATCTAAAATCCACAAGTTAAAAAAGATAACCAAACCCAAGCAATAAATGGTAAAGATTTAAAAAAACTCAATATGTCAAATAAAATTAACAGTTATGTGAATGTAATATGTTGATTTTAACAACAAGCATTATTCGTTGCCTCACAAAGTTTCATAACTGGAACAATGAAATTGGTTGAACTTAAGAGACAATAGCTAAGGTATTTTAGATTCATTTTGAAAACATCTGTGTTCCTTTAATCTGCAATGTGAAATGTCAATTGGCAAAACTTTAGCTATAGTACACTTACTAAAAAAAAGTCAGAATTATTGGGACTTACACTAAAAAAAATCCTCAATCTGTCAACTCACAGATGTTTTAGAGAAAATGACAGAAAGGTAGAAGAAAAACAGTTCAATTCCTTTGACCCAAAAAACCCAATCGTGAAATTTTTCTATATTTAAAACAACATATGAGGATTATATCTAAATAGCTTTTTACTAGAAAAGAATATATGCATAATCACTTACACAAGGAAAAATTTTAGGAATAATTCTGAGCTATCAAAAACAGAATACTATCCACAGCAGGAGGTAAGAATGGCTTAAATGTGCACATTGCAGGGAGGAACATCCATCTATGTGTTCTAGAAATAAAAGAAAGGATGAATGTGAGATCTCTCAAGAACATGGCTGATGTACATGAAGGAACTGCATCTGAGCCTTTTAAAAAGGACCTTGTTGAATCCTTCATGCTAAATAAGACACAAACTCAGTATTCAGTCATCAAGTAACTGAAGCCAATCTCTTGTTCACAATGCTTATCTAATAGCAAAATAGATAAAAGGGGAACTTAAAATATTCCCCCAAAGACTCTACAGTTTATTACAAAGACACTTGTTCATCTATGTTCATTGCAGCTCTATTCACAATAGCAAGAAAATGGAATCAATTAATCATGCCCATCAACAGAGGAATGGGTAATGAAAACATGGTACATATACACAATGGAATACTATTCAGCAATCAGAAAGAATGAGATTATGGAATTTTCTGATAAATGGATGGGACTGGAAAATTTAATATTGAGCGAGGTATCTCAGACACAGAAAGACAAGTGTTGCATATTCTCTTTTATATGCAGTTGCTAGCATTGATATCCTTGCCAACATATTTGGCTTGGAATTACTGTAAGAGTCAGAAAATTTGAAAGGTATCAATGAGTGGGAAGGTGAGAAGGGATAGTTAGGATGAAACCTTTTAAGGGGGAGACTTAGGATACTACAGCAAGCAGGATGAGGAAAGGAATAATGGGGAAAACTACCCTTGGGGGAATGAGGGAATGGGATGAGGAGGGATAAAGGGATTTATAGGAAAACCCTAAGATTGTGGGAGGTAACCCCATAGAAACCTCTTATGCTTAGTAATATGTTAATTATTCTTTTTTAGAAAAGAATAAGAATAGACAGTCCCTATGTAGAGGAGCACAGAAAGAGGAAAACAGGGCAAAACAGAACACTTGGAACCCAGTGATGATTAAAACTATACTAGAAGTAACAGGAATGTGACACTTCCTGATAAGCTGTTGATCGGAGAAGTCTCAAAGATCCCCCAAATATTGTAGACTTGTGCCATTGCTCTTGGTTGTTCTCCAAAAAACTGACAGTAAAACCTTATTACTGAAGATGCAGCACATATGGATCACAGGACATAGGCAAAATACATCAATTGGAACTGACCTGAGAGCTTCCTCCTTGCTGGATAGTTTACACAGTACCAAAGAATACGGTAGATGCTAATGGGAGGGAAAAATAATTAAAGGCCTCATCAACCTGTGAGATCTTCAAGTTGTAATAAAAATCATCATGGCAACAGGTGGCCACCAGTGTAATAGTGGAGTGAGTATCAAGGAGATAACCAACAATTTTCTGATTGGACTCAAGACCCATTTGTCAGAATGGAACACATTCCTGCTACTGTTAACTAGAACAAGAACCTACAAAAAGGAAGGAAACAGATCAATCGGGAAGAAAAGACTATATAGGTGGAAAGACAGTACACGAAACTGCTCTGTTAATACCTATTATTAGCCCATAGATTGAAAGAGTACTCAGCACTAAACCTAGAATCTTCTACAACAGAGGTAGAGGATCTCAACAGGCTGACAGGATAGGGCCTAGGGCAGTGGAAAAGCAGTGAAGTAGATAACAATGGCCAGCCAGAATGCAGAGTACTGATGACTCTGAAATGCTTACCCCAAATTAGACTAACCTAATCTCTCCCCATCCTGAGGCTCAAGAAACCTTTTGGGGGGGGGCAGGGCAGTAAGATTCTAAGAGCCTAAAGATGGGATAAGACATTGTTGGATAAGACATTCCACTCAAGGCAGGGCTGCTGCATCTAGGAACTCACTGCAGTGAGACTTGTTGCTACCAGAACTGCATAATGACTGATATACAACATAGATTAGTGAGGATCTCAGAAGAGATAATTACATCCAGTGGAAAGCTTGGGGGCTAGGGTTGGATGGGTGAAGGAGAGTGCCCCTATCAGTGGGGCAACCCAAGGAGGGGCTCCTTGGTATGCCACAGAGGCCTGAACCTTCACAAGAGTAGACAATCCAGAGGGAACCCTGGGGCCCATAGAAGTGGACATGCAGGACTGTGGAAGGGAGTGGGATGGATTGATGAAGGGAGAGGAGAGAGAGAGGGGAAAAAAAGGGAGGGGAGAAGGGAAGAGAAGGAGGGAGGAAAAAAGGAGACTCAATATGCTTGTAAAACTAGGAAAAATTTTTAATTATTAAAAAGACAGAACCTAATAGATGAGGTTGGAATCATTCACCAAACATTTCTAGAGAATAAATATGAACTGTAGGTTCTAATATGCCACAGGCCCTCCATCAGAAGTTAAGCCATGGCCCTTTATGCAAGTTTGCTTTCACAAGTGTAACTGATGATATGAGCCTGCCAGTTACTCTGAACATAAGCGAAGGCCTCTGGAGAGTAACAGGTGTAGTCTCAGAGAGAATGCACTAAAAAGGTATGGTAACAGAGGAAGAAAATCCATTCTGCTTTTGTGTTTACTGGTCAATAATTGGGTCTGGAGACAGATCCATAGTCATGTTTGTTAAGGAATTTGCAAATCTCATGAGAACTTAAAGGTTATCTTAAATCTCAACTATGTGACGACAAATAATGTGAAGATGTTCTTGATCACCATGGCATACATGCCTGATGAGTCTGAATGTCCAGCTGTATCCCAAGAAATCACTGTGAATCCATGAGAAAAGAAAGAAAATAGACTTGGGAACCTAACGGATGTGTTCCCACTAGGAGAAAGGTGAGGGATGTGGTACAAATCAAAGTTTCATAGAGGTTGAATATGTAGATATGAGAGAACTGAGTCATCACCCAACACACAGCAGGGTAGACCAGTTGTCTGCCAAAGAACCCACCCACAATAATCAGCATCATATTCTAGTTACAAGTTGCAATTTAGTTAATGCAGTTAAATTAATGCTATTAATTTGAATTAGTAATATGAAGTGTACTCAATTTCTAAATTGATTTAGACCGTATAAGGGTATAAGAGCTTTAAAAAAAGCCTCATCAAGCTTTATGTTTATATAATTTAAGTATAATCATAACAGAAATATTATTAAGTCAACCATGGAGTTCTATGAGAAATCTTCCTTAAAAGATATACCACCAAAGTTTGGGCAGCCTTGGTTGAGGGATTAAGCATATGCTGAATGTAGATTTGAATCCTTAATCCATGCTTACTAGCATGTTTAACTTTGAACAAGTTAATGACCTCAGGCGCAACAATGGTTACTTTGAAAAAATAGACCTAAAAATGTAGAAGTCTTTAACTCAATGGCCAAGACTTTGTAAGTACTCAGTACAACCAACATCAGTATTAACCAACAGATACATTGGACTACTTTCCTGAACATTTCTTCAATCTTCTTCCTATGAGTAAAAGAGAAATAACAATACTAAACATCTTGCAACAGATCTAAAAAGATTAACTGGCTTAAAAGTTTGCATGTGTGTGTGTGTGTGTGTGTGTGTGTGTATAACTTCAGCCTATGAGATCAACTACATCATTCATTCTAAATAGTCACCAGCCCTCTCCAGCTGGCCCAACCCCACAATGAAAATAATTCTTCCTACTCTAGCAAAACCTGGCTTGGCCATGTGACTTGTTTGGGCTAATAAGTAGATAAGCCATATCCAAACATAAATAGGGCACCACCACTGGGTGAAATGCTGTGTTCTGTTTACCAAAAGGATGACCTATCCAAGAAAAGCCCCTCTAGCAAAACCACAAACCACACATGAGAGAAACAAATCACTGAGATTTGGAAGATTAGCATAACCTAGCAATACTTGACTTACATAGTCAGCTAGTACAAGTACAATGCTAAAGCAAAATGCTTAACATTTAAATGGTAGGACAGCACTTTCTCACCATTATTATTACATGGGCTTCTGCTTTATCCATCTAGGTGACGCCATTCTTTCAAAAACAGATTATTTCCTGTTAGGTCTCTGGACAAATGCAAATTATCTGTAAAAAGTCTTTTCAGGGCTGGAGAGGTGGCTCAGGGGTTAAGCCTCTGCCTTGCAGGCAGAAGGTCCTGAGTTCGGATCCCAGATCCCATGTATAGATGCCAGGCGGAAGCGGGGGCGGCTCTGTGCTTCTGGTCCTGGTAGGGCGGAGCCTGTGAATCCCGGGGCAGAAGGAGGTGGAGGCGTCCATGGTGGTTCCCGATTCGTCCGTGGTTCTACACACACACATACACACATGTGCGCTCACATACATACACACACACACAATTGAATAAATAATAAAAAAATTTTTTAAAAAAAGTCTTTTCAGACATAGAATCCCCATTTTATTTCCATGAGTGTTGTATGCTTGTTTGTTTAGTACACTTTCCTTCAAAACAGCTATTCCTAATGCCTAAACATAAAGACAAGGCAACCACTGAAAAGGCTCGAAGGACACATCTTGACAGCTGTGACGGAACTGTATAAACAGTGCAGCAGCAAACATCAGCTATATCAGTGAGCATGTGAGGAAACTATGACAGGAACCAGCTGCAAATATATGATTACATGTCCCAGAGCCCAGCTCCATGAAGACCCACTCTGGGCCTAGCCAAACTCTGCCTCACCACAGGAAGGCAAGAGATGGGGGGGCGGGGGACCCAGCCGTGTGCTAACTGTGATCCCATCTGATAGCAGAGTTTCCAGTTGCAATAAGTGATGCTGCCGCGTTCGTGTGCGCCTTTTGCAAGACAGATAACTCAGTCTTGACAGCTTCTGGAAGGCAAGAACCACATCTCAGCCTTCAATCTTCACATCTCACCACTATGAATTAAAGCCAGTTCAGTGTAGAAGGCTTGAAGCATGGTCTTTGAGGCCAAGAGTACAAGATTTGAATCTCAGTTTCTTCATTTACTTGAATCGGGATCTTGTGAGCAGAAACTATATGTCCCCCTGAATTGATCATTTTAGAGGGCACCAATGGACTTGCCACTGCCAATAGCAGCATTTCTGCCTTAGGGCTCCTTATAACCTTGGAAAACTAATCTTCCCCTGCAGAAGTTCCAGGGAATTCAACAACTTCAAAAATAGCCAAAACAGGTACTTATATATCAGTATTTGTAGTAGCGTTATTCATATTAGCCAAAGGCTGGAAACAACCCGAATAGTCAATGGCATATATGTAATGGACTATTACTCAGTCTTTAAAAATAAATGGATTTCTTAAAAATCCTACAACACTTTAGGTCTCAAAAGGAACATGAATTTCACACTCTACTGAATCCTTTGCCTAGGGGAGCCAATCCCACAAAAGTGAGAGGAGCTCCCAGATGGCAAGCGTGCCCCCCACCACAAAAGATCACCACCATGTCTCCTTAACCTACGGAATAAGAGGGCTGTGTAAATTAAGTCTTTTCAGACATACGATCCTTGTTTTATCTCCATGTGTGTTGCATGTTGTTTGTTTAGTGCTCTTTCCTTCAAAACAGCTATTCTCTCTGGTTCTGGCTATGCCATCTTAGCAGTGCTTTTTGCTGAATATTAGGGTGCATTTATTCTTTCCCTAGCCATACTATGCACCATTCTAACAAACAAAACCCTCAAATTATGGAATTTCATTGGATTTCATCCTTGGCTAAGTACCATGCTGTTTGGTTTCTTTTCACATGTTTACCAGTGTGTCTGGAGAATTTTGTTATCACAGTAATCACCTATCTTGACTGGGAAATTAAAACATTGGTCACTAATTCAGGTGGACTCTCTTAAATAAGACCGATTAGGGCTGGATGGTTGGAGATCAATTGTAGACCTGATGCGTAGCATATACAAGGTGCTGGGTTCAGTCCTTGGCATCTAAAATAACCAAACAAATTGATGAGAAATACAATACCTTGAAACATGGTCTCATGTAGCCAAGGCTGGCCTTGAATTCACTATGTATGAATCTATAAGGATGGTCTTGAATTTCTTGTCCTACTGCCTCCACTTCATAAGTATTTAGATTATAGGCATGTGATGCCTATTTTTTTTCTGTGCTAGAGGTCAATTCCAGGACTTCCTACATGCTAGACAAGCACTTACTAACTAAGCTATCACCCCTGCTCCTAGAAAATGCATTTCTATTTTTTAAGAAAGAAATAGGACAAATATCGACAGACTTACATATTAAAAAATGAAGCTCTTTTTACATTTTTCTTGACATAACCTTATTCAACATAGAAATTTTCTGACATTTCATACATACATGAACTTTTAACTTTTAACCTCATCCTTATTCCACCTAACTATAAATAGTTGGCCAAATTAAACCTAAAGCATCTGACTGAATGCAATCTATATTGGGCATATCCCCTGGCTTCCATCTCTGCTCGGGTACATGATGAGGTTCATTCTTCTCCTTCTGATAGTTTTCTATTTTCCACTTATAAAAAATAATCAAGTAGCCAGACAGATAGCTCAGCAGGCAAAGTAAGGTGCCTGCACACAAGCATGGAAACCTGAGTTCAATACCCAGAAGCCCACATAATGGAAGGAAAGAACTGACTTTCCAAAAGCTGTCCTCTGGCCTCCACCCGTATACCATGGCATGCATGTATACTTTTCTATCTCGCTCTCTCTCCCTCTCTCCCTCACTCTTTCTCTTCCTCACTCTCAAATAATTTTTTAAAGTAGTCAAGTGATTTCACAAACACTGCAGGTGATTCTGCTAAAACAGAACTGTTTTGGCAGGTAAGGTTATAATATAATAACTGAAGTATTGGATCACAATTGGAGACAGAAATTAAAAGCAATGAACGAAAGCAACGTTGCTATATGATTTTCAAAAACAGAAGTTCAGAAGCAGCCAGCATGTGCAGGACATTGCATCACATTCCTAGCTATAACTTCAATCTTCCAAATTTCAGGGAACAACTAAATTATTTTCATTTATGAACTTTTCCCCACTACTCTCAAAGGTCCTATCCATATCGGACCTGTCTCATGACTTCCATCTCTGCTCAAATATATGATGAGGCTCAATCTTCTCCCATGTGACTGCCTTACTTTGCCATTTCCTACTTATGAATACATATATGTATTCATATATATATGTATAATAAATCACACCAATATTTTCTTCTATTATTCTTTGTGTGAGTGTGGATGTGTGTAGATGAGGGCACTGTGTGCCTATAGAGGACCAAGAGTGACTTCAGTAATCATCCTGGATTGTTCTACATCCTCATTGCTTTGATTGGGTGTTTTCTCAGGCTCCACCTTTCAGGTCCAGAAGTGTAGGCTGCCATTATTTCTGCCAGGCATTTTTACATGGGTTCTAGGATCAGAACTCAGATCCTTTTGCTTGTGAGGCAAAGACTTAACCCCTAAGCCATCTTTCTCCCCTCCTCTATTATTCTAACTGAAGTTAGTTTGATTCTGTCTACTTACTGTAAACATTGGCAAAGATTTTAAAGCAAGATCCATACTCTCTTCTATACCCAAATCTCACTGGAAGGATTATAGCAATAGATGACATGTGGAAAGATTTTCAAAACCTACCAGCTGTACGAGGTCCTACTGAAGGTCTGGTTGGGAGAATTCTCTCTTTGCATTGCTATGTACAGTCAATGTAAGGGGACATAACTGTGACAATGAAGTCCCAGTGGACACTGTTAGGATTCCTAAGCCCATATTCAGCTTCTCCATGGTTTCTCTAGATCATCTTGCCATATGCTTAGCCCATTTCAAGTTCATTACCCGAGTCCAAGCCCATAAACCACTCACACAACCACAAAAAGCAAGTCATTAGTGCTAGGAGAGTGGAAATAAAAAGTGACTATAGAAAATGCAGAGTCTGGGAATGTAGCTCTGAGGTAGAGTGCTTGCCTAGCATGCACAAGGTGCTGAGTTCAATCCCCAGTACTCACTGTGCCCATTTCCAACCTTAGATCCCTTGAAAGTGAAGCTCCTTCAGGGCTCATGTGGGTCCTTATTCCCTGCCACTCTCTCTGGCTTTTTCGTCATGTAACATCCTTACCCAAGCTAAACTTGTGCTCTACAAGGATACTGACTTTCACCTTTTCAAGCCCCAAATATCCCACTCTTCCATCTGCCATTGGACCTAGAAGTACACACTATTTATCTATTATTTCTACCATCAAAATTCAAGCTCCCTGTACTTTAACTAGTGCCACACGACTCAGTGATTCCTTGAGCATCACCTTCTGCAGGAAGTCTTCCTTCATCTTTTTCCCTGAGCCTCTGAAGTCATGTGTGACAGCCTTTTACATTCCCCCAAAAGAGCACTTCTCTGCTGTTCCTAGACACTATAGTCTCCAACCTAAACTACCTTCTCTGTTTACAGTCCTCCCTGTGCCCAGAAGAGAAGTGGCATGTGGGAAATGGATGTCATTAGAAACAATTATATTAAGTGAAGTATCCCAGACCCAGAAAATTAAGTGCCCTATGTACTCGCTAATAGGTGGTTCCTAGTACCAAACCCACCCAGCCCACCTAGAGACACTCGACGATAAATCTCTGTAATACAGTAATTGAAAGGGGTATGAACAGGAGGGATGGGGTAGGAGGGCCACACCAGAAACAAGGAGAGAGGGGACCATGTTACAGCAGAGAAAATAGGTCTCCATCAAGGACTGCAAGTAAGCAATGAGACATTTGGTTAAGTTCACAGACTTTTCGTTCCTGATCACTTACAACTGAGGGGGTGTGATCTCACCAGAAGAGGAGGGCATATAGTCTGGCAGATAATAAGTAACCATTTTGCAAATGGGTGATTGACCCCTCCCGCACTGTGGTTTCCTACTTTTATTACATCTACCTTTGAATATACTCTTATAACAAGACTCTAGTTTAACAGCTTTATATCTCTGGCCAGGGGGTGACATCCAATACCCATCGGGATGGAGTGAAGGGCATTGCAGGAGCAGCAAAACCGCAAAAGAAAATCAACAAATCATAATCCAGAACTTCAGAGACTCTATGTCAACCACCTAGAACTAGGCCAGCCTAATCTCTCCCCATCCTGAAGCTCAGGGAAATTTGCGGAGGAGGGGGCGGTAAGAGTATAAGAGCACAAGGATGGGAGGAGCAATGATATGCAAGATACTCCACACAAGTTAGGGCCGAAACAATCATAATTGGACTTTGCATGCCCTGCACAATGTCCAACACACTATTGGCCCCACAAAGTCTAGCATTTGCTAAAAGCATCAAGATCCTTGGAGGCAAGGGATTGACAGCCAAAATAGTGTTCCTATGCTTACGGGGAACAAAGGAAAGGGTTCAGGGAAATGCCGCTGGGTCCTTGTACGTCATCGGAGAGGAGGACCCAGAGGAGAGTTTGACATGCACATTAAAGGATTCTCCGGGGATTGTGGGAGGGGAGGCACTGGGAGGTGGGGAGGGAGGAGTGAGGGGAGGGTGAGCAGAGAGGTGGGGGGGGGAAGAAGAGGGAGGAAGGGAACCGGTGTACCTATTAAGCTCGTATGAGTGGAGATAATAAAAAATGTTTAAAAAAAAAAGAGAAGTGGCATGAAGCAGGTGCGCACACACATACAGTAAGTATATAATACAATAACTTCATTCCTTGTTAATGAAGTCCATCATTAAAGTGTATGAGCTATTTTTGCTCCCCAGGTTAACATAAATGACAAATGACAAATGACAGTTACTTGGTTGAAACTACATGAACGACCTAGTGGAATTGTGTGCATGTATATATGTTTGTGGGAAGGTGCTTGGTATGCAGAGCATGTGTATGCATATGTGTGTGTGTGTGTGTGTGTGTGTTAAATGACAAAAGGTCTTTGAAGGAAGTTGGCCTAAATGATAAGCAACAGATTCTAACTAAGGAGAACACTAGTAGCAAATACACAAAGGGAACTCAGGTCTCTTAACCCCAGGCTAATGCTACATTTCTGTACCTAAAAGAATCTGCTCTGAAGTTATTCTAAGCAACTATTCATGTTGTGAATTCAAGGCGGGTCATCAGTGTAGTCAAAGCCTGGGTATAAAAATAACAGCTCATTCTCTGCCCTAAGAAAAAAGGCAAAGAATTCCCCCTTGTGTGCCCACAATTCTAAACAGCAGTCACAGAAACCCTGTTGCTTCTGTGTCAACCCAGCATCAAACAGAACCTGTTTTCATGGATCTCCCAAGAATACCACATATCATCGACATCACTACCCAACCTCCTGCTCCCCCCCCAAGGAAAGGCTTCAGGAACAAGCCAGAGGAAGAGCCAAAATGGGAAAGAAAGAAGGAATAGGAGGGAACTCTACAGCCTGGAAGGGAAGAAAAAAAAATCAGAAAATATGAAAAAAAAAATCTCCTGAGACTGTAAGGAGTCGGCAATCTGTTGCACTTGAGTCCTGCCCTTTGAACCACCGTCTTGTTCTTCAAGGTCATAAGAGTTATCGGGAACCAGCTGATCAGAAGGCAACACGGCTACTCTACCTTTGACCAGACACAAGAACGCCATCATGATAGGAATCTGATCCCTACCACTGTCGCTTAGAAAACAATCTGGAATCACATGCCCAGACCACCCTCACATACTACAGAGCTGCCCAGCTCTGCCCCTTCAGCATGCAGCTCTTTACCCCACAGCAGCTCTCAGAATCCCAACGACCCTCAATCAATCCTTGCAGCAAAACTGAAAACAACAACAAGCCATAATTCAGAACACCGAAGACCCTACATCAATCATCAGGAACCAAGCCAGCCAAATCTCTCACCATCCTAAAGCTCAGGGAAACTTGCAGAAGAGGGGGCAGCAAGATTGTAAGAGCCTAAAGATGGGAGGAGCAACGATATGCAAGATACCCCACACAAGTTAGGGCTGAAGTAGCCATAATTGGACTTTGCATGACCTGCATGGTGAATGATGTGTCGATGACCCCCCCCCCAAGGTCTAGCATGGATCACAGGCAGCGGGGTCCTTAGAGGCAAGGGATCAACAGTCATGGTGGTGTTCCCATGCTAGTGGGGAGCCCAGGAAAGGGTTCTAGGTTATGCCACTGAGTCCTCACACCTTACTAGGATGGAGGACTCAGAGGGAGGTTTGGCATTCACATGCTCCAAGGAGCAGGGGGGAGGGGGAGGTATTGGAAGGGAGGAGGAAGAGGGAGGACCAGGGTACCTATTAAGCTTGTATGATTGGGGAAAAAATTTTAAAAAAAAATCCTTGCAGCAGAACAAAGGAAGAACTCCCACCTTGCCTGCATGCACTGTGCCATACTCAAATTCACTACACAAGAGCTAATAGTTAAGGTGCATAGTGAGGTTTAATTTCTTATGAAACCATGCTCTTTCTTGCTATAATTAGTCCTGCCATTTTAGTAGAAATGTTTCTCACCATTTGCATAAGGATCTGAGAGTATTCTTACAGAACAGTCAAATTGCTCAATTCCCATTGAAGCTCTTGTCTTCTGACCCACTAAGTAGTTGCCTTGAATTAATAGTTTGCTCCTCAAGCATTTGGGGGGATGCACTTTGCTGCCTGCAGCTCATTCATACGTGAAACCACAGAATGATGGCTACTTGTAGAGGTGAAAAACAGAAAGGCAGGAAGAGAGATGATGCTAGCAGGCCACAGAGCACACACATACGCATGCGCACACGCATGCACACATATATAAACGCACTTATGCACAAGTTCAATGAGCAATGCTGCTGGTCTAAGGCTGGTCTAAAGCAAGGATTGCCATCATTGGCTTTCCATCTCCAAGCATGTCCCAGAGACATTCTTTCATCCACATTCATGAAGCAGAACTGAAATCTCACTACTGACTTCCAGGAAATCACTTCCATCTGAAAGGGTTGGCTGCCTACTCTCATTCTATCTTTTTTTAAATTTTGTTGAGTGCCCACTAGGTGCCAGCAATTAGAGATTTCCTGGACTGGGACCAGAATGAACTCTCCAGGGCAAAGGTGATACAAATTCAAGAATGGAGGAGAGAAACTCGAAAGTAACAAGTCTCAGAGATACATGTACAGGGAGAACCCCCCAAGAGAGTAAGATGCCAGTCCCGGGCCAGCAGCAAACCTGTTCACAAACCTAGGGACCCAAGTTTGACCTACAGAACTCATAGTGGAAGAACAGAACAGACAACACGGTGGAAGGAGAGAACTGACTTCCAAAAGAGTTGTCCTCTGACCTCCACCTGTGTGCAATGCCCCACCCCCACAAATAAGTAAAATAGAATAAAAAATAAAACAGCCAGCCTGTTCTGATGGTCGTAGTGGAGACGGTTAGTTTATTTGGAACCATGGGGCCATGACCCAAGAGAGGGGTACTCAATCATATCTTGATTAAATTAGTGAGGTAGTAACCTTGGGGTTTCCAGAGCCGAGACAAAGTGAGTAGAACCATACACAAGCCTGGCCTGGCGTTGGCTCTAGGGCAACCTAGCTCCTGCTGCTGCTTTCGGTATGGCCAACTGCGGAGCTTAATAACTGCTTCTTTTGCACATATGGAGACAATCAACTCCGTTGTTGAGGATCAGTCAGATGTGGCTTCAAATCAAACTGTTTGAACAAGTTTTTTTGTTCCTTCATTCACTTAAAAAAGAGCTAATATGTATTAACTGTTTCTCCTAGTTCCTGGGGATACAGTCAAAAAGCAAATGTTTTCTCCATCATGGAGCAGAATAATTTCTTTGAGTCTTGGTTTCCTTATCTATAAAATGGGAATAATATGCCTACCTTAATATAAAATGAGTAAGAGGAAACACTTAGCATAGAAAATACTCAAACAGTGCTGCCTTTTCACAAAACAGAATAAACGTGTCCATGACTCCCAACCAGAGTACAAGCTTTAAATGAAGAAGTAGCTGTGCCTTTCCTCTGTGCCCCAGGGCCAATCATGAAGTAGATGCTGGGGAGCTAATTCACAAATCAGTAGATATGACTCAACTTAACAGAACCCATGTTGTGGTCACTGATAATCATTATTCCTCTGTTAACGAAACAAGCGACACTAATGGCTTTTTAAAAAAAAGTAAAGTAAAGTAACAATGTATAATTTATCTTTAGCCTTTTCTTAAGCAAGAAAAACAAGTGTTATTGAGCCTAACAAGAATCTATTTGTACAAAGACCTGCACAGACAGCTGATGTAAATGCCTTCCTACTGCTTTCCTAAACATAGAGTTGAAGGCAAAGTGGCCAGGCACCAGGTTAATCCAGAACCAAACCAAAAGCAAAAGTTAAACAAAGTTCAGCAGATGTGTTCAAAGATGATGTATCAGTAAAGATAAGCTAAGAAGTGCTGCAGAAATAAATAATAACAAAATCTTTGCAGCTTAAAACAGCAAGGGCTTAGTTCTCCTTCTATTATGCATCCAACTCTAGCTGATTAGAAGCTTTGTTCAGGCGTGACTCAGGGGCCCAAGCACAGGGAGGCTCAGCTTCAGTGATCACGCAGCAAATGAATGGTCTCACATTGGAAATTAAATGTTCTATCACAGAGGTGATACAGATCACCTCTAATGTAAGCCTGGACAAAGACGAAAAAAGTGGCTATGGGAACACTAACCATCTCCACTATGACCATCAGAACACAACAAGCTGTGGAATCACAAAGGTGTGTTTATAAAAGAAAAGAGCTCAAGTAAAACAGCTAAACCACTACAAGACTGACACAATCCAAAATTGGAGAGGCCAGAGGTATCACTTGAGAGTAGTGATCTCACCATAAAGGCATCTCGGGTGATACACCTGGATTCTGAATTTTCACAATTCTACTTTCCTTTCTAAAGCTCCTAGTGGGGTTGTTTCTCCTGGGGAGATGCCACACAACCGACTTTCTAACCCAGATGGGAGTTTGAGGACAGACCAAGGTAATGATTATGCCAAGGTCTCACTTGACAAAACAACAAGTGTAATGTAAGTAACAAGCTTACTTACAAGAGCAGGAGTGAGAGCTATTCACAGGACCAGAGATGACTGGAAGATAGCTACATTGCCAGAAAGCCCATTCCAGCAAGACTGACAACTTTCCCCAGGGCTGCATAGATGGAATCTCCCTTCAGTTAATCTTCCTTAATATATCCTACTGTCTGCTCCCAGACCTCAAGACTCAAGGGCATGTGTGAGTGCTATGTAATAAGGGAATAAACAAGTACTAATGGCTAGTGGGGAGGGAAAAGATACCCCAATGAGGCCAGAATCCCAGGTGAGGGTCCAATGACCCACTGTTTCTGAGGGAATGTCAACAATGATCCTGATGGACTCAGACAAAGATAGCGGTTATTTGTTCAGAAGAAAACACCATACAACAAAGTTCCAAATAAATTATACAGCTGGGAAAAAAAAACCCACTGGAAAACCAGTAATATAACTCATGTCCTGGTGAAGGTTTAAAAGGGAAAGAAGAGGCAGACATCAAAACCCAGAAAAAATCAAAGTAGCCCTGCCATGAAAGTTCTAGAATGTGTAACAAACAGAGACCAGGGAAAGGCTGTTGGGAGGATGGGCTGTTCCACTCCAGCATCCTCTGGCTTTGCCCTTTTACTAGCACAGTAAAGCCAGACCCGAACCAAAATCATATCAGACAAGGTCATCAAGGGCCGCATGCGCCCTCCTGACAATGAACAGAAACCCCCACCCGACAGCCCTGAGTAATGATTCACATCCCATTAGCAATTCTCTCCATTACTCATTCTCTACTTCCTGGCAAATGTGAAACCATTAGTAGAACTAATATCAACCTTCAGGAAGCTTTTGCTTTGTTCTCAGAAGATTACAGGTTAACAGAAAACCACGATTTGTATTCACCCAGTCCCATTCTTATTTTGTGTCCTGGGGTCAGTTTGGTGTTCAACTTTCCCTCCGCCTCACTTGTACTTTGTTATGGTTGCAGTTTGGTGTCAACCTGACAGTTGCAGACTGTTTGGGCCACAGCTGTGGAGGGTTAATGGCTAAAATAGACCCTGAACAAGTCTGCAGGTACTTGATTGCTTGCTGTGGAAAACCCAGCCCATAGTGAATGGTACTTTCCAGTGGTGGGCCAGATAATAGGAAGTGCAAGGAGGAGGAACTTGCTCTTCCTTTATCCTGGGTCGATTTGCTGTGGAGTCCACTCTGCAAGCAGAGCATCGTGCACTTTTAGAGCATCGGCCGCTGCTGCCTCCATTCTTGGCTGACTCGGAGCTTCATCTTTTTCAGCACGTTGTTGCTGTTCCCGCTGCCTTTGAAGCCTGGTCTCTGGGCCTTGCTGCTGTTCACCGTTCACCGCTGACGTCAGAGCCCAGCTGTTCTTCACTGATGTCGGAACCCAGTGTCTTCAACCCTCCAGAGAAGTAAAGGCTTGAAACCTTCTTGGGATCTTCTGGCTTTGTGGAACATTCCGGTCAAGAGCGAGGCAGCTGCGGGCGGCTACTTTGAAGAACACTAGTTTTTATTGTGAATTATTTTAATAAACTTATATATATGCATATATATTACATTCTATAGATTCTGTTTCTTCAGAGAACCCTGACTAATACACTCTAATACTGCATGTCACATATTCAGTCCTGGAGAATCTCCCAACCTCCATTCTCTAACCCAGGTTATCAGCTCAAAAGTGTTCAACCTGGAACCAAGTTGCCTACTCAGTCTTGGTTAAGCTTACTTTTTAACATTATTTTCCATCATGGCTTTGTGTGGTTAGACTATCAACCTGACACCTAGGAGACAGGTATTCAGATCCCCTGGGAGCGACTTTTTAGATTAAGGTTAGCCTCAGGACATGCCTGAGGAAGATCTTAATTGTATTAATTGATATAGCCAGCACCATTACTTAGACTATATAAAATGGAAAGCCAGATAATCACTAACAAGCACGCATGCTCTCTATCCTTGACTATGGATATGAGGTACCCAGTTCCCTCAAGCTTCTGCTGCAGTGGCATCCCAGCCATGATGATCCCTAAGTAACCTGGAACTATCATCCGAATTAAACCCTTCTGCTATTAAGTTTGCATCTTGTCAGGTACTTTGTCAAAGCAACTAGAAAAGAAACTAAAACAAAGCCTAACTGTCAAAATGTACTGCTTTGAGGGGCTGGAGGTGGCTCAGGGGTTAAGCCTCTGCCCTGCAGACAGAAGGTCCTGAGTTCGGATCCTAGACCCCACATATAGACGCCAGGCAGAAGCGGGGCGGCCTACGTTTCTGGTCCTGGTAGGGTGGAGCCTGTGAATCCTGGGGCAGAATAAACAAGGAGGAGGTGGAGGCCATCCATGGTGGTTCCCGAATTCGCCCATGGTTCTACATACACATACATACACACATGTACACACGTACACACGCACACTCGCACAATTGAATAAATAATAAAAAAACTTATAAAAAATGTACTGCTTTGAATCTCAATCTCATCCACTACTATGAGCTTCAAAAATTCCTTAATGTCTTAGAGCTTTAATGTTGCCACCTGGAAAACAGGTGTGATAGTGTCTACTTTGAGGAGCTATTGAGAAAGTGAGCATCAAGATTATGTTTGGTTACAAGGAACAAGTAGTAGTTTAAAGACAGGGGAAGGTCTGCTATATTCAATAAGCAATGCAGGAGCCAGGCCACACACCTGTTTTCTCAGTTTTTGGAAGGTACAGGTAGGAAGATCGGGTCAAGGCCAGCCTGAGTCACATCAGACCCTGTTTAAAAACAAAACAACAGAAGTACAAGAAGGCAAGTAAGCTGGTGCTATAAATGACCATGTTGTCGAGACTAAGATCCTTCCAGGTTCCAGCTCAGCCATTTCTTCTGTTTGTGTAGTTTTGTTTTGTTTTGCTTTCCTAGGGATCAAACACAGGGCTTCATGCTTTCTCAACAAACATCTACCATTGAACTATACTCGCAACAAGCTTTGATATTGTTTCCATTTTAATGTGTATGGTGGGTGCACGTGTGTATGTGTGTTTGCATGTGCATCAGCACACTTATGTATGCATGTGTGTGACGGTGAGGTGGATACCAGGAATCATTCTCCATGGCTCCTCCATCTTATTCTTTTGAAACTGGGCCTCTGATTAAACATGGGGCTCACTTGTTCTGGGGATTCCCAGACTTCGCCTTCAGAGCCTGGAATTGCAGGCATGCTATCATACCTGCCTGACGTTTTTACCCGGGATTTCAGGATCCAAACTCTGGTCCTTTTGCTTGTGTAGCAAGTGCTTGCATCACTGAGACATTTACCCAGCCCTGGCTCTGCAATTTTTAACACACGGTTTTATCGTCATTATTATAGTTGGCTACTGCTTACGCAGGCACTGTTCCTGTGGTTCCAGCAGCAAGAAGCAAGAAGAGGCCAAAAGCTATTATAGCGTATCTGCCAAGTGTGTCCTCATATTTAAGCTTTCTGGAAAAGCCCCAACCAATGATCTTCACTTCTATCATTATCAGATCTCAGTCTCCAGCCTCTCAAAACTGCGAGGGAGTCTGGGAAGGTAAAACGGGCATATTCCTATCTCCTATTTCAGAAGGGAAGGAGAGAATGAATACTGGGTAGGTAACTATGTCTACTACAACATGCTTTAAGAAGGAAGGGTTTCTTGTGACTCACACATTGAGGGTACAGTCCATCATGGCAGAGAAAGTTTAGCAACAAAAGCAGCACTACCTATTGTGGCAGGAACATGAGGCAGCTGGTCACACTGCATTCGCAGCCAGGGACCCCATACTAACATTAGACATTTCTGGGGAAGTGCTATACACAGATACATAGCTATGTACACGATAAAAGTTAAGCAACAGCCAGGTGTGGTAGCATATACCTACAATCCCAGACTTCAGAGCATGAAAGATCACCAAGTTCCAGGCCAGCCTGGGCTACACAGGGAGACACTGTTTGAAAGGAAAAGAAGGCTAAGGGAGAGAGAGAGACAGGAAGGGAGGGGAGGGAAGGGGAGCAAAGAGGAGGGAGGGGAAGGGGAGAGGAGGGAAGAGGAGAAAGGAAAGAGGAAAAAGGGAAGAGGAGGGGAAGGGAGGGGAAGGGGAAGGGAGGGAAAGAGAGGGGGAGGGGAGGGGGAAGGGAAAGGAAAGGAAAGGAAAGGAGAGGAGAGGAGAGGAGAGGAGAGGAGAGGAGAGGAGAGGAGAGGAGAGGAGAGGAGAGGAGAGGAGAGGAGAGGAGAGGAGAGGAGAGGAGAGGAGAGGAGAGGAGGAAGGAAATAAAGAGAAAGGGAGAGGAAGGAAGGAAGGAAGGAAGGAAGGAAGGAAGGAAGGAAGGAAGGAAGGAAGGAAGGAAGGAAGGAAGGAAGGAAGGAAGTATGTTATATGCATTACTGCTATTACATTAGATTTATTATTGTTGTTGGTGTTCTCCTTTCTTGCTCTCTGGTTAAATGGAAAAACTCATTTTATTTATATGTACCTCATTCCTCCAATATCTTCTGCTCTAGCTACATCTCCAACTCTCTCCCTAAAATCCCAAGAAAATGTCATTTCATCCTAGAATTCTTTCCTTTATCTGCTCCAAACAATAAACTTCCCACACACAGTCTCACACCACTGTATCAAATAGCATATCTCAGAACGCTATTAGGTTCTTAAAAAAAGTTCCTTGAAAAGAAACACACACACATATATATGTGTATATGTGTATACATACACATACCTGCTTTGATAGTCTTCTATGATCAAATGTTGTATATTATAGAAATGCAAAAGTTCAACAATATATATGTGCCTTAAATCCTAGAATAGTGGTAAGGTAAGGCAATAAACATGGCATTCTCCGAGAATGAAAAGAGGAGATGGGGCGATAGCTCAGTGAGTAAGAACTCACTGAGTTTGAATTGTAGTTCATCAAACATTCCTTCCCCAACTCTGAGCAGGGTCTACTTTTATCCCAACTGAGGTTGAGTTTCCCCACACAACTTACTTTGTCCAAGAAAGGCTGTTTGCTTGTGTGGTTTGAATGTAATCGATGAAAGAAGCTAATGTTCCTTATATCTGCTTCCCATTCATCCTGAGCCCTGGAACACACTAAAACCCAACCTAAGTTTACAGCAAGCTACCCCAAGAAGCCCAGCCTAGATTAGCCCAAGACTCACAAGTGCGAAAAGGAGTACCTGTTGCTACAGATGAGGAGTTTTGTTCTGCTGTTGAAGTTGATTAATATAACATAACCATTTGATGTATTCTGGCATTTCTTAAACATTCATTCATTTTTGTCCCTCTAGAACCAAATATGGCATATTCCAGAAATGCAAGTTAAACAGATGTGTATGTGTCATAAATCCTGGGGTGGGAGTAAGGGAATAAAGATTGTATTATCGAAGAATGAAAAGAGGGGATGGAGAGATGATCCACTGTATCGTACAGTGTGCATATGCAAGTGCGCACATGTGTGGGTGCATTTGCACATAGGCAGGCCAGAAGAGGACCTCAGTGTCCTCCCCTATCAAGATCCACCTTTTCCCCCTCAAGACATAATGCCTATTTCTCGAATGCAGAGTACCAATTACCATGTAATATTCACCTGGAATCAGGCCAGTCAAATCCCTCCCCATCCTAAGGCTCAGGGAACCTTGCAGAAGAGGGAATGGTTAGATTGTAAGAGCCTAGAAATGGGAAGATCCACCACTTGACAAAACATTCCACTCAAGCCAGGGCTGTTGCATCCAGGAACTCACTACAGTGAGACATGTCCTTACCACACTTACATAATGACTGACAAATCAACACCCCCCCCCATAGACTAACAAGGATCTCAGGAGGAATAATTTCAACCAGTAGAAACCTTAGGAGCTAAGGCTTGACACATGATGGGGAGTGCCCCTATCAGCGGGTCTGTCCAAGGAAGGGCCACTTGGTCTGCCACTGAAGTTGGAATCCCCACTAGAGCAGATGATCCAGAAGGAACCTCGGAATCATAGAAGCAGACTGTCAGGAGGGTGGGAAGGAGTGGGATGGATTGATGAGGGGTGCGGAGGGAGGAAAGGATCAGGGAAGGAGAAGGGCAGGGATTATTACTCACTGTGCTTGTATAACTAAAGAAAAGATTAAAACAAATAAATAAATAAATTCCTAAAGGAGATGGGATTGGGTAATAAGGAACATAAATTAGTTGCATTCATGTATGAATCTCTAAAAGAATAAAATAATATTTGGAAAAAAAACAAAAGAAAGATTCAGTGAATCAATTGTGCTAAATGAACACAACTTACATTGTCATTCATCATAGTGCTTTTCTATTTTCCATTTATTCTACAATCTTCTAAATTCAAGAAAGTTTTTTAGTTTCAAAGATTAGTATAAACATTACTGAAATGCAACTATCAGCTGGTAATAGGTCTCACATGTGACAGTCAATGTTAACATGTAAGCTGATTTTTTTTAGTTTTATAAGCATATTGAATCCTTATTCCTGCTTCCCTCCATCCCCCCTCCTTCCTAGTTCCCTCCCTTCCCTTCATCAATCCATTCCACTCCCTCCCACCCTCCTGTCTGTCTGCTTCTATGGACCCCAGGTTTTCCTCTGGCTTATATACTCTTGTGGGGGTTTTAGACCTCTTGTGGCATATCAAGTTGCCTCTCTTTGGGCTACCTCACTGATAGTGGGTTTCCCTTCACTCATCCAGCTTTAGTCCCCAAGACTTTCACTGTATGTTCCTATCTCTCTTGAATTCCTTGTAGTCTATGGGGGCATGTTGGTATGTCGGTCATTATGCAGGTCTGATAAGGACAAGTCTCACTGCAGTGAGTTCCTGAATGTAGCAGTCCTGCCTTGAATGGAATGTCTTGTCCAACAGAGAACCTTCCCATTTAGGTTTTTACAATTTCACTGACCCCTCTTCTGCAAGGTTCCCAAAGCCTTTAGATGGGGAGAGATTCAGTTAGCCTGATTGCTGGGTCGCCAGTACTCTGCACTATGATGGTCTTTGTCAGCTTCACTGATCTTCTACTGTCCTAGGCTGTGTCTGTCAGGGTGTTGAGAGCCTCTACCTCTATTGTAAAAGAAGACTTCTAGGCTGTGTTATGGGTTCTTCAAATCTATATGCATAATAGCAGCTATTTACAGAACAGTTTGGTCTACTGCCTTCCTATTAGCTGATCTTTTAAAGGTTAACAGGTATCCTAGTAAAGCAGAAAATGATGGAGATTGCACAAAACTAACCTAACCAGAGATGACTTTGTAGAGAACACTACATGTTTTGGTAAACCTCTACCACTGCATTTCACCAGTGAGATTTCCAACATAGGAAAGAGAGTACATACCATAGTATTTTAATAGAATAATTTAAAAAATAGATATATTTAATCACGAATGAAAGGGGATCTCCTTACAAGTGAAAGAAAAATGAAACTCTAATCCCTTAGGGTGCTGGAAACCAACTTACTGATGTTAAGAGCATTTGATCGACCAAAACCTACTTAAAATTCCAACTGGAAATGTAAGGTAGCAAGAAAAATAAGAGGACGGGTTTGTTTTATTTTACCTTCTTTTAAGCTACCATCAAGTTCAGAACTATTGAGCTCTGCTAGAAATATATACTACACGAAGTTGCTAAATTTGCCTAGTGGTAGAAGAGCCCTCAAATGAATAAGCAAGCAGGAGAGTTCAAGGCCCATTAGCCTTGCAGTGAATTCTGAGCTCCATAGACATGCTGAAAACACTCAGGCGTACATTGGACATGTGCAAACCCACACAGTCAAAACCTGAATTCAAGTTCATGGCAAGGTCACGGGTTACAGATCAGATAAAAGTGGGCTCAAGTTCATGCTGTCACAGGGCAGTATGGCAAGGTACTTCATTCCTGTTAGTCACCACATCTATAATTTGAGGATAATAATAGCAACTATCTCATACGGCTTTACAAAGTTTAGGATAAGATGATGCATTGCCCAGAAAAGTGTCTGCAAGTGCAACAACAACAAGGACAACAGTACCAGTAGTGCCCCATGGCAGGCCTAGCTTCTATGGGAAGGCCATCCTAATCACTGCCTTCCTCGTCAAACTCTGTTCATAAATGCTGAGTTCACAATGTTATCATCCAGTTCACATCCAGGCACCTATAAGGTGACAGCTCTGTCGTCAACTCCTAACTTCTAATGAAATCAAGGAGAAAGGTTGGAAAAATCAGCCTTTCACCAACAGCTTAAGGAGCTCATTCATCCATCTGAGAAGGTTTCCCTATCCATTGGCCCCTCCTCCCCAAAACTGTGGAAGGCTTTTACTGAAGCACGGGAGCAAGCTGACAAGATGGTTCACCTTAGAAAGAGACAATTCCTCACAGAGACCTCCAATGCTAACACACAACAGAAGAGAACCAGGCAGTCCTCACTTCCGTAAGTTGAGTTATGCTGTAAAAACTAAAAGAATCGCTTCTGCCCGGGCTAATCCTAATAAAGCACCTTTCCCTGATTCAGAATCAACTTGCAAACTATGGAATCCCTGGTTTAAGAGCTAAGTCCTTCATAGTTAGAAACGATGTGACTTTACAAGGACAAGAGTGACCAGAGGAGACGGTGCCACACCCTTCTCCCGGCAGCTCAACAGTAGTGTCTCTTACAAAGACTGTAATTCCGGAGGGAAAGAAGGACAATTGAAACCAGCGCCCTACCCCAATTCATTCTTAATATAGTCTACTTTCTTTTTATTTTTAAGTCAATGGTCTCAGCATCCCCCAACTATTAGGGGCAGGGGAGACAGGCGAACACAGGTCGAACATACTTGCTTCTAAGCCCATCTTCGAGTTTCTTCCCGCTTCTCAGCTTCTCGCCGCTGGAGCTCCTACCTGGTGGAAACGAGCGGTTCAGTAAAACCACTGATTTAAAGAGCCAACCAGGAAACTAACCATGACAAGTGGAAGCAGCCCTCCTCTCCCGAACACTGATTGGCTCTTGGGGTTCCACCGGTCCCCATTCCACACACACGAGTGGCGGGTGTGGTTGTCAATCACAGAGGGACCTGACAATTCACCGCTCCAGGAGTAAATAGCCTTTCATCCAGCAAAGGCAGGTAGCCGCCTAACATCGATCCTTTCTTAAGAGAGCAGACCCTCCCTCTGGCGAGAAGGAGAAGAGAACCTTAAGTGCAAAATAAATAAGGCAGGGTCAGACTGAGAGAGTTTACGAGCGCTGTTTTATTATCCCGCACCAAAGCAACCCTTAATCTTCACTGTCCTAAAATGATCTTTTTCAAAAGATTCGGACAGTGATAGTAAAATAAATAAATAAATAAATAAACCACATAGGTATCCCGCTTATCCTGTATAATCACGAGATGGAGAGAGGGAAAATAGTCATGCTATTCCGTTTAATCTCGCAGTATTCCTGGTCATTCACCACCACCTTCTACCCCTTCCCAGTAAATCCGACTTCATTTTCCCTGACACCGATTTTTTTTAACCTGCGCCCCCCGCAGCCCATCCAGATAGCCAGGCAACCAACCCCCGAGAATGGGGCGCCTCCGATCTCCACTTTGTTCAGCTTGAAGCTCCCCGAGACCCTCGCCTTCGCAAGCACCCCACCCCTCAAGGCAAGAGGGGAACCAGGCAAGGAGGGGGGTGGTCTGGGGAAACGAAAGGCGATGACAGTAAGGGTGGATCTCGGAGAGGGACTGCAGGAGGTGGCCCCGCCGCGGGACCAGAGCCCTAGAAAGCCAAAGCCGTGCACTTGTTCCAATCCAAGGGTTTATACACCGAGGCAAATCCGCCCTTAGGCCGCCCCATCCCTTCCCCCGCCCGGATGGTTCACCCCTCGGCTCCCCCCGATAACGCATTGCAGCTCAGCTGCCCACGAGCGAGGGGGACCCGACACGAGGGATGCCCGGGCACCGGCGTCCCGCGGGAGCCGCGCGCCCGGCGGCCCGGGCCCTGGCGTCGGCGTCTCACCTTTGCGATGCTCGCCCCGGGGCCGTCCCACATGGATTTTTACAACCTCACGTCGCCTCGGCCCCGGGCGGCCGGGAGGAGCCGGCGCCGGCGCCGGAGCCGGAGCGATCAGGAGCCGGGAGGCGGAGGAGCGG
This sequence comes from Typhlomys cinereus, assembly GCA_023101885.1. Lineage (NCBI taxonomy): Eukaryota > Metazoa > Chordata > Mammalia > Rodentia > Platacanthomyidae > Typhlomys > Typhlomys cinereus. The sequence goes on along the minus strand of JALPQD010000693.1, from coordinate 271,208 downwards.
CGCGCGGAGACCTCGAGGAGGGCGGGGAGAGGTGGGCGGCGCCGAGCGCCGGGGCCGGGGCCGGGCGGGGCCGGCGGCCGAGGGGGCGGCACCCGCCGCAGTCCGGACACGCGCGCTCGCGCGGCCCCCGCCCGCCGACCCGCGCGCTCGCTCGCCAGGCCCTGACTCACATTCCCAGCATTCCCGAGGAGCCTGGGGTGGGGGGGGCCGGGCTGGGGCCTGCGCGCCTCCCCGGGGGAGATGCATTGAGCTTGGGGCGCCTCCTTCTTGCTGACCCCCACCTTCTGCCCAGATGCCCATTCCTGAGTATCCCCCACCGTGAGCTGCCAGGCACTTCTGTGGGACTTGTGGCCTTGGCGACAGTGCGCATCAGTAATCTTAAGAGGTAAAATTTAGAGAAGGGGTCGGGGTTCCTATCCCCAGGCACCCCCATCGTTTAATGGTCCTTAGAAGAGTGAAAGAACTCTCCACGATTTCTACTTTATTGCTCCCTTTAGAGATTAGAAATTGAAAGATGAAGAGAATAACAAAGGACCAAGTTCATCATAAGCTTTGGGTGCCTCATTCTCATAAGATGTATGCATTGTTCCATTTGAGGTAGAACCTAAGTACACACACACACACACACACACACACACACACACACACACACACACCTTCCAGGTCACGTGGTTGGACAAGTCTTTCCTTGGGAAAAAGCTTCCACTCAACAAGTCTGGAACCCTGGCTACGGCTATTGCACTGGGAGGGGCCAAAGACCGGGAAACCTCAGGAACATCTAACCTGGTCCCTGTTGCTAAGTAGTCAAATTCCGGCCAACAGTCATTTCCTTTTTGTCTTGAGTCTACTTCCAACAACATGAGTGGCCAAATCCAAACGGCTCCTACTGGGAAGCTCAGAAAATAAAGGAAATCCAGCCATTGAGGAGAAAGATGTGGAATTAGTACAGTCACTGGATGATTCCTTCCTTCCTCCCCAGAAGGAAACTCAGATATTAACGGATTCCCTTAGGAAAGAAAGACAAGGATGTCTTCCTCCGCCGACCTAACTAAATACCTGTTCTTTCTATGCCGTGAGATTTAAGATTTTCATGGACGCAGAGCCCTCTTCCTATTCATACTCCTCTTTCTGTCTCCAACAAACAGTTCTTCATCCACTCCAACACTTCAAGAGCAAAACCCAAGTTACACTTATGTGTCCAGTTTCTATGTATATTCTTTTGGTTTTTTTGGAGGGGGGGATTTGAACAAATGAGTTTATTTTTTATTTTTTTATTTATTTTTTCCACTCATACAAACTTAATAGGTACCCCATTCTCCTCCCTCCCTCCACCCCTCCTCGGATCCCCTTGCTCCCTCCCCCCTTTTCCCCTTCCTTCCCCCCCTTTTTCCCAGTGCCCCCTCCCCTCTATGTACATTCTTAATAACCTGAGCTCAAAAGGCTTGTTACCAGAGAGAACCTCGTTGTTATTCTGGAGATCCTAAAATCAGATATTCATTGAGATATACCTATGATTTGAGTATTTCCTATGTATTTTCTCAAAAACTCACAACTATAAACGTTTATTATCTTTCAGAAAGCTTGAGTGGCATGTACATGGAGACCCATAGTTGGATTTGTTGAAATATAGTCTCCAAGGCTCACTATCAGTAGCCATTCATTTTCTTTGACAGATTTTCTTTGCAGATTCTAAACAGGAATCCTTGGACTTTCAGAAAATACAGGGCTGAGAACATTCTACCAGGAGGAAAAAGACTCATCTAATGTTTTCAACAGATTCTTTCAAATTAGATTCTCAACCCAGAAAAAAAAAGTTGTCACTTTAAGTAGAAATCAAGGATTGTAAGTTTTAGAGTTCTTAAGGAAGTCACTTTCATCCTTTCAGGGACTTATTTTCCCATCTAAAAAATTAAAAACTGAACTGAAGAATCTCAAGATTCCTTTCAGCTAGGATTCTCAAATTTATGCTAAAATACACACCTACATGTGAGTTCACATACAAATATACTCTCCAAAGTGCTAGCAAGTTTCAACCAACAGTTCAGAATATTCCTATATGATCTTGTCAACACAAAAACACCATTTCTCACCTTCATAGAAATAAGAAATAGTTTATTGTAGAGCCAAACACGAGTGACTGTGGGCTCAGATTACACAGATTTAATACGAGAGCAATTTCATGAAGATTTTATAATAATAGAACAAAGAAAGCCATAAATCAAGACACTTTCCAACTAGCAAGTACATAAGGAAAAGGGGTTACAGCAAAACGGAGAGACTTTTTCCATAGGCCTCAGATGTCATTTGATGATATTCTTAGCTTTAGAGTTGATAGAAGCTAGGAATCTGCTTGCTCATCCCAAAGGATTTATCTAATAGTCACAGGGATTCTAGGTCACACACAGAAATAAATGACTATTTAGGAAATCTAAGATACCCCAGTATAATTTGGTTTTGAACCTGTAATTGTAATCTTCATAATCATTGAGGTTCTAATCAGCTAATCAGCCTTGTAAAATGTTTAATGTAGACATGACTTTTCTTTATGGGAGACTCAGTTCACAATCTGTTGCCCTGTGGTTCAGTTGTCTGTTTTGGTTTTTTAGCTTTTCACATCTTTCTTCATTGTAGCTGTTTCTCCAGCAAGTCAGAAGAGTACATTTTCAGATTTTTTCCTCATGAATTTGTTGAACATATACTTACTGAGCATCTATTCTTTGCCTGTGGGTTTTGAGCCCTTCCTCTCAGCTATCAGACAGCTTAATAAAAGAGACAGATAAGAAGTCATGGCATCCAGGTTTGTAATCCAGCACTTGCAAGAAGTATCAAAAGTTCAAAGCCAACCTGGGCCACACAAAATCTTACTGCAAAAGCAAAAGGCCAGGAAGATGACTCAAACAGTAAAGTGCCTACCATGCAGGCATGAAGACCTGATTCAAATTCCCAGAACCCATATTTTTTAATTTTTCTACTTTTACAAACATATTGAGTATTCATCCCAGCTTCCCTCCCTCCCCCCTCCTTCCCATCTCCTCCTTTCCCTTTATTATTCCCTTCCTCTCCCTCCCCCTTCTGCCTGTGTGCTTCTATGGACCCCAAGGTTCACTATGACTTGTCTACCCAAAGGTTTCCACTGTAAATTCTCATCCTATGGGTATAATAACAGCTGCCTATAGAGCAGTTTGATATACTGTCTTCCTACCGAAAGGTTTATTGGCTGTCTTTCCTATTGATCTATTTCCTTCCCTTTTTTAGGTTCTTGTTCTAGTTTACAGCAACAGGGATGTGTGCCCTTCTGACAAGCAGGTCTTGAACCCAATCAAAAACTGTTGGTTGTCTCCTTGATGTTCCTTGATACATGCCACTATCACAATGGTGGTCACCTGCTGCCATGGTGATTTATATTGTGACTTACAGATCTTATGCCACTGATGGGGCTTGTGATTATTTCTCTCCCCCAGCAGCTTCTACAGTATTCCATGGTATCGTGTAAGCTATCAGGCAAGGAGGAAGCCCTAGACTAGTTCCAATTGATATATTTTGTCTTCGTTCTGTGATCCATTTGTGTTGCATCTTCAGTAACAGGGTCTTACTGATAGTTTTTGGAGCAATGGCAAAAACCTATACTGTCTGGAGGTCTTAAAGACCTCTCTGACGAACATTTTATCAGAAAGTGCCACATTCCTGTTACTTCTAGTACAATTTTGTCCCTGAGTTCTAAGTGTATCAGCTCAAGTCTTTTTTCCCCCATTTTGCTCACTCTGTGCTTCTCTGCATAGGGGCTGCCCATTCTTGTTCCTTTCTTTAAAAAGTATGTTTGGGGGTTTTTTATATATTACTGGCATAGGATGTTCTTTTGGGGTTACTTCCCACATCTTAGGGAGAACCCATTTTTAAAGACAGTCTGAGGAGATGGCTCACTGTACAAGTAAGTGGATCTGAGTTCAGATCTCCAGATCCCATCCAAATGCCAGAGAGCTATGACAGAGACTGGGGATGCCCAGAAAACTGGCTCGTGAGACTAGCCCTACCAGTGAGCTCTGGGTTTGATTTGAAACCCAGCCTGAAACATATAATAAGAGCAATCAAGAATGGTTCCCAATATCAGCCTTTGGCCTCCACCCACATGCACCCATATGCTCATGTACACCCACACACAAGTGAACACACAGACACAGAAGTATACACCAGAAATGCATAAAACAGAAAGAAGACTATTCACCCATAACCCCAGCACTGAAAGATCAAAACCAAATAGATCCTTGAAGCTCATTGGCCAGCCAGTTTAGCCAAATATATGAGTTTCAGATTCAGTAAGGGTCTCTGTCCCCATATAAGGGTGGAGAGTGATTAAGAAAAGACATCTGATGTTAATTGTTAAAATTGTACTAGAAGTAACAGGAACGTGGCACTTTCTGATAAAATGTTCGTCAGAGAGGTCTTTAAGACCTCCAGACAGTATAGGTTTTTGCCATTGCTCCAAAAACTATCAGTAAGACCCTGTTACTGAAGATGCAACACAAATGGATCACAGAACGAAGACAAAATATATCAATTGGAACTAGTCTAGGGCTTCCTCCTTGCCTGATAGTTCCACACACATGCACATACACTCACACACTCATGTGCATACATCTACACTGACAAGTACATACACCACACACACAGTACAACACAACAGATAAAATACATTTAAAAATTGATGTCACAGTCGACTGGAAGGAAAATCTAAAATGTTTGCCCAGGAATCTGGTCCACAGAAAGGAAAATGGCAGTATAGACAGAAACAAGATTCTTCAAGACCCAAAAGATTTGCCTATATAACAGCTTGCTAGGCATCTCCATTATTAATGTCTCAAACCTCACATGCCCTAGACATAGCTCATGATTTTTATATTGCAAGGTGCTTTTCTCCCAAAGTTGTCCCTCGAATTATTGACATCACCATTTGTCCAGTTACACAAGCTGAGCCTTAGGAACAGCACTATTCCCCTTTTTCCTTATCCCACACATCCGTACCATCAACCAGCTCCGTCAGGGCTGCCTGGACTGGAGCCAGGCCACTTCAGAGCCTAAAGCATAGAGAAAACTGTTAGACCTACTTTTTTTTAACTAAGTAGAAAAAAAAAACCTTAAAATTCAACAATGAAAACACAGGACTATAGCCAGGTATGATGCACACCTGTAATCCCAAGCCTTGGGAGGTAAAGCAGGAGATTCAGGAGTTCAAGGTCATCTTTGATTGCATAGTGAGTTCAAGATCACTTTGAGCTATAGGCAATCTCAAGAAAAAGAAAAAGACTATCTTTAAAGTTCCATGTGGTCCAACCAGTGCTCTCATGGGAACCAAGTGGACCAGGAACTGTAAGCTCTGGTTGGGAACAACTGTTCTGGCACAAATGTTCTGATTTTGTGTTTCATCCTCTGTTTATTATGGATTTGCCACATTCATTTGAATCCTATAATAGGAAAAATAAAAGGTATTCATATAGCCTGTGTTGTGTGCCAGGCTTTGTTCTAAGTAGTATAGGATTCAACTTTCTTTTCTCCTGAAGCAGTTACATTCGAACGCCATAATTGTTTTCCTTCTAGAAACATTAAGACATTATATAAAACTAAGATATTTTAGAAACCCAAAAAGAATTCTTGCCCCAAGTCCTGTCTGGATTTGCATCCATTCACATACTGAAAGGACCTGACCAAAAATTTAAGCAGGCTACTCATGGGATTCACATGTCAGTTACTTTACCTGTCCCAATGTCAATGCCCATCAGAACAATCCAAAGGAGGAAGGGGTCTGTTTTAACTCACTTTTTCAGAGGATTCAGTCCATCACAGTGGGAGGGCATGGTGAGGCAGAGCAGTTCATACTGTGTGATAGTTAATCTTGGGTGTCAACTTGTCCACAGCTAAGATCTGTTGTCACACTACCTGAAGAGATTATCCAAATCAATACATTATGATACAAAGACCAGCCCTAAATCTGATTAGAACCTCCCTAGATCTGATTGGAACCTCCTAGGAGCAGACTAGATAAAAGGAACCTCAAAACAGAAGACTGAGAAGAAGAGAGACTCTCAGAAGCTGTGCTAGAAAATTCTCTTCCCTCCTGCGGCCCAGCTTCTTCACTTCTTCAACCCTCCAGTCCTCTACCCTCCAAGTCTTCAATGTGACTAAAGACTCTCCAGGAATCCTCCAACCTTCAGCAGTCATCCACTGGCCTATTGGACTGCGCAGCTACTGGCAGCCATTGTTGGACTACCTCAGCCATATCTAGTAAGCCAGTTCAATAAATTCCCTTTTTATATATTCATTCTGTTGATTCTGTAACTCTAGAGAACCCTGACTAATACAGCCAGGAAGAGAGAACGTGGCTTGTCACCTCGACCATCTCCTCCTTTTCCTCTTGTATTCTTTCCAAGAAGCAGCCCATGGGATGGCTTGACTCACCTTCAGGCTGGGTATTCCCCCTCACCAACACACCTAGAGGGAAGCTTTTATCTCCTAAAGCCAGCCAAGTTGATAGTGAAGATCACAATTAATTTTATTAAAAAAAAAAAGGAAATAGCAAAATTGGGAGGAAGGTGTTGAAATATAACAGGTGTTCGAAATGTCAATTGCACAGCAAAGCTAACCCTTCTTCTGTTCTCTCTGTAGTGGCAAAAGTTCTCTATTTAATAATTACATGTCTCCCAAGAAATTAGGAGGAGGATTAGTTGAAAAAGAAAGAGAATTAGTAAGAGTGGGAAGGGATAAGAGAGGGCAATGAGGAGTATATATGATCAAATGCATTATATGAATGTATGAAATGTCATAACTGAATCCATCATGTGTAATTCATATGTGCTAATAAAACATTTTTAAATAATTTATATCTTCAGGAAAATTATATACTTGTAGATTCCTTATCAATAAAATAATAGTTCACAATTTCTTTTTTACACGCTTGTGATAAGGATAAAATATAACTAACTCTTCAGGTAAAATCCTTCACTCTTTCCAGAAATGGTGGTCCTTCCTTAGCCATCAGTGAAATGCAAATCAAAACTTCCCTGAAATATCACCTCACCCCTGTCAGGATGGCAAAAATCCACAATACAAACAACACCAAATGCTGGAGAGGATGTGGAGAGATGGGAACTCTCCTACATTGCTGGTGGGAAGGCAGGCTTATACAACCACTCTGGCAATTAGTCTGGTGACTTTTTAAAAAGTTAGAGATTGAAATGCCATATGACCCAGCTATACCACTTCTGGGAATAATCCCCCATAAAGCAAAAATTCACTACAATGACACAAGCACAACCATGTTCATAGCAGCACTATTTACAATAGCAAAGTCATGGAATCAACCCAAATGTCCAACAGTTGATGAGTGGATAAGAAAAATGTGGTACATTTATACAATGGAATACTACTCAGCCATCAAAAAAAGATGAATTAATGAAATGCCAGGAAATGGATGGAATTAGAAAAAATTATATTGAGTGACGTATCCCAGACACAGAAAAGTAAATACCATATGTACTCCCTAATAGGTGGATCCTAGTATCAAACCCACTTAATGACATATTCAAAGATAAATCTCTGTAATACCTACAGTAATTGCAAAGATTATAAACAGGAGGGAAGGGGAAGGAGTCCCAGAAATAAGGAGAGAGGGGATCATGATTCAGCCGAGAAAATAGGTCACCATCAAGTATTGCCAGTAAGTAGTGAGACATCTGGTGAAGCTCACTCTCACTTCCCTTCCTGGTCACTTGTGACTGAGGAGGTTTGATCTCACCAATCAGGGAGAGTATAGGGACTGGCAGATAGATGGTAATCATCCTGCAAATGGGACAATGACCCCTCCCCCCACCCCCGCACTGCGGTCTCCTACTCCTATTCCATCTACCTTTGAATCTCCTCTTATATTAAGATCTTCATTTAAACACTCTTTTATCTTTGGTTAGGAGGTGCCCTCCAATACCATCAGGATGGAGCGAAGGGTGGCGCAGAAACAGCAAGTCTGAAAACAACAACAAACCATAGTTCAGAACACCAAAGACCCTGCACTGATCATTTGGAACCAGACCAGGAAAATCTCTCCCCATCCTAAAGCTCAGGGAAACTTGCAGAAGAGGGGGCGGCAAGATTGTAAGATCCTAAAGATGGGGAGGACCACCAACAATATGCAAGATGCTCCACGCAAGTTAGGGCCAAAGTTGCCATAGTGGGACTTTGCATGACCTGTGCAATGACTGACATGTAGACGACCCCCCAGGGTCTAGTATGGATTACAGGCAATAGGATCTTTAGAGGGATTAACAATAGTATTCCCATACTAAGGGGGGGGGGTTCTGGGCTATGCCACTGAGTCCTTACACTTCACTGGAGTGGAGGACTCAGAGGGAAGTTTGGTGTTCACACAGGGGAATGCTCCAGGGGATGGGAGGGGGAAGGGGAGGCATTGGGAGTGGGGGCAGAAGGGGGGAGGGTGAAAGGAAGGGAAGGGAGGAAGGATGCAAGAGGGACTGGGGAGGGGTGGAGGGAGGGAGAGGACCGGGATACCTATTGAGTGTGTATGACTGAGGAAAAATAAATAAATAAATTATGAAAAAAAAGAAATGGTGGTCATGTTAAGGAAAAGAGTGAAATTTGCATGTAACATTCTCAAGACTTCTAAATTAATCTGTGAAAAGTCTATGCTAAATGTCTTAGACTAGGATGAGGCAAGTAAAACATTTTACTTTGAGTTCAAATTTTAAGAAGGTACTAGAAATCTCAGTAATCGAGATACATTATATTTTAAAACCTCTTTAAGTCAAGAAACTATTGCTTTGGGGGGGGAGAATAAAGTTGTAAGAGAATTTTGAGAAAGGAAACAAGAGAAAAAGAACTTGAACTATAAGAATTTTGCACCTTGGTTTCCTAAAGAAGAATTTCCTATACTAGCACATTTAGCTAACAGCTAGCTTCCTGGTGCTGGTCCTATGCCACCCAGAATATCTACATTCATCTTTGCAGCCTTTCTAAGTACAAGAAAAATGTATGGCCAAAGAGAGAAACAGATGCCACCTATAAATGTCTCTTAGAGGGGGTTGAGGCTGTAGCTCAGGTGGAAGAGTGCTTGCCTCACATGCAGGAAGCCCTGGATTCCATCCCCAACACCACACCCGTAACACCGGGTATAGTGGTAGACGTCTGTCTTCCCAGTGCTGAGGAGGTGCAAGCAGGAGGATCAGAAATTCAAGGTCATCTTGGCTATGTATGAGTTAAAGGATATCTTGGGATACATAAGACTCTGTCTTTAAAAAAAAAATGTTCCTAGGAGCTAAAATGAATTTATCCCCATTTAACCCAATGTCTATGAAATACCTACTTTGGGCTACATATTTGGAAAGTCCATGAGTTAAATGAATAAAGTGTCCAAGTACTGGATAATATGAGCCATTTTTTAGTAATGGGAGAATCATTATTGTAATTTGAAAAGTGGAATCTGCAGTTGTACTGCAGAGATACCAGTGATGGACTCATTAATCAACCTACCTCAGGACAGGGGCCAATACTAGGTAAAGGCAAAATGGGGTAGAATCCAAAAAATGGAACTGGGTGCTACTTTTCCTTCCAAGCATTAGGTGAATATTCTACCACCTACGAGATTACCCAATGTTCTAGCACTAAACAATTGTTACAGACAGTATAAAGCTGCAGAACTTGCACTGCCAAAAATCATCCATTTCTTGAAGTGGGTTTTGGATCAGCTCTGAGAAACTGTTCTTTTCCAAACAAAAGCCTTAACTATACAATTAAGTGAAAGGGAACTCATTTGCTTGGAGGAGAATAATGAAAGAAAACAAGTTATTTTAAATGGCAAAAATGTGTACCAAATTGGCAACAGCTTTCGAATGATTGTTCCCAGGTTTGATTAATGAGATAAATGATCAGCTGAACAAACACAAAGCTTATCAGTTTAGGACATTTTTTACTTAACCTTCAAATGAAAATCTTTTTAAAAAGCATCTTACAAAATCAGAATGATAATTTTTTTGAATAAAACTGAAATAGTCCAGAAAAAGAGAAAATCTACCCTTTGAGACAACCTCCTGGCCAGTGTTAGCAGCCTGGCATGTTATGGTTTCTGTCTTGAAGTATTCCTTATGTCCCCACTCTAGTTTCAGTTCTCATCCCACTGGCTTTAGAAGTTCTCCCATAACCGATCCTCAGCAGCAGTGGTTGCTCCAAGAGCTAGACACATGATCATAACCAGGACCATCAAAATCCATTCCTGGGGGCTGTGGCAGTGAAAGATTAACCAGTAAAGTGATTGTTGCACAAGCAGTAACCCTGGATTCAATCCCCTGATTGAAAAAGTCAGGGATGGTGAGGCATGCTTGTAATGCAAGCATTGGAGAGGAAAGAGATAGAAGAATCTGTAGGGCTCACTGTCCAATCAGTCTCACCTAGTAAGTTCCAAGTCAAATAAGAGACCTTGTATCAAAAACTAAGATGGCTAGCTGCTGAAGAATGATGCCCAAAGTTGATCTCTAGCTCATTACTCCACAAACCACACACACACACACACACACACACACACACACACACATACACACACGCACGTGTACACACACACACATTACACACACACACACACACTTTCCTGAGATTTTTCAACTTCTGAAACCCCATATGTCTCTAGTATAGAAGCTATAAGAATGTAATAACAGAGTTGGTGGCTTCCATGGTTCTGTTCTTGTGGGAAAGCTTCTTATAGTGAATAACAAGAATGGGGTCGTTCATTCTGTGGCTGAGGACCCTGAAATTTCCATCATTCCAAAAGCTCTTTCCTATAACTCATTCTTCAAGTGTGTGAGCTCTCTCAATGGTAACTGAGCCAGCCCATTCCAGTTTGTCATTGAAGCCACCTTCACTGTTGTCTCCACTTGCAAACAGGAGAGTCCTAACATACACACGTTTGCAATTTGACGTCTTCAGTTAAAACCACATACATCACGGACAATTTCCTTATCAGTGTATATCATTCTCTTTCTTTTCAATGGTTGAATAATGGTCCACTGTCTAAAGGAATGTTTATTATCTTTTTCATAGAATCAGGAACACAAGAAAATTTTAAAAGTGATAAACAGAGAATTCAGCTTGGAGAGCAGTGACCACATCACAATGACTAATGGGTATGCAAATGAGGGGCCAGCACTGATGAAGTTCAAGTAGTACTTGTTCTACAACCACCTACACAGAATTTATTTCATCTGTTTTACAGCATTTTTCAAATCTCTATCACTCATGAAGAGGTCGAAAAACTATACCTTAAGCACCTTGATTTGCTCACCACATGAGCATAATGACCTTGAACTCATTCCCTCATTCAAAGGATCTCTAAACCAATTTGCTAATGGAAAATTCTGAGTGAAATTCAGTGGATGTTATATTTGCACTAATTGTTGAGGTCTAGAGCCATAAGTACAATTAGCAGCAAGTTTAAATTTGAAGATCCCATATCTACGAGGCAATTTCCAAGACATGGAATGATGTCATTGAAGGTTAGATTTGTGTTTTGTGGTTGAGTCCCAATTCCTCCACTTACAAACTGTGAATCTTAGGTAATTTCCTTATTTTCTTTATGCTTGCTTACTCTGCAGGGAGGGAAGAAACGGTACCCAGGATAATGGCACACGCTGCCTTTAATCTCAGCACTCGGAGGCTGAGGCAACAGAGCCATGAATCCAAAGACAGTCTGAACTGCACAGCAAAAGCCTGTCTCAATAATATATATAAATGGAAAAGTAATTAATAATATTGCCTCATACATAATTTGAAGTAACTAAGCAAGACATTAGATAGAGCATTCCTATGGCTGAGTTAGGCCCATCATAAGTGTTCAATAAATGTTGAGCATCATCTTTTTGATACGCAGGAATTCAGCTGTCAGAGTTATCTTCTGTTTCTACTTTCCAAGCTCCTCAACTGTCAGTGTGACTTTCAGAAATTGTTCTTTCTAAAGTTTCAGGAACACACATAAAAAGCTGGGTTCTAGCCAGGAAACATTTGGAAGCAAAACTGGTCCTAAAAATAAGGAAAGGATATATGCCTTTTTAAATGTTGAGTTTCCCTTTAAAAACAAAAATTACACTGTGAGTAAAGATCAAAATTCATTCTTTCTGTGACCTTGTTCCAAAGTGAGGATTATTGGAGCATGATGCATGTCAGATGCTATTCAGAGTAGCATATGCGCTTCTCAAGGCATGTTGCGCATAAGCCCCACATTGGAAGGGGATGGCGTCTAGGAAGCGTTTCAAGGCTGAAGAGAGAAAGGGGTCTAGTTTGACAATGATGCCCACATCTTCAAGCTTACCCTGGGTTATGGAATGCAAAGTACAAGTAGGTACATAAAGAATTATACCTTAAATCCTTAAAGTAAATATTTTCTGAAATAATTCAAGAGCTTCTTCCTGCTGGTTTAGAGACCTTAGAAATTAAGATTAATTGTTCATAAAAAAAAAAATCGACAAGAGGCAACAGCACAACTTACTTTGGGGTCCAATTTAATATCTTGTAAAAATCACACTCCTGCAGCTCACAAGAACCCTTTTTAGGTGCCCATGCTAGCCAATCTCACTGCCCGATGAATTTTTCCTTCATAATTCTGATCAAGACCAGAATGGAGACCAGATGTGGCGGTGCATGCCTGTAACCCTACACTCAGCAGGAGTGTCATGAGTTCAAGGCCAGCCTGGGGGCTACATAGGGAGACCTTGTTCAAAAGAATTGCTGATTCATGGACTCTATGCTATCTCTCCCTCACCTATCACCTATCTGTTCTAGTTTCACCAAGATAGGACTACTGTCATTATGTTCACCTAAAGTCAAGCCCATTGTAGAAATACAATAAATATCTAAAAAATATGAGGAAAATCTATTTAATACATTTTGACCAGTAACTATAGAAACTCAATACACAACTTTGCCAAGATTTCCTTGTAAGACCAAAAACAAAAGTCCTTTTCATGGAACTAGAAAATATATAGCTATTTGATGTCATTATCATCCATATTTTATGAAATGACTTAGTTATCATTTTCAGGAAATAAAGCAATAATTATGACATTTAGCACTAATTGGATGTGTAATTGGCTAGATCTAAACAGAAATGAAGGCGATGAAGAAGGAACTTGAAAACTAAATCTCCCCACCTACACAGTCACCCCTGAAAACCAGTGTGTCAAGGAGTTGTTGAGGAGCCCTCTCAAAATATCTGCAACTCTGAGTTCTGCACAGCATGGACTAGAAGAAATTGCTGAGACAGCTTCTTCTTCCCCCAGTGAGCCTGGACTTGATTCTTCCTGTGACAAATCGCTCACTTTCAACACAAGAGAACCCTTTCCATTATTGGGTGGCCCAAGATAATATATACTTTCATTCCACATGAAGACCAAAATGAATCTGATTGTAATTTCAACCATCAAAACCATTCTGCACCCTGGTAGATGCCCAATGACTTACAGCTCCAATTTAGGGGAAAGGATAATCCATCGTTGAGTCTTATTACCTGGGAGTGTACAAGCACATTGCTTCATACTTCTGAGCTATAGTTTCCCAATCGAGATGCTAAAAATCCTAATCTATGGTCAATATTAAAATGATGACTCACACCTAATCCCAGCTGAGGTAGAAAAGGTCTGGAAGGGATTGTCACAGGTTCAAGGCTGATCTGGGATAAACAGCAAGCTCCTGACCAACCTAGTCTATAATGTGAGACCCTGATTTAAAAAAAAGAAGAAGTGTTTTAAAGATTGAAAGACTGGGGGCTGGAGAGGTGGCTCAGGGGTTAAGCCTCTGCCTTGCAGGCGAAAGGTCCTGAGTTTGGATCCTAGACCCCACGTATAGACGCCAGGCGGAAGCGGGGCGGCCTGCGTTTCTGGTCCTGGTAGGACAGAGCCTGTGAATCCCGGGACAGAGTAAACAAGGAGGAGGTGGAGGCGTCCATGGTGGTTCCGGAATTCGTAGGTGATTCTACACACACACATACATACACATACATACATACGCGCGCGCACACACACACACACACACACACACACACGCACGTACAATTGAATAAATAAATAAGTAAATAAATAAATAATAGCATGGAAAATAAAAAAAAAAAAAAGATTAAAAGACTGGCTTGGAGGGATGACTCAGGAGTTGACTCTGCCTCGCAGATGAGAAGGTCCTGAGTTCAAATTCCAGGTCCCATATAAAAGCACCAGGCAGAAAATGACAGCAGCCTGCACTTCTGGCCCTGGTGGGCGGAACCTGGAAAATCCCAGAGTGAAGCAAAAAGGAAGTAGAAACAATCCAGGATGATTCCGGAAGTCAACCTTGATCCTCCACAGAGATACATAGCAACTCTCACATATACACACACAATAAATAATGTTTAAAAAAAAGAAATACAAGTTTTAAAAAATATTTAAAAATAAAAATTAAAAGACATAAGTTTGTCAAGGAGTTAAAACCATTATCTTACCCACAGAAAAGAGATGCTGGTAACTTCTTCTTATTCCTCCTTATAGCAAGCACTTAATTATCAGAAGCTGTGAATAATCCCATCTAATCTTTTCTGGTCTAAGGCCCCAGCCTCTTCCACCATTCCTTCTATAAAGAAGTGACATTCCTGTGACATCCAGCTGGTTATCCAACTGGTCATCCAGAGATGAACCAAGCTCTTCTAGTAGCAGTGACTCAAAGTAACCCAGGAAAAGTGACTTTTTCCTAGCAGGTGCACAAGAGGCACGAACTTTCCATGTGCACACCCTCAAATTCCATGTAGAAAGTAATACAGTCTCATCTACTAGTGACTTCAGTTCAAATGGAACTCTTTCAAATGTAAATTGTACTGTTCCTGGGTTGTAGTCATAAAAGCAAGAAAATACAAAAAAATCTACAAACTCTTTTAAAGAAAAAAATCTGCCTTGATTTAACCACTCAGACATAAATCACCATTAGCATTCAATCTATCTCTTCCATTTTTAATTTACATTAACTTAACTTTCAACAATTTCCATTTATATCTTATTTGTTGAGTAGTGTCACTTACAACTGCAAGGGAAGCTTTATTATCATGCAATTAAATTTTAGAGGCATATTCATTGAGGGAGCTACATCCATTGTTCTTAAATTATATACATTAGATTTGAGTAGCCTGGTGACCTGGTGTTTCAAGAATTATCTCTCTCTTAGTTCAGTTACTTCTCCTATTTTTCAAAAATGAAAAGGTCTAGAAGGGGTTCTGTGATATTCTGTAACAGATAGGCTTCCAGCCTGATACTCAGTCATAAATCAATCAGTTGTTTAAATAGCCATGATTTCATTCCATATTAATTCCACAAATATTTTTTGAATGGTCACCATACACTAAACTGCAAGGGTATGATAGGCAGCATACCAAATGGACAGCACCATGTTTGACCTCGAGTGGCCTGAAACTACTTCTATCTAGCTCACATTTGCCGCTTTGTGTCTATAGATACCAAAGACACCATCAAATGCTTTGTTTATAACAGCATACATTTTGTCTATGTCATTCCTTGGAATTTGGGTTTAACAGTCCAATCAGAAGGAAATGAGGTAACATATTCATCTGTTCATATTTTTGTACACAGAAATGTAATGCCTTGTTAATCTAAATATACAGAATCATTTGTTGTGTGCATTTATTTCAAACTGTCCCTGAGCTAAACATCTGTTTAATGAATCAATGAATGTATGTATGAGCAAACTAATGTTTACTCATTCTGAAACTTATCAATCCATTCAAAAATATAATAATCCTAAACCAGGTATAGTGGCTCTAATCCCATTACCAAGGAAGCTGAGGCAGGAGGACTGCTATAAATTGGAGGCCATCTTGGTCTATATGAGTTGCAGGCCAGTCTGAGACTCTAGTGCAAAAAAATAAACTAGGAACAGAGGGGCTTAAAACCCAAAGATTGTGGGAAGTAACCACGAAGAAACATCCTACACTAATAATATGTAAAAAAAAAAAGGGGGGGGGCAGGCCCTATGCAGAGGAGCATAGAGTGAGAAATTTAAAAAAAAAAGCCTTGAGCTGATACACTTAGATAGAACCCAAGGACAAAATATACTAGAAGTAACAGGAATGTTGGTAGAGAAGTCTTAAAGGCCCCTAAACATTACAGGCTTTTGCCATTGCTCTTGGTTGTTCTCCAAAACCTGTCAGTAAGACCCTATTAATTAAAATCAATATAAATGAATCATAGAAGTGGGCAAAATATATCAAGTGGAACTGGTCTAGGACTTTCTCCTTGCTTGATAGCTTACATAGTACCAAGGAATACTGTAGAAGCTACTTGGGGAGAGAAATAATCACAAGCCCCATCAGCAGCATGAGATCTGTAAGTTGCAATATAGATCACCATAGCAACAGGTAACCACCAGTGTAATAGTGGCATGAGTATCAAGGAGACAACCAACAGCTTTTTGATTGTCTTCAAGACCCACTTGTCAGAAGGGTAAACATCCCTGTTACTGTAAACTAGAACAAAAACCTATTTTTAAAAAGGTAAGGAAAAAATCAATAGGAAAGACAGCCGATAAACCTATAGGTAGGAAGACAGTGCAGCAAAGTATTCTGTATTCTGTTAGTAGCTATTATTATACCTATAGAATGGGCACTTACAGTGGAAACCTTTGGGTCTAAAGCTGGATTAGTGAAGGAAAATGCTCATATCAGTGGGGTGGCCTGAAGAGAGATAACTTGATATAACTTGATGCCTGAGCCCCCACAAGAGACTAGACAGGTCAGAGTGAACTCTGGGGTCCACAGAAGCACAAGACAGAAGGGTGGGAGGGAGTGGGAGAGAATGGTGAAAAGAAGGGAGGGGATAGAAGGAAGGGGGAAGGGAGGGAAGCTGAGATGAATACCCAATATGCTTGTAAAAGTAGAATAAAAAAACATAATAATAGCCTTTTGTCTTCATTCTGTGTGTGAACTGTGAGCAGGCATTTATGATTATGCACATGCACAAGTATGTGCATAAACACATTGTGTTGTACCAGTTCAAAATAAATGACAGTGACCTTGTGTTCCCACTAGGCTCACATATTGAAGACTTACTCTCCAGCTGGTTATGGTTCTGGAAATTTTAGAAAGTGGGATCTAGCTGGAAAAATCCTAGGAGGCTGTATCTTGTTCTTGAGTTTCTCTCTCTCTCTGTCTCTCTCTCTGTCTCTCTCTCTCTCTCTTTCCTATTACTACTACTACTACTACTACTACTACTCTCAACTTCCTAGCTGCCATGATATCAGTTGTTCCATCATCCCCTCCTTGCCAGGAATGGACTAAATCTTTGAAATCAGGAGCTGAACTACACTTTCCCTCCTTTAACTTGTTTATGTGAAGTATTATGTCACAGCAGCACACAAGCTGACTAACACATTCTTCAGTGTTGGTTACTATAAGGAAATAGATAACTCCATTCTAATTACTTGCATAACTGTGGGTTTATTCTCAAACTGTCTAAATAAGGTCACTTTGATGACAGACTCAACCCATAGATCATTTTTTAAAATAAGAGAAAGATGGAAAGCAATCTAATGTTTTGTATATTTTGTCAAAACATAAAATCTTTCTTTGGTCAAGGAAACACACCATAATGAGTAATTCCCTAATTTCTTCTAGTTAGACTAAATGCCCAATCAGTGCTGGGACTCCCAGAACATGACTAACACTTGCCTCACCTCACAGTGACTGCAGATGAAGTGTGGGCGAGGGCGTGAAGACAGAGAATGGCACCTCCACACCACTTCCCTGTAACCTCACAGCTGAAATCAAGCACCTGCCAATATTAGGGGGCCCAAAGGCTTTGTCCTGAGGGCACGGAAATGTTGGAGGAGCTCAAGCATTGAGTCATTCACAAAACAAATTGGAGAAGAAATAGTAATCAGGAGACCCAGAGATCCCTGACTTCTAGAAGCACCACTTCTTTTTTTTTTTATTTCAGCTCATACAAACTTATTAGGTACACCAGTTCCCTCCCTCCCTCCTCCTCCCCCCGTACCCCCTGCTCCCCCTCCCCACCCCTCTCCCTCCCCATCCCCCAGTGCCTCCCACCCCAATTCCCAGAGAGTCCTTTCTTGTGCATGTCTGATTTTCCTCTGGGCCCTCCTCTCCGATGACGTACAAGGACCCAGTGGCCTTTCCCGAACCCTTTCCCGTGTTCCCCTTAGGTATAGGAACACTGCTGTGGCTGCCAATCCTTTGCCTCCAAGGAGCTTGGTGCCTTTAGCAGATGCTAGACTTTGTGAGGTCAACAGTGTGTTGGACAATGCGCAGGGCATGCAAAGTCCAATTATGATTGCTTCAGCCCTAACTAGTATAGAGTATCTTACATATCATTGCTCCTCCCATCCTTATGCTCTTACACTCTTACCGCCCCCTCTTCCGCAAATTTCCCTGAGCTTCAAGATGGAGAGAGACTAAGCTGGCCTAGTTCTAGGTGGTTGATATAGAGTCTCTGAAGTTCTGGATTGTGGTTTGTTGATTTTCTTTTGCAGTTTTGCTGCTCCTGCAATGCCCTTCACTCCATCCTGGTGGGCATTGTATGTTACCCCCTGGCCAGAGACAAAAGCTGTTAGAGTCTTGTGATAAAAGCACATTCAAAGGTAGATGTAATAAAAGTGGGAAACCACAGTGAGGGAGGGGTCTATCACCCATTTGCAAAATTGTTACTTTTTATCTGCCAGACTATATGCCCTCCTCTTCTGGTGAGATCACTCCCCCTCAGTAGTAAATGATCAGGAACAAAAGTCTGTGAACTTAATCAGATGTCTCATTACTTATTTGGGTCCTTGGTGGAGGCCTATTTTCCCTGCTGTAACATGGTCCCTTCTCTCCTTCTTTCTGGTGTGGCCCTCCTACCCCATCCCTCCTGTTCATAATCCTTGGAATTACTGTCTCTAGGTGGGCTGGGTGTGTTTGTTACTAGGAGCCACCTATTAGGGAGTACATACGGCGTAGAAGCACCACTTCTAACACAGCCAGGTGACCCTGGGTGGCATACTCGATCAGGGTGAATGCTCAGAACTGTTAGTTACCGATCTCCCACTCTAAAAACGGATTTAATTTAATAATAGGGACTTCTGTGTTCTAGAAGCAGCACCTACCAGACAAATCTAATGGTTAGCAACCCTAAGTTTACCAAGGCTGAGAGAGGGACACCTGCTCTTTGACTGAGCTTCGTCGATAAAGGCACGATGCCTCAGAAGGAAAAGAGCGAAGTTCACCTAAGAAATTTCGGGATGTACAGGAGCCTTGGTGGTGGGCGGGGGGATGGACACAGGGTTGTGCTAGTCTTGGGCTGAAACTGAAATGGATGAGGGCAGCTTAGATTCCATTTCAGAGCCTGGTAAGAATCCCTGCCTGCCCTAGGGAGCCATATCAAAGTCCTGCATAAAGAAAGCTTCTAAACTGGAAGAACTGGAGTTTTCCGTTGGGGAGGGCCTGCGAGACAGGTAATGGAGGCAGAGATAATTCAAAGTCCTGAAAACTTCATTTCCAACCTGAACATTTAATTCACACCAAGCACTTGATACACACCAATAATAATAACAGCTGATACTTAATTGAGCACTTATGAACCACCACTAACTACTAATGCAAGGGACTTATGAGCTGAATCTCACTGCTCCTTCATTGCACCCTTCTGAAACAGCTAGGTCGTAAAAAAAGTAGGATACTCAGATACACGAGGCGAGTTGCCCAAGCACACACAGCAAGTAAGGTCAAACTCTCCTTGGGCGGTCGTACATCTCTCAAATCCAAGCTGTCCACTGAGCACTAGACATCTGAGCTTCTCACTATTTGACATGTTCCTGGCACCTGCAGAATGCCCATCCGAGCCTTCAAATCAGCAGCTGCCTCACAGAACATGCTGCCCACACAGCCGCAGGATAGGAATTTGTACCAACCTACTCAGAGTGGGGGGTGGTTTGGGGTGTTCCAAATTTAATCATCACCAACAGTGCCCAAGCAGTTCTGGCCATTCAATCCACTTTGTCAGAAAAAGGCAGCTGGCAGTCTGTCAACGCGAACACTGCAAACATGTGAAGGCAGGGGGCGGGGAGCAGATGTGGTCTCTACTGGTAGCGACAGTCAAAGAACACACTTCTTCCATGAGACCAGCTTCTAAAACAAAATGACAAACAAACTTCAGCTTCTGAGTCGTGGAAAATTTCCCAGCTGATCAACAACAAGTGCACTATATCAGTATGCTTTTGAGGATCTCCACGGAGCATTCATTGGCCTTGCCTTGGCCCATTAACTTGAGCAAGCCCAGCACTGAAAGTAGCCCTGTCCACAGTCTCTTCATTGGAGGTAGCTGAAGGACTCCAAGTCATGAGCAAGCCGGAGGGACAGTGAGATTTCTGGTTGACCTCTGCCTTTAAGACATGTCTTTAGACCTTATGCAAGTAATTGTGCCACAGGGAGTTCATTAGAGGAAGCGGAAAACAGGCATCTGATCCGCTTACGTTGGCGATCTACACGGGAAGGGCCAAAGGTAAAAAGACAAGACTTTATTCTGCCTCTGAGTTTCATTAGGAGCTGAGGCTCTTCCCTACCGTGGAATGTGTCTGTTGGCAGCATTTACAAGTCCACTAGAAGCTGACATTAACAGCAGCTGGGAGCACATTCAAGTTTTCCAGTTGTTTGATTATTTCTTCCTCTTAACAACCCTTTGACGATCTAAGTGCTAATATTATCCCCACTTGATAAATAAGAAAACTGAGGCAGAGTGCTCGCCGAGTTTATATGACTAGTACTACAACAGTGACCTCTGAACTCGCCAACAAATGCATAGCTGACTACACACATACAGAGGTAGACTCACAGAGATAAGACCTAGGCCTGCTGTACACTTTCAGAAGATAGGTGTGATATGAGCCTTAACTAATTGAAATTGCAAGTGAAAGCTTTGAAACCAGGGTCAAGGAAGATCAACTACAGGAGGACTCCAGAGTGAACTTGAGAGACTCCCGTGATAGTAATAGAACTAGCTACCTCTCATCGAATACTTGCTGTAAATCAGGCACTGGACCAAGAACTTCATATATATGCATTCCTGCATTTATTACGCACCAAAGTTCTAGAAAGTGGATGTAGTATTCCCCAGACTGTCAACAATAATTGCAACAGTTGCAGCATATTCATTTCTGAAAATTATACTGGAGCATCCACCTAAAGTTCACCGGCAGGGTGTGACTTTCTTATTTTGGGCAAGGAATCATATCCCACAAAGTAACTATTCCCAAATCTGGACATTGCTGACCTGAAAGCTATTACTGCTTACCAAAACATCTTGCTGTCTTCCATAATTAATAGACTGGAGGAAAGGAAGACCTGCTTTTGTTGTTATTGTTTGCCAGGTAGCATTTCATATCTTCCATGCTGGCCCCAACTTCTTAGGTAGCCAAGGATGACCTTGAACTTTTAATTTCCCTATCTCCACCTCTTAAATGCTGGAATTACAGGCATAAGCAAGAAGGAAATGTCGTGTGTGTGTGTGTGTGTGTGTGTGTGTGTGTGTGTGTGTGTGTGTGTGTGTTGCATGTGGTAGGTGTACATATATGTGCTGGTGAGGACACTTGAGTGTGTGTGTGCCTGTGGAGGCCCAAGAGTGACATCAGGAATCATCTGGATTGCTCTATCTCCTTATTGCTTTTGCTCTGGGATTTCCTGGGCTCTGCCTTCCAGGGTTGCAATTGTAGGCCACTGCCATTTATCTCCAGCATTTTTATGTGGGATCTGAGGATTTGAACTCAGGTCCTTTTGAAGCAAAGGCTCTATTGAATAATCTCCCCAGTCCCATTTATATATATATATATTAGAGAGAGAAAGAGAGAGAGATCACATACGTGTAAAAGTCAAAGGACAACTTTCAAAAATTGGTTCTCTCCGTTATAAGGACTACTAAGATAGAACTCTGGTCCCCAGATTTGAGCATAAGCACATTAACCCACTGAGTCATTTACCAACTCTTATTTTCTTTTTTAAAATATTTTATTTATTTTGCATGCACGTGTGTGTCTGTATCTGTCAGAGGGCACTGTGGAAGCCCAAGGGTGACTTCAGGTATCATCCTGGATTGCTTCTACCTCCTTTTTGCTTTACTCTGGGATTTCTCGGGCTCTGCCTTCCAGAGCCACAAGTGCACACCACCACCATTTCTGCCTGGTGTTTTTATGTGGAACCTGGGATCTGAACTCAGGTCCTTCTGATTGCAAGGCAGAGTCTTAACCTCTGAACCATCTCTCCAGCCCCACTTTTTCTTTTTAAACGTGCAATGTTTTATGTGTGTGTACATACATGTGTGCAAGTGTCAGAGTATGTGTGTGAAGGTCACAGTCCATCTCTCCTTCCATCATGCGGGTGTTCCAGGGGTCAAACTTGGGTTTTCAAGCTTGGCTGCAAGCATATTTTCCCACTGAGTTCAGTAGTCCAAGAAGGGTATGTCTTAAAAATAGCTCAGTGGTGTGAACCTTCAAAGTACAATATCTTAAAAATTTCAGTTTACAAAGAAAAATCAGACAAACGTTTTAAGGGGTATTTAAGTTATTTTCTATGCTTCCCACTGATATTTATGGAATAGTAGGGTGGTGAAGCCACTGGCTGGCTTTAAAGCATGGGATCCCTCCTAAGTCCCAGTTTTCTCATCAGTAAATAAAATGGGGATAATATGATTTTAAAGTATTTTTTATTATTTATTCAATTGTGCATGCGTGCATGTGGTGCGTGCGTGCGTGTGTGTGTGTGTGTGTGTGTGTGTGTGTGTGTGTGTGTGTAGAACCATGGAAGAATTTGGGAACCACCATGGACCACCTCCACCTTCTCCTTGTTTACTCTTCCCCAGGATTCACAGGCTTGGCCCTACCAGGACCAGAAACGCAGGCCACCCCTGTTTCCACCCGGCGTCTATACATGGGGTCTAGAATCCAAACTCAGGACCTTCTGCCTGCAAGGCAAAGACTTAACCCCTGAGCCATCTCTCCAGCCCCGGGATAATATGATTTTAAAAAGAACTTTTTTCTTGTTACATAATAGGCACTCAATGAAAATGGGTGCTATCACACCATAGCAACATGATGGTATTTCTAATAATAAATAAGAGAGATGCTAATAAGTAGGAGAGGTGCTATCAAGAAAGAAACATGTTTCAGATTCAAACTTTTCACTTTCTTCTGTGCTAAGAATCATTTCCTTCTTCCCAGATTATGATGGGTAATTTGTTGCTTCTTATCCTAGACACTTAGATATGTAGCTTTGTTTGCTGGAGAAAGTTCTGGAGTCCTTCTCTAACCAGTGATGATTGCTTCTGCTTGCTAAACCAAAAGCTAGAAGAGCAACAACAGTTGGGTAGAAAGATATGATTTATTGCTTTCTTCCAGTTGCTAAGCCAGTCTGAGGAATGCAGACGTGCCAGACAAGGGCCAGGCAGGAGATGCCAACCTGGTTTCACTTCATTTACGCTGGAGTATCTGCAAACTGGCATCCAAATGTTCTCAGGCGGGGGTTGGCTTTTCCTTGTGTAAGGTGAGGAATGGCAGTCATGGGCAGTTCCAGGAGCATCCTGATTTCTCAATACCCCCAATGTGTAGAAAGAAACAGCTGCAGCTAGTTAGCCCTCCCTCGAGGCCTGAAGCCACTAGAAATATCTGAATCCCTTTGACTTACTGATTCCCATCCAAAAAGCCATAAAGAAAACATCCATATGTGCATCAATATCCTGGCAATGGTGATTGACTATGGTGGCCATAAATCTTGTACAAGTTTAAGATCTCATTGACACACTCATTATCTCCACAATTGTTGTTTACTCATAGGTCTATTGGAGATAACAGAAGGCCAAAGTGTTGTGTAGAAATAACACACCTTTGAAAAATATGACTGAAATAAGGCTCTTCCAACAACTAAAGAAGAGTCACAGAGTGTGGCAATTTAGACCGGAAGTTCTTTGAGTCTTGAATTAGTTAGGAAATTCTTTATTGATAAACAATTCTCTGTTGTAATTTTTTTGCCAGATTATACATGCTTCTGCATTCCAGATTATGTTTTTCCAAGAGTCAAAACACATTCCATGAAATGCTAATCCCCAGAGATGATTGTGAAAGAGAACTGGATACCGAAAATTCTCCCAAAGATTCCCCCAAGCACACAAGCAAATTAAAGCTTCTGAGCAAATGAAGTCTCACAGCCAGAGTACCTACTTGTGTTTAACTCAATGACTTTCCCAGTCATTAGTCCTTTGAGCTCTTTGTCTTTTACCATCCATGTAAATCCATGAATCCTCTGCTCTAAGGAACCTTCCTTGGGGATAACAGTTCTTGAACTTGCCTGTTCATCAGAAACCACCTAGAGACAGCTTAATGGGACAGAATTCTTGGCCTTGCTCCCTGAATTTGTGATCCACCTGGTCTTGGATGAAGTCCAACAATTTTTCTTTCTAATGAGTTTATAGGTGATGTTGATGCTGCTAATCTGGGGACCATACCATGCCTTGAGAACCTCTGTCTTGAGATATACAGGGTGAGACCATTTCTCATTCTGTTACAAATTTCTAGACTTTTAGGAAGAACTCTGGGCTATCAAAATCCACTGAAGTCATAGAATGCTAGATGTGAAATAGAATTTGCATTTGGTTATCATTCACTCAACTAACTTTGGATGAGCATCAACCATTGGTGTGGTGCTGGACTGGGCAGGTAGGGATTAGTTTAGAAGGAAACTGATGTGGTATCTATCTATCCTTTCAGAGTCCCCAGAGGAGTGTAGAACATATCCAACACAAATAAGCATATTAGGAAGGGAAACTAGAGTATGGTTAGGCAAAGATCATGGACACAAAAGCATCATAGCTACTCCTATTTAGAGGCAGAAACTGTTTTTCTGCCTTTTGAGTTTGGGCTATCCTTGCAACCTGCTTATACAATAGAATGTGTCTGAAGCGATGTTATGTATGCTGCAAAACTAAGACAACAAGAGGCCTTCAGTTCCAGTTGCACCTAACTGAGCCCTGAGATCATGATTCCATGCAGAATATTAAGGTCCTTAGCCCCCTGACTTCTGTGAAGTGGGGTGACTGACAGCATTTAGTTGACTCCTTTGGCTGCAGAGAGATGCTTAGTCCAGGGAATAATCTCCCTGAGAGGTTCAAAGTCAGCTGATTAGTGTGTGTGTGTGTGTGTGTGTGTGTGTGTGTGTGTGTGTGTGTAGGAGTGTCAACTTGGCCATAGCAACATGAGGCAATTCCAGAGTTTCCTGTGGAAGCAGTTGAGGACTTCAGTGACACTGTATCACAACTGACTTCCTCATCTTCCTGATCCTAACCTTTGCTCTTCCGCATGCAGCTGGGCACAGTAGTGAAGTAGTGAGTTCAAGGCCAGTCTCAGCAACACAAGACTCTTTTCGAAGTTTCCTCTTTCTATTCTTCTCTACCTTTCTATTTTTTTTAAAGTAATCTTGGGATTGAGGACATGGCTCATTTGGTAAAATGTCTGCTGCACAAGCATAAAGACCTCAGTTCAGATCCCCAGCACCCATGAAAAAGCTGGGCACAGTGGCACAAGGCTGTAATCCCCGCACTGGGGACAGAGAAGAGACAGATCATTGAAGTTTGTTGGCCTATCAGAATAGTCAGTTCAATGAGCTCTAAGTTCAGTGAGCAGCCCTATCTAAAAAATGAAAGTAGAAGATTGACAGGCTCTAGCAGTCCCTCTCTCCCTGTGGTATTTTTGTATTTTCTCTGTTCTCTCTGTCTCAAATAAAGATTATGTTTGTTCAAAAAAACAAACATAGAGAGAGATTAAGGAAGACACTTAAGGTTTAACTTCTGACTTCCATACACATATGTACATACACACTTATGCATACACTTACAACACACACACACACACACACACACACACGCCAAAATAATAATTATTTAAAAAGCATAAATTTAACTATGAATGATAATACAGAATTGCTTACAAGCAAGTGGTAATGCTTACTGTTCTGAATGGATGAAAACAGGCACCTTGAGTTATATTTTAATTAATACTGAGTTATTAAGTACTATTAAGCTTTAAGGCCCTGGGAGAAGTGCATCACATACTAAGCAATCCTAATCCTTCAGGCCACCTACAAGCATTCCTGATTCTTCCAAGTCCTGTATTCCCCATTTTGCAGATGAGGAAACTGAGGAAAGCATGCAGTTAGCAAGCACGGTGTCTGAGGGCACCACCGCAAAGAATCGCTGTTAAGGGCTCCACAGCTCAGCACAGACTAGTAACTGGAAGCAGTTCTCTGAAGTCCAACTGCATACTTGATTGGGCAAATCCCACAGTAAAAATCACACCTGGGAGTGCTTGCCCAAATGCAATACGGTTTCTCATCCAACAGGACTGAATCCTTTCAAGACTTTCTCTATTAATAACATGAATTGCAGGCTGACACTGAGTCAGCATGTTGAGTCTTACTGGTATCCCTGCTTCAGCATGAATAACAGTGTGTGCTGAGTAAGGACTCTGGGTTGCTTTAATTCCCTCCCTGTGGCTTTCTCAAGAATTGGCTTACTCCACTGCTGTGGGCTGATATGCCAGCACAACACAGTGGCCTTCTTGGTTTGCAGGACTCTGATTTTCTTTATGGTTTCTTTTGCCCTTGAACTACAATATTGACTTCACTTTAATGCACATTATTTCAAGAAATACAAGGCCAAAGGAAAACGGTTCCTAAGGCCTGCCTCTGTGGGAACTGGACTCAGATTGGAAATGGGAGAGGTAGTACGAGAGCTGTGTTTGTCCTCACTTGCTTAGACTTCCTTGAACGCCTAGAGGGCTACAGCATATAAGTTTTCACTTAAAAAATCTAATGTTTTTCAGGCACTGTGGCACCTGACTGCAATGTCAATACTTGAGAAGTCGAGGTAGGAGACTCACAAGTTTGAGGCTAATGAGTTCAACTGAAGCACTAGATATCCCAAGAGCTAACCAACACACAAAAAATGCAATCAACCACAAGGTTTAGGATCCATTTTTTTCTTTGTATTAATAAAACAAGAATTCTAGTGGGAGAAGAGGCTATAGTCTTCATATAGGTTATTAAATGTTTGTGAACCATGTATTAGCTTGTTTAAGCCCCTTTCTTTTATCTTGTATTTCATTGTTCCCAGAAGTTGAAAATCGGGTGTGATTGAAATTAGATGCTCCTCTAAAAAAATGTACCAATACGAGGCAACCAACAGTTTTCTGACCAGCTTTAAGGCCCACTTGTCAGGATGGAACACATTCCTGTTATTGTAAACTAGAATAAGAACCTATGAAAGAAAAGGAAATAGATCACAAGGGCTGTGAAAGTTTAGCTAGGAAGATAGTGCACCAAACTGGTCTGTAAATGTCTGTTATTATACCCGTGGATTGGAAGAGCATTCAGCATTCAAATTAGAGGCCTTCTTCCTTTTTTATTATTTATTTATATATTTATTGTGTGTGTGTGTGTGTGTGTGTGTGTGTGTGTGTGTGTGTGTGTGTGTACACTGTGTATCCCTGTGGAGGACTAAAGGTGACTTCAGATATCATCCTGGATTGCTTCTACCTCCTTTTTGCTTCGTTCTAGGATTTCCCAGACTCACTCCACCAGGGCTGGAAGTATAGGATGCCTGGCATTTTTGCCTGGAACCTGGGATCTGAACTCAGGACCTTCTGCTTGTGAGGCAGAGTCTTAACCCTTGAACTATCTCTCAAGCCCTAAAGGCCTTTTTCTACAACAGAAGATGTTTGTTATGGAAAAGTACAACTTGACAAGATGCAGGAAATAAGTGACTGCAGACTGCTTGTCCCTAAACAGGAAAAATAAACTTCATCTACTCCCACCCCAAGGCTCAGTTAACATTGTGGAAAAAGGTGCAGCAAGATCGTAAGAGCCTGAAGTGGGAAGGTGGTGGACCATGAATTATCTCCTGGACATGACATAGTCATGATATACAAGATTTCATGGCAGAGGTGTACACTTACACAAGAATTGCACAGGAACTGTCTTATCAACATCTCACCATAAAATCAGAACGATCTCAAGAGGCTCCACACTTCTCTAAGAGACTGATGAGGATTAATGCCGATGGGGGAAATAAAGGAGGATGCTTTCCTCTGTGGTGTACCTACTGAACTAAGATGCTTGCTGAAGCATGAATAATGCCAGGCATATGTCTTCAAAGATAAACTAGACGAAGCACAGTGGCCTGCAGAAATGAAAAGATTTGAGAATAGGAGGAATTTGGCAGGGGAGAAAGGTTGAAAGGGGAAAAGCAAGGAGGATGGGATTTAGAACTAGGAGTGAAAATATTATCAATTTACTATATTTCATGTTTGCAACGTTAAAAAAAAGAAAGTATCAATAATCTGAGAAAACAAGGCCCTTGACCGTCTGTGTTATGGAAATCCTGGAAAATTATTAATCTTGGGATTTTTCTGTCCTTATTTTTTTAGTATTTTCCTTTAGCAATTATCTCATAAAAACAAAGTATAATTAAGCACAACCACTGTTTTGTAAAGCCTCCAGCTTCATTAGACGGACCACACCTACAGTCCTAAATCTCTAGTAACTCCCCAGGACCTCCTTAGCAATGCCTGGAACTAAAAAAGATTGCAACCCCACACAGGCTCCTTCTGTTCTTGCACTCTCCAGACTTTCTGGTCTCTCCACCTTCCCTTCCTCTCTGCCTCCTCCTGCCAGGCTGTCACGATGCTCTCTACTTACTCTATGTGTCCCTAAGCGATCTCTTCTGCTTTAACAATCTTTCACCTAAAGGTTAAACCATAACTCCCTTGGCTACCGAGCCTTCAACTCTAAATAAAACTCAATTTCTTAAGTCTCTCCTTTTGCGTTAGCTTCTCTTTACTCATGGACTCCATGTGGCATCCACACATGGAGTGGCTCTCCATTCCTTTCCTATCAATAGTTAGTAAGCTATAAGTTCAGTGGAAGGAGAGATGCATCAGGTTGTGTTGTCAATAAACTTAAGAGGAAGGTGGTTGTATTTCAGGATTTTATGTCCAGGTTCTTGTGTTTGGGAGTTGAAAATTGAGAACACAACACATGCAGAGGATTAAGGCAGAGTTTATTAGGAGAGAAAGAATGGAATTCATGGACATGAAGTCAGACTGGCAAGGTCAGGAATATTTATAGGGTTAGGCAGGCCCAGGAAAAGTGACTTTTCATTATTGGCTAGTTTTAGTTTCTGCAAATCTGATTGGGGTTTTTGGTCCCCTATCTCCTTCAGCTGGAGTAGTCTCTGACCTGTAATGCACAGAATCCTTCCAAAATCTCCTGCCCCACTCAGGATTCCAGTCATTCCATTCAGTCTCTATAAAGTACACAGATTGTGTCCCTTCCCCCCAGTCCTATGTTAAAATCCTAACGCCAAACATGTGAGTATTTGGAGACAGAGTCTTTAAATGGGTAATTAAGCTTAAATGAAGTCATGAAAGTGAACCCTTAGACCAGTATGACCCTAAGAATCACTGAACACATGATGGCATATGCCTGTAATCCTAGAATCTAGGAAACTGAGAGGCAGGGGGATTGTGAGCTCAAGGTCAACATGAGAGAGAGAGAGAGAGAGAGAGAGAGAGAGAGAGAGAGAGAGAGAGAGAGAGTGAGTTACGTGAGGGGATACACTTAAAAAAGGAAAGTGAAGGAAAGGCCTCAGGAGAAACCAACCCTAACAGACTTTGATTTCAGGATTCCAGCCTCCTGAGTTATCAGAGAGTTAATTCCTGTTGTTCCAGTCACTCAGTGTTTCATATTTTATTCTAGCAGCACAAGCTGTTATGATACCTCCCTTTGAACTTTTAAACCATCTTGTAAGCTGGCCTGTTTAGCAGCTAATATTGTCCTGTTTTTTGTTTGTTTGTTTGTTTGTTTTGAGACAAATTCTAGATACGTAGCCTAGGCTAATCTCAAATTTATGATCTTCCTCTCTGCCTCCCAAGTACTGGGATTCTAGTCCTGCACCACCACGTCTTGCCCCTAGTTTTAATCTTTATACTCAGTTTAATCTATTTTCCTATTTAATGTACCCTATGTTAAATGAAGTTCCTAAGAAGAAAGCACACCTACATTAAACTTTTTACAAAGCTGATAAACTGATTAGAATGTCAATAATTTTGTAGAAGAGCTTGAGTGTTGGGGGTTCACAGTCTAACTACTTAAGTGAGCCACTTAAAGAGCCATTACTTGTCCACCTCTGAATATGATCTAACATCCTATGACTATCAGGTAAATCCTTTTGGATTTAAGAGCTCGGGCCTACTGGAAAGTTTTTAGATCACTGGGAGTATGCCCTTACAGAAACAGTAGGATCTTGGTCCCTTCTTCTCTTTTTGCTTCTTGCCAATGGGGAGAGAGGTTGCTTCATACACCTTTCCATCAAGACTTGCTGCCTTACCACAGGCAAGCAACAGGGTCAAGTGATTATAGACTAAAAATTTCAAAACTGCCAAGCAAAAGTAAATCTTTTCCTATTTAAGTCAATTGTCTCAGTCAGGCAGTTTCAGAACAGAGTCTTCCTAGGAAGGTCTTTGAAGAGCTTTGAAAGTCATCCTTCATTCCTGGGATTATGCTGAAAGAATACACCCTATTACTCCAAAGGAACTGGCTTGATGATGAAAGGATGTGGAATAAGCTCCATTACAGATAAGTTCCTCAAAGAAACAGCTTGATCATGAGATCGAGCCACAAGGTCAAGTGGGCTGGGCCCCAATATGAACAAACCAATGAGATGTAGGAGACAAAATCTCTAATCAGGTTTGTGGAAACTGGAGCTAACCAATAAGGAAAAGTGACTTTTCCTGCACCTGCCTAACCCAGTAAATACCCCTTGACACCGCAGCCGTCTTTGGCTTCCTTGCCCCTCATGAATTCCATGTCTGGAGTCCATGAGTTCCTTTCTGTTTCCTTGTCCCTCACAGACTCCAAGTCCATGAGTTTCATCATTCCTCTCCTCTAATAAAATCTGCCTTAATCCCCTACATGTGTTCTGATTTCAATTTTTGATTCCCCAAAACACAAGAAACTGGATTTGAAAATAACCTGCAACATTCAAGTACTTTGTTAAAGTGACAGAAAGTAAAATAGGCACTATTTTTTTAAATCATGTTATACAAATCTCTTTTATTGTAAAATATGTTGAAGGAAGTTGAGTAGACTCTGGGCATCCAATAAGCCTGAATCACTTAAATAGGCAGAAACTGAACTCGCTCCTATTAGAAACCCCTTATGTAATCTCGGGTCAATCAGTCCCCGGTTTTCACATTTGTAAATGGGAAATAAATTCTATCCATGGTCATTGTGACTCATACTTATAATTCCACCACTCAGAAGACTGAAGCAAGAGGATCAATCGTGTTCCAAGCCAGCCGGAGCTACAAAGGGAGTTCTAGACTTGCCTGGACTACCGAGTAAGAGTTGACTAAAAAAAATTGCTATTATGATTTCTTTCCAAAGCTATGTCTGGAAAAAAATTATCTCATCCAGAAGGTGCAAAATTACTGCAGAGTCAGTTTTCATTATACGATAGAGCTGTGCCTCTCATCTGTCACTTGTTCTGGTTTTGAAGGGTCAGATAGAGCCTCTCTGGTCAGAAGAGATGAATAGTGGGTGCACTTGGAAATTGGTTTCACCTCAGCAGTACTTTCTTGTTCCTATAGTTGTTCTCAGCTTAAGGAGCAATTTGATGCATACAAAGCTTCAACTACAATATGTTCTTTGCTAAACCTATTCAGTGTAAGAGTGAGAAAATATTAGAACATGGGCATGCCAATCCTAGGGTGGGAAGACTGTTTTTTTTTTTTTTTTTTGCTTTGTCCTAACTTTTTTTAATATCCCAATATCCCAAACATGGTTCTGAACATATTGTACAGAAAGGCAAGTTAGCTACATCAACATGTATTAGAAAGCTTCTCATTGCCCACGTGCAGATGGAAATGTAATCTGTTATGGGATTTCAGCCTTTGTGGTGATTCAGTCTCTTGTCCTGTTGACACATTAAGGAACTATTCTATGATTATAGTTTGCAAACTTTGATAACCTGGTGCCTCAGTTCATGTTCACAATGTCTCTATCACAATAATCATATTTTAATTTAAAATCCTTTTGTGGCAGTCTAGGAATCTTTCCAAGGCTAAACAGATTGCTTACTTCCCAAAACCACAATACCTCTTCCAAAGTCAAGAGTCTAATCAATACTGATTGAATTTTTCAAAAAGTGACTTAAAGTTAACCATTATAAGTTACCACAGGCTATGTTTTCTCAGACCCTAAGTACATCAGCATCCAAAATCTTTGAACATTAGCTCATAGGCTTCATCTGTCTGCTACCATAGCACTTGCAGAAAGAACGTATGAGTTGGTCTGTTCAGCTGCCAAAGGACTTTTGTGATTTGATCCTTGCTGAAGAATTTCCAGGTGATATATGCCTGATATTAGTAGAGAGACCAAGACAGAAAGAGAGATAGAGACAAACAGAGGAGGTATTTGCACAAAGGCTTCCTTTGAGGACCAAAAGAGGGGGGGGGAGTCACATTTCCAAGTAGTGTTAGTATAAACTTGGAGAGCTAGAGAGATGGCTCGGGGGTTAAGTTTCTGCTACCAAATAGCAGTCTGGACTTCTAGCCCTCGAAGGAGAGCCTAGAAAACTCCAAAGTGCCCTCTGATGCATGCACACACACACACACACACACACACACACACACACACACACTATATATATATATGGAAAGATAAATAATTTTAAAGGATACAGAAGAAATAGTGATACATCTACCTTGATATGTTGTTTTATGCAATTATTTTTTATCTTTTTAAAAGCATAAAATGGTATGCTCATGTACCATGAATATATCATAAATCATACATCATGAATATTAATAAAAATATATACCAAAAAGAGAGTGAGAAGTTAGGGAGGTGGCTCAGTGAGCGAAAGGCTTGCCGTGCAAGCGTGGGAACCTGAGTCCAGACCCCCAGCATCCCCATGTAAAGGTCAAGTGTGGCACTGAATACTTGTAACCCCAGCTTGGAGAGCTGGTGGGAGATGCCTGGAGCTTGCCAGCCAGCCAGTCCAGCCAATCAGTGAGCCCCAAGTTTCATGAAGAGACCGTCTCATAAAATAAAGTGGAAAGCAATAGAAGAAAATATCCAACATCAAACTCTGGCCTCCACACACACGTATATGCATATACCACACATAGCATGCATGTATGTACATATAAGTTGCGCACATGTGCACACACACACACACACACACACACACACACACACACACTAGTGAAATGTCCTTGTCTTTTTCCTTAGCATCTTTTCTATTAATATTTCGGTGGATAGTCTCCTAGATTCTCCTGTACCTATACATATACATATACAAACATATTTAACCTAGAGACTATAATACTGTATGTATTGTTCTCTACCTTGTTTCTTAATTAAAAAATATAGATCTCTTTCTTTATCCATTCACATAAATCATCATTTTTAGAGACTGAATATTAATTGAAGTATCACAATTTAACCATCTCTTATGACTTGCACTTAGATTGATTCTAATATTTCACCATATCATCAGTGGCATAATATCTGTGTGATTACACACTTAGTATTATGTCTCTAGGTTAAATTTCTCATGTGAAGTTGCTGGATCAATTCACACTAAAGGATGCTCCAGGGATTGGGAGTGGAAAGAGGGGGGCATTGTGAGATAAGGAGGGAGGAGGGTGAAAGGAAGGGGAAAAGGGGGGAGGGAGCAAGGGGGACCGGGGAGGGGTGGAAGGAGGGAGTGGACTGGGGTACCTATTAATTTTGTATGAGTGAGAAATAAATAAATAAATAAATTTTTAAAAAATGATGAAAAAAGAAGAAATTGCTGGGTTAAAAAAATATTAAAATTTTGATCAGTTCCAATGACATTTCACCTAAAATGTTGCAACAATTTAAAATAATTTATTAGTCCATTGCCAACTTTGAACACCATAAATTTTTCTTTATGAATTTATTTTCATATTGATATTTACAATCCCTACTCGAACACCAAAAATGAAAGGCCTACCTATTGTTTACAAACAATGTAAAAATGGATTTAAAAGCTTAGAATGCTAGTTTAGTTAGTGAAATCTTTAAATTGATCAAAGTCATTATTTCCTTTCTCTAGGCAGCATCCTCTCCCATATGTTGAGAGTCTCTGTTGCTAGCTGACAATATCCCCAGGATTTCCAAAGGGCTATCTTCCCTTTTCTAGGGAGCACAGCATATTGAAATATTGCCTCTTGCATATCCTTTTCTTACAAGAACTGATTTGCGCTCATGGATACAGAGAGTTAAAGGGTTCGGTGCAATCCTATAATCCAGATTAACAGGGAACACCAACTGATTTCCAGCCACAGAGCTTGTCGGGAAACTCATCTGAGTCTTTTTAGTTTCCCCAGTTCTGGGGAGAACCTACCCAGGCCACATGCTTCAGCACCTGGACAGCTCCCTCCGCACCGCCTCTAGAGGGAGAGCGTAGTGAAGAGTTTGCTGCGCCTCCTAGTGGTATTTTTGCTTGTTGCACAACTGTTTGTCAATTTAAATTGTTAGTAAAGATATAAGTATCTTAAGAATATGGAGCAAATACACCCGTTCCCATTATTCTATTCTTATACTTCCCTCCTTAGAGGTAATACTGGGAACACGTCCATCTGTTATTTTATAATACATTAATTTAGACACATTTACTTGCTAAATTTCTAGAAGATTTTTAAAAAAACTTTAGTATACATATCTCCTCATACCGTAGGAACGCCTCATAGTCCTGTATGACAGGATGCAGGAGTAACTTACAGTGTGTCTTGCTGTCTAACTGGTCACTGGTCCTGCCATTTCCTATTGACCCCAGCCAAACTACTCTATGTGCTCCAGTTCACTCATCTGTGAAGCGGACACTATAAAAATACGTGCCTCGGAAGAAACGATGAAACATGGATTTAGTATTCAGCGACTCTTTATTGCTGTTAGAATATCATTATGATTGCTAGCCACACATTATATGATGCACGGTACTGTGTAGTGTTCAGAATGAAATGTTTTCTCCCAATCGTAGATTGAAACTGTAACTTCCAATTTGATGATATTTGGAGGTGGAGCTTTGGGGAGGTGATTAGGTCATGAGAATGGCAGCACAAACAGGAAACATTATGTGAAGAAATGGCACTTGGTCCCTGATCTTGAATGGTTAGTGAAAGTTGGGTGGGCAGAAGATAGTAGGTCTCATACCCTGATATGGAGGAACACATGCCAAAAGTTCAGAGGTGAGTATAAATTTAACCAAAGAATGCTGAGAGAGCAGGAAGGTAGGTCTGGCTGACAGAAAGAAGTGAGAAATGAGTCTGAGGTGGGAGCCAGTCAGGCAGAATGGGGAAAGTGTGAATTGTGTGACGAACAATAGGGAGCCCAACAGGCTTGTGAACGTGGATGAAATAGCAGAGTGATATTTCAAGGCTAGGTTGTAGGTACAGCAATTCCAGCACTTGGGAGATAGAGGCAGGAGTATTGGGAGTCTGGAGCCAGTCTGGACTGCACAGTGAGTTCTAGGATAGAATAGTCTACATCCTAATTCCCTTAGGAAACAGGGGGAAAGTCAGTTTGGGAAAAGTATGTGTAGCAAAAGACCCTGGACTCAACCTCGAATACCAAAAATGAACATCAAAATTTCACCAGTTAGGTCAGTGATTTTAAACCAAGAACAATTATTCATCAAGAAACATGTGGCAATATGAGTGCACCCTCCTTACAAGTGTATGAGTTATCCTTTGCCATAGACGTGCTCTGATATTTCATACAACCATACATGCAAAGCTTTACTACATTTATCAAGAATCTAGAAATCTACAGCCACACAGACAGACACATAAATGAAGTCATAAATGTACAGTGAGATACTAATGGAAAAATAAAATAGTTCTAACGACAGAGAAATACTTATATAACGATAGTACATTCACAATTAAATTCTGCAGCACCATAAAAAAATAATGAACAAGCTCTTTATCATTCCCAGGGCAAGGTCCTGAAAGTACAGAAACAAAGCAGCACACAGGACCATTTGTGCATAAAGCAGAGGCGACAAAAAATGTACTTTCCTGCAAGAATAGTAAATATGTCTGGCAAGTTACACAGACACGGATAGCCTGGATTCACTGGGAGAGTGAGACAGGAAGGAAACTTTCTGTGTATATTTTCACACCTGTTTCATCTTTTTCTGTGAACTCTTTGAATGTGTTATCTACTCATATAATTTATTCAATTTGAGTAAAACATTAAAAAGAGACAAAGAATAGATGGAAAGTGTGCTCTTTGCTGTTTTAGTAAGCTCCGTAGCCATTGGTGAAATTGTCCCTGTGAACTTCAGTTCAGTTCAGCTCAGCTCAGTTGCAGTTTGCTGTGGAAAGAGACAGAGTTGCATATAGGCATACATGCATGTGTAGGTGTGTATACAAGAAGTTATAGTGCCTGCCCATGGAAGCTCAAGGTTGACATCAGGAATCATCCTAGATTGTTCTACCTCCTTATTAATTTATTGTGTAGTTTCCTGGGCTCCATCTTCTAGGTAGAACTGCAGCCTACCATCCTATCTGCCCCACAATTTTATGTACGATCTGGGGATCTGAATGCAGGTCCTTTTACCTGTGAGGCAAAGGCTTCAAACCCTGAGCCATGTCCCCAAGTCTCCCAATCCTGAGTTTTTTACATGGGTTTTGGAAATTGAAGTCAGTTCCTCATACTTAAACACTGTAAGCAATTTACTTGTTAAGCTATCTCCCCAGTCTCAAGTTTGTTCTTGAAAAAGCTACCCAAGCTGCTGAGAATTATGGTCAACAGTCCAGCTTAGCTATGGATCTTGCATGCTGCACTATGGAAATGCCAAGCAAGAGATGCTTGTTGGTTCAACAGTGGCACTGGCTGTTTTTGGGTGCAATGAGCAGCTTTCTATTTGGATTTCAGGTGAGCTTTCTGGTGATTCAGCAGTTTTTGAGTTGTACATGCTCCTATAAGTAACCCTCCCATATGCTTGTGTAAGTAACTGCAGTAAACTCATTAGTTAGTGTGTGGGGGCCTCAGTCTAGGTGACCTCAATAATCTGGCAAGCTTAGACAAAGATGTTTTAAACAGCTCAGGATGTTTTGAGGAGGGCGTAGCTCAGGATGTTTTGAAGAAATTTCGCTACATACAGCCTGCGTGCTGGCTTGATCTTTAAGATGATTGGTTGCCCCGTTTCCCAGCCCTAGAATTCCCCTTACTGTTTCTGCCTTTATAAGATGGCTGCGAACTTAAAATGAGTGAGTTCCTGCTTGACTACACTCCCTGTCGCATCAGACTGTCCTCAGGAAGGAGGGCTAGGAGCAGGCGGACAACACACTCACCTTTTCCAGATCCCCCTTGTGGAGGACCTGCAGGACCTGACTGCAGGAGAGAGCTGCGATCCCCAGGGGCCCCCAACATTAGTGTAGTTGGACCTTGGTGTAGTTTCTGTCATCATAATCCTATCTGGGGTGCAAAGACAGTTGTATGGCATCTCCCCAGGAAAACTGTTCATACAACTATTATTCTAGCGCTTGGATGGTGGAGGCATGAGGATCTCTAATTTCAAGGTCATCTTTAATTGCTTGAGGCTCCCTGTATCAAACATAAACGATAAAGTGAATTACACAAACTGTGGATATCTGTAAATTGTGTTGCTATCAATATAATGTGTACATTTAAATATAGTATGTGTGGGCTGGTGAGATGGCTCAGTAGGTAAAAGAATTTGTGCACAAATCTAGCAACTGAGTTCAGTCCTTGGAACCCACTGTGTAGAAGATGAAAACTAACTTCATAAATTGCTTTCTGTCATCCGCATGCACCCTGTAATATACGTGTGTTCTCTCTTTTTCTCTCCTTAATTCTATAAATGAAATATTTTAAAACATAGTAAAATATAACATAATGCATGAAGAAAGGGACTACTTTTTGAAATTTATAAAATGAATCACATGTGAAAAAGGTATAGATTGATATATACTTCATGACAAAACAAAGCCTGGGACCAGTGAATGGTTCTGCGGGTAAAAGCATTTGCCGCACAAGCCTGACAACCTGGATTTGATCCCAGAATCCACAGTGGAAGGAGAGAACTAACTCCCAAAAGTCTTTTGGCCACTACATGCATACTATTGAATGTGTGTGTGCATGTGCAAGTACATGTGCCCTCCCCCCGCATACTGTAATAATAAATACAATTTAAATAATGTATTCTTAGGTTTTGAGGAATATTCCTAGGTTGCTAAGATTTTTCACCCAATCCTGTTTTCCCACAAAATTCAACTCTGTAATCACAGAAGTGTGGAGTCTGACGATGTTACAGAAAAGACGCTTGGGAGGTGAAACTTTTAAGAAAAGGAGAGAAAAGGGAGAAGAGGAAAGGGGAGGGGAAGAGAAAAAGGGAAGGAAGGGAAGATGAGCAGAGAAGAGAAAACACTACTGTAGAAATGTCTACTTCCAAAAGACCTGCCTGATATTTGGCCTATCAACATTTCACCATGGAAGAGAGACGATCTCAAGAGACCCTACACCTTCCTACGAGACTATTGCCAGGCAGGAAAAGAAAAGCTATTTTCCTCAGTGATTTACTCACTGATAGACTATCCATGCACCAGCACGGATTCAGGCACCTTAGGCACACAGAAAGATATGAATGTAGAAGGGTGACTGACTGGAAAAGAGAAAACAGAGAGTAGGAAAGGAGGGAGGGATGGAGTTGGGCAGTAAGTGTTGAAAAATGCCATAAATTAATTGTATTCAGGTATTAAAGTACCAAGATTAAAAAATTTTAAAGTGGGGCTGGAAAGATGGCTCAGGGGTTAAGCCTCTGCCTCACAAGAAGAAGGTCTTGAGTTCGGATCACAGATACCACACTGGAAAAAAAAAAATGCTAGGCAGAAATGGATAGTGACCTGTACTTCTGGATCTGGAAGGTGGAACCTGAGAAAACTCAGAGCGAAGCAAGGAGGTAAAAACAATTCAGGATGATTCCCAAAGTCATCATTGGTCCTCCATAGGGATACATAGTGCCCTCTGATACACACACACACACACACACACACACACACACACACACACAATATTAAAAAGCAACTTACAAAGCCAGATAAGTTGGTGCTTGTCAATAATATCAGATCTCAGGAAGTGGAGGCAGGAGGATTGCCATGACTTCTAGAACAGCCTGTGCTACACAGTGAATACCAGGTTAGGCCATCCAGGGCTACATGGCAAGACCCTGCTTTTGTTTTCATTTTTATTCTTAAAACAACTCCCTTTTCCCAATTAAAGAGCAAGCAAAATTATTAGTCACCACATGTAAAAATGCTGAGAATGCCATCTTTCCATGAATGCAGACACTGTCCATGAATGCAGACACTGTCTATTTTCTGTATTAGAGAACCTATTCTTCTAACAGGTGTATTTGTACTGCAGCTGTCTAGTGATGGAGACTTGACCTTGGCAATGTAAGGGTCAAGGGGCAGCTTCTGTCCATTCTGTGGGGTAAAGATGACCAAAGTCACTGGTCATATAGCATGATTCTCAATTGTTTCTTGCATGGGATTGCTAGGCAAAACACATGACAGCTACTTGGAGGGAGTTAAACTGCTTTAGTTAAGTATTTATGAAGTTGGTGACAGCTGACACTGATCTGAAACAGAAGTTGCCCAAAGCAGATTTGAAATGTAGAGAAAATGACTTTAAAGAAAATGTTCAAAAAGGATGGGAGGAGCAACGATTTGCAAGATTCTCAACAATAGTTGGGGCCAAAGCAATCATAATGGAACTTTGCATGCCCTGCGCAATGTCCAGCGCACTGTTGCCCTCATAAAGTCTAGCATCTGTTAAGGGCACCGAGACCCCTGGAGGCAAGGGATTGACAGCCATAGTAGTAATCTTATGATTAAGGGGAACAAGAGAAAGGGCTTATGGAAATGCCACTGGGTCCTTATATGTCATCGGAGAGGAGGACCCAGTGGAGAGTTAGGCGCACACAATAAAGGACTCTCTGGGAATTGGGGGGGAGACACTGGGGGAAGGGGAGGGGGGAGGGAGGGAACTGGTAAAAAATTTTAAAATGTATAATTAAATTTTTAATAAAAAAAAAAAAAAAAAAAAAAAGAAAATGTTCAAAGACACTCAGTGGTTTATACTTCTGTGGGAGGAAAAAAACCCTGCTACCATTCCAGTTGTTTGCTGTGCCGAGCCCCTTTCATATGCACTTGTCATCAACAAACATGCAAGTATTGGTATCTATATTTTACACATAAGGAAACAGCCTCAGGGACACGAGCTGGGCTGAGTATCCAAAGGCCCATCTCCGATGACTGACTGCTAAATCACATTCATCTGGCATCAATTGCGGGCGATTTTATTTTACCCCACTGGGCATTTTTGTTTGTTTCATCCTGGGAATAAGATCCGTCCAGTGTCTTGCACATGCTAAACAAGAACTTTCCCACTGAACTATATATAGCTTCAGCTACTCCACCGGGCTTTATTCACCTTTTCCCCAGGTTCTGCTAGCAATGAATTCTTGGGCCTTGGAAGTGGATGTTGATTTAGGTTTCTCTCTCTCTCTCTCTCTCTCTCTCTCTCTCTCTCTCTCTCTCTCTCTCTCTCAGATGTTCATGCTTCAGTGTATATGGAAGTAGAGGACAGCCTCTGGCGTTGGTCCTCACCTCTCCAACTTCTTTGAGACAGGTCTCTTGGCCACTATAGAAAAACGAGTTAGCTGGATGATTAACTGCTTGATTCTCCCGTCGTCACCTCCCATTTTTCTGGAGGTATGGGGGGAGTGACAGACTCAGGCTACTGCATCCAGGTTTTATGTGAGTTCTGGGGATCTGAACTCAAACTGTCGGACTAACATTGATCCATCTCTGTAGTCCTAAGCCTCCTTCTTTTTAGCAAGGAACATACTCCTCAATACTTTCCTTTTGGGCCATTTATCAATCAAGGTAACCAAAGGGTCTACAAAGGAGGCGAAACTATGTTGTATCTGCTGAACTATCCCTGTCTAAGGCCCCAGGAGGCATTGAGTCTCTAGCCACAGAAGAGGCCTTCTGATCTTGCATTATAGTTTAGGGAACAAGGGTGGAAATTATAAGGCATGTGTGCCCTCTGCCTGCCCAGACCAGCAGAGAGGCATCAGTGATCCACAATGCTCTGCAACCATCCTTGCAGAGATCAGGCCTGGCCTCCCACTCCTTTTCGACCTGAGCTGGTAGGCAAACCAATCGACTGAAATTGGCAGTTGAGCTGGTGCGTGCTGGTATGTACAGATGACCATCTGTAACTCCAGCAGTTGAGAAGGGAAGACTGAAGCAAAAGGGTTTCAAATTATAGACCACCCCAGGGTACCTATCAAGATCCTGGTTCAGAAAAAAATAAAGGAACAATGAGACGCAATCCACTTTCCATCACTGATACAGAAGAATCCCCACTAAGCTTATTCAGTGTAGACTTTCTTAATGAGTGAAATGTCGGAAATACTGAAAATCCCCCCCCAAAATAATAACTTCCACATATACCCAGCTGGAATTTACATAGTCTTAGTAAGTTGAAATTTAAGTCATAATCAAGAAGAATCTGTAATTAAATCAGAACGCTGCCTAAACAGGCACTTATGTTTGCCTTAGATGTAACCATGGAAGCTTTGAGGGCTACTTCCCAGAAATGAACTGATCTGAGAACTTAATTTGATGCGTGCTTTTATTGAGCTTCAGGTTTTTAATATACCAAAGGCAATCCACACTCAGCCAATAAACCAGAGGAGCTAGAAAAAGCATCTGATTATAAACTTGGAGATTAAATTATTCAATTTTCTCTGTTTTCTTTCCAAAAGACATTTTTAATATTTTTGAGGTAGGGTCTCATATAGACGAGGATGGTCTCATATTTGCTATGCAGCTGATCTGAGGACAACCTGGAACTTCTGATCCTCCTACCCCCCAACTTTCATGTACTGGGATTGGCACCACCAGGTCTAGTCTATGCAATACTGGCAGGTGTACCCATAGGTTCATGAATGCTGGGTAAGCTCTCTACCGACTGAACTGCATCCCTAAGTGCACTGAAATTTTAAACTTGTGTCCATTCTGGGAAGGTCGGTTTACTGAGCCTCTCATTTCTGCTAACCACATGGCTCTGTGCTGGAGATGGCAACAGTAACAATGTATGGAGGATCTCTTCCTTCCGGTGCTCTATCCAGCAGCTTCCGCTGTCCCTACTTAATTTAAAGTTAGACTAGATGTGCTTCCTATTGGAAGATGAATGTGACATTTATGGAGACAGGGGCTGAAAGGTTACAGTTTAAAAGTAATTTGTTTTGTGTCAAAGCCAACAGGGATGGCATGTGCCAGTTAGATACAGGTGTCAACTTGATGATGAAAGGCTGAAGCTTTGGGCACATTTATGAAGAAATAGCACTTAGGGTGAACCCTGAGCAAGACTGTGGGAGACTGTCTAGTTGATGTGGGAAGATCTAGCCCGTGGAAGGTGAGAACAGTCCCTGGTCTGGTGGATAAGCGGGGGAGAGCTGGTTCAGTGCTTTGGCACATGGGCATCCAGGCAAGCAAGAAAGTATGCTTCTCTCTCCTATCTTTTGTGTGGATATGATGTGGCCGGTTCCCTTGATTGCTATAGTCATGCTGATGACTATAACTGAGAATCCCAAGCAAGAATATTCCTTTAAGTTATTTGTTCAGCAACAAGAAGAGAAACTAACTAAACTTACCCAGCAGTGTACTCTGAATGTTGCAATACTGGCTTAAGAGGTAAGGTGTTCCCACTGATATAATAGTGACATGAATATTATGGGGTTGAACAAAAGCTTTCTGATTAGATTGGAAGCCCATTTCGTAGGAACGATTCATTCCTGGTACTGTAAACCTGTTCAAAAGCCCATGACTAGAGAGCTTGTAGATCCTAAGGAGAACCACTACTGTTGTTTGCTAAATAAGCATGCTGTCAAACTGACTTGTGAATACTTGTATTTATATCCATGGATTAGTGTTGCTCTCAACCTTAGACAGAGACGCTTCTTTTTACAGTGGGTAATAGTAACACAGAGATTCATAACTGGTCAGAGTGTTTTCCTTCTTGACATTTTTAGGTCTTTGATCTGGGGGGGGAAAATTTGTCTACAGCTTTGAAGGATTCCATAACCCTGAAAATACATTTTTATATATTCATTTTACATTTGAGGGTTATAAGAAGTAAAGGAGTGAATTTACAAAATGTATTCACATAATGGAATAAGATACTTTGACTGAACCATGCTCTTCCCTCTTTCAGGGAGATGAATTTACAGCCACCCTCTCCAGACATACTGTCCTTCACCCCAAAAAGCTGCTGAGCAAAGAATTCTTCCAAACTCCTCAGTCTGCTCATCCATTTGTAATCACAGCCTTTTGGGAAGGAGAGGACTGCTGTAGACTAACTGTGTCTCCCTACATTCATCATTGAATCCCTGAGGTTCAGGTGGTATTTGGGAGTGACACTTGGGAAAGTGATTAGGTCATGACAGTGGGGCTCTAATGAATATGAGTAGTGGTGTCTTTATAAGAAGCAATCAGAGAGCTAATTAGCTCTTCATCAACCATGTGAAGACACATTGCAGTCTACAAGCTCGGAGGGGCCCATCTCCAAAAGTTGACCATGTTGCTACCTTGATCTTAAACTTGGAGCCTCCAGAACTGTGACAAATAAATTCCTATTGCTTTCAGTTACCCAGATTATCTTAGTTACCCAACTAAGGCAGGAAGCAAATAGAAGCTTTGCTGAGCATTCTTGGTGTGTTAAGTAAACGCACACTGGTTTTTTTTCGATTCGATTATGTAGAACCTATTGAAAGAAATATTGTACTGTCAGTCACAATTCTAATTAGCCCAGAAGTGCTTCTGTACAATAAGCCAGACCTATCAGATAGTCTTTCCTTATAATCTGAATCATGGACAGTAAAAGGACAGTGTCCCCAAGGCTCTCAGCTCCCAGTTCCCAGATATGCCTGGATTACTTACCCTTTGAGCTATCACCCATTATTCCATTACATGTGATGTTACATAAAAGTGCTAAGAGAACACATTGAAGAAAAGACAGTCTTTTCAATAAATGTTGTTGTGAAAATTGCACATCCATATACAGAGGAGCAAATCCAGAACACTATAACTACCTTAACATAGACAAGAATGAACTAAAGATCTAATTGTGAGCCCTGAAATCATGAAACTACTCAAAAATCAGAATGAGGAAGAATATTGCAGACAAGATCAAAGAAATACATGAAAAAAATGTAAAAATGCACAAATGGGATTTTATTAAACTAAAAATGTCTGCATAAGAAGGAAATAACTGGCAAAGTGAAGATGCAAATTGTAGAGTGTAAGAAAATAATTACAACATATATGTCTGATGAAAAGTTAATAGCCAGAATATATAGTAACCTCAAACAACACAGTATCTCCCCCAAAAAAACTTGATTTTTAAACTAGGCAACAACAGATCTAGACACTTCCTTGAAGAAGACATATAAATGGACAAGTACTCAAAAAATTCCAGCACTGCTAATCATCATCAAGGAAGGAGAATTAAAACCACAATAAAGCATTGCCTCACCCCAGTAAGAATGACCCTTATTAAAAAGACTAACG
Source organism: Typhlomys cinereus (assembly GCA_023101885.1). Taxonomy (NCBI): domain Eukaryota; kingdom Metazoa; phylum Chordata; class Mammalia; order Rodentia; family Platacanthomyidae; genus Typhlomys; species Typhlomys cinereus. The sequence goes on along the minus strand of JALPQD010000693.1, from coordinate 226,409 downwards.
CGCTGGTCAGGATGTTGAAAAAAAGAACCCGTCAGGAGTGCTGGTGATCTCGACATTTAGGAGATGGAGCCAGAAAAATTTTAAATTTGAGTTTGAGAGGAATCAAATCTATGTTGATACATTGAGACCTGGAGAGAGGGAGAAGAAGGAAGGGAGGGAGGGAGGGAAGAAAGAAGGAAGAGAAGGGAAGAGGGAGGGAATGAGGTAGGGAGGGAATGAGGGAGAGAGAGAGAGGGAGGGAGGGAGGGAGGGAGGGAGAAGGGAGGGAAGGAGAGAGGGAGGGAGGGAGAGAGGAAGGAAGGAAGGAAGAAAGGACCATTATGGAAAACAGAATAGAGATTCCTTGCAAAATTCGGTACAGGAGTATATGATCCAGCAATCCCATCACATGGAACTATATCTTAATCTTTTCCTCTTGCTGTAATAAAGTCTTATGACAAAAGAAATGTAAAAGAGAATATGACTCATGGTTCAAAGTACAGCCCATCATAGAAAAGTCAAGGTGCCAGGAGCTTAAAGTAGCCAATCACATTGCATCCACAGTCAGGAATCAGAAAAGTAATATTATATTTATGCTCAGAAATATTTCATTTATAATATATAAATATTTCACTAGTATATATTTCTATTTCTCCACTTATACAGTCCAGGATTCCAACCAGGGGATGATGCCACCTACAGTGGGGTGGAACTGCCATTTGTGCCATTTGCTGTATGGTCTGGGTCCAGTGCATGGTCTTTATGCCATCACATAACCAACATTTAGGCCACACACTTAATCAGACTTTCAGAGAGACTGAGTGAAGTGAATCCCAAGGTACTGGGTTTGGGGTTGACCTGAGAAGAAAAGGGTGGGACCACAGTCACCATCATTCAAGGCCCCAGACTTCATCTGGAGGTCAGTCGTGAGGGGCTCTTATGCACACTATGTTGGGGGATCCCTGCGTGGGGAGCAACCTGCATAGCAGCCAATGTTCTTCCTATATTTTTGAATGATCAGATTAACATCTATGTGAGCAAAAAAGAAATCTAAAGCAAAAGGTCAGATTTTTTTTTTAAGTAAGTGAGAAAGAAAAACCTAACAGAGATCTGCATTTTGAGATACTGGGTTGAAGAATGAGATTTGTAGTGATTTCATTAATTACTAATAAAGAGTGAGTCACCTTCTTTCTATGCTTTGTGTGCACACCTGAAAAATGAAGTATGTGGAAACCAAGATGCCCATTGCTTCCCGTGGTGGTTTGAGTGTGAATTGTCCCTCACAGGCTCCTGTGTATGAATACTTTAGTCCCAGCTGGTGGTGCTGTTTGGGAAAGTTGTGGAACCTTTAACAGCTGGAGCCTTGTTGGAGGAAGTGAGTCACTGGGGACAGGCCTCGAGGTTTGGTAACCTGTCCCCCAACTCCCCCCCCTAGTCTCTTTTATTATGGATGCCTCCTGAAGGATGGTTTGTTCAATTAGTTGCCCTGCCCACCAGACTGTCAGTTGGCTTCCAACAAACATAAGAGTCCACACTGAATCCCTAATACTTCACACTGCTGGGGAATCCTGCTGAAGAGATGGGTATCTCTCAAAAGCAGCTCTGGGGAAGAAATAACCTGGCATAAATTTAAGCGTAGTGACCCTCTCTTCTGACTTCGTTTCTTTAAGGTTTTGTAAAAGGCTATGAGACATGCAATATAAAACAGCATTCTAAACACTCTCCATACCACTGAGGCAAGAAGATCACAAGTTACAGGTCAATTTGACCTATATAGGATGACCCTATTTAAATATTATAAATTATTTTATATATAAATTTTCCTGAGTATAGGTTGTTGGGACCTGAATTCCCAGAGGTTGAGAACCTCCCCAAGTTTTCAGAGTTTTACCTGAAAATTTGCTGTTCAGTCCTCCCTTTGAAGCAATTACCCTACTCTGATTAGCTAAAAGAATAATATTCTATAAAGAAAAAGAGAAGATGGAGGAAGATAAAGTGGGGGGAGAAAAAGGAGGGGGAGGAAGAAGAGGAGGAAAAGGAAAACAGAGCTAAAAAAGCCAACCAAGCATCAGGGTTGACTGAAAAGACAAAGGAATTAAGTAGGCACTACACCCTGAGAGTGATTTCTCACTCCCTCAGACCTCCTCCTGTGACCTGAAAAGCACAGGTGACAGAATCATAGCCAACAAATTTGCACAGGAGAAATGTTACGTGAGAAGAATTAAGACATGGGGTGAGTCATGTTGCCCAACCTTGAGGGAAGGCTCACACTTTCTCATCAGACTGACTTCACTTTACATTGTGTATTTGCCACTGTCTGGCTTGAGGCAAATTCTTCAACTTCTGTGACCTTCAGTTTCCACACTGACAAAGCAGGATTGATAATAGCGCCTTATGGTACAATCCTTATGAAACAAGAGATACGTAAAGCACTCAGTCCAAGGTCTGCCTGGTGGACAGCCAAAGCCCAGTGAATGTTATTAATGCGATATCATTACTGTGGTTCCAGTATGGCATCAAGTGACTCAGAGAGAGACTGACTACCAATGGACCGGAAAACAAGGAATGGGACTGACAGCCTTGAATAAGAAAATGGTGGCAGTGGAGATGAAGGGCTTAAGGGGAAAAGGAGGGGGGAAGGGATTTGGGACTAAGTACTAAAAACATTTGTGGATGTATGCAACATTAAATAGGAAGGAAGGAAAGAAGGAAAGGAAGGAAGGAAGGAAGGAAGGAAGGAAGGAAGGAAGGAAGGAAGGAAGGAAGGAAGGAAGGAAGGAAGGAAGGAAGGAAGGAAGGAAGGAAGAGAAAATAGTCCAAGCATTGTGGGAAACTGCTTTTAGGTGTCAATTAGCTCTGATTGGAGAGCAATTTAAGATATTTTATGGAATGACAACAGCAAAATAGTAAAGTATATGGTTCCTCCACAAAAACATAAAAATGAGAAACTCTTAAACCATAAAGTATGGGGGTACACAACTGTAGTTGTGCCTTAGTAAAGAAAGAAAGAGGAAAGAGAGGGGAAAGGAAGAGAGGAAGGGGAGGCAAGGAAAAGGAAATAAATGTAGACTCAATTTTGTCAGAACTCTAGAAAACAGCCAAAGGTTTATAAAAATCAAACTCTGAATCCAGAACACGGCTGGAAGGCCAGCAAGATGGCTCCAGGGTAAACATGTTTGCCACCAAATCTAACAATCTAAGTTCAATCTCTGGAACCCATATGGTGGAAGGAGGCAACCAACTCCTCAGGTTTGACATCTGATTGCTACAAGTGCACATGTTTTTCTAAGTAAGTAGTAAGCAAATAGGTAAATGTGAAAAAATTGGAATGAAAAGGTTTTAAAAGACTTGCTTACTTTTTCTTTTTCACTTTTTGTCTTCTTTCTCTAAGCTCCTGAGATTCTAGGAAATCTCTTTCAAGACACTAAATGAAAACAAACTAAAGGAACAAAGATTTCATCAACTGTATACAAGGAATGAATTGTTTGCACAAATAGTCACTGAACTTTGGAGAAGTCACTAAAAAACATGTGACTATGATCTTTGAAATCAAGATCAACAAATCCTCTGAAAGAGAGTTACCATATTATAATATTCAAATGTCCACTTTGCGTCATCCCCCAAAGTGACAAAGCATTCAAAAAATACAGGGGAATATGATCCATTAAAAGGAAAAAAATCACTGGCAGAAAATAAATATCCTTGCAGATATGTAGCTTGGGCTACTTGAGGTTTTAGATGATAGATAGATAGATAGATAGATAGATAGATAGATAGATAGATAGATAGATAGATAGATAGATAAACTGGAAAGGAAAAAAGATACTCAAAGAAATGAAGATCAAAGCAGAAATAAATAAAGCAGAATTTTACAAATGCACACACATACATGCCCCCACTATACATGTAAAAAAAATTAAAGAATGATGTTACCAGAATCAAAAAGGACAGTAATGAGCAGAAAGTGCTGCATAGTTGAAGAACTGCTTAGGAGAGATACAAATGTTTTGTAAGTACATAGAAGTAGTGGTTGCACAATATTGTGGATGTAATGAATGCCACTGAATTAGAACAAGCTAGAACTGGCTAATTTATGTTAAGTGAACTTCACCTCCATAAATTACTAAAAATGAAAAACAAAAAAACACCTCAAATAAATTTTCTTATGAATGTGCCTTTAAAAAACTACTTTATTAAACATTTATTTGAATTCAAAAACAAACTCCAAATTAATAATTCCTTCTGGAAAGAAAATATAGAGCATTTGTAACTTATTAACTTGCAAATGCCACTGAATCTCTGCCATGCCTCTGCATAATGTGGCTCCATCAAGTGCTTGGTAATAAGCAGTTCATTCGGAGCTATTTTTCCAAAATAAAGGATGCTATTTGTGAAGTGACTTTTTTGAGTATTTATAGTTAAATGTCAATCTTTGTTTTTTCACTTTTAGGGGAAGATTCCTTTCTGAAAGTCCCAATTTGTGGTTTATTAACATGAAGAATTCTAAGCATGCTTCTCATTGATAACTGATAATTCTTCTTTCTCCAATCTCATGTGTGTAGGGCAGTGTAGTTGCTTTTTAAGGCTGAAGTAACCACATCCTACAGACTAGGCGACTAAACATTAGAAAATTGTGTCCTCACACTTGTGTAGTCTGAGTCCAAGGTCAAGGGGTTGTCAAGTTTCTCTCCTGAGGTTGTTCTCCTGGACTTGCAGCTATTCTCTCCCTCTGTATTCATCCCTGAGCTCTCCTTTGTCTAAATTTCCTCTTTTAATAGGGACAGCAGTCATTGGATTAGGGCCCATCCTAATAGTAGAGACCAGTGAGAGGGGAAGAGTAGAATAATTTCTACTGGGCAGCTATAGTAGTAGTCAGGAATGTCCAGTTCTGCAGGAAGCCCACCCATGATACTTTCATTTCCCTGATAACACCTGGGCCCCTCCTTAGCAATACCCAAGATGATTAAAAATTATGGCTTCACCCATGCCTTCTGCTATAAAGGTCATGTAGGCACTCTCTGAGTTCTCTGTGACCTTAAACTGTCTCCTCTGTTCTAATAATGCTTTCCCACCTTAAAGCTAAAGTATGGCCTCCTCTTTGCCCCTTTCCAACCCAGCATTCAGTATCTGAGAGTTTCTTCCTTTTTCTGTCCATCGCAATAAATCCTGCTTTAACCTCTCCACATGTTCTGGTTTCAATCTTCTACTCCAGGACACAAGAATCACCCCCCACAAAAAAATCCAGTTTCACTAACATGTACTAATGTATCTATTTCTATCATGTCCCTAACAACCAAATATGATCACATCTTTAGATACTACTGTGTCAGTGCTTCCACTTATAAACTCTGAAGGAATATAATTCATCTTATGACAACTACTTTCTAAAGGGACTATGAGAGGAGAGGAAAAGGTGTTAAGGGAGAGGCAAGGGGAACAAGAGGATGACGTATATGTGACATTAAGAAGAAGAAAGAGGGGGCTGGAGAGGTGGCTCAGCGGTTAGCCTCTGCCTTGCAAGTCAGATCCTGAACAAGACGCTGGGAATGGGGGCTGGTTCTGGCCTGGTAGGCGGAGCTACCGGGCAGAGTAACAAGAGGGGTGGAGGGTCCATGTGGTCCGATCGTCGTGTTCTACATAAACATACAATGCCGCCACCCAACACACACACACATAATACATACACTGCAGCAACACACATGAATAAAAAAAAAAAGAAGAAGAAGAAAGAGGAACGAGACCACTAAGAGGGGAAGAGGAGAAGAAAGGAGGGAACTGAATAAGAACAAATCATAATACACATATAGGAAAAATATCACAACACCCGTGTCTGTGTATGTTAATCTAATTTAAAAACAGACATTTTGCATAAATGGAAATGAAACAAGTCATTTCTAAAACTGTCCAATATATTACAAAAATTCCAATAACCGTAAAATATTAAAGTAGATACAACCCACTATTGACAAGGGAGTTCCATCTTACATTTTCTTATGCAAAGAATATTAAATAGCACAAAGAATAATTGGGGGAGGAAGGCACGGTGGCTCAAAATGTTATAGGTGAGGCTCTGAGTTTGTAGGGTACTGCTGAAGTTTTTAGGCTCTTGTGTCCATGGATAAAGTGAAGTGGAGTTTCTTTCTTTGTAGTTCTTGTGTTCCAGAGCCGAAAAAGGGAGGCAAGGAGGAAGTCTTAAAGTGAGAGAGCATTAGAGCAGAGGAGATAACTTAAGGTCAGAGAGAACAGGAAAAGAGCCACCATAGCACATGACTAGGAAAGGACCAAGCGGCCATAGCCTGACGGCATGACGGGAGAGCAGAAAGAAGAGAGAGTTAAGGGTGGAGCCATAGTCTTTTACAGTCTACACATTGCTAAGGAGTGTCCTGGAGTTACTAGGAACATGAGGTAAAGACTGAGGGGTGGTGGGTGTGGATCCCACAGAACCAGACAGTCCTAACTCTACTAGATATCCAATAGAAATTAAATTATTTCCATTAAAAGGTCTGCACCAAAGACATGTGCTTAGAACTGGAAATGGAAACCACTTATTAGGAAAAGGAAAGCACTCCTGAGAACGGGAATGGGCTAGTGAGCTGGGGAAAGTCTTATGATCCACGTAGCATCCACCTTCTCTGGGTTTATACCTCCTAGACTGCGCGCACACTGGCAGCTCGGGTGCCAAAAGGTTCTGGTCCCGTTTCTCAAGGAGCTTCTTCCACGTGTTAATCTTGATGTCGCTCTCAGCCATCTCTATTTTCCTGCCTCACCGCCTCCTCAGAGCAGTGGGCCCAGAAATCTTTAGGGAATGAAGGATGATCAGTCGATAACTACTTCCGTGCTGATGAAGGATGTAGTTTGTGCCCAAGAGGGAGCACAAGAGGCTTTGTCTTTCCGTGAGAGTTGGCTGGAATCCCTGACACAGCCAGGCGGTGGGATCTATGCTATTTTATTTTTCCCTTTCTTCTTTGCACTCACTTTCACTTGGAAACTCACACTCCTGCAGGAGGTTCAAGGTGCGGGGAACTCTCCCTTCTCTTCCCTTTGCAGGGCTGCTGGAAGCTTTCCTTCTGCTGTAGGGGACATCAACTGCGTGTATCAACCGGCAGTTATTGAGACCTCACTTTAAACTGAGAGGCAACTCCTAGGGGTGAAGTCCACCTTTAAACTTTCCAGCAGGTGCAGATCCACATATGTCAGATAGGGAGATGCGCAAGTCAGCCAGAAACATTCCCTGTGGTTTGGGCCTGTGCTCCCACAGAGTTGTCCACCAAACACAGGCAGAGTTGTCCAACCAACACAGCTCTGTCCACATGGTGCTTTGGATCTCCAGGGCAGCACCACCACACACCCACAGACTTTCCTGAAATGCCAACATTTGCTCATGTACCCCTCTATATGCCACTCTCCCAGATTCCCAACTGGAAGATGGGAAGTGAAGACTCAGAGGGGGTCCAATGTTTGACAGCACTTCAAACACTGGGTCTGATTAGATGCAGGTTCCCAACTTCTCACTGGTTTCTACCACTATGATTTACCTTTGTTTTATTATACCTTGACTGCTCTCAACTCCTCCATGGACATATACTATCATATGTTACATATCATATCACAATACTATTCCCAAGGTATGGAGATAACATATCATATCATAATACTATTCCCAAGGTATGGAGATAACATCATATCATAATACTATTCCCAAGGTATGGAGATAACATATCACATTGTAATACTATTCCCAAAGTATAGAGATAATTCCCCAGATATAAGAGACATTTCCTTGAACATTAGTCTCGATGAAGAAAAAAAGCATTTGCACTTTTAATGTGAATGACGGTGGAACACAAAGAAGCTAAAGTCATCCATATAAACAAGTCTCTTCTCCAGACCTAGGAGGCTAATAGTTTAGAATTTTTTTATTTTTAAATTTTTGCATGTGTGTGTAGAGTGAGTACATATATCTAAATGTGTTCATGTATATGTGAGTGATAGAAGGGGCCACAACTCTCACTGAAGAGGCTGCCGCCAAACTTGGAAAAACACTTTAGTGTGCTTGAAGCAAGAACACATGGCATTTGATGACTGCCACTCCAGGCACTGAGAATGGGCAACATCCAGTATGCACCATGATGATCACTAAGGATCAGACACCTCCATCTTCAATCTTCAATTAAAGGTGGCCACGGGAACAGCAGGATGTCTGGGGAAAGGTCACTGGAATCTAGGCTTAGAAAACAGCAAAACAAAACAAAACAAAAAAAAAAAACAAAACAAAACAAAAAAAAACAGATGGAAACTCCTAACAGAGGCCGACCATTCTGTATACATGTGGCATCTCTCCCAGGCCACCAGATTAGCCATATCTGGTAAGAGGGACACTTTGCTTCTCCCCTTCAAGTGTGACAGCTCTCTCTTCTAATTGGGTAGAAGACAGACCTGCCTTCAAGGCTTACAGAAGACCTGGTGAGGACCCACTGCTACTGAGGCTCCAGCTCCAGGGAGGTGCCCAAAGCTGTCGCACTTTGCAGCATGCTCTTGGACACCATCTCACAGCTGCCAAGAGTTCAAATCCCTCTGTTCCATTTGAGTTGTTCTTTCCATGTGACAGCCTGTTTCCCACGTGGTGGATTGCAAGGTTCTTCCTGTCTTAATAAGTTTCTTCACCCTCCTCTATCTATCATTCTTAGAGAGACTGAGACAAGAACCCCTTTGGGTGCTGACTAAACACCTATCATTGTAACTACAGATCAGAGAAGCTATCAGTGCTGGACCAAGAAACATCCTTTTGTAATGGAAGATGTTTCATGCAAAGAACCACAATTGGCCAAAGTGCAGAAAATAAGTGACTGGGGAATGCTCTGTTCTCAACAGAATATCCGAATCACTTCCACCTATCTGGAAGTTTAGGGAACTTTGCAAAAGAGGAATGGTAAGAATATAAGAACCTGAAGGTAGGGAGGTGTGCTGCCTCTGGTCATGACAGAGTTGGTGCATCCAAGAACTCACTGCCATGATGTCTGCTCGCAGAGGACCTGAACAATAGTTGATCAATCAACTTTTCACCTTGGATGAGGAAGATCTTAAGAAGTACTACGCTACCCTGAGAGACTATTTAAGGCTTATGCCAACAGAAGAAGGGGAGTTTCTTTAGTCAATTTTACCACCGGTGAGTCATCCATGCCCCAGCAAGTACTCAGGCACTTGCCAGAACAAGCATCCAGACGAAACCCAATGGTTCACATGGACAAATGACATAAACGTAGGAGGAAGACTGGCCGGAAAAGAGGAAGTATGAAGTGGGACAGGAGTGGGGATGGAATTAGGTAATAAGACATGAAAATACATGTATTCATTGTATTTACATATGCAAGTGACAAAGAATACAAAAGAAATGAGAATATTAAAGAAGAGTAAAATAAATTTTAAAAGATATAGTGTGAAACAGAAATGATACTAATCTATGAGACAATGCTAAAACAAAGCAAAACGACAAAGGATGTCATCCGGTGCAACAAGAGCAACACAATTTCATGAGAAATACATTCATGACAAAAAAAAAAAACTTCTCAATTGGTAAGTAGCCTTTATTTTGCCAGCTCAGTTTATCCGAAGAATGACAGAGTGAGTTTAGAAGGAGCAGTGAAATGTGCCCATATGCCCTTGAGCAACTGCTCTTTCCATTGGCTAAAAAAAAAAAAGGCCTGGAGGTGTGTGATTCAGAAAGGGAGAAACTCAATCTATTCCCATCTTGTTTTCCCTTTTATGTACACATTTTTGCATGACTTTGCTTGATCTCAATCAACAGTCTATTTGTGAAGGGAATGTGTGATAGGAAGGGAATTCGGGGATTGGCCTGTGTCTATGACAACCCAGCCTTCTAAGGAATGTCAGGGAGCTGCAGCCTGTACAGAGGACGTTTGTATGGAGGCAATCAGCTCCAGTTTGTCTTCCATACAGAAAGATTTTCTTCCTTTCAATGCAAGTTCAGAGCTTTTCATTTTTGCCTCTCCTATCTGCATAAATGCATTTGACTTAGAGAGGATTTTCACAATTCATAATTACTTTCTTTTCTCTCTCATTAGTTGCACATTGTGAACACTGTTAGGAAGGAAGGTTGAATGGTTAGCACTAATTATTTTCATCATGATTTATTATTCAATTTTAGAAATGTCAGTCTCCACGTATCTCTCTCTCTATCTTGTTACCTAACTTTGAAGGTTATAGATAACATAAAGATACATGTATTAAAAGTTTTCAACAAACTACTAATTTCAATTTTATACAACCCTTTCCAGTGGAGAAGGGGGTAGGATAATGCCTAAATCAATACACAAGATTCATATAACCTCAATATCAAAACAGATAAAAATATACTAACAAAAAAAAGCATCATCATCATACACACCAAAAATCAAGAGCCATTCAGAAGCCAGGCATCACTGTACAGACCTGTAATCACCTTACTCAATAGGCAGAGGCAGGAGGACCGCTGTAAGTTCAAGGCCTGCCCAGTCTACATAGTGAGTTCCAGGTCAGGGCTGTGTAGTAAGGCCCCGACTCAAAAAGCAAAAAATAAAACCAAGCAAAAACTCCTACAAGAATCATACACAAAATATTGATCAACTAAATTATTCCATTATGCATATTCATCATAGTTTGCATAAAAAGTAAGTTTAATTTGAATTGCAGTGTACTTGGTGAGATTTATAATTAAGGATAGAAAAAATAAATGACCAACCTAGTAAGTTGAGAAAAGTTACGTGATAAAATTAATACAGTAAAAATTGTCATCAGTGTCTGAAGGAAAATGAGCTTGCCTAAGCTGCGAAGGATAAATACAAAACATCTATAGCAAGTACCCTCCATAAAAGTAAAATCCTAAAGCACTTCTGTTAATAATAAGAATGATGGTCTTATTAGAATATTATTAGACTGGAAGATGTCTTCCAGCCACATTACTCTTTTTAGCACTGTACCAGAGATCATGACCAGATAAGAAGAAAAAGAAAGGAGGGGAAAGACTGAAGAGATGGCTCAAGGGTTAAGCCTCTGCCTCGAAAGCAGAAGAACCTGAATTTGAGCCCAGACCCCATGTAAAAATACTGGATGGAAGTGGTGATGGCCCACACTTCTATCACCGGCTGTCGGGAAATCCCAGGGCCAAGCAAAAAGGAGGTAGAACAATCCAGGATGATTCCAAATTCACCTTTGGACCTCCACAGGCACACGCAGTGCCCTCTTTTATACACACACACAGACACACACACACACAGACACACATACATACACACAAATCTATATACCCACAAATTTACACACTGGCACTAACACACATACCAAGAAAAGGAGGAAAAGGGGGAGAAAAGGGGAAAAAGAAGAGGGAAAGGAGAGAAGACGCCCTAAGCAGAAAGGGCTACGAGCAGGTTAACAGCAGACGGACTAAATCATGTATTAACTTAGCCTGCTTCCTTGTGATATAAGATCTCCCCTTCCCTCAGATGTCTTTAAAGGAGACTGAAACTTCTCCTTCAGACCCCTGCTTACTGCCTGCTGCAGACTATAAACTTTCTAGCTGAAGGACAATTCAACTCAGCACTCTCTCTTATACCCTTTCCTCTCCTTCCTCTTATACCCTTTTCTCCATGGAGAACATTTCAAGTTGAAGTTATGACTTCCCTATTTGAATAGTGTTATGATTAATACTGTCAACTTGATAGAATCTAGAATCACCTAATAAAAAAACCCTTGGGCATATCTGTAAGAGCATCTAAGATTAGATTAAATGAGGAGAAAGGCCAACCCTATTGTTGCAGTCCGCCTGCATAGTTGCTGACAAATGACCATCAAATGGCTTAAGGGAACAAGGGGTTTATTTTCTCTTACGATTACTGGTTACAGATCTCAGTCCAGCTTGACGGGAGAGCATGCACCAACACCAGGGCCAAGGGAACTGGCCACACCATCTCTACATAACAGCCGAGAGATGGATGATCCTTACTTTTCAGACCAGCATGTCTGACTAAGTGCACAGAAGGATGTGGACTCTCTGAACCAGCTCTCTGTGATTTATTCCAGGGCCTAGTGCCACCTACCATAGACTGAGCCTTCTCCGTTAGTTAGATAATCTTCAGGTTCGCTTCTGGGCTCAACTCAACCACTAATTCTCCACAAATGTGCCCAGAGCTCAAACCCACAACAGTCAAGTGACACTGTGCCTAACTATGACACCTATGTAGACAGCATTTCATGGACTTCTGTCCTGGACTGAATACGAAGAAAGCTAACCACTCACCAACACTAATCCCTCCATTTCTTGACTGCAGATGCAATGTGGCTAGAAGTTCTTGCTGTCAAGATTTCCCCAGCATGATGGCCTGGGTACTCAAACTCATCCCTCCTTAAGTTGCACTTGTCAAGTATTCTGCCATAATAACAAAGAAAGTAACCAAAAAACATGGTTAATTTATTTCAGACAACACTCACTGCAAAGAGATTTGATGAGTAACAATAGAATTTTCAATTTCCTGGTCTTGTAGGTTGGAAATTGCCCTATGTAGATGAAGTCATAAAAGATACAGAATGCAAAATTCCTGACTACATGTTAATCTTCTGGAAATTAGTGGTTTACCAAATTAGACAACAAATTCTAAAATTTACATTTGTTTCTCTTTTGAAAAATCTGTAACACACAAAAAGTAATTATGTATAGATGACTAGATGATGAAATGCTTACTCTTGAATTGGAAATCTAATCATGCTTAAAAATCCAGATTCAAAAATGAAACATCAAATTTTTTCAACTGAAAAAATATATTAAAAAAAACTATTGAGACCAAGGTTGGTGGCTCAATCCTGCGATCTCAGTACTTGGGGAGCAGAGGCAATGGGATTGCTGTGAGTTCAATACAAGATTGGGCTATATAGCAAGATTCTGTGTGAAAAAGACAAAAAATGAAACACAGAGAGAAAAAAAGAGAGATTTGAACATAGAACTTACACAGCTATAAATTCTGAAGTATTTTGTTGCTTTATTATTTTATGTATTTATTTGTTATTCATTTACCCATAACTAATCTTTTTCTTTTACACAGCTTAAGGGTGCTCCAAAAGAAAATCACACCAATTTTAGGTGGAATGTTTCTTCTTTCTTTCCTTCTTTCTTTTTTCCCCTATATTCATATATATATTATATATATATATATATATAAAATGATTGCACATATATGTGTTTGTGTATTCTTATGTGTATGTGTGTATGCATATACCAATATAAAAGAGCTGTTACATCTATGTCTGTTGTTTTAACTTCCATCCTTGGAAAAAGCAGTTTACTAAAATACAAGAATTTATAGAATTCGAATATGAGATTGAAAAGAAGTTTATTTGAGAGCTTACTTTTTCTTCTCTGCTTTTTGATAAAGAAATCCCAGACCTTTCTTGTACTACGAGGAGTCAATGCTCCATTTTTCATCCTTACTTGAACCCATCTTCCATTTTCTTGGTGCATTGAGAGTAGTTTTAATCTCTTGGGAAACTTAGTTTTACTATAGTCTGTGTTGACTGCTTTGTACTTTTGAAAATATGGTGCCATGTCCTTTCTCCCCTAATGTGTTTTTGTTAAAGTGTTGTTTGAGCTATATGTATACTCTTACTAGAAAAGGACTAATATTTCAAGAAAACACTTTTTAAAATAGTGTTTATCCTCACTTATACTGTGATCTTTGTTTTGGCTTAAAAATCCGTGGTCTGATTTAAATATATCAGATGCCCCTTTAAAGGGGAACAACGGGCAGAACTAAGAACAGCTTCTACCCTCCTCTTCCTCTTTGGCCACAGTCTTTTTCTAAGAAATCTCATCTAATAACTACAAATAAAATGTGCTACAGTGTGCAGAAATATGAGGTTTAACTTAAAGACATATTAGTAAAAGAAAAAAGTGTGATGCCCCCTGGTACATTGGTGGCATGATTGTTACAGGGGTAACCAATTCTCACTCCGTGAGAGTTCACTTTGCTGCTGTGGAATTTGTCAAAGGCCCATGGCTGAGAGAGTACAGGCCCTAAGGGTGAACCTACTGCTTTCATTTTGCTAAATAGACAGGCCATCAAACTGCCTTCTCAATATTTATGTTTATACCCATTGACTAGTGCTGCTCTCAGTCTTGGCTGGAGATGTTTCCTTTTGCAGTGAACAGTGGTGAATGTAGAGATTATATTTTGGTCAAGGTGCTGAAAATAAGTGATTAATGAGTCCTCAATCCATGATGGCACATTCATATCACCACTTCCAAAGCTAAGGAACACTGTGAAAGAGGTTGCAGAAAGAATGCAAGAGTGAGAGAAAGGAAGGCCATAACTCTCTGGTCATTGCACTCACGAGTTTACAGCAACTATGATTGTCTGCACAAGACTTGGCCCATCAGTATTCAATCATAGATGGGGGAGGGCCCAATGGGCTTGGTTCTTCCCCAAGCATCTATTGCAGCTGAGGCTACTGGGAAAGGGGGAGTCACTGTCTTTAGTGGTATAGCCGTTAGTGAGTTGTCCATGCTCCCAATGACAGCTCCACACCCATGTCCACTAGGGCTACTTTGGTGAAACTCAGTAACTAACAAAACAAAAACAGAAAGGTGGGAGGGGAACATGATGTAAGGAGAAGGGTTGGTAGGAGTTGGAGGGGGGATAATAGAATGTATGCATTTGTGGGCATATTGAGTATGAACAGAGTAAGTATATATGAAATTGTCAAAAAATAAGTTAATAAAAGTTTTTTTTTAAATTTTGTGTCTACAAATTTTTTCTCTGTGGTTCATACTATCTACTTTTTCTCTACTCTTTCCTTAATATTAAATAATATTTTAGTATCGTGATTTGTTAAATAGTTCAAAGTATTGTTGTATTTACATGTTGAGCTCTCATCTCAATGTGAATATGATTTAAGATTACAGTAGAGTATATAATAACTAATTAACCAATTACATAAATTTTTATCTTGCCAAACTCTATGAAGATAATCACTTAATTAAAAACTTCATCTGGTTATTGTTCTGGGAAAAAACTCTTTTTAATATTTTGGTCTTTGTACAAGTCTTGTAAAATTTGTGGGTTAAATATTGGATGCAATTCAAATTCAAAATGTAAACAATGAATGCCTGGATGCATCTGAAACTTTAGATTTTCTTTCCTAGCCATCCAGTAACTGTTTCATCAACAGTAGAGAGTTATGAAGACACTGAGAAAGGTTCTAGAAGCATGTAGTAGATGGATCTGGATGGCGGTTTGAGAAGTAATTTGTATGCTTTGTACAGTGTTTGTCTGTTGGAGACCTGGGAAAAGATACAAGGCAGTCTGTACCTATGACTAGTCGCCTGTCATCTTCTGACATCTTAAAATGTAAATATATCACACTGATGGGTGATATATGAATAAATATTGGAGTTTTCTGTGCTTAGAGATTAGGCTGTTGCAGTTATTTTTGTTTCGCTGTGATAAAATACTCTTGACTCAAGCAAACTACGGGAAAAGGAGTTTATTATGTGGCCTTAAGTTCCAGAGGGCTTACAGCCTACTGTGGCTGGGGATGCATGGAGGCCCCCAAGCTGAAGCAGGGGACTGGCTCGCATCACAGCAGCCATCAGGAGGCAGAGGGAGCAAGAGAGGAAGCAGCAGAGGCACAAGGAGCCCCAGCTGTCACTGAAGTAGCAGCTGTCACCTTCAAAAAGCACCCAGTATGCTTGGTGTTGGATGGCACAATATTTGGTGGCTGCCTGTTGGGGAGCCATTGTCCCAGAAGAAGGAAGAGCAATGTACAACATCCATGACGGTGGCCACTGAGGATTGGACATCTTCAGCAGCAATCTTCAATTGAAACCAGCCATAGCGACAAGAAGGACACATTTGGGGAAAGTCACTGCGCTGGGGTCAAAGGTCATTGGGCTATGGCAGCCACAGCCAGCAACAGAAAGAAGAGGAAATTCTGGGGTGTGGCCGACTTCCCTGTGGCATCCCTCACAGCCCACGGGACATGACTGAGAATGATGCTACTGGTAGAAGCAAAACTTTCCATGTCTCTTCCAGGTATGAGAGCTTGTGCGCTCCTGACTAGTTCTCCATTTTCCAACTTGTCTGCAATAAAGGACTTTATTAGATTGACTTACAAGATAAAAATCTAAGAAGTCCAGTAATAGCTGTCATAGCTGTTCAGTTCAAGAGCTGAATAGCTCAGAAGTCTGAGACTGGCAGTGAAGGCTGGAGGATTCCCAGAGAGTCCCCAAATCTCAGCCACGTGGGAAGACCCACGACACGTTGGTGGCTCTTACATCAGCCAAGAAAAGCAACATCGCAACAGGGATGCAGCAAGGAACGAGGAACAGCAGCAAAGAACAAGGAGCTCACCAGCACAGGGCAAGAGGAGGGGAGGAGGAGGAGGGTGAGACTTCCCTCCCCGCTCCCTTTATTTGGTCCACTATTGAAAGGTACCACCCAGTATGGGCTGGGTCTTCCATGTCAGTCAGTCAGTCTCCTGCAGGCTTGCTTAAAGGACTTGCCTAACTGCAGTACTCATGGCAGGCTCTTGGCTAGCACCAGCATCTCCCGGTCGCCACAAGCTCACTTGTCTATTCGAGTTGTGACTTCAGTGTGACAACCACACGGTGACTTGTGAGAGAATAAGATGAACCCAGCTGGGACTGTTACCTCAAGGCTCCTTCCAGCAAGACTCCACTTCCTAAAGATTCCTTGACTGTTTCAAACAGTACCACCAACTGGGACAAGTATTTAAACCATGTACCTACCTGAAAACACCACGGAAGAGAGGGCTGTGGCCTACCCTGCTGGCCCTGATGGGCAGAGCCTGGGAAATCCCAGAACAAAGCAAAAAGGAGGTAGAAGCAATCCAGGATGATTCCTGAGGTCACCATGGATTCTCCACAGAAACACACAGTGCCCTCTGATACACATACATACACATGTGCAAAATAAATAAAGAAATAAAAACATTTAAAAAGTTAGGTCTTATATTTAAGTATCAATTTATGTTGAACTCTTTAAGATGATCACTTTATAAGCATCTATTTCAAAGTGATTCTTTAATGCTCTATGTCCCTCCCACTAATAATGTAGAGAGCTCTATGTCTGAAATGTATGTATTATGCAGAAGTTTACAAAATTAAAGGCATGGAAGTTTGATAAATGCAAAGAGAGAAATGTATGTATTATGCAGAAGTTTACAAAATTAAAGGCATGGAAGTTTGATAAATGCAAAGTAACTGATAAATGTTCCCTCTTCTACAAAATATATCATGGCCAATGAAATTCCTTGAAAATCTGTGTTATTTTTAATCAGTACTATTCAGATGAAAAACCTGTTAATCTTGCTATTTGAAACCCTGGTCTTCTCGTGGTATTATATCCATTTTTTAAGCAAAGGTGATTAGACATGTCCCAATACTGGACACTCAAAGCTATACTTCCTAATAATTAAGAGGTACTGAACGTTGGTCACCCAAGAAATATATCTGCAAGCAAGTACTTGATGTTCTAACAGTTTTCTTTAAATATTTTCTCTTACAGGTTTTGTTTTGTAAAGCTTTAGTGAATGTCACATATAATTCTATTTGTTCTTGATGGTTGTTTTGGAAAGCCTTACGATTGAGTGTTATCCATTGATATTTTGCAGAAACATAACTTCTAACAAAAGAACTTGAACATTATTTTTTAGAAGGCTTAGACATCACCCACAAGACAAACAGAAGGGGGTTAGCTTCAACATCTTGTTGCTGAACAGGACACAAGCCCACTCAGGGGAACAAGGAGTTAATTCTTGCTTACGGTTCTTGCTTACAAGTTATTGTTATAGAGTGAGAGGTCATACCAATATTAGGAGCTGAGGGAACTAATCACCCCACAACCACACAAAGAGTCAAAAAGGGCATATGTTCTCACTTGCCAGCCGATATGCCAAAGTATTGAACCAGCTCTCTATCTCATCCAGTCTTCTCAGGGACTGTTCTCACTCACCATGGACTGGGATCACATCAATTAGATAATTGCCCATTGGCTTCCTTAGGATGTGTCTCAACTACCAATTCTTCACAGTAGTGCCCAAAGGCTCAGCCTTCAATTGTCAAATCGACACCTGTATCTGACTGGCGTGCCAAATAACCTGACATAGGAGCCATTCCTTCCATACCAATTAGTTGCCTAAAACTAGTCATAAAAGGTTTTATTGCCACTATATCCTTGACATCTATCACTTAACCCTCACTCCAGTGTGGAATCAGATCAGACCAGCCAGGACAGAACTCATCCCAGAAATGGAGAGACGACTGAGATTAAACCATTGAATGGTTAGTAGCTCAGAGATAAGGAGAGAAGCTGTCAGCATCTAAAGGAAGTCATGGTGGGCATGGGAGTGCTTGCCTGTTTTCCCAAGTATCAAATATATTTATATATTCCAGAGGATTGTGAGTTTGAGGCCAGCCTAGGCTTGCCATCAAGACCCTATTCAAAGCCAACCACAAACAGAGTCACTTGTGCAGTCCCTTCCTGAAGTAAGTAAAGTAAGTAACAGATTAAGGAAAAATGGTCCTTATGCAAGATGGTGGTGACTCTGCTTCTGTAAGGCATCATCCAAAGTTGCACGACTTAAGGGGAGGAAAGGAGGTTTGCTTGGCTTATGGTTTCAGAGGGGAGATACAGTCCGTTATGGAAGAAAAGGCATGGCTGGCTGGCAGAAGCTGGAGGCGGCTTGGGTCACTGCAGAATGGAGACAGAGGGAGCTAGCTTCAAAATACAAGAGCAGACTAGTTAACCAACTGCATGTACTCTAAACTAGATCCTATTTGTTCTCTGGTTATGATATTGTAACGGGTGTGAACAAAAGGGAGCCCATCTTGTAAGCTGAACTCAATCCCCATTGAGGCTGAGAAGGAAAAACTTTCAAAATAATTTTTAAATTTTTTTATTATTATTATTATTTATTCAACTGTGTGTATGTGCGCGCGCATGCGTGTGTGTGTCTGTGTGTCTGTGTATGTGTAGAACCACGGACGAATTCGCGAACCACCATGGACGCCTCCACCTCCTTCTGCCCTGGGATTCACAGGCTCCGCCCTACCAGGACCAGAAGCGCAGGCCGCCCCCGCTTCCGCCTGGCGTCTATACTGGGATCTGGGATCCGAACTCAGGACCTTCCACCTGCAAGGCGGAGGCTTAACCCCTGAGCCACCTCTCCAGCCCTCAAAATAATTTTTAAACTTTATTTATTTAGCGTGCCTGCGTGTGTGTGTGTGTGTGTGTGTGTGTGTGTGTGTGTGTGTGTGTGTGTGAGAGGGCACTGTGTGTTCTTGTGGAGGACCAAGGGGACTTCAGGAATCATCCTGGATTGCTTCTACCTCCTTTTTGTTTTGCTCATGCCATTTCCCTGCTTTCCATGTAGGATTTGGGATCCAAACTCAGGACCTTCTGCTTGTGAAGCAGTCTGAACCCCTGAGCCATCTCTCCAATCTAAGATGGAAAATTGTTAACCCAGCTGTTTACAAGGGAATGTACAAAGGGTTGTGGGTTTAAAGGTCATGGTGTATGACTTCCCAGAAATGCCCTCACAAACACTAGATGTCCCCATGGCATCGACTGTTTATCTTGGTATCTGTAACATTCCATTTGGCTTAGACCTGAGGGGACTTTCCTTGTGATTGTCTGTATTAAAACCCTTTTGAGAACCTGCATGCTGCATGCATGTTGAGTTCTGAATCCCTTAGTGTGTGCCTACTGGCCAGTATATAAAAATGACTTTCCATTTGGTATTACTTGGCATCTGGTGTTCATTCCTAGTCATTGCCTGCAACAATATCGGTCTCAAACACAGGTATATTTCTATTCAAGATAGATTTAAAAACTAGGGAAATGTAACTGTCCTGCAGGGATGAAGACATTTTAAAGGGACACTGTGTCCTCCCAACGGCTATCAGAGCGTTGAAACAATGGACCCCAAGAAATGAGAATGTCCCAGGATTTTCACAATGAGAAAAAGGGAAGGCAGAAATATGATCTCAGTCAGGTGTCTCTCAGGAAGAGACTTACACAGTTCTGACTACTTGTCAGTCCGTCTTGTACGACAGCCTAAAGCTGAGACAATGCTGGGCCTGTGATGGGCTGGACCCCACCCTGACCAGGACCGCTTAGCGATGCCTACCATTTGTTCTCTGTTTAAACCTAAACTTAGTATCAGCACGCTGAAGATGAACTTGGTGTGTGGGACCGGCGGGAGTGGATTGCCACTGGACCGCTTTGTGACCACATTGAATTATTCTTTTTCTACTTTTCACGATTACATATTTATTTCATTGGTCTATTGAGTTGCTGGACCTAGCTTTTTAGTGCTGCCGGGGCTCAGGCTGTGAACCCAACAACATGTTAGGGTACCAAGGAGACATGGGAGTAAGGGAAAGTAATGGGGAAGGATGAACATGAACAAAGTATAATGATATATGTGTATGAAAATTTAAATTGACCAAAATAATTAACTTTGTTACATGTAAAGTAATAAAAACAAACAAACTTAAAAATTAATTCTGGATAGGATGTAATTCAGCAGCAACCTGCCTGCCTTAGGTTCGACATCAAGCACTGTCAAAAAAAAATTCACAAATTTTAATCTACATTTTCATGATTATTTTATGTCACAGTTAATAATACATTGCCAGAATCTTTAAAGCTCAAGAAAAATTATCATGTGAATAATAAACATTTAATTCTACTCCAAAGACAATTTTAAGATGTCATGTCTAATTAATGAGTACACACACAGATATAAAAATACCTACTTCTGTTCTTGCAGTTTATGCAAATTCCATGTAATCATTCCCCACAGAGAATAGCCCATTTAAAATGAAATGCTTAAACTTGCTTTGATTTATTGTTTTCTTTCTGTAAGTCAGCTGATCCTTAGTTCTGTGACCTGAAGTACACAGAAAACCACCACACCCACGCTAAACATTCTAGAATGCTGATTGACTGTAGAGAGCTAGAATGATACTTAAGTGAGAGCACATCTGTCTAGGACTACCTTTAGCCCCTTAGCCTATTTCCACCCACTTAGCATCCTTATGACTATCAGCAGATCCTTTTGGAATGTACAGATTCCAGCCCACCGTAACCAGCCTTCAGAACCACAGCAGAGATCTTCCCATCACTTTGCTCTGCAGTTCCTACCTCGTGTCTTCACCAATGCATTTGAAAAGTGTCTTGAATTATGACTTTTCTTTGTTCTGTTACCTTAAGAACATCATGAAGCCGCTATCACATCGGAACATGGTACTTGGGGAAACCTAAGTCTCTATGCATTGATCACGCAGATTTATCACCAAAATAAACAAACATCGTCTCCTTTAAAGCGAGGGATCTATTTTAAGTGTTTTCCTATAAGAAACTGAGACTTTGAAAGTAGACTTACTGACTCTACCTTTCTTCATCAATCTCACAAAAATAAAGTCACTTGCTTCCCTAAGCCTCAGTTTTATCATCTCTAAGATGGATGTAGTGTTAGGATCTACGGTTGGGTTTTAATTTTTCTCAATGATCATAGAATATAGCTTTATTTATATAGTCTTACAAATGAAACATTTACAGTCTTCATTAGGCATTTTCTTTACTGATTCTTCTCATAGTATAAGAGTTAATTTTTTAAAAATACTGCGATGAAAGTATCTTGGAAGTATTATGGAAGTTTTAAAAAAAATAAAAGTTTAAAAAATAAACCAAGGAACCAGCAAAGAAAGCTCAGCACATAAAATGCCTGTTTGTAAACCTGGTTATCTGAGTTCAATTTCCAAAATCCCACATGATGGATAGAACTAACTTCTGAAAGTTGCCTTCTGATCTCTCTCTCTCTCTCTTCTCTCTCTCTCTCTCTCTCTCAATCTCTCTCTCTCTCTCTTCCCCCCTTCTCTCAAATAAATATTTTTAAATATTTATTTGGAGAAATGGATCAGGGGTTAAGACTGTCTCGCAAGCAGAATTTCCTGAGTTCCAAACCCAGGTCCCACGTAAAAAAACGCTAGGTGAAAACAGCAGTAGGCTGCACTTTTGACTCTGGTAGGTGGAGCCGGGGAAATCCCAAAGTGAAGCAAGAAGGAGATAGAAGCAATACAGGATAATTCCCAAAGTCACCCAGGGTCCTCCACAGGGACACACAACACCCTCTGATACACACACACACACACACACACACACACACACACACACACATTTTTTTAAATGAATAAACTGAGATAACACATTTAAAATACTTAGCACTCTGCTTAATAAAACATAGTATACTACCCATAAATGGGAGTTTAGTTCAATGTTTTAGTAACGAAACAACTTTCTTGATTTGTGTTCAAGAATATCATGATATAAATTTTTATTCAGATCCAGTAATCCTCTACAGAAATGAGTCAGATAATTCTTGCTGTGATATAACCTTGTGGTTTAGAAAAATTAATGAAATTTTTAAGTGAAGCCTTTGAAGAATACGAATACAGTAAGTACAGAGTTAAACGGCCACAAATCTCTCCAATAGACTGAAAGTTCTTCGATTTAATGCTTTTAACTTTTTTTTTCCAAAGTGGCCCATTTTCAAGTATTTCTAACATCAGGCAAGAGCCATCTGGGGAACCACAGAGTTCTCAGTTCTCCGAGCCCTTCTCAGAAACGTTTGGAAAGATGAGTGGCCAAGAAGGGCTGTAACCCCAGCAGGAAGGAGGAAGCAAGACCGTATCGCAGTCTCTTTGGAAACTCAGGGCCTAATAAGGGGCTGGAGACACATTGAACTAAATAAAAGTAAGTATGTTAACACATTCTGCTGAAGGATAGAAAGGGAATACGAGAGGATAACCATAAGACTAGCCTGGAGGGCTGGAGAGGTGGCTCAGGGGTTAAGCCTCTGCCTTGCAGGCGGAAGGTCCTGAGTTCGGATCCCAGATCCCACGTATGGACGCCAGGCGGAAGCGGGGGCGGCCTGCGCTTCTGGTCCTGGTAGGGCGGAGCCTGTGAATCCCAGGGCAGAGTAAACAAGGAGGTGGAGGCGTCCATGGTGGTTCCTGAATTCGTCCGTGGTTCTACAGACACACACACACGCACAATTGAATAAATAATAGTAATAATAAATTTAAAAAAAAGACTAGCCAGGAAACCTTCAAAACAAGCATCTGAAATAATGTTCCAGAATATTTTCTCACCTTTAACCCTTCAAAGATGTAAATGTCAAGCTCTTTCATTGTGCCCTATTTTATAGACCAAGAAACCTAGACTCAGAGAGGCCAATTAATTTCCCCTGAATCACCCAGCAAAGTTAGCGGCAAAGCAGAAATTAGAATCCAGGCTGTTGCATCAGTGCCTGCACACCTGTTTTCTAGGTTTTAGCATTGCAAGGAAAACAGTAGATTGAAATAAATTTAGAAGACAGGGGATGGGCCTGAAACTCAGGGACATTTGCGGAAGAGGGGGCAGTAAGATTGTAAGAGCACAAGGATGGGAGGAGCAATGATATGCAAGATTCTCCACACAAGTAAGGGCCGAAGCAATCATAATTGGACTTTGCATGCCCTGCACAATGTTTAACACACTATTGACCCCACAAGGTCTAGCGTTTGCTGAAGGCACTAGGATCCTTGGAAGCAAGGGATTGACAGCCACAGTAGTGTTCCTAAGCTTAAGGGGAACACAAGAAATGGTTCTGGGAAATGCCACTGGGTCCTTGCACCTCATCAGAGAGGAGGACCCAGAGGAAAGTTTGGCATGCACATTAAAGGATCCTCCAGGGATGGGAGGGGGAGGCACTGGGGGACGGGGAGGGAAGGGGGGGTGGGGGCACAGGGAGATGGGGGGTTGGAGGAAGGGGGAGACCAGTATACCTGTTAAGTTTGTATGAGTTGAAATAAAAAAAAAAGAAGGAAAAGAAAAAGGAAGACAGGGGATGGGGATTTCAAAGCAAATATACTGTAAAAGTCTCACACCTGCAGTTTTTAAATAAATTTATTAAATTAACATTTTTATATACGTGCTCTTTGCCTCCCTCGTTCCTTCCTCCCTTCCCTCCCACTCCCATTCCATTTCACCCTTCCTTCCATCTCTACATGATCCCTGTCTACTACCTGTCCTTGATTCTATGGGTTATGGGGTTCCCTCTGTATCATCTGTTCTCATGGGGGTCAACCTCCAGGACATCGTCTGGCTGTCAAACAATCACTAACCCTCCCCACCTCACCCCCCATGATGTGGGACACATGACAAGTGCTTCAAACCCACCCAAACACCAGTGATTAGGAAGGAAACTGACCATGGATTGGACCAGATAGCTTACTAATTATAGGTCTTTCTTGATGGTGGTCTTATTTCTCTATTGAACTTTGTTCCTTTGTCTTCTTTCTCTTTGAGTCTTCTTTTCCCTATCTTTGTATTCAAATCTTTCATGACTGTAAAGGATAATGAAAAGATTTTTCCTTTGAGTGTGTCATTATGAGGGCTTGGAATTAGGTTCCACTTTTAAGGAAGAACATGCAACATCTGATTTTCTGTGCTTGGGATACTTAGCTCAGCATGATTTCTTCCAGCTCTATCCATTTAGCAAATTCAGCAAATTTCATTAATTCATTTTTTGATAGCTGTATAGTATTCCATTCTCTATACGTGCCATATTTTCATTATCCACTTGTCAAATGTCAGGCATTTAGGTTGATTCTATTACTTTGCTATTGTGAATAGTGCTGCAATGGATGTACATGTGTCACTACAGTATAATGAAGTACTCTGGGGATTATTCCAAACAGTGGTACAGCAGGGTCCTAAGGCATTTTAATTTTTAACGTTTTTAGAAACTGCCATATTGATCACCACAGTGATTGTACAAGTCTCCATTCCCACCAGCAATGTATGAGGGTTCCCTTCTCCCCACATTCTTTCTACCATGTGTTGGTCCATGTCTTTTGGATTTGACCAGCGTGAGATAATATCTCAGGGTAGTTTTGATTTGCATTTCCCTGATGGCTAGGGAGGTGAAACATCTTTAAGGCATTTGTTGAATATTTCAATTTCTTCCTGGGAAAATTTATTTTAAGTTCCATGGCTCGCTTTCTAATTGGGCTGCTAATCTCCTTAGTGTTTAATTTTTTGATTCTTGGTACACTCTAGATATTAGTCTTCTGTCAGATAAGTGGTTAGATAAGGATCATCTCTCATTCTGTGGGTTGTCTTTTTGCTTGGTGGACAATATCTTTAGCTGAACAAAAGCTCTTTAATTTCATGAGATCCCATTTGTTGAGAGTTGGTTCTATTTCCTGAGTTATTAGAATCCTATTCAGAAAGTGTTGGTCTAGGCCAAGGCATTGGAGAGAATATTCTTTCTCCTACGATTTTTATAGTCTCTGGTCTAATGTTAAGGTCTTTGATCCTTATTTGTGCATGGTGACAAAAAAGAGTCCAGTTTCAATCGTCTGCCTGTGGATATCGTTTTTCTAGCACCATTTATTGAAGATGCTTTACTTTTGCCATTGAGTTTTCTGGGCCCCTATGTTAAAAGTCAGATGACTGTATGTGTAGGGGCTTATTTCTGGGTCTGCAACCCTTATCCATTGATCTATGAGTCTGTTTTGGAGTCAGTACCATGCTGTCTTTATTAGTATGGATTTAAATATAGATTAATGTCTGATATGGTGATTCCTCCAGCATAGTTTTTATTATTCAGGATTATTCTAGCTATTCTGGGCCTTTTGTACTTCTATATGAATTTTGAAATTTGCTTTGTCGATTTCTGTGAAGAATTGCCTTGGAATTTTGATTGGTATAGCACTGAATCTGTATATTGCTCTTGGTAAGATAGTCAATTTTATGATGTTAGTTCTACCAAAACAGGAGCATGGGAGGTCTTTCCACCTTCTGGTGTCTTCTGAAATATCTTTCTTTAGGGTTTTAAAGTTTTCATTATACATGTCTCTCACTTCCTTGGTTAGATTTTAACAAGGTATTTCATTTTTAAGGGAATATGGTAAATGGAATTGTTTCTCTTAGGACTTTGTCACTTTTTTTCATCCTTGGTGTATAAGAAAGCCACTGATTTTTGAACATTGACTTTGTATCCTGCCCCTCTGCTGAACTTATGTATTAGTTACTGGAGTTTCCTGGTGGAGTTTTTGGGGTCCCTCAGATAAAGGATCATGTTGTCAGCAAATTGATAACTTGACTTCTTTTCCTGTTGGTATCCCTTTATTTCCTTCTCTTGTCTAATAGCTTTAGCTAAGACTTCCAGTACAATATTGAATAAAAGTGGTAAAAGTGTGCCTGCCCCTCATGGCACTCCATGTCTGGAGTCCAAGAATTATTTTCCAATTCCTTGCCTCTCACAGAATCCATGCCAGGAGTCCATGAGTTCTCCAGGGCACCCTTGTCCCTCAAGACACTCCACATCTGGAATCCATGAGTTCCATTCTTTTTCTCCCCTAATAAATTCTGCCTTAATCCTCAAAAAAAAGTGGTGAGAGTGAACAACTTTGCCTAGTTCTTGATCGAAGAGGGAAGACTTCAAGTATTTCACCATTTAAAATAATCCTTGCTATGGGCTTCTTATATGTAGTCTTGATTATATTGATATGTTCATTTCATTCCAGTTGTTTCCAGGACTTTGATCCTAAAGGGATGTTGGATCTTGTAAAAAGCTTTTTCTACATCTATCAAAAAAATGATGTGATTTTGTTCCTCAGATTTCTTTACATAATGGATTACATTTATTGATTTGCATATGTTGAACCAACCTTGTGTGCCTGGAATAAATCTTTACCGGATCTTAGTGAATGATTTTTTAATACTTTTTTTAATCCATTTGCTAAAATTTTGTTGAGGATCTTTGCATCTATGTTCATCAATGAGATTGGCCTGTAGTTTTCTTTTTATTGTCTTTTTATTTGTTTTGGGATTAGTGTAATATTATCTTCGTAGAAAGAATTTGGGAATGTTCTCTTGATATTTTATGGAACAGTTTAAGAAGTAGTGGTGTTAGTTGTTGTTCAAATGTTTAGTAGAATTCTGCACTGAATCCATCTGATCCTGGACTTTTGTTGGTGAGGAAATTTGTAATTACTTCTTTAATAGTTCAATTAATCCTGATTCAATTTTGGTGAGTTGTGCATATTAAGAAATTCATCCATTTCTCCACTGGGTCCTTATATGTCATCGGAGAGGAGGACCCAGTGGAGAGTTAGGCGTACACAATAAAGGACTCTCTGGGAATTGGGGGGGAGGCACTGGGGGAAGGGGAGGGGGAGGAGGGGGGAGGGAGGGAACTGGTAAAAAATTTTAAAATGTATAATTAAATTTTTAATAAAAAAAAGAAATTCATCCATTTCTTTCTGATTGTCAAATTTTTTAGAGTCCAAATTTTTTTATTAAAAATGTAATTATACATTTTAAAATTTTTTTACCAGTTCCCTCCCTCCTCCCTCCTCCCCCCGAACCCCCTCCTCCCTCTCCTCTCCCTCCCCATCCCCCAGTGCCTCCCCCACAATTCCCAGAGAGTCCTTTATTGTGTACGCCTGACTCTCCACTGGGTCCTCCTCTCCGATGACATATAAGGACCCAGTGGCATTTCCATAAGCCCTTTCTCTTGTTCCCCTTAAGCATAGGAGCACTACTATGGCTGTCAATCCCTTGCCTCCAGGGATCTCGGTGCTCTTAACAGATGCTAGACTTTATGAGGGCAACAGTGCGCTGGACATTGCGCAGGGCATGCAAAGTCCCATTATGATTGCTTTGGCCCCAACTATTGTTGAGAATCTTGCAAATAGTTGTTCCTCCCATCCTTTTGCTCTTACAATCTTACCGCCCCCTCTTCCGCAAATGCCCCTGAGCTCCAGGATGGGGAGAGATTAGGCTGGCCTAGTTCTATGTGATTGATATAGAGTCTCTGAAGTTCTGGATTGTGGTTTGTTGATTTTCTTTTGCAGTTTTGCTGTAGAGTCCAAATTTTTGAAGAATAAATTTTTGACCTTATGATTCTCTGAATTTCCTTGGTGTCAGTTGTAATGACTCCATTTTCATCTCTAATTTTATTTTATTTTCCCCCTTTGTTATTTATTTTTTCCACTCATACAAACTTCATAGGTACCCCATTCCCCTCCCTCCCTCCTCCCCTCCCTGGATACCCTTGCTCCCTCCCCTTTTCTCCTTCCTTTCCCCTCTCCCTCCCTTTCTCCCATTGTCCCCCTCCCCATCCCTGGAGCATCCTTTAATGTGCATGTCAAACTTCCCTCTGGGTCCTCCTCTCTGATGAGGTATAAGGACTCAGTAGCATTACCTAGAACTCTCTTTTGTATTCCTCTTTAGTATAGGACTATTATTACAGCAGTTAATCCCTTGCCTCTAAGGATCCTAGTGCCTGTGATCTATGCTAGATTTTGAGGGGTTGATGATATGTTGGTCATTGCGCAGGTCATGCAAAGTCCTGTTATGATTACTTCGGCCCTAACGTGTGTGGATATCATTGCACCTCCCCATCTTTAGGCTCTTACAATCTTACCGCCCCCTCTTCCACAAATTTCCCTGAGCTTTAGGATGGGGAGAGAGTAGGCTGGCCTAGTTCCAGGTGGTTGATTTAGAGTCTCTGATGTTCTGAATTATGGTTTGTTGGGTTTTTTTTTTTCACTTTTGCTGCTCCTGTACCACCCTTAGCTCCATCCTGATAGGTATTGGATGTCACCCACTGGCCAGAGATAAAAGCCTGTTAAAATAGAGTCTTATTTTAAGAGTAGATTCAAAGGTAGATGGAATAAGAGTAGGAGACCACGGTGAGGGGGGATCAGTCTCCCATTTGTAAAATGGTTACCTTCTATCTGCCAGACTATATGCTCTCCCTTTCTGGTGAGATCATACCCCATCAGTTGCAAGTGACCAGAAAGCAAAGTCTGTGAGCTTAACCAGATGTCTCATTACTTACTTGTAGTCCTTGAGGGTGGCCTATTTTCTCTGCTGTAGCAAGATCCCTCTCTCCTTGTTGCTGGCGGGGCCCTCCTTCGCCCTCTCTCTTGTTTCTAATCTTTGCAATTTCTGTAGGTGTTACAAATATTTATCTTTGAGTGTGTCACTAAGTGGGTTTGGTACTCGGATCCACCTATTAGGGAGTACATACAGCGCTTAATTTTTTGTGTCTGGGATACTTCACTCAATATAATTTTTTCTAATTCCATCCATTTCCTGGCAAATTTCATTAATTCATCATTTTTGATGACTGTGCAGTAGTCCATTGTATAATGTACCACATTTTCCTTATCCACTCATCAACTGTTGGACATTTGGGTTGATTCCATGACTTTGCTATTATAAACAGTGTTGCTATGAACATGGTCGTGTGTGTGCTATTGAGGTGAATTTTTGCTGTATGGGGGATTATTCCCAAAAGTGGAATAGCAGGGTCATATGGCATTTCAATCTTTAACTTTTTTAAGAATCACCAGACAGCTTGCCAGAGTGGTTGTATGAGCCTGCATTCCCACCAGCAATGTAGGAGAGTTCCCCTCTCTCCACATCCTCTCCAGCATTTGGTGGTGTTTGTATTATGAATTTTTGCCATCCTGACTGGGGTGAGATGATATCTCATGGAAGTTTTGATTTGCATTTCCCTGATGGCTAAGGATGTGGAACATTTTTTAAGATATTTGTTAGACATTTTAATTCCGTCCTGGTAAAGTTTCTTTTAAGTTCCGAGGCCCTTTTTTTTAAAACATTTTTTATTATCTCCGCTCATACAAACTTAATGGGTACACCGGTTCCCTCCCTCCCTCCTCCTCCCCCCCGACCCCTCTGCTCACCCTCCCCTCACCCCTTCCTCCCCACCTCCCAGTGCCTCCCCTCCCCCAATCCCCGGAGAATCCTTTAATGTGCATGCCAAACTCTCCTCTGAGTCCTCCTCTCCGATAATGTACAAGGACCCAGCGGCATTTCCCTGAACTCTTTCCTTTGTTCCCCTTAAGCATAGGAACACTATTTTGGCTGTCAATCCCTTGCCTCCAAGGATCTTGGTGCTTTTAGCAAATGCTAGACTTTGTGGTGCTTCAGGATGGGGAGAGATTAGACTGGCCTAGTTCTAGGTGGTTGATATAGAGTCTCTGAAGTTCTGGATTATGGTTTGTTGATTTTCTTTTGCAGTTTTGCTGCTCCTGCAATGCCCTTCACTCCATCCTGATGGGTATTGGATGTCACCCCCTGGCCAGAGATACAAAGCTGTTAAACTACAGTCTTGCTATAAGAGTATATTCAAAGGTAGATGTAATAAAGGTAGGAAACCACAGTGAGGGAGAAGTCAGTCACCCATTTGCAAAATGGTTACTTATTATCTGCCAGACTGTATGCCCTCTCCTTCTGGTGAGATCACACCCCCTCAGTTGTAAAAGATCAGGAATGAAAAGTCTGTGAACTTAACCAGATGTCTCATTGCTTACTTGCAGTCCTTGGTGGAGGCCTATTTTCTCTGCTGTAACATGGTCCCTTCTCTCCTTGTTTCTGGTGTGGCCCTCCTACCCCATCCCTCCTGTTCATACTCCTTGCAATTACTGTATTACAGAGATTTATCGTCGAGTGTCTCTAGGTGGGCTGGGTGGGTTTGGTCTAGGAGCCACCTATTTGGGAGTACATACGGCGCTTAATTTTCTGGGTCTGGGATACTTCACTCAATATAATTGTTTCTAATGACATACATTTCCTGCCAAGGCCAATTTTTTAATTAGGCCATTTGTTTCCTTGGTGTTTAGTTTTCTAAGTTCTTTATGCACTCTGGATAATAGAACTCTATCAGATATGTGATTAGTGAAGATTTTCTCCCATTCTGTGGGTTGTCTTTGTGCTTGAGTTACAATCTCTTTATCTGAACAGAAGCTCTTTAATTTTGTAAGATCCCTTCTGTTGAGTGTTGGATGTAGTGACTATTCTATTGGATTTCCGATTAGAAACTGTTGGCCTACTCTAATCAGCTCAAGGGAGTTCCCTACCCTTTCAACTAAGGTTTTTATAGTCTCTGGCCTTATATTGAGGTCCTTGATCCATTTGGAATTAAGTCTTGTACATGGTGACAAGTACCAGTCCAGTTTTAATCTTCTGTATGTGGACATCCAGTTTTGCCGGCACCATTTGTTGAAGATGCTGTTCTTTTTCCATTGGATATTTTGGGCCCCGTTGTCAAAGGTAAAATGGCTGTAGTTGTGTGGGCTTATATCTGGGTCTTCAACCCTTATCCATTGATCTGTATGTCTACTTTGGACCTAGTACCAGGCATTTTTTACAACTATGGATTTGTAGTATAGACTAAGGTTTGATATGGTGATACCTCCAGGAGTGTTTTTGTTACTCAGGATTGTCTTTGCTATCCTGGGTCTTTTGTGCCTCCATATGAATTTTGAGATTATTTGGTCAACTTCTTTAAAGAACTGCTTTGGGATTTTAATTGGTATAGCATTGAATCTGTATATTGCCTTTGGTAGCATGGTCAATTTTATGACATTGATTGTGCCAATCCAGGAGCATGGGAGGTCCTTCCACATTCTGGTGTCTTTTGTAATTTCTTTCTTTAGGGTTTAAAAGTTTTCATTGTAAAGGTCTCTCACTTCCTTGGTTAGGTTTATGCCAAGGTATTTCATTTTTTTAGGGGTTATAGTAAACGGGATTGTTTCTCTCGGGGCTTTCTCACTTCTTTCATTCTGGGCATATAGGAAGGCCACTAATTTTTGTACATTTATTTTGAGTCCTGCCACCTTGCTGAACTTCTGTATTATCTCCAGGAGTTTCCTCTGGAGTTTTTGGGATCACTCAGGTATACAATCATGTCATCTGCAAATAAAGGTAACTTGACTTCTTCCTTGCCGATTTGAATCCCTTTTATCCCCCTTTCTTGTCTGATGGCCTCAGCTAAGACTTCAAGTACAATATTGAATAGAAATGGTGAGAGTGGACAGCCTTGTCTAATTTCTTATTGAAGCGGGAATGCTTCAAATTTTTCCCCATTGAGTATAATCCTTGCTGTGGGCTTGTTGTATACAGCTTTTATTATATTGACAAAGGTTCCTTCCATTCCAACTGTCTCTAGGGGTTTGATTATAAAGGGCTGTTGGATCTTGTCAAAAGCTTTTTCTGCATCTATCGAGAGTATCATGTGGTCTTGGATTTTGGACTGGTTTATATGGTGGATTACATTTATTGATTTGCGTATGTTGAACCAACCTTGTGTGCCTGGGATAAAGCCTATTTGATCACTGTGAATGATATTTTTGATATGTTCTTGAATCCGATTTGCTAAGACTTTGTTGAGAATCTTTGCGTCTGTGTTCATCAAAGAGATTGGCCTATAGTTTTCTTTTTTAAGTGTATCTTTATTAGGTTTTGGGATTAAAACGATATTAGCTTCATAGAAGGAATCTGGGAGTGTTCCCTCCTTTGGTATTTGATGGAACAGTTTAAGGAGTATTGGTGTTATTAACTCCTTAAATGTCTGGTAGAACTCTGTGCTGAATCCATCTGGTCCAGGACATTTCTTGGTGGGAAGATTTGAGATTACTTCATCGATTTCCTCATATGTCATAGGACTATTTAAATAATTCAAAACTTCCTGATTCAATTTAGGTAAGTTGTGCTTACTTAGAAATTCATCCATTTCTTTTGTGTTGTCAAATTTCACAAAGTATAAGTTTTTGAAATATGACGTTATAATTCTCTGAATTTCTTGGATATCCATAGTGATAACTCCATTTTCATTTCTAATTTTGTTAATTTGGGTTTTCTCTCTTTTGCTTTTGGTTCATTTAGCTAGAGGTGTATCAATCTTATTGATTTTTTCAAAGAACCAGCTTTTTGATTGGTTGATTCTCTGTGTCATTTTCCTAATCTCAATTTCGGTTATTTCTCCCCTTCTTTTGCTAATCTCCTCTCTTCTACTGCTTTTGGGATCAGATTGCTCTAGTGTCTCTAAAGCTTTGAGCTGCATTGTTAAGTTATTTACTTGTGATGTTTCTATTTTTTTGATGTAGGCATTAAGAGCTATGAACTTACCTCTTAGGACAGCTTTCATTGTGTCCCAAGGATTTTGATAAGCTGTATTTTCATTATCATTTGCTTTCAGGAAATCTTGAATTTACTTTGTAATTTCTTCCTGAATCCAATTCTCATTCAGCATCATAGTGTTAAGTTTCCAGGAATTAGTGTATTTTCTGTTGTTTGTTGTGTTGTGGATGTGAAGCTTTAGACCATGGTGATCTGATAGGGTACAGGCTAGAATTTCAACTTTCCTGTATAAGTGCAGATTCTATTTGTGGCCCAGTATGTGGTCTATTTTGGAGAAAGTTCCGTGTGCTGCTGAGAAAAATGTGTATTCTTTGGTGCGTGGACGAAAAGTTCGATAGAGATCAGTAAGGTCCATTTCAGTAAGAGTTTGATTCAGTTCCAAAGTGTCTTTGTTAAGCTTTTGACCTGTTGATCTATCCCATGTTGAGAGGGCAGTGTTGAAATCTCCAAGAATTATCATTTGGGGGTTGATTTCTCGATTTAGACACTGTAGGGTTTGCTTAATGAATGTGGAGGGGCCCATATTAAGTGCATATATGTTCAGTATCATGAAGTCTTCCTGGTGAATTATACCTGTGACTAAAATGTAGTATCCATTTGTGTCTCTTATGATTTTTTTTTGTTTGAAGTCCACATTGTCCAATAGCATAATGGCTACCCCTGCCTGTTTCCTGGTTCATTAGCTTGCAGAATTTTTGACCAGCCTTTTATTTTTAGGATATGCCTATCTTTT
This sequence comes from Typhlomys cinereus, assembly GCA_023101885.1. Lineage (NCBI taxonomy): Eukaryota > Metazoa > Chordata > Mammalia > Rodentia > Platacanthomyidae > Typhlomys > Typhlomys cinereus. The sequence continues at coordinate 192,623 of JALPQD010000693.1, read as the reverse complement.
GTGATGAGATGAGTTTCCTGAAGGCAGAAGATTGATAGGTTGTGATTTTTAATCCAGGTTTGTAATCTGTGTCTCTTGATCAGTGAGTTAATTCCATTGACATTTAATGTTATGATGGAGAAATTATTTTTAATTCCAAACATTTTTGTGTTGAGTGGCTTTTGTAAGTGTATTATTTGGCTTTTAGGTTTTGGTGGTATTATACTTCCCTTCTGTCCTCCTGGATACGCTTGTCTTTTTTTCAAGCTTGAGTATCATTTCTAGCATTTTTTTTTTGAAAGCCTGGTTTGGTAGACATGTAAACCTTCAAGTTGTCTTTGTGCTGGAAAACTTTTCTTTCTCCCTTGATCATGATGGATAGTTTTGGCGGGTATATCAGCCTGGGTTGATATTTTTGCTCATTCAATACTTGAAGTACGTCTCTTCAAGCTCTTCTTGCTTTTACTGTTTCTATTGAGAAGTCATTTGTTATTTTAATAGGTTCACCTTTAAAAGTGACTTTTTTTTCCCTTGAAGCTCTCAGCACCTTTTCTTTGTCTTGAATATGGAGTGTTTTGACTATTATTTGCCGTGGGGTTCAGAATGCTTCTTGTATTTGGATGGGCCTCTCATTCTTTAGATGAGGGAAGTTTTCCTTGATGATAGTTTGAAAAATTTTCTCAGGTGTGGTATTTTGGGATTCTTGCTCTGGCATTCCATGAATGTGCATATTAGGCTTCTTCAGGGTGTCCCATAACTCTTGAATATTCCTCTCAAGTATCTTTTTTGGCTTTAAGAACCTCTTCCATTGAGCTGGTTAATTCTTCCACTTTGTCTTCAAGATCTGAAATTCTATTTTCTGCCTCATTAGTTCTGCTGATAAGACTGTCTGTTGAGTTCTGGGTTGAGGATAACTTGTCTTTTAGTTTAATTTTAAACTCTGCCTGAGACTGTTTTTACTGCTCTATGCCTATTTTTGTTTCTTGTACTGTTTTTCTCAACTCTTCCAGGTAGGTGTCTGTTGTGTTCCTGTTCAAAGTGGTTAATGTGGTTATTTAACTCCTCCTGGATTTCCTCTTTCATAGTATTGATCATGGTAATGATCATGCTTTGAAAGTTCTTATCTTGGGCCTGACTCTCTTAGCTATTTTCTGTGAATTTGTTCTGGTTGGAATCTGTTGCTATGGGGTTAATTCTTTCATTGAGAGATTTATTTTCTTTGGTTTTGTTTCTCATGGATCACACTTTGACTTGGGCATTGTTGTTTTGTCTCTTGTCATCTCTAATTTTATTAACCTGAGTTTTCTCTCTTCTGGCTTTGGTTAATTTGGCTAAGGATTTGTCAATCTTGATTTTTTTCAAAGAACCAGCTCTTTATTTGGTTGATTCTTTGTATAATTTTCCTTATCTCAATTTTGGATATTTCTGCCTTGATTTTACTAATTTCTTCTCATCTATTGCTTTTGCAATTGGATCGTTTTTATCTCTCTAAAACTTAAAGTTGGATTGTTAAGTTGTTTACTTGTGAAGTTTCCATTTTTTTTGATGTAGGCATTGAGTGCTATAAACTTTTCTCTTAGGACTGCCTTCATTGTATCCCAAAGATTTTGATATGTCGTATTTTCATTGTCATTTATTTCTATGAATTTTAAAAATTTTTTTGACTTCTGTCTGAACTCATTCTTCATTCAATATCATGGGATTTAATCTTCAAGAATTTATGTATTTTGTGACATTGGCTTTATTGTGGATGTCTAGCTTTATTCCACGGTGGTCAGATAAGAGTACAGGATATTATTTCAACTTTCTTGTATATGTGGAGGTTTGCTTTGTGCCCCAATATGCGGTCTATTTTGAAGAAGGTTCCATGGGCTCCTGAAAAAAAATGTATATTCCTTATTGTTAAGATGGAAGGTTTGGTAGAGGTCAGTCAGGTCCATTTGGGTTATGGTTCTGTAAAGCTCCAGTGTACCCCTGTTCAGTTTTTGGCTTGTTTACCTATCTGAAGGTGAGAATGGGTGTTGATGTCCCCTACTATTATCATCTTTGAGTTGATTTGTCATTTTAAATATTGTAGTTTGTGTTTAATGAATCTGTCTGAGCCCATATTAGGTGTGTATATGTTCAGTGTTGTGAAGTCTTCCTGATGAATTGTTCCTTTGATTAATGTAGTATCCTTCTGTGTCTCTTATGATTTCTTTTGGTTTGAAGTCTATTTTGTCAGATATCAGAAATTGCTACTTCTGCTTGTCTCCTTTTTCCATTAGCTTGCAGTACTTTTGACCCCTTTGCTCTGAGAATGTGCCTGTCTTTCATGGTGAGATGTGTTTCCTGAAGGGAGCAGATTGGTGGGTTGTGATATTTGATCCATGTTCATAGTCTATGTCTTTTGATTAGAGAGTTATTTCATTAACGTTTAGGGTAATAATTGAGAAATGCTTGTTGATTCCTGTCATTTTCTGTGTTTTGTAGTTTTTTTGTGTGTGTTTCTTTACTAAGAATTCTGTTGGTATTATTTTTCCCTTCTGTCTTCTCAGATATGTTTGTCCTTTTCTTTGAGCTTGAGTATTTTTTCTAAGCCAAGCTTTCAGTTTGTCCTTGTGGTGGAAGATCTTTCATCCTCAGTTATGACTAATATTTTTGATGGGTTTGGCATTTGTGCTCATCCATGACCTGAAGTATATCTTTCCAAGCTCTTCTGGCTATTACTGTTTCCACTGAAAAATCAGCTGTTATTTTAATAGGCTTATCTTTAAATGTATCTTGTTTTTTTTCTCCGAGGCTTTCAGCACATTGTCTTTGCCAGGTATTTGTATTGTTTTGATTATAATTTGTCAAGGCAAGTTTCTATTTTGGTCATATCTGAATGGTGTACTATATTCCTCTTGTACTTGGATGGGGCTCTCTTTCCTTAGATGTGGAAAATTTTCATTAATAATGTGATATTGTGAAAAATGTCTTCTGGAGTGGCTTTATGGGTTTCTTTTTCTGGTATTCCATGAATGTGTAAGTTTGGTTTCTTCAAGGAGTACTATAACTCTTGAATATTCCTCTCCAGTATTTTTTTTTTTGGCTTTTTCAACCTCTTTAATTGAAGCAATTTGTTCTGCCATCTTGTCTTCTAGTTCTGATATTCTATCTTCTGCTTCATTGGTTCTACTGGTAAGATGTTCTGTTAAATTTTGAATTATAGATAACATTTTTAATTTCAAGATTAATCTCTGTATGGGTTTTTTTTTAACTGCTCTATGCCCAGTTTTGTTTCTTCAGTTGCCTTTTTCTTTTCTTTTTTTATTATTTATTCAATTGTGCATGTGTGCGTGTGTGTGTGTGTGCACGCAAGCGTGTTTGTGTGTGTCTAGGTGCCTGTTTTGCTCTTGTTCATATTGGCTAATGCAGTTATTTAACTCCTCTCAGATTTCCTATTTCATTGTTTTTCATCATGGTAAAGATCAAACTTTGAAAATTCTTGTCTTGGTTATTTGTTGCAGTTCGCCTGCATGTTGCTGATAAAAATCACTATTAAATGGCTTAAGTGAACAAGGGGTTACAGTTACAGTTCTTAGTCCAACTTGAAGGAAGAGCTCACACTGACACCAGGACTGAGGGAATTGGCTACATCGTCTCCAGATAACGGCTGAGAGAAGAGCAATCTTTGCTTGCCAGACCAGCATGTCTGATCAAGTACACACAAGGATCCCAACTTCCTCCACCAGCTTTCTGTATTTTATCCACTTGTCCAGGGCCTAGTTCCACTTCCACCCACCATGGGTTGGGCCTCCCCCATCAACTAGACAATCTCCTGCAGGTTTTCTCTGGGCTTAACTCAACTACTAATTCTCTACAAATGTGCCCAGAGCTCAAACCCTCAACTATAAAGTTGATACCTGTGTCTAACTATGACATTATTGGATTCTTGAATATCTGAGGGGTTATTTTGGTAGAGATCCATTGTTATGGGGTCAGTGTTTTTTGTGAAGGAGTTGTTGTCATGGTTTTTGTTGTTTCTTGTGGATTTACAGTGTGACCTGCTCATTTTGTGTTTGATTTCTAGACTCTTTCTTGGTGTGTGTTTATAACTGTTATGAGTCAAACAGAATTGTTGCACCTGGGCTGTTATTGTTACTTTTTATGTGTTTAAGATATCATTCTAGAGTTCCTTGCTATTATTTCATGGGTAAGGCAGTATGCTACCAAAAAATAAAAATAAAAAAGTGAAAGCCCTATTCTGGTTTGGTAGGTGACAGTTTAGATCTAGATTTGCCTGGATGTTTGGGATGTCAAGGGTTGTTATATATGGCTTGGGTTAAGTATTAGATCAGCTTTATATTATGAAATAGGATGGGTTTAGTAGTCAAGGGTTAGGGCTTAGAGCACTATGGAAGCTATTAGTTCTTTCCAAGCTTATGGGGTGAATAGTTAATGCCCTAAGATGTGAGTATGTGGGATTTTTGGGTGTCCTGTACAGAGGTCTAAAGCAGAGGTGACTATCAACTATGATGAGAAGGAAAGTAAAAAGGGTTATTTATCTTAAGGTTGGATGCAAGGGTTCCCTTCTGTTCAATGGAAAGAGCTTTAGGGTCCTCAATAGCAAGGTGTTGGTGCTCTGGTCCCAGGTTTGTGGTGCCTATGGACTCCGTTAAAATCTTAGAGGTTGTATTATTGGTCAACACTTGTCCCCAGAGAAGGAATCCAATTTGCCAATGCCTGCTGGTGTTCCAGGCTAGGGAGTGTCCTGCTCAGACCCTGAGCCCAAAGGACACCTGCGGTTTTTAAATAAATCTGTATAAATTTAACTCTTGTGTAGGAGCATGGCAAATACTCCATTGTCAGTGTTTGAAGTGGTCACAGTCACCACTTTCTTTGGCAGATGAAAAGAGTAAATGCTACATTGCAAAGAGGGACAGGATTGTGTCCGTATAGTACTTCCTCATTATTGCTAGGTCTGGGAGTTCAAGATCATCCTCCACTATATAGGTAGTGCGGGAGCCTGCCCAACTACATGAGTCCCTGTCTCAAAACAAAACAACAAAAGCAGACAAAAATGTCCTGATGTGGGATAATGCTGGCCATTTGGAGAGAGAATAAACAAGAGAAAGAAGAGATCTAGTAGAGACTCCGTGCACTCTCAAAAGGTTAGTTATTCAGCTGTGAACACTAGGACCCTGCTCCTCTGTGCTCTCATACAAATAAATAGTTACCACTGGCCGATTACCACTGGACCCTTGTTCTTGGAACAGCCACTGCCAAGGACTTCCACAAGTAGTAAAACATGTCCTGTGTCAAAGGCTATGTGAGTAACTGCAGATGTCCAAACTACGCTCCCCCCCTTCCCAGGAGTTCTCTACATTCTTTCTTTGGTATCTCAAAACACCACTCTTGGGCTTTTAAAGCCTCACATTTGCAAAATGGTGACTTTTTATTAAGTCTTGTAAAAATTTTGTTAACTTGCCATACCAAAATATGAAGAAACTTAAGTAATTTTATTTTTTAATTTTAAATTATTCAATATTTAGAGAGAGAAAGATGGAGAGAGAGAGAGAGGCGGAGAGAGAGAGAATGTATGCATGTGACATGGGTGTAATTCAGAGGGCAACTTTCAGAAGTCAGTTCTTTCCTTCCACTCTGTGAACTTCTGGGGATCAAACTCAAGTTTCTGGGTGTATGAGCCAGTGCCCTTTACCCAGTGAGTTATCTTGATGCCCCACTTAAGAAATCTTATGTTACCCTTTACCCCACCCCGCTCCGCCGGTCCAGCCGGGCCTCACCCCGCGACCTAGGTAAGCTCCGCCCGCGTCCGCCCACCAGAACCCCAGGTCAGCCCAAGGGACACAGCTCCGACCCCACCATCCAGCCGGAGCCGCGCGCAGGGCTGAGGGACGAGGAGGACCTCCCCCTGTGCCCGGGCCCCGCCCCAGCTCCCCTCGGGTTAAATAGCTCCACGCCGACGCCCCCATCCTCCCATTCCCCACCCCGCTCCGCTGGACAGGACGCGCGTGCAGTCCAGCCGGGTCTCACCCACGACCTAGGTAAGCTCTGTCCCTGCCCACCCCCAGAAATCCAGGCCAAATAATTCAGTTTAGTGAAATTGAAAGATCTTAAGAGTTAAAACGACAATGCCAAAGTCAAAGTGCAAATCCATGAGAAGCAACACTCAAGTAAACAAATTTCCCACTGAAGAAATTAATCCCATAATGTTAGACTCCAACAAGAACAAACCCGCGGGAAAAGGCCAAGAAAGCCTGACCCAGGATAACGACTTTCAAAATATGATCATTACCATGTTCAATACTATGAAAGAGGAAATCAGGGAGGAATTACATAATCGAATCAATCGCTTTGAAGAGGAACACAACAGACATTTGGAGGAGTTGAGAAAAACAGTGCAAGAAACAAAAACTGGCATACAGCAGTTAAAACAGACTCAAGCAGAGTTTAAAACTGAGCTACAAGACAAGTTATCTTCAACCCAGAACTCCACAGAGAGTCTTATCAACAGAACTAATGAAGCAGAAAACAGAATTTCAGACCTTGAAGATAAAGTGGGAGCACTAAGCAGCTCAATGGAAGAGGTTGTTAAAGTCAAAAAGATACTTGAGAGAAATATCCAAGAGATATGGGACACCCTGAAGAAGCCTAACATGCGTATTTATGGAATACTAGAGCAAGAATCTCAAAATACAACCCCTGAGGAAATTTTTCAAATGATCATCAAGGAAAACTTTCCTCATCTAAAAAAAGAGAGGCCCATCCATATACAAGAGGCATGCCTCACCCCAAACAGATACGACCAAAACAGAAGCACGCCACGGCACATAATAGTTAAAACACTCCACATTCAAGATAAAGAACTGGTGCTGAGAGCTTCAAGGGAGAAAAAACAAGTCACTTTTAAGGGTAAACCTATTAAAATAACAAATGACTTCTCAGTCGAAACAGTAAAAGCAAGAAGAGCTTGGAGAGACATACTTCAAGTATTGAATGAGCAAAAATGTCAACCCAGGCTGATTTACCCTGCAAAACTATCAGTCATGATCGAGAGAGAAAGAAAAATTTTCCAGCACAAAGACAACTTGAAGGGATACATGTCCACCAAACCAGGCCTTCAAAAACTGCTAGAAATGATACTCAAGCTTGAAGAAAAAAACAGGCATATCCAGGAGAGCAGAAGGCAAGTATAACCATTAAAAGCGAAGCAACATACTTATAAAAACTACTAAACATAATAAATGTCTGGAATTAAAAATGGTTTCTCCATTATAACACTAAATGTTAATGGAATTAATTCACCGATCAAGAGACACAGATTACAAACTTGGATTAAAAATCACAATCCATCAATCTGCTGCCTGCAGGAAACCCATCTCACCACAAAAGATAGGCACGCTCTAAAAATAAAAGGCTGGTCAACAATTCTACAAGCTAATGGAAGCAGAAAACAGGCAGGAGTAGCCATTATGCTATCAGACAAAGTGGACTTCAAACCAAAGAAAATTATAAGAGACACGGATGGATACTACATTTTAGTCACAGGTACAATTCACCAGGAAGACTTCACAATACTGAACATATATGCACCCAATACGGGCCCCTCCACATTCATTAAGAAAACCCTACAGCGTCTAAAGCAAGAAATCAACCCCCAAACGATAATTCATGGGGACTTCAACACCGCCCTCTCAACATGGGATAGATCAACAGGTCAAAAGCTTAACAGAGACACTTTGGAACTTAATCAAACCCTGAAAGAAATGGACCTTACAGATCTCTATCGAACTTTTCACCCACTTACCAAAGAATACACATTTTTCTCAGCAGCACACGGAACTTTCTCCAAAGTAGATCACATATTGGGCCACAAAACGAATCTACACATATACAAAAAAGTTGAAATTCTAACCTGTGCCCTATCAGACCACCACGGCCTAAAGCTGGACATCCACAACACATCAAACAAGAGAAAATACACTAACTCCTGGAAACTTAACAATATGATGCTGAATGAGAACTGGATTCAGGAAGAAATTAAAAAGGAAATTCAAGATTTCCTGAAAGTGAATGATAACAAAAATACAACTTACCAAAATCTCTGGGACACAATGAAAGCTGTTCTAAGAGGTAAGTTCATAGCTCTTAATGCCTACATCAAAAAAATGGAAACATCAGAAATAAACAACTTAACAATGCAGATTAAAGCTTTAGAGAAACTAGAGCAATCTGATCCCAAAAGCAGTAGAAGAGAGGAGATTAGCAAAATAAGGGGAGAAATATCTGAAATCGAGATTAAGATAGATAGAAATGATAGAAAAAAATCAACCAGTCAAAAAGCTGGTTCTTTGAAAAAATAAATAAGATTGATACACCCCTACCTAAATTAACCAAAAGCAGGAGAGAGAAAACCCAAATTAACAAAATCAGAAATGAACATGGAGTTATCACTACTGATACCCAAGAAATCCAGAGAATTATAACATCATATTTCAAAAACTTATACTCTGTGAAGTTTGACAACACAAAAGAAATGAATGAATTTCTAAGTAAGCACAACTTACCTAAATTGAATCAGGAAGTTTTGAATTATTTAAATAGTCCTATAATATATAAGGAAATTAAGGAAGTAATCTTGAATCTTCCCACAAAAAAAATGTCCTGGACCAGATGGATTCAGCACAGAGTTCTACCAGACATTTAAGGAGTTAATAATACCAATACTCCTTAAACTGTTCCATCAAATAGCAAAGGAAGGAACACTACCAAATTCCTTCTATGAAGCTAATATCGTTTTAATCCCAAAACCTAATAAAGACTCACTTAAAAAAGAAAAATATAGACCGATCTCTTTGATGAACACAGAAGCAAAGATTCTCAACAAAGTTTTAGCAAATCGGATTCAAAAACATATTAAAAAGATTATTCACGGGGACCAAGTAGGCTTCATTGAAGACCCAGATATAAGCCCACAAAATTACAGCCATTTGGTCTTTGACAAAGGGGCCCAAAAAATCCAATGGAAAAAGAACAGCATCTTCAACAAATGGTGCTGGCAAAACTGGATCTCCACATGTAGAAGATTAAAGCTGGATCCATACTTGTCACCATGTACAAGACTTAATTCCAAATGGATCAAGGACCTTGATATCAGGCCAGAGACTATAAAAACCATAGTTGAAAGGATAGGGAACTCCCTCGAGCTGATTGGGCTAGGCCAACATTTCCTAAACAGACATCCAATGGCACAGTCACTGCTACCAACTCTCAACAGTTGGGATCTTGTGAAATTAAAGAGCTTCTGTTCAGATAAAGAGATTGTAACAGGAGCGCAAAGGCAACCCACAGAATGGGAGAAAATCTTCACTAACCACATATCTGATAGAGCTCTACTGTCCAGAGTGCACAAAGAACTTAGAAAACTAAACATCAAGGAAACCAATGGCCCAATTAAAAAATAGGCCCTGGAACTTAAAAGAAATTTTACCAGGGATGAAATTAAAATGTCTAACAAATATCTTAAAAAATGCTCCACTTCTTTAGCCATCAGGGAAATGCAAATCAAAACTTCCCTGAGATATCATCTCACCCCGGTCAGGATGGCAAAAATCCACAACACAAAAAACGACAAATGCTGGAGAGGATGTGGAGAGAGGGGAACTCTCCTACATTGTTGATGGGAATGCAGGCTCATACAGCCACTCTGGCGAGCCGTCTGGAGATTCTTAAAGAAATTAAAGATTGAAATGCCATATGACCCTGCGATTCCACTTTTGGGTATAACCCCCCATACAGAAGAGGTTCACCTCGATAGCACAAGCATGACCATGTTCATAGCAGCACTGTTTACAATAGCAAAGTCATGGAATCAGCCCAAATGTCCAACACTTGAGGAGTGGATAAGGAAACTGTGGTACATCTATACAATGGAGTACTACTCAGCCATCAAAAATGATGAATTACTGGAATTTGCTGGGAAATGGATGTCATTAGAAACAATTATATTAAGTGAAGTATCCCAGACCCAGAAAATTAAGCGCCGTATGTACTCCCTAATAGGTGGCTCCTAATACCAAACCCACCCAGCCCATCTTGAGACACTCATAGGTAAATCTATGTATTACCTACAGTAATTGCAAGGATTATGAACAGGAGGGATGGGGTTGGAGGGCCACATCAGAAACAAGGAGAGAAGTGACCATGTTACAGTAGAGAAAATAGGCCTCCATCAAGGACTGAAGTAATGTGACACCTAGTTAAGTTCACAATTCGTTTCTGATCATTTACAACTAAGGGGGTATGAACTCACCAGAAGGGGAGGGCATATAGTCCGGCAGATTACAAAGTAACCAGTTTGCAAATGGGTGATTGACCCCTCCCATTGCCAAATGCCATATGACCCTGCGATTCCACTTTTGGGTATAAGTATTACATCTACCCTTGAATGTGCTCTTATAATAAGACTCCAGTTTAACAGCTTTCTGTCTCTGGCCAGGGGGTGACATACAGTGTCCATCACGATGGAGTGAAGGGCATTACAGGAGCAACAAAACTGCAAAAGAAAATCAACGAACCACAATCCAGAACTTCAGAGACTCTATATCAACCACCTAGAACTAGGCCAGACTAATCTCTCCCCATCCTGAAGCTCAGGGACATTTGCGGAAGAGGGGGCGGTAAGAGTGTAAGAGCAAAAGGATGGGAGGAGCAATGATTTGCAAGATACTCCACACAAGTTAGGGCCGAAGCAATCATAATTGGACTTTGCATGCCCGGCGCAATGTCCAACACACTATTGACCTCACAAAGTCTAGCATCTGCTAAAGGCACCAAGATCCTTGGAGGCAAGGGATTGACAGCCACAGTAGTGTTCCTATGCTTAAGGGGAACACAGGAAGGGGTTCAGGGAAATACCACTGGGTCCTTGTATGTCATCGGAGAGAAGGGCCCAGAGGAGAGTCAGGCATGCACAAGAAAGGACTCTGGGAATCGGGGCGGGAGGCACGGGGGGATGGGGCGGGAGGGGTGAGGGGAGGGGGAGCATGGGGTTCGGGGGGGGGGAGGAAGAGGGAGGGAGGGAACTGGTATACCTATTAAGTTTGTATGAGCTGAAATAATAATAAAAATGTATTATATATAAAAAAAAAAATACAGCCTGAGGAGACAGGCTAAATAGCTCAGTGGTTCAAGGCGCTTGCTCCCAAGTCTGATGACCAGAGTTTGATTTCCAGAGCCTACACAATGGAAGGAAAGAAGAGACTCCTGCAAACTGTCTCTGACTTCCATTCGTGCCCTATTGCATGAACACACATGCACACATGATAAATAAATGAAATTAAACTGGCATTCTCTGTAATTAAAAGGTAAAAATAAATTAATTAAAAGTTCATTATTAAAAAGATCATTCATGGGGACCAAGTAGGCTTCATCCCCGGCACACAAGGTTGGTTCAACATACGCAAATCAATAAATGTAATTCATCATGTAAACCAGTCCAAAGTCCAAGACCACATGATACTCTCGATAGAGGCAGAAAAAGCTTTTGACAAGATCCAACAGCCTTTTATGATCATAACGCTAGAGACAGTAGGAATGGAAGGAACCTTTATCAATATAATAAAAGCTATATACAACAAGCCCACAGCAAGGATTATGCTCAATGGGGAACAATTGGAACCATTCCCACTTCGATCAGGAACTAGACAAGGCTGTCCACTCTCACCACTTCTATTCAATATTGTACTTGAAGTGTTAGCTGAAGCCATAAGACAAGAAAGGGACATAAGAGGGATTCAAATCGGCAAGGAAGAAGTCAAGCTATCCCTATTTGCAGATGACATGATCTTATACCTGAGTGATCCCAAAAACTCCACCAGGAAGCTCCTGGAACTAATTGAGAAGTTCAGCAGGGTGGCAGGATACAAAATAAATGTGCAAAAATCAGTGGCCTTCCTATATGCCCAGAATGAAAGAAGTGAGAAAGCCCCGAAAGAAACAATCCCATTTACTATAGCCCCTAAAAAAATGAAATACCTTGGTATAAACCTAACTAAGGAGGTAAAAGACCTTTACAATGAAAACTTTAAAACCCTAAAGAAAGAAATAGCAGAAGACACCAGAAGGTGGAAAGACCTCCCTTGTTCCTGGATTGGCAGAATCAACATCGTGAAAATGACCATCCTACCAAAGGCAATATACAGATTCAATGCTATACCAATCAAAATCCCAAAGCAATTCTTCAAAGAAGTTGACCAAATAATCTCAAAGTTCATATGGAGGCACAAAAGACCCAGGATAGCAAAAACAATCCTGAGTAACAAAAACACAGCTGGAGGTATAACCATACCAAACCTTAGTCTATACTACAAATCCATAGTTGTAAAGACAGCCTGGTACTGGCTCCAAAATAGACACACAGATCAATGGATAAGGATTGAAGACCCAGATATAAGCCCACAAAGTTACAGCCATTTGGTCTTTGACAAAGGGGCCCAAAGAATCCAATGGAAAAAGAACAGCATCTTCAACAAATGGTGCTGGCAAAACTGGATCTCCACATGCAGAAGATTAAAGCTGGACCTGTACTTGTCACCATGTACAAGACTTAATTCCAAATGGATCAAGGACCTTGATATCAGGCCAGAGACTATAAAAACCATAGTTGAAAGGATAGGGAACTCCCTCAAGCTGATTGGGCTAGGCCAACATTTCCTAAACAGACATCCAATGGCACAGTCACTGCTACCAACTCTCAACAGTTGGGATCTTGTGAAATTAAAGAGCTTCTGTTCAGATAAAGAGATTGTAACCCGAGCTCAAAGGCAACCCACAGAATGGGAGAAAATCTTCACTAACCACATATCTGATAGAGCTCTATTGTCCAGAGTGCACAAAGAACTTAGAAAACTAAACACCAAGGAAACCAATGGCCCAATTAAAAAATAGGCCCTGGAACTTAAAAGAAATTTTACCAGGGATGAAATTAAAATGTCTAACAAATATCTTAAAAAATGCTCCACTTCTTTAGCCATCAGGGAAATGCAAATCAAAACTTCCCTGAGATATCATCTCACCCCGGTCAAGATGGCAAAAATCTACAATACTAACAACGACAAATGTTGGAGAGGATGTGGAGAGAGGGGAACTCTCCTACATTGCTGGTGGGAATGCAGGCTCATACAGCCACTCTGGCGAGCTGTCTGGAGATTCTTAAAGAAGTTAAAGATTGAAATGCCATATGACCCTGCTATTCCACTTTTGGGAATAACTCCCCATACAGCAGAGGTTCACCTCGATTGCACAAGCACGACCATGTTCATAGCAGCACTGTTTACAATAGCAAAGTCATGGAATCAACCCAAATGTCCAACAGTTGACGAGTGGATAAGGAAACTGTGGTACATCTATAAAATGGAGTACTACTCAGCCATCAAAAATGATGAATTACTGGAATTTGCTGGGAAATGGATGTCATTAGAAACAATTACATTAAGTGAAGTATCCCAGACCCAGAAAATTAAGCGCCGTATGTACTCCCTAATTAGGTGGCTCCTAGTACCAAACCCATCCAGCCCACCTAGAGACAGTAATTCCAAGGATTATGAACAGGAGGGATGGGGTAGGAGGGCCACACCAGAAACAAGGAGAGAAGGGACCATGTTACAGCAGGGAAAATAGGCCTCCACCAAGGACCCAAATAAGTAATGAGACATCTGATTAAGTTCACAGACTTTTGTTCCTGATCATTTACTACTGAGAGGGTGTGATCTCACCAGAAGAGGAGGGCATGTAGTCTGGCAGATAAAAAGTAACAATTTTGCAAATGGGTGATAGACCCCTCCCTCACTGTGGTTTCCCACTTTTATTACATCTACCTTTGAATGTGCTTTTATCACAAGACTCTAACAGCTTTTTGTCTCTGGCCAGGGGGTAACATACAATGCCCACCAGGATGGAGTGAAGGGCATTGCAGGAGCAGAAAAACTGCAAAAGAAAATCAACAAACCACAATCCAGAACTTCAGAGACTCTATATCAACCACCTAGAACTAGGCCAGCTTAGTCTCTCCCCATCTTGAAGCTCAGGGAAATTTGCGGAAGAGGGGGCGGTAAGAGTGTAAGAGCATAAGGATGGGAGGAGCAATGATATGTAAGATACTCTATACTAGTTAGGGCTGAAGCAATCATAATTGGACTTTGCATGCCCTGCGCATTGTCCAACACACTGTTGACCTCACAAAGTCTAGCATCTGCTAAAGGCACCAAGATCCTTGGAGGCAAAGGATTGGCAGCCACAGCAGTGTTCCTATACCTAAGGGGAACACGGGAAAGGGTTCGGGAAAGGCCACTGGGTCCTTGTACGTCATCGGAGAGAGGGCCCAGAGGAAAATCAGACATGCACAAGAAAGGACTCTCTGGGAATTGGGGTGGGAGGCACTGGGGGATGGGGAGGGAGAGAGGTGGGGAGGGGGAGCAGGGGGTACGGGGGGAGGAGGAGGGAGGGAGGGAACTGGTGTACCTAATAAGTTTGTATGAGCTGAAATAAAAAAATAAAAAAATAAAAGTTGATTTAAAAAAAGAAGAAGAAGTAATAGACAATATTTTAAAAAAGAAAAAAAAATTCACAGAATAACCAAAAAAAAAAAAAGAAAGGACTCTGGGAATCGGGGCAGGAGGCACGGGGAATGGGGTGGGAGGGGTGAGAGGAGGGGGAACAGGGGGTTCGGGGGGGAGAAGGAGGGAGGGAGGGAACTGGTGTACCTATTAAGTTTGTATGAACTGGAATAATAATAAAAAATGTATTATAATAAAAGAAATCTTATGTTAGAAAATTGGTGCTAAAATCAAACTACAAGTATAGTTCATATGCTCAAGTCTTGTGAGATGAGAGTTACTCATATTTTTAAAAGACAATGTCTTCTGTTTCTGTTTAAGAACTAGTTCATGGGCTATTGTCATAGTTAGAGACAGGTGTCAACTTGACAACTGAAGGCGAAGCTCTGGAAACATTTGTAGTTGAGTTAAACCCTGAGCAAGCCTGCAGAAGATTGTCTAATGGATGGGGAAATGCTAAGCCCATGCTAAGCAGGATGATTCTCTGGGCAGGTGAATAAGATGGAAGGTTGGCATTCTTTGGCATACTTGGACAGACATGCCATCTAGCAACAGAAGCAAATTTACTCAGCGGTCCTGTGGATACAATATGGCCAGTTCCCTTAGCCCCTTGGTGTTGGTATGAAATCTCCTGCCAAGTTGGACTAAGAACTGTGACTACATAGAAAATAAAACCCCTTGTTTCTATGAGTTCATCAGCAACATGCAGGCAAACTGGTGAGGTGGCTCAGAGGGTAAAGGTGCCTACTTGCAAACCTGGCAACCTGAATTCAATCCCCAGAACCATGGAATGGAGGAGAGAACTGACTTCCAGGTGTGATAATTAGTTTGTGTGGGGCAGTGGGCAGGGACACAAAAAAGAACAAAGTATAACAACATATCTACATGAAAGTTCCATAACAGAACCCATTACTTAGTGTGTTGGCTCAAAAATAATTTTTCAAAAATAATTTCTTTGTGTTTTATTAATGAAGTACTTTTTAAAAAAGAGTCTAATGAAGTTAGGAAATATATCTCAGGAAATTCTCAGGAAAACAGTCACCATTCTTATCCCAATTTTCTATATTAACCACGTAAGGCTACAACTTCTCAGCTAGAATAAATTTCATCTGTGAATGTGTCCGTATAGTACTTCCTTATTGGAAGCTGGGCCTACACTGCCATCTGCTGAGTCAAGATCAAGTTTAAAATCACCCAATGGGGGTAGGAGGGAGACAAGCTCTGCATGGGGAAAGCTTGTGCTGCTTTGCTCTGTGGGACATAAAGCCTGGGGAAATAAGTATCTATATGTATAAATAGATGCACAGTATATATTAGATGTGGTAGTTTCATCTTTTTTTTAGAAAATAAGTATCTATATGTATAAATAGATGCACAGTATATTCCAAAGGCAGTAACACTTTTCATTCTATTTCTTCTTTCATCTTCTTATTGTTGAACAAATAGAGGACTCAAACAACTTAAGGGAACAAGAGATTTATTACTGCTTACAGTCATCAGCATGGCAGGTTCACATCAACATCAGGAGCTGAGGAACTGGCCACAACATATCCACAGGAATTTCTAAGAGAGGAGCAAACTTTCTCACGTTCCAGTCTGCTAAAGAATGCTAAAGTACCGAACCAGCTCTCACAATCTTATCCACTAGCCCAGGAAATAGACCTGCCCATCATGAGCTGAGTCATCCATATCAGTTTGATAATCTGAGACAGGCTTGCTTGCTTTAGGGTTTAGTATGTCCCTTGTGGAATACTCAGAGCTCCAGCCCTCAACTGTCAAGTTATGCCCATAACTAACTGGCACAATACCTGCATGCCAGAGTATCAAACTAGCTCTCTCCATCTTATCTACTTGCCCAGGCAATGAATGGTCCCACTCCCATGTTCTGGGTCTTTCCACACCAAACAGGTATTTGCCTACAAGTGCTCAAGACCTGCCTCAACTACTAATTCTTCACAGATGTGCTCAACCCTCAAATGTCAAGTTGGCACAGTCTAATTGACATACCAGCTGAGGACCAAGTTACACAATCATATGATCCTATAGAAACATTTCACATTTAAACCATCATACAGGTTACTCTTTCCTGTTGCTTTGAGACATCACTTAAAGTTAAGCAACATAAAGGAAAAAGGGAGATTTGTCCATCTTACAGTCTCAAAAGGGAGAAACAGTACTTCATGGAGGAAAGGACATGGCTGGCTGGCAGAAGCTGGAGGAGGCCTAAGTTGCATGGAACCTGAGAACTGCTGCTGCAAGCTCAAGAGCCGACTCACTCATTCAAGCAGGGTGGGGCTAAACAACCTCAAACCCCCCACCCCATGACTGCCTTCTTCCAGAAAGACTCCACCTTCTTAAGGTGCCATGACTTTCCCAAATACTAGCACCACCTAAGGATTGAAACACACGAGCCTATGGGGGACAACTCACATTTCAAACCATAATAGGTCCACCTTAAAATTGGATGGTTTGTGGGGCTGGAGAGATGGCTCAGGGGTTGTGACTCTGTCTTACAAGCAGAAGGTTCTGAGTTCGGATCCCAGGTCCCACATTAAAAAAAAAAAATTAAAAAAAAATTGGATGGTTTGTTTACTTAGTTGAGAGAGCGAGAGCAAGAGCGAGCGAGCGAGAGAGAGAGAGAGAGAGAGAGAGAGAGAGAGAGAGAACATGTGGAGAGGCCAAATTATAACTTTCAGAAGTCAGTTCTCTCCTTCTACCTCATGGGTTCCAGGGATCAAACTAAAGTCATGCAGGTTTCCATGGCACTTTACCTCGTGAGTCATCTCTCAGCCCTTGTGCTTACTGTTGAGTGTTAAGATCGCTTTGTAACCAGTCATGGTGATGCATGCCTGTAATCCCAGCACTCCAGAATCTAAGTCAAGCCCTTTGTTCCTCCCGCCCGCTGACTGGGACAGGACTCGCTCACGGTCCTCCATCACAGGTAAGTTCCACCAGCCCCCAGGTCCCCCCTTGTCCCAGCTCCTCCCACCAGCCAGCCTGGGCAACACCCAGGCTGCCTTGTGTTTGCCTGGGCCATGCCCCAGGTCCCAGCCCCTTTGTTCCTCCCACCGGCAGCTCACCGGACTGGACAGGACTTGCTCACATTCCTCCATCCCTGGAGCTTGCGTGGGCCACTAAGCCAAGTCCCAGGTCCCAGGTGAAGAGTTCTGCCATCTCCATCAGCCCCTCTGTTTCTCCGGCCCACCGGGGACCCTCGATCATGGTCCACGGAGGACACACTGCTACTCAGAATTCAACAGAATCCAAAGAAAACCCAAGCAAAAGCTCTAAGGGACAAAGGCCATACATCTGAAGTCCTCTAAAATCATCCTATCACATGGGAGAGATTCTTCACTTCCAGCCCAAAGATAAGTAAACCGCCCCTTTTTTTAACCATCCTGCTCATTTCAAATATTAATCACTGTTGATTAGCTTTTCTGTATAGCCACCCCCAAAACATATACAACTTCAGGGATTATGCCACTCACCATGACATATCACCAAGGTACTAAATTGTAAAAGTGCACTACAATGCTAATATTCACCCCCTCTCCACTAAACCTAACTTAACTGATGTACTAACAGTCTAATAGCCTCATCTAGGAAATAATACTAACAACAGACAAATGTACCCAACTCCAAGGCAAACACTAGTAATAACTGCCCAAGAGTAGCAATATCAACTAAATCAGTTCAGTCAAAAATACATAGAAACTGAAAGGTCTTAAGAGACAAAACAACAATGCCCAAGTCAAAGTGCAGATCCATGAGAAACAAAACCCAACAAGACAAATCTCCCACCAAAAGAATGAACCCAATAATGATGGATTCCAACCAGAACAAATTCACAGATAATAGCCAAGAAAGCCAGACCCAAGATAACGACTTCAAAGTATGATCATTACAATGATCAATACTATGAAAGAGGAAATCTGAGAGGAGTTAAACAACCGCATCAACCACTTCGAACAGGAACACAACAGACACTTGGAGGAGTTGAGAAAAACAGTTCAAGAAACAAAAATAGACATAGAGCAGTTAAAACAGTCTCAGGCAGAGTTTAAAATCGAACTAAAAGACAAGTTATCTTCAACCCAAAACTCAACAGAGAGTCTTATCAGCAGAACTAATGAAACAGAAAATAGAATTTCAGATCTTGAAGACAAAGTGGGAGAATTAACCAGCTCAATGGAAGAGATTGTTAAAGCCAAAAAGATACTGGAGAGGAACATTCAAGAGATATGGGACACCCTGAAGAAGCCTAACATGCGCATTCATGGAATACCAGAACAAGAATCCCAAAATACCCCACCTGAGGAAATATTTCAATTCATCATAAATGAAAACTTCCCACAACTAAAGAATGAGAGGCCTATCCAAATACAAGAGGCATTTCGCACTCCAAACAGATATGACCAAAATAGAAAATCGCCACAGCAAATAATAGTCAAAACACTCCACATTCAAGACAAAGAACTGGTGCTGAGAGCTTCAAGGGAGAAAAAGCAACTCACTTTTAAAGTTAAACATATTAGAATAACAAATGACTTCTCAGTCGAAACAGTAAAAGCAAGAAGAGCTTGGAGAGACATACTTCAAGTATTGAATGAGCAAAAATGCCAACCCAGACTGATATACCCGGCAAAACTACCTGTCATGATTGAGGGAGAAAGAAAAGTTTTCCAGCACAAAGACAACTTGAAGGGATACATGTCTACCAAACCAGGGCTTAAAAAAAATCCTAGAAATGATACTCAAGCTTGAAGAAAAGAACAAGCGTATCCAGGAGGACAGAAGGGAAGTATAATACCACCAAAACATAAATATCAAACAACATGCTTACAAAGTCTACTAAACATAAAAAATGTCCAGAATTAAAAATAATTTCTCCATTATAACATTAAATGTCAATGGTATTAACTCGCCGATTAAGAGACACAGATTACAAACTTGGATTATAAAGCACAATCCAACAATCTGCTGCCTTCAGGAAACTCATCTCACCACAAAAGATAGGCACATCCTAAGAATGAAAGGCTGGTCCAAAATACTACAAGCTAATGGAACCAGGAAACAGGCAGGGGTAGCAATTATGCTTTCAGACAAAGTGGACTTCAAACCAAAGAAAATCATAAGACACACAGATGGATACTACATTTTAGTCACAGGTACAATTCGCCAGGAAGACTTCACAATACTGAACATATATGCACCCAATACGGGCCCCTCCACATTCATTAAGAAAACCCTACAGCTTCTAAAGCAAGAAATCAACCCCCAAACCCACAAAATGGGAGAAAATCTTCACTAACCACATATCTGATAGAGCTCTACTGTCCAGAGTGCACAAAGAACTTAGAAAACTAAACATCAAGGAAACCAATGGCCCAATTAAAAAATGGGCCCTGGAACTTAAAAGAAATTTTACCAGGGATGAAATTAAAATGTCTAACAAATATCTTAAAAAATGCTCCACTTCTTTAGCCATCAGGGAAATGCAAATCAAAACCTCCCTGAGATATCATCTCACCCCGGTCAGGATGGCAAAAATCCACAATACAAACAACAAGTGCTAGAGAGGATGTGGAGAAAGGGGAACTCTCCTACATTGCTGGTGGGAGTGCAAGCTCATACAGCCACTCTGGCGAGCCGTCTGGAGATTCTTAAAGAAATTAAAGATTGAAATGCCATATGACCCTGCGATTCCACTTTTGGGTATAACCCCCCATACAGCAGAGGTTCACCTCGATAGCACAAGCACAACCATGTTCATAGCAGCACTGTTTACAATAGCACAGACATGGAATCAACCTAAATGTCCAACAGTTGACGAGTGGATAAGGAAACTGTGGTACATCTATACAATGTAGTACTACTCAGCCATCAAAAATGATGAATTACTGGAATTTGCTGGGAAATGGATGTCATTAGAAACAATTATATTAAGTGAAGTATCCCAAACCCAGAAAGTTAAGCACCGTATGTACTCCCTAATAGGTGGCTCCTAGTACCAAACTCACCCAGCCCACATTGAGACACTCAAAGGTAAACCTATGTAATACAGTAATTGCAAGGATTGTGAACAGGAGGGATGGGGTTGGAGGGCCACACCACACACAAGGAGAGAGGGGACCATGTTACAGTAGAGAAAATCGGCCTCCAAGGAATGCAAGTAAGTAATGTGACACTTGGTTAACTTCACAGACGTTCGTTCCTGATCATGTACAAATGAGAGGATATGATCTCACCAGAAGGGGAGGGCACATAGTCTGGCAGATGAAAGGTGATCATTTTGCAAATGGGTGACTGACCCCTCCCTTACCGAGGTTTCCTGCTTTTATTACATCTACCCTTGAATGTGCTATTATAACAACACTCTAGTTTAACAGTTTTTGTCTCTGACCAAGGGGTGATGTACAGTGCCCATCAGGATGGAGTGAAGGGCATTGCAGGAGCAGCAAAACTGCAAAAGAAAATCAACAAACCACAATCCAGAACTTCAGAGACTCTATATCAACCACATAGAACTAAGCCAGTCTAATCTCCTCCCATCGTGAAGCTCAGGGACATTTGTGGAAGAGGGGGCAGTAAGATTGTAAGAGCAAAAGGATGGGAGGAGCAATGATCTGAAGATTCTCTACACTAGTTAGGGCTGAAGCAATCATAATAGGACTTTACATGCCCTGCGCAATGTCCAACACACTATTGACCTCACAAAGTCTAGCATCAGCTAAAGACACCAAGATCCTTGGAGGCAAGGGATTGACAGCCACAGTAGTGTTCCTATGCTTAAGGGGAACACGAGAAAGGGTTCAGGGAAATGCCACTGGGTCCTTGTATGTCATCGGAGAGGAGGACCAAGAGGAGAGTTAGGCATACACAATAAAGGACTCTCTGGGAATTGGGGGGAGGCACTGGGAGACGGGGAGGGAGGGAAGGGGAGCAGGGTGTTCAAGGGGAGGAGGGGGGGGAGGGAACTGGTCTACCTATTAAGTTTGTATGAGCGTAAATAATAATAAAAAATGTTAAAAAAAAAAAAAGAAAATACAGCTTATCAAAATCTTTGGGACACAATGAAAGCTGTCCTAAGAGGTAAGTTCATAGCTCTTAATGTCTACATCAAAAGAAATGGAAACATCACAAATAAATAACAATGCAGCACAAAGCTTCAGAGACACTAGAGCAATCTGATCCCAAAAGCAGTAGAAGAGAGGAGATTAGCAAAAGAAGGGGAGAAATAACCGAAATTGAGATAAGGAAAATGACACAGAGAATCAACCAGTCACCCCTAGCTAAATGAACCAAAAGCAAAAGAGAGAAAACCCAAATTAACAAAATTAGAAATGAAAATGGAGTTATCACTATGGATATCCAAGAAATTCAGAGAATTATAACGTCATATTTCAAAAACTTATACTTTGTGAAATTTGACAACACAAAAGAAATGGATGAATTTCTAAGTAAGCACAACTTATCTAAATTGAATCAGGAAGTTTTGAATTATTTAAATAGTCCTATGACATATGAGGAAATCGATGAAGTAATCTCAAATCTTCCCACCAAGAAATGTCCTGGACCAGATGGATTCAGCACAGAGTTCTACCAGACATTTAAGGAGCTAATAACACTAATACTCCTTAAACTGTTACATCAAATACCAAAGGAGGGAACACTCCCAGATTCCTTCTATGAAGCTAATATCGTCTTAATCCCAAAACCTAATAAAGATACACTTAAAAAAGAAAACTATAGGCCAATCTCTTTGATGAACACAGACGCAAAGATTCTCAACAAAGTCTTAGCAAATCGGATTCAAGAACATATCAAAAATATCATTCACAGTGATCAAATAGGCTTTATCCCAGGCACACAAGGTTGGTTCAACATACGCAAATCAATAAATGTAATCCACCATATAAACCAGTCCAAAATCCAAGACCACATGATACTCTCGATAGATGCAGAAAAAGCTTTTGACAAGATCCAACAGCCCTTTATAATCAAACCCCTAGAGACAGTTGGAATGGAAGGAACCTTTGTCAATATAATAAAAGCTGTATACAACAAGCCCACAGCAAGGATTATACTCAATGGGGAAAAATTTGAAGCATTCCCGCTTCAATAAGAAATTAGACAAGGCTGTCCACTCTCACCATTTCTATTCAATATTGTACTTGAAGTCTTAGCTGAGGCCATCAGACAAGAAAGGGGGATAAAAGGGATTCAAATCGGCAAGGAAGAAGTCAAGTTACCTTTATTTGCAGATGACATGATTGTATACCTGAGTGATCCCAAAAACTCCACAGGAAACTCCTGGAGATAATACAGAAGTTCAGCAAGGTGGCAGGATACAAAATAAATGTACAAAAATTAGTGGCCTTCCTATATGCCCAGAATGAAAGAAGTGAAAAAGCCCCGAAAGAAACAATCCCATTTACTATAGCCCCTAAAAAAATGAAATACCTTGGCATAAACCTAACCAAGGAAGTGAGAGACCTTTACAATGAAAACTTTTAAACCCTAAAGAAAGAAATAACAGAAGACACCAGAATGTGGAAGGACCTCCCATGCTCCTAGATTGGCACAATCAATGTCATAAAAATGACCATCCTACCAAAGGCAATGTACAGATTCAATGTTATACCAATTAAAATCCCAAAGCAATTCTTTAAAGAAGTTGACCAAACAATCTGAAAACTCACATGGAGACACAAAAGACCCAGGATAGCATAAACAATCCCAAGTAACAAAAACACTGCTGGAGGTATCACCATATCCATAGTTGTAAAAAAAAGCCTGGTATTGGCTCCAAAATAGACACACAGGTCAATGGATAAGGATTGAAGACCCAGATATAAGCCCACACAACTACAGCCATTTGGTCTTTGACAAAGGGGCCCAAAAAATCCAATGGAAAAAGAACAACATCTTCAACAAATGGTGCTGGCAAAACGGGATGTCCACATACAGAAGATTAAAACTGGACTGGTACTTGTCACCATGTACAAGACTTAATTCAAAATGGATCAAGGACTTCAATATAAGGCCAGAGACTATAAAAACTGTAGTTGAAATGGTAGTGAACTCCCTTGAGCTGATTAGACTAGGCCAACAGTTCCTAATCGGAAATCCAATAGCACAGTCACTACATCCAACACTCAACAGAGGGGATCTTATGAAATTAAAGAGCTTCTGTTCAGATAAAGAGATTGTAACTCGAGCACAAAGGCAACCCACAGAATGGGAGAAAATCTTCACTAACCACATATCTGATAGAGCTCTATTATCCAGAGTGCACAAAGAACTTAGAAAACTAAACACCAAAGAAACAAATGGGCCAATTAAAAAATGGCCCTTGAAACTTAAAAGAAACTTTACCAGGGATGAAATTAAAATGTCTAATAAATATCTTTAAAAATGCTCACATCCTTAGCCATCAGGGAAATGCAAATCAAAACCTCCCTGAGATATCATCTCACCCCAGTCAATACAAACAACACCGAATACTGGAGAGGATGTGGAGAGAAGGGAACTCTCCTACATTGCTGGTGGGAATGCAGGCTCATACAACCACTCTGGCGAGCCATCTGGTGATTCTTTTTTTTTTTTTTCATCTGGTGATTCTTAAAAAAGTTAAAAATTGAAATGCCATATGACCCTGCTATTCCACTTTTGGGAATAACCCCCCATACAGCAAAAATTCACCTCGATAGCACAAGCATGACCATGTTCATAGGAGCACTGTTTACAATAGCAAAGTCATGGAATCAACCCAAATGTCCAACAGTTGACGAGTGGATAAGGAAAATGTGGTACATTTATACAATGGAATACTACTCAGCCATCAAAAATGATGAAATAATGCAATTTGCCAGGAAATGGATGGAATTAGAAAAAATTATATTGAGTGAAGTATCCCAGACATGGAAAATTAAATGCCGTATGTACTCCCTAATAAGGGGATCCTAGTCCCAAACCTTCTTAGAGAGACACTCAAAGATAAATCTCTGTAATACCTATAGTAACTGCAAAGATTATAAACAGGAGGGAAAGGGAAGGAAGGCCCTGCCAGAAACAAGGAGAGAGGGGATCATGCTACAGCACAGATAATAGGCCACCATCAAGGATTGCAAATAAGTGATGAGACATCTGGTTAAGCTCACAGACTTTCCTTCCTGGTCACTTGCAATTTATGGCTTATGATCTTACCAGAAAGGAAGGGCATACAGTCTGGCAGATAGAAGGTAACCATTTTGCAAAAGGAAAATTGACACCCCCCCACCGCGGTCTCTTACTCTTATTCCATCTACCTTTGAATCTACTCTTATAATAAGACTCTAATTCAACAGCTTTTTTATCTCTGGCCAGGGAGTGACATCCAATACCCATCAGGATGGAGTCAAGGGCATTGCAGGAGCAGCAAAACTCAAAAAAAAATCAACAAACCATACTTCAGAACACGAGAGAATCTATTTCAACCACCTGGAATCAGGCCAGCATATTCTCTTCCCATCCTGAAGCTCAGGGAAATTTGTGGAAGAGGGGGCGGTAAGATTGTAAGAGCCCAAAGATGGGGAGGAGTTACGACATGCAAGATACTCCATACAAGTTAGGGCCGAAGCAATCATAATAGGACTCTGCATGATCTGCACAATGACCAACATATCATTGACCTCTCAAAGTCTAGCATGGACTAAAGGCACTAAGATCCTTAGAAGCAAGGGATTAACAGCCACAATAGTGTTCCTATACTTAGGGAAACACTTGAAAGAATTCTTGGAAATGCCACTGAGTCCTTGCACCTCATCAGAGAGGAGGACCTAGAGGAAAGTTTGACAAACACATTAAAGGATGCTCTAGGAATGGGAGGAGGGGGCACTGGGAGAAAGGGAGGTCCAGGGAGGGGTGGAAGGAGGGAGGGGACCAGAGTACCTAATAAGTTTGTATGAGCGGAAAAAGAAATAAAATAAATACATTATTTTTAAAAAAAAGAATCTAAGTCAAAGGATAGTAGATTTGAGGTGACCTAATGAGATACTGTCTCAAACAAAGAAAAGATCTCTGTATACATCTAGGATAAAAGACCTTTAGCTATATGCCTTTTGCAAACAGTTTATCCCAGACTGTGCCTTGTCTTTTTATACTTGCCAGTGGCTTCAGCAAATAAAAAAGGTTTCATTTTAATGATATCCTGTTATAAATTCTTTTTTTCATTAGTTATGCCTTTGGTATTACACCCAGACAGTTACCACCAAGCCCAGAGGCCTCTAAATATTCTTCTGGTTTTTTGTTGTCTACTTATTTGTGACAAGGTCTAGCTACATAGTATGTAGTACAGAATGGCCTTATACTTGCTATGTAGACCAGGCTGGCCTAAAACATGCTTCAGTTCTCTTGCCTCTTGTCTGCTCCATGTTGGGATTACAAGTGTGTGTCACAACATCCAGCCCGTTCTCCTTTCTTTCTCACATTCCTCCTCCTCCTGTTCTTTTTCTTCTTCCTCTTCTTTGAAGACAGGATCGCATATAACCCAGTGTAGCAGTTCACCTGCATTGCTGCTGATAAAATCACCATCAAATGGTTTAAGGGAACAAGGGGTTTATTCTCTCTTAACGATTCCTGGTCACAGTTCCTTATCCAGATTGGCAGGAGAGCTCACACTTCCACCAGGGCCTGGGGAACTATCCACGCCATATCCATGTCACAGCTGAGAGGCCCAGGCTAGCCTCATACTCGACATGTAGTTGAGGATAGCCTTACACTTCTGATCCTCCTGGCTCCACTGCTTGCGCTGTCATCCTCAGTTTATTCCTTGCTGGGATCACACCCAGGGCTTCATGCTGGGTGAGCACGCTGACAACAGAGCCACATTCCTAGCCCCTCTCCTGTTTCCTTTCAGGAGTTTCATAGTTTTAAATTTTACATTTAAGTCTATGATACACTTTGAGTTAATTTTTGTGAGTATTTCAAGGTCTATGTCTATATTCATATTTTTGTGGTTATCCAGAACTGTTTGTTAAAAAGATCTTTTTCCATTATATTGTTGTTGCTCCTTTGTCAAGAATCGATTGATTCTACTATTTCTGTGCTACTCTTTCTGGGTTCTTTGACTGTTCTTTCACTAATACACACTGTTTTGATTTACTATAGATTGTAGTAAGTCTTGAAATTAGTCTAATCAGATTAGTCAGTCTTTTAACTTCTATCTCCTTCCTTAGTGTGTTGGCTAATCTTGTAATGGGCACATAGAAACTGCTTTCAATGGTGAGTATTGATTCTTCACATGAACCCATAAGGTAACTACGATCAGAATGAAAGCAGCTCTCAGCCTCCAAGATGTTTTCAGTGACTTAGCCCACCTCCAGCTTTGGTTAGCCAGCCATGTCATATTCACCAAGAAAAACTCTTATCTCCCTTCTGGAACCATAAACGGAATAAATCTCCCTTTCTCCCTTAAGTTGCTTGACTTTGAGTGTTCTCTCACAGCAACAGAAAAAAGTTACCATTATAAAGAGGGACAGAGGGACTTACAGAAAAACCCTAAGATTATGGGAGGTAACCCCATAGGAACCTCCTGTGCTAGTAATATGTTAAAAAAAAAAAAAAAAGAAGGAACAAGAATGGGCAGTCCCTAGGCAGAGGAACACAGAATGAGGAAAATAGGGTGAAATAATAACTACAACAAAAAGACTTGAGTTGATCCACTTAGAACCCAGTGACAAAACTATACTAGAAGTAACAGGAGTGTAACACTTCCTGATAAAATGTTGGTCAGAGAGGCCTCAAAGGCCGTTAAGAATTGTAGGCTTTTGCCATTACTCTTGATTGTTTTCCAAAAAACTGTGGGTAAAACCCTATTATTGAAGATACAGTACATATAGATGACAGAAAATGGGCAAAATACATCAACTAGAACTGGTCTAAGAATTTCCTCCTTGCTGGATAGCTTATACAGTATCAAAAATACTGCAGAAGCTACTGGGAGAGAGAAATAATCACATGCCTCATCAAACCATGAGATCTGCAAGTCGTAATAAAAATCTCCATGCCAACAGGTGAACACCAGTATAATAGTGGCATGAGTATCAAGGAGACAACCAACAGTTTCTGATTCAATCCAAGACTCACTTGTCAGAATAGAACACATTCCTGTTACTGTTAACTACAAGAATGTAAAAAAGGGAAGCAAAAAGATCAAAAGAGAAAAACAGCCTATGAACCTATAGATAAGAAGACAGTATACCAAACTGCTCTGTAAATAGCTACTACTATACCCATAGATTTGAAGAACACTTATCACTCAGCCTAGAAATCTTCTACAAGAGAAGTAGAAGATCTCAACACCCTGACAGGATGAAGCCTAGGGCAATGGAAGAGCAACAATGATCAGCCATAATGCAGAGTATCAGCTACCTAGCAAGGCTCACTCAGAATCAGGCCAACCAAATCTCTCCCCATCCTAGGCTTTGGGAACCTCGTGGAAGAGGGGGTGGTGAGATTGTAAGAACCTAAAGATGGGAAGGTTGGACAAGACATTCCATTCAAGCCAGGACTGCTGCATCAGGAACTCACTGCAGTGAGACTTGTCCTTACCAGATCGGCATAATGACTGATATACCAACATGTCCCCATACACTATAAGGAGAGATAAGAACATACAGTGAAAACTTTGGGGACTAAAGCTGGATGAGTGAAGGGAAATGCCCCTATCAGTGGGATGGCCCAAAGAGAGGCAACTTGGTATGCTACAGAGGCCTGAACCCCCACAAGTGTAGACAAGCCAGAGAAAACCTGGGGTCCATAGAAGCAGACAGGCAGGAGGGTGGAAGGGAGTGGGATGGATTGATGAAGGGAAGGGAGGGAACTAGGAAGGAGGGGGGATGGAGGGAAGCAGGGATAAGTACTCATTATGCCTGTAAAAGTATAAAAATAAACAACATCTGTTGTTTGCTGAGGGCAGTTCTAGGGACAGTCATTAAGCCCTGACCTTTAGATTCACACCTGCTTGTAAATTCTCTTGTGAACAACCAGGTTAAAAATAAAATCACAGCCTCAGTGGGGGTTGAAACTAGATTGCAAGAGGGGCTTCTTTTGTCTCCCTACAACAGAGGCCTTGTGCATATTTTGTCAGATCTATATGTAAGTGTTTCATTTGGAGTGGGGAGGGGGTGTCCTAATGTAACGAATGTGATATTGTTACCAAGGAATTTGAGGTCCCCTGATTGGGTTCTTAGTCTCATTAATAAAGGAATTTAGAAACGGACTCAGAAACTAGAAGATGATGTTATTAGCCTTTGAAAGAAAAACACCAGGACGGGAGAGCTCTGATCCCTATAGTAGCCAGGAGGAGGAAGACGGAAAGGAAGTCTCTGAGTGAGGCATGGAGTTGAGCAAGCAGCCCCGCAGCAAAGAAGCAGGATCCTTCGGGGAAACAGCAGCAAAGTCCAGAGTATCAGGGAAGGCATTTTAGGCTTTGGAAAGAAAGAAAAAAATTGTCCTGTTGGCACATGAATTTAAAAGCGGGCAGGCTTAGCAGTATTATAGGGTGGAAGCTTGTGTCTGCAAGCATGTGCTAGTATTTATAAGCATCAGCACAGAGGGAGGAGCTGCTGGGAAAGATAAGCACATCATCTTACTAAAGAGATAATTATTCTTCCCATCCTCTCAGCGTGTCTTCAGGTGAATCAGCTTTCTTGGGGGAGACAGACTTCTGACCAGGTGATTGACAGGTCCAGCTGGATTAACTCAAGGGAGGAGACCATGATAGGTATGGTCTAATTTGGGGGACAGATGAGAATGTTCTGTCTTTACCTAAGGCCAGAGGCAGAACTAATTCCTTTCTAATTTTACCAGGGAAACAGAAGGTGGAGTCCATCCTCAAAATGACCTTCAGGCCTGCCTATCCTAACAGTATTAAGTGTTTTATTTCAAAAATATTTTAAAATTAATTAACTAATTAATTAAGGTGTGTGTGTGTGTGTGTGTGTGTGTGTGTGTGTGTGTGTGTGTGTGTGTGTGTGTGTATACCATGGTATACAAATGGAGATCAGAGGATGATTTTCAGAAGTTAGTTCTCTCCTTTTACCATATGGTTTCCTCTCATGGTCAGGCACAGGTGTCAACTTGACTGTTGAGGGTTTATGCTCTGGGCACATTTGTGGAGAATTAATGAATGGGTTAAACCCAGAACAAACCTGCAGGAGATTGTTTAGCTGATGGGAAAGGCCCAGTCCATGGTAGGTGGGACTAGGTCCTGAACAGATGAGTAAAATACTGAGAGCTGGTTGAGGAAGTTGGCGTCCTTGTGTAAGCTTGGCCAGACATGCTGGTCTGGCAAGTAAGGGTCATTCCTCTCTCAGCCATTATATAGAGATGGTGTGGCCAGTTCCCTCAGCCCTGGTGTTGGTACATGCTCCCCCATCAAGCTGGTGAGAACTGTAACCAATAATCATAAGAGAAAAAAAATCCCTTGTTCCCTTAAGCCATTTGATGATCATTTATCAGCAACCATGCAGGTTAACTGCAACAGCTCCTATAATTAAACTTCGGACTGGGGCTTTCACAGGAAGCATCTTCACAGGTTGAGCAATCCTATCAGCCTAGTTCTATGTATTTAATGGCTTAATTTCTATTTCTAGGTGTTCATTGTTGGCATAGCAGGAAGTGACTGACATTGCTTATTGACACCTACAACACCGTTATATTTACTTACTTGTTCCAAGATTTTTATAAATCAATTGCTTCTTATTTTTTATATAGATAACCATGACATCTACACACAAAGTTTTTATTTCTTCCTTTCCAACCCATACCCCTTTTATTTTTGGTTCTTTTCAAGGACTAATAAAAAACTTAGTCCTAGACTTAGCTTGGAATTCTAGTACAACGTTGAGAAGGAACAGAAAGAAGGGAAGTCTTTACTTTGTTCTTTATCTTTGTGGGAAAACTTAAGAGAATCTCACTTTTAAATCTTGTATGATCTCTAAGTATTTTTCTTAGTTTTTTTATCAAATTGAGGAAATTTTCTTCTATTGAAAGATTGTGAGCAACAGAGTAACTTAAGCATATTCACATTTTGAAAATTATTCTGGTTCCAATGTGGAACCAATTAGGAGGTTTCCTGAACATTGTTCATGATAAATGAGGGTGGCCCTAAACAGGGTATGAATTCAGATTGAGGACATTTTGAATCATCCACTTATGCACTGAAAAAGACCTTAGACAAGCCTCAAATCTTTTGCATATGAAGAACCTGAGGTCAGAGAGGGTTAATTGACTTACTCCTGTAGTGATTTTCCTTCCCTTCTTCCCCACTCTTTGCATAATTCTTAAGACAGTTCTCAGAATTTCCCAATTAAGACCTGCTTCTCTTCACACCTAAACAATTTATGTAACTTAATTTTGCTTTCGTATAATGTCTATCTTCTATGGCTTATATTGCCTTGTCCTGGAGACAGAGAAGAATACTAATTAACTTGTTTAGTGAAGTTGAGCTCACAAATGAATCAAACATTTAGGTATGTAAGGACGAAAGGAAACTTTTGCCAAGGCAAAAAATGGGAAGGTTTTCCTAATTATACAGGTCTGGGAGAGTTGTTGTTTGTTTCTTTTGAGATAGGCTCTGCTCTCTCTGTAGCCCAGACCTTATCACATTTACAGTAATCTTCCTGCCACAGTCTCCTAAACCCTGACATTACACGTGTATACCACCATGCCCAGCTTGGAATTTTTTTTTCAGCTTCAAACAAAGCTACAGAAATCACCAAACTACAGTTTGTGTTACGTGTAGATGTACTATCAATTCTGATGGGTACTCACTGCATGCCTTTGAACAAGGAATTGGACAGGGAGTGATGGATAATGGTAGGTATGTATGTGTGTGTCCATCCCTGCTATCAGACTATTGACACAATACTATTTTTATAAAGCATGAACTCAGATACTATGCTTGATGAAAGAGGACAGACAAAAGATTATGTGTGCAGAATCTCATCAATGTGAAATTTAAGAACAGAAATTAGAATAGTGGTTGCCTATAGAAAGGGGTGAGGAGCAAACAGTGTAGTCTTTTGTCATTGCTCTTAGTTGCCCTACAAGAAC
Source organism: Typhlomys cinereus (assembly GCA_023101885.1). Classification (NCBI taxonomy): domain Eukaryota; kingdom Metazoa; phylum Chordata; class Mammalia; order Rodentia; family Platacanthomyidae; genus Typhlomys; species Typhlomys cinereus. Next base: position 160,944 of record JALPQD010000693.1, on the reverse strand, counting down.
AGACAGTAAGATCCTATTACTGAAGATGCAACACACATGGATCATGGGACATGGGTAAAAAACACCAGCTAGAAGCTTCCACCTCACTGAATAGCTTTCATAGTATCACAAAATACTATGCAAGCTACTGGGAGGAAGAAGAGAGAAAAGCAATCAATAGTCTCATCAATCTGTGACAGCTTCAAGTTGCAGTAACAATCACCTTGGTAAGAGGAAATCTGAAGCGTAATTAATGCTGGCATAAATGATAAGCGGATAACCAACAGTTATCTGGTTAAATTTAAGACATACTTTTCAATGGGGATCACATTCCTGGTACTGTAAACCAGAACAAGAACCTATGAAAAAGGAGGGCATAGATCCTATGGAGAGTGAAAGCAATTGAAGTTTAGCTATAGAGACACTACATCAAACTATCTTTTAAACAAATGTCATTGCACCCATAGATTGGAGAAGTACTCAGTACTCAACCTAAAATCTTCCTTCTGCAATTGAAGGTGCTTATTACAGAAAATCACAACTGGTCAAAGTGCAAAAAAGAAGTAACTGCATACTGATGACCCTAAACATGACATCTAAGACACTCACCACCACCACCACTATTCCAAGCCTCAGGGAACATCTAAGAAAGGGTAGTGGTAAGATTGTAAGAGCCTGAAGTGAGGCAGGGGTATGGCCAGATGTTGTCTTCTGGACATGACAGGTCTGTTGCATCCATAAATTCTTGGCAGCTATTCATATCTCCACAAAACCTAGAAGGGGAAAGATCTCAAGAGGTCCTGTACTCCCTGAGAGACTAATGAGGGTTAATGATAATGTAGGGGTGGGGGTGGGACAAAGATGTCTTCCTCAAGGGTATCCCACTGATATACGATTCATGCTCTGGCAAGTACTCAGGCATGTGTCATCAAAGACAATCCAGTAGACCATACATGCAAAAAGGCATGAAAATAAGAGGGAGATTGGCAAGAAAAAAGAAGGGTTATGATGAGAAGAGGAAGGAGGATAGGAATTGAGGATTAAGGTGTGAAAATATCATAAATCCACTATATTTGTGTATGAAACACTAAAAGAAGAAAAATTAAAAAATTAAAAATAATGTAATAAAAAATTTAAAAGAAAGGGGTAGGGAGAGTTTCCTGGAATCACAAAAAATGGCTAAATTAATAGTGGTTAAATGGAGCCTTTTATCTCTGGCCAGGGAGTGACATCCAATACACTCCAGGATGGAGCTAAGGGCAGGTGCAGGAGCAGCAAAACTGAAAAAAATATCAACAAACCACAATTCAGAGCATCAAGGACTCTATATCAACCACCTGAAGTAGGCCAGACTAATCTCTCCCCATCCTAAAGCTCAGGGAAATTTGTGGAAGAGGGGGCAGTAAGATTGTAAGAGCCTAAAGATAGGGAGGAGCAATGACATACAAGATACTCCACACAAGTTAGGGCCAAAATAATCATAATAGGACTTTGCATGACCTGCGCAATGATCAACATATCATTGACTCCCAAAGTCTAGCATGGATCACAGGCATTAGGATCCTTAGAGGCAAGGGATTAACAGCCACAATAGTGTTCCCATACTAAGGGGGAACACAAAAAAGTACTCTAAGCAATGCTTCTGAGTCTTTATACATCATCAGAGAGTAGGACCCAGAGGGAAGCTTGACATGCATACTAAAAGATGCTCTGAGGATCGGGGGTGCGGGGGGGAACAATAGGAGTAAGGGAAGGGGGAAAGGAAAGGGAAAAGGGTGGAGGGCGCAAGGGTATCCAGGGAGGGGTGGAGGGAGGGAGGGGAATGGGGTACCTATCAAGCTTGTATGAATGGAAAAAATAAATAAATATTAAAAAATAGTGGTTAAATGGATGTTTACATTTACCAAAACTCATCATATTATTATATATGTATACAGTTAATATCTGTATACTATTAGTAATTTTTTAAAGTGAGAAAGATTAAGTGATATTAAATTTAAAAGATTAAATGACTTAAAGTCATTAGTCTCACATAGCACGTCTTTAGTAAGAATGTTATTACTAACACCTACGCAGCGCCATCCTGAGCATTTTGTATTTATTAATCTTCCTTAATCTTCGTAGTCACCCCATAAGGTAGAGCAATAGTATTTTTACTCATTATATTGAAGAAGAAACTAAAGCAGAGAAAATAATAAAAACTTACCAAGATCACTTTGCTTATGAACAACTGAGCTGGGATCTGAATCTGGGAAGTCTCCAAGCTGTGTCTCAAAACTGAACAGAACACAAAGGGTATGTTTGTCTCCTTACCCACAGGAGATCTGCATCCTGTGTACCTCAAGGACTCTAGTGAGTTGTGTAGATCCCTGGCATGGGACAACCCCAGGCACAGTTTCGCACAGCTTCTCAGTACTGTGACCTCCTTCTAGGGAGACCAGATGAAATGATACTTCATGAATACAAGGCTGTGCTTTCAGGACTTCTGAACTTCATATACCCTTGAATAACCAACATTTACAGCATTTTTCTAAACTTTTCGAAAATCACAGAACAAAAAGAAGCATAGGCTGATAAGGAATGTTACTCTTGAGAACTTGACTTTTGATCTTTTCCTGCTATACACTTAGAGAGTAAAGGGGGTGTCTTTGGTTTTACGTTTTGTGAGGCTATATCTCAAACCCGGAAACGTGCACATATTAGGCAGGTGCTCTAACTTGTATTAGTTAATTTTCTTAAAGCTACTTAGAGGAAGGAAAGGTTTATTGGCTCATCATTATGGGATGGCATTGTAGGAAGTCATGGATGTTGAGCATGAGGCAGCTAGCCACCTGATAGCTGCAATGAAGAAGTAGGGACAGATGAATTGAGATAAGGCAGGCAAGCAGAAACAATAACTTAGCACCTGGGACTTCACTTGACTTGGGCTATACACACACCTCTTTTGGCAATTTAGGTTCTTCACCTGTGCATACTATGCATACACACCTCTCTCTTAATAATGCACTTATCAACCTGGAATCCACATTTGCATTGGATTACACATAATCCCCTCTAAACCATCACCAACCAATTACCAAAATTTTCTCCCCAGATAATCGCCAAAATTAGATTCCATTCATCCATATGCTTGAGACCAAAAAGGCTATTTCAGCCCAAACTGGATTTAGATGCATGCACAATAAGAAACACTGTGAACCTAAAGTGAACGTTTAAGAAAAAAAAATCATTATTTATCACCTAAATGACTATGAATAATTGGTTGTGCATATGACTAAATCAGATGTATTATAGGAAAGTACATAGACAATAAAAAAATAGTGATCAAATGTCCTAATCTATTAATCAAAGTAGAGAGCCACCCAAACCATACCTCTTAGTAATCCACCCCTCCTTCTTCTAGACCCTGTTAAACAAGACCCTAGACATTGACTTGGGCCCCTTGAGTACTTCCTTACTCAGGTGACATGCTACTCTCTTATGGTTTAGTCTCTTGATCTTTGTATCACTTGTTTTAAATAAATTTTCTTCTTCGCTTTTACAAATCTTTGTGAGTTTTTGTTTCAGTTTTTTTTTTTAATAAGAGGACAATAACCTGTAAGTACATAGCCTAGACCCCAATCACTGATGACAATAGCATTCAGCTTGATCTCTCTCTTTTTAAAAAAATCAGTGTTGGACTGGCCACATTTTTACAGATGGGCCTTTCTACCTCAGTTAACCCACTCTATAAATTCACTCACAGACATGTTCAGACACTTGTCTTCTAGGTGATTCTGGGTTCAATCAAATTGACAATCCAGATTAACCACTGAGCTATACCTCCAGCCCCAGTGAAGAGTTTTATACTAGTTTCTTGCCCTTGGTGATCACCAGTAACCAGCCAGATGGGAATGGAATGAAGAATGCTTCAAAACATAAGAGATGATTGCTGAAAAACAGAAGAAAAAATTGCCTAACTAGGAAAAAGGTTCACATTGAATAAGGTATTGTTACAATTTGAAAATGTTAGTCCCAGGTATTTACTAATCATCAAGAGGAAAATAAATATTTATAGTAGGAAGGTAGGACAGTACCGGCTCCTATCTTCAACTTGCCAGATAAATGGTAGGATAATCTAATATGATGGGTATACCTAATTGTAAAATGCCAACTTAGAGTACTGTCAACAAGTGTGACTTGAATACTCTAAGGAAGTGAGCATGGGAGGAAGAAGATAAAGAAAACCAGGAATAAATAGACCCATCATCAGAAGAATGGGCTATTCTGCAAGACAAAAAGCTTTGACAGGGTAGCTCAGTGGGTAAGGTATCTGCTGGAAAACCTGGTGATTTGAGTTCAATCCCTGAGATCCCACATGGTAGAAGGAGAGAAATAGTACTGAAAGTTGTCCTCTGACTTCCACCCATTCACCATGGTATGCATATGGGCTTCTGAGAATTGAACTCAGAGCATCATGTTTGTAAGCAGGCAGCACTTTACCAACTGAGTCATCTCTCTGACCCATGTAATGTGCAATTTTTGACTCATCTCCCCATTTTCATGTATATTTTAATGCATGACTGGTGTTCAGGAATGTGTATTTGTATTTTCAAATATGCACGTACAAGTGGAGGTCCAAGGTTGATGTTGGGAACCTTGTTCAATACTTCCACTTATTTTTTTTTCAGGCAGGGTCTCTGAATCAAACTTGGAACATACCTATGTTGCCAGTCTTGCTAGCCACCTTCTCTGGGATCTTTGTGCCTGCCTTTTAAGGTTAGAATTACAGCCAAGATGCGGTGCTTTAACTGCTAAGCTCCAGCCTCCTGACTAGTTTTTGCTTTCAAAACAAACAGCCATAGACAAGGCAGAAATTTAAAAAGGATTAGACAGTGGATACTATCATGAGCTATAATTTTATTATGTGTAATAATAGTGCTGTGGCTATGTAGGAAGCATCTTATTCTAGTTGATTTATGCTGTAATGATTAGAGAAATATTATATCTATAACTTACTTGCAAATGGCAACACTCCAAAAAGGCACACATGCATATGTATACACATGTAGAGAGTGAGAGTGTGCATGATAATCTTGTCAATTTAATTGGATTGAGAAATGTCTAAGAAATCAGTAAAACATACCTCTTGTTGCATATTAAGAAAGGATTGGGCTGGAAAGGTGGCTCAGGGGTTAAGCCTCTGCCTTGCAGGCGGAAGGTCCTGAGTTCGGATCCCAGATCCCACGTATAGACGCCAGGCGGAAGCGGGGGCGGCCTGTGTTTCCGGTCCTGGTAGGGCGGAGCCTGTGAATCCCTGGGCAGAAGGAGGTGGAGGCGTCCATGGTGGTTCGCTAATTCGTCCGTGGTTCTACACATACACAGACACACACACATATACAGACACACGCGCGTGCGCATACACACGCACATGCACACAGTTGAATAAAAAAAAAAAAGGATTAATTAAGGAAATGAGCCCTCCTCTGAATGTGGACTGTACCATCCCATAAACTGGGGGCCTGGGTGGAATAAAAGGGATGGAGAGAAAGTCAGCTTGTGCAGGCATTCTATCTCTCTTTCTTTCTTTCTCTCTCTCTCTCTCTCTCTCTCTCTCTCTGTTATAATATGAGCTGCTCTGTTTTTGTCCACCCTCCTCTATGATAGACTGAATCATTTGAAATCATAAGCCGAAACAAATCTTTCCACTCTTAAATCGTTTTCCTCAGGTATTTGTCATGACATCAAAACTTGAGAAAGGAAAAGGGAGAGGAAGAAGGAGAGGGAGAGAGATAGAGAGGGGGAGAGAGAGGGAGAAGGAAAGGGAGAGAGAAAGAGAAGGAGAGGGAGATAGAGATGAGGGTAGAGAGAGAATGCGTAAAAGAGTTATTGCCAAATGTAGATAAAAGATATGAGTGGTTATTGTATTATTCTGTCATTTTTCTATAATATATAACTTGTATTTTATAATACTAAAAGTTAGAAAAAAGTAACACTTTTAAATTTATACCATTCCACCTCCCAGAAATACTCCTATTATTCTAATTTAAATATATATACATACATATATATATAGAGAGAGAGAGAGAGAATATATATATTTGAGATTTTAGATGCTGGGTGTCATGGTTTGAAATATGTCTCTCATAGACTCAAACGTTTGGGAAGGAAGGTCATGTCACCTTTAGGAGGTGGAACTTTGCTGGAGAAGGCAGTCACAGGGGGTGGGCCCTTGAGATGGATTAGTTGCACCCCACTTTTGGGAGAGATCTGCTCTTGCAACTGGCAGTCTTGCAGCTGTCAGCCTCCTGGATAGGTATGACTTACCTTGTCTCTAGTTTCTGCCGCTTCTGCCATGAAAGACTCTATATCCCTTCTGGAGCCGTAAGCTGAATAAATCTCCCTTTCTCTCTCTAAGTTACTTGACTTTGGGTCTTATCTCATAGCAACACAAAGAGCAACCAGTACACTGGGTCTCATGTAGCTCAGGTTAATAAAATTCATATACAGGCGAAGCTAATCTTGAACTCTTTGTTCCTCTGGTTTAGACTCTAGAAGACAAAGATTACATGTGTGTTACCATGCCCTGCTTTGTTTGACTTCGTTAGAAAAGAGCTAGCTTAGGCTGACCTCAACTTGGTGGCGGTTCTCCTACCTTGGCCTTCCAAGTTCGCACTACCATGCCCTGTCTGGTTTCTGTTTATTAAGTCAACTAGGCCAACATTGTGCTTATTTAAGTATATTTTATGGAGGCCAAGTACAAAATGAATACTAAAAGATCTCTGAGTTTCTCTTAATGTGCCATGAGAGTTCAATGTGCCTCACTTTAGATCATCTGTATTTAAAAAAAAATCAAAAAACACATGAGCAGATACATAAAATTGTGAATGCTTAGCAACTGCAATGTAAACTAAGGACATCATCACAATGACATCTTTAGCTGGTCAAATTTAATATAAATGCTGTTGCTATTAATTTTTGCTATCCTTTCATTTAACAAATATTTACTCTCTGCACAGCAGTGCCAGCTACTGTAACTACAAGAGTGTATAGGCACCTTTGACATAGGGTGCTAAATGCATTGTGTGACCTGATAGAAAGGTCCCTGATCTCTCTAGGGGATTCCCAGACTTCCTTGAGAAAGTGACGTTTAAACTCAGACTCAAAGTCTGAGTACTCATTAATCACTCTCATACAATACATGAATAGAAAACATGGGGTCTAAGGTTGTTATTCCATGGTCAGAGAGTTCAGAAAGATCACTTAAACTCTGCGCCTCAGAAATAATATTGGACTTAAGTAAATGATAGGTGCTGAGAGCCACAGCTGGCACAGGAAGGGATACATTTATTGAGCACTGTACCTGTAGCTACATTAAAGAAAGCACAATGTTTCAGGGTTGATGCTGACACATCCTGGCAATAAGACATGCCTTTATTTTCCCATTCTCTATTGTCTTCTCCATTTCATACAGCTTCTTGTTGGTTTCCTGTTTATGATTGTTCAAACACTTGTTCTTCTCCTCTTTGAATTCCTTTTGGAGTTCCTCTCTGAGTTTCTCTCACAGTTCCTTGAACATATTTTTAATTGATTTTTTTTGAAAATCGTTGTTTTCTTGACTATTATCTAAGACGTTATTCCCATTGGAGTCTGATTTTATTGGATTGGTGATTTTTGGAAGACACATAGTTTTCTGTTTTATGATGTAATTTGTATTTTTAAAAAACTTTATTCGTGTGTGTGTGTGTACATTGTGTGTCCCTGTGGTGGAGGGCCAAGGATAACTTTGGGACTCATCTTGCTTGTTTCCACCTCCTTTTTGCTTTGCTTTGGGATTTCCCAGGCTCCACCTACCAGCAGGGGCCAGCCGGGCAGGCTGTAGCCTCCATGGTGTTTTCAGGTGACACCTGGGATCTGAACTCAAGACCTTGTGTTTGCAAGGCAGAGTCTTAACCCCTGAGACATCTCTCCAGCCCTGTAATTTGTATTTTTATGATATGACTTTAGACGTCTTTAGATAGGCCTTTGATTATCTTCTTTTGTATCTGTTTCTGGTACTCCAGTGTCAGATGGGATTACCAGTGTCTGATAGTTGTTGGCATTGCTTCCCTGGGTTGGGATAAGCTGGTGTTGCAGGAAGACTTTGGAGTGGGACAGAGACAGCTAGAAAGAAGAACATTTTATACACACACACACACACACGCATGCGCTTCGAAGAATAAATACAATAACTAGGGAGATAACAGGGGTGAAAGCCTCTGCCTCATAAGCTAAAGGACCTGAATTTGCATCCCCAGATTCCATGTAAAAAAGTCAGGTGTCCCTGCCCCCCCCACTCCTGGTGTTGCTCCTGGGCCCACACACATACACACATAAACAACAAAAAAGACAACTGACTTACATATCTAGCCCAACTTTTTCATACTAAAATAAACCTCTCTTCCAAATACAAAATGTAAAACTAAACATTCATACTTTTATTTTTACCCAGTTTTAAAACCTCCATCATAACTAAGGCGGTCCTCAGCAGGCTTGGGGCGAGTCTGGGGAATTGCAGACAGCCGGGCGGATGCACCCTTGAGCCCGAGTGCAGCCCGCACCCACCGGGATACTTGGCTCTGATTGGTCCGTCTTCTCAGCTCGCCGACACCCAGCTTCCAATTATCGGAGAGCTTGTTGCGCAGCGGAGGCAACGGTGGTACACAAGTGTCTTGCGAGAGCCGCGGAGGGAGTGGGCGGCGAGACCATGAACCTGGGGTGAGCGCGGAGGTGGGCGGCGGAGGGGCGCGGCGCGGCGGCGCGGGGAGCCCCGAGGTGGCGCGGGGAGCCCCGAGGCGGAGCGCCTTCCGCCCCGCACGGTCCAGCCGAGCGGCTCCGCGCGGCGACCGGCCTAGCGCGGACGGCCCTGATGAGCCGCGAACTCGCTTGACGTAGGAGTCCGACTCTTAGACGGGGCCGACCGGGTGCTGCCGAAGGGCTTCCGCGGAGGTTCCGGCCCGGCGCGCGGCTCTCGCCGGGGCGGTCTAGGTCGCTTTCCTCCCGCGGCGGGGCACCGAGAGCCAGATCTGTGTCCCCAGGGCCGGACACCTGACAGGCCCACCTAGCGATGGTTGAAATTAATCTGTGCCGAGGTTTTCGTCTCTTGGAAGTTTAACATTTTATAAAAGAAAGACATGCTACCAAACCCAGGGACCGCTGCACATCGCCCAGCCGATTAGCGATGCTATGTTCAAAATCTGGGGATGTAGGTACAAGACAGACCGCCTTTAAGTTTGCAGGACGGTGGAACAGGTATTGGACAATTTGTCTGATGTTGGTTTCCTCTTTCCTTCTTACTTTGTGAAGTTTCACTAACAGAAACATGAGCTGTTCATAGTCCTGCAACAGAAAACCCTTACAACCTGCTATTTTCAGCGCGTTCACTTTTGTCTACCAAAGCAACACCAAGTTTCTCGTTGTTAGTCAGACCGTTCCCAACCTCTCTTTTGTCTCTGCTGGATTTGATTCCTTTTTTTCTCTTCATTTTCATGTGTGTTTTTGGGGAAATGGGGAGGGGAGCGTGTGTGCATGAGTGTTTGCGTGTGGGCGGGCATATGGAGGAGGCCGGAGGGTGATCTCGGGAACCCCCATCAGTCTTCCCCCTCATTATTCTTCTGAGTCTAGGTCTCTAATGAAACCCAGAGCTGGCCTTAGGTCTAGTCTGGCCGCCAGCTTGCTCTGGGGATTGCCAGGCTAGGTCTTGGTCTTGTCTTCGCAGGCTGGAATGACAGGGCTGCCACATCGGCCAAGCATTTTTTTGTGGGATCTGGGGGCCAGAACTCCTATCCTGTTGCTTGGAAGCAGAGTGCCATTGAGCCAACCCTTGATTTATATATTGAAATAAATTTCGCTTTTGTGCCTTGCGCTGAAAGACCGAGCTCGATATATCTGTGAAAAATTAGTAAAAGTCAAGTCCTGAGCAAACCTGCAGGAGATTGGTTATTTTATTGATGTGGGAAGATGCAACACATGGTGGGTTGGACCATTTCCTGAGCAAGTGTGTAGAGTAGAGGGAGTTGGTTCAATAAGTTGGCATCTTCTGCATACTTCAGCAGTCTTGCTGTCTGATGAATGAGGTTTTTTCCCTTATCACCAGTCCTTGTGGATATAAGTGTGGCCATTTCCTTCCACTCTCCTCCCAAGTATAGTATGAGTTCTCCCAAGCTGGACTTAAAAACTGTAACCGAGAATCCTAAGAAAAAAATAAAACCCCTGTTCCCCTAAGCTGTTTGGTTGTGAATTTATTGGCAACATGCAGGTGAGCTGCATCATTCACTGTACTATGCATTGATACATACTTTTTCCTTTTATAGTAAAACAATGAAATACTGTATAGAATGCTGTTTACATATCCAGTGGAGTTTTTATTTTAGATAATGTAAGGTTTGGGGGGCATAATGTTTACACTTTATGTTCATGCTTTTGAACTGTACATATAAAGTGTTACATGAACCAAAGTTTATTGTACATTTATGGTTGTGATAATAGCAGAAGTTACTAAATGGGACTATTATTTAAAATATTCAAAACAGGGTTTCTGTGTTTAAGCAGTTAATAATTTTGGTGACATTGTTATAACTGTTTTTGGAAGCTCCAGCACTCCTTAGAATGTGTTGTGAGATTGTAAACTAATAAGTGGTTGTTATATATGTCTTGCTTCTTTACGTAGCTGAATAGTTTTGGTAACAGCATATTTTTAGTCTACAAATTAAAAGAATGTCATAACTGAATTTATTGCTTACCAACAATCAAAATCATGTTTCAAATTAAAGATATCAAGTGCTTGGACTACTGAAAAGTTTTAAGAAAGTTTTTCCTACTGTGTTTCTTTCTATTGTGTTGAAAAATACTTTTAAATTAAAAAACTACTTTGAGGGAGACTTAGGACAATTGAAGATTTCAAAGTCAGTCTGGCTACATAATGAACTTGAGGCCAGACTTACATAAATCCCTGTCTTTAAATGAAAAAAAAAAAAAAAGACCACTTTGATCTGTATGATTTGTAAGTAAAGTCAAAAGAATAGATTTTCTTTCAGTGTTGAAATGAGTATTTCTGGTTATCTAAAATGTTATATTTCATAAAAATGACAGAAAACTTTCTTTTACATTTCAGAGATGGTTTAAAGCTTGAAACTGAATTACTAGATGGGAAAACCAAGTTGATACTGTCTCCATATGGTATGCTGTGTTAATTAGAAATCTAAACAAATTCTTACATAAAAATGTTTAGTTTTAACCTTTTTTTGCTTGTAATAGAGATGTTTATTTAATGATACTTTGAAAAACGTTGTCTCTCTAAACTTTAGGAATAGTCAGCTGCAACAGTGTTTGCTACTAACAGTTGTTAGTATTTAGATTAATAAAATTTAATTTTCAAGTATATTTCAGATGTAATAAAAATTTTGGTATTTACACATAACAGACGCTTTATTTTCTGATAAACACAGATAAAGTTTAGGTAATTGTGTTCTTTGCATGTAAGTTAGCTGTTGTGTAAGAAGGTTAAATTTATAGTGTGCCCATAGTTGCTAAAGTCATTTTTAGTATTTACTTTTTGAAGTCTATATGCTTTGGTAGCTTCCTCAGTTATTTGTCTGTTTTCCAGTCCCACCTGTTTATAGTTTTACCTTATAAAGATAATGGAAATAAACAGAAATGAAGTAGAATAAGTACTTGAGCTCCCTACCACATAAAATTTAGAACTCTCAGATTGAGTGAAAATGCTTTTCAGGATAGCATTTCTATTCTGACATTGAAAACAATATTATTTCAAGTTTTCTTTTGTGACTATCTTAATAATGTTTTTGGTTGATAGTAATTTTTTTGTTTTGTTTTGTAGAGCATAAATCCAACGTTTCTGTGAAGGTAAGCCAAAAAAATTTGACCTTAATCTGTTTTTAAATATAAAATGCATTTTATAGTCATTTGAGAATAATTTCTGGGAAAAATCAAGGTTCTTAAAGGGTTTGAAATGATGGCCAAAAAGTTATTTTTCCAAAAGATTGTTCAGTGAATAAAGCACTTGCCATACAAGCATGAGAACCTAAGTTCAGGTCCTCAGAACCCAGATAAAGCCAAATGCAATAGTGTGCATCTGTAAATCCAGTGATCCTGTAGTGAGATGAGAGGTGGAGATAAGGGAATCCCTGGAAGTTCTCAGCTTGGCTAGCCTAGTGTATAGAGTGGTAAACAGCAGACCCTATCTCAAATTGGAAGATAGGATCAACATCTGTGAAGTTCTCTGACTTCCACACATGCACCGTGGCATGTGGCACCCCTACACACAAACTACGAATACACATATGTTTACACACACAAGATTTTTTTTTAATTTTTTTTTATTATTATCATTATTTATTCAACTGTGTGCATGTGCGTGTGTATGTGCGCGCGTGTCTGTGTATGTGTGTGTGTGTCTGTGTATGTGTAGAACCACGGACAAATTCGCAAACCACCATGGACACCTCCACCTCCTTCTGCCCCAGGATTCACAGGCTCCGCCCTACCAGGACCAGAAGCGCAGGCCGCCCCCGCTTCCGCCTGGCGTCTATACGTGGGATCTGGGATCTGAACTCAGGACCTTCCGCCTGCAAGGCAGAGGCTTAACCCCTGAGCCACCTCTCCAGCCCAAGATTTTTTTTTTTAATGTAATAATTTCCACTTGATTATTTTTTCCAGAAGACAGCTTTGTCTTTCATTTTCAAGATTCCAACTGTTTACATGGGCTTTGGTGGAGGTTGTGGGGCAGCACCAGCAGGCTCTAAATTGGGATGGGGGTGTTCAGTCCTTCCGGACTTCATGAGATCAATTCCTGGCCACCTTGTTATGAATGACACAGTTCACACAGTAATGCAGCTTTATATACAGCTTGGGGGAGAACATAAGCATCAAAGACACTGACGGCATTTCTGCCGGCATCGTGACATGTCCTCCATGATATTCTGAATGACAAATTTCTTTATGGCCTTCTCCTTGGGCACGAGTCGGGCCCACCAGTTCGTGCAGCAAATAGTCTGTTTATGACCCTGGCCCTTTTGTCCCTCCCATTTTTCCTTCTTTTCTTGATCTGTAGAACAAAGTACCAGCGGAACTAGGTAGAAGGAAATCAGAGTTGCACACACAAGATTTTTAAAATGTAGGTAGTATAATAGACTGAATTTCTAATTTCTTTTAATTTTTAATTATACAGTTATTGTACTAGACTGCACAGATCCAGAGATTTTTAAAAATAGATTTCAAACTTTAAAACAAAATGGATTTTTTTCTTATGCAAATTCCATTTTTACACTCCAAAAAGGAAATTCAACTTACAAATTTTTATATCCATTACCTTTCTTTTGTTAAGATCATACTTAATGGTAGTTTTCCTTCTTTAGGGACCTATTCCATTTTTCTGCAGAATACATTATCACTCAGTTTTAGTTTCATTACTCATTGCTGCAACAAAATACCTGACTCAAGTAACTTATGAGAAACAGTTTATTTCACAGCTCTAGGCTACAGTCCATCTGTAGAGAAGTCACATCAACTGACTCGAAGTGGATCATCATATTACATCCACTGCAAGAGCAGAAAGCTTACCGACTTAGATAGTTTTCTCCTTTATCAAGTTTGAATATGCTACCTAGATAGTAGGCTGGGTTATCCCACATCATTTATACATTCAAGACAGTTCGTGGGCTGGCGAGATGGCTCAGCTGTTAAAGGTGCCTGCACACACAACTGACAATCTGAGATATATCCTAGAGCCCGTATCATGGAAGGAGAACACCGATCAACTTGTGACCTTCATACCTTCACTCTCTTTCTCTCTTAAACAAAACCAGGGCTGGAGAGATGGCTCTGGGGTTAAGACTGCCTTGCAAGGTCCTAAATATGGATCCTCAGTCCCACATAAAAAACAAGGTGTGAACTTCTGGTCCTAGCAGTTGGAGCCTGGGAAAACACAGAGCAATGCAAAAAGGAGGCAGAAGCTGAGAGGGCTCTTGGGAAGGCCCCCCTATCTTGGAATGATTGGGGATACAAAATCACACCAAAACCAGCATAAAACATATAAAGGAGATTTATTGTCAAGAAAGCAGGAGGACCAAATAGGCAAGTAGCATGCATCATGGCTGTCTCAGGAGCAGACAGAAAAACAGAGAGGCAGAGAGAAAAAGAGAGAGTCAGGCAGAGACGGAGACAGAGAAAGAGAATCTAGTTTCTGGGGTCTCTTATTGGGCATTCATGTGACCACAGGGACAGGAGCATGACTATAGGCCAAGGGCATGTAAGAGTACCGAAATGGGAAGGGGGCTCACCCCGGGGTGGGTGAAAGTCCTTGGACGAATGAATGTGCCAATTTATCTTAGTTACAGGTGGACTATGCAGAAATTGCAGACAAAGTAGGGGTTGCAGTTGTCCTTGGGAAAATGGAATTGTCTTATCTAAGTAGACTAGGAGCTGTGAAGGGTTCTTTGTCTGAACACATACATGGGCGGGGGCAGCTTGAGTCACTTTGTGTTTGACATGCCTAACATCTAACAGAAGCAATCCATGATTCCTGAAGTCACCCTTGGGCCTTCACAGGGACACACAGTGCCTGCTGATATATATATATATATATATATTATTATATATACACATACACACACACACACACACACACACACACACACACACACACACACACACACAGAGTCAATAAGTAAATATTTTAAAAAGCAAAACCAGGCTTCCAGGCCCTTGGGAGACAGCATCTGGAAACCACCACAAAAAAATAAGGGGGGGGGGGAGGGGGAATATAACAAGAAATGGCAACTCAGTTGCTTTTGGGAAAAAATGTATCTTGAGTAGTAAAGTGGCTCTATTTTCTATTCAAAAATAAATAAAATTAAAAAAAGCAAAACCAACAAGCAAACAGACAGAAAAGAAAAGTTTCTCACAGGCTTTCCCACAGGGAAAATACCTCTCAGATGACAGGCTGACAATATAAACCTAGAGCTTTTGATCCTCCTGGTGTGTCTTTAAATACAGCTGACTTTTATTTTATTATCATCAGTTCAACATCATAATTAATTTTATCAAAAATGTCTCCTGCCCAAAAATATATATTTATTGAGTCAGTGTTCTTGCCACTATCTCTGGCTATCCTGCTACTTAATATATATTTCAGGGTAGACTTGGAACACATAAAGATTCTCCTACCTTAACCTCCCAAAAACTGAGATTCATAAGCATGCCCTGCCACATGACATACACATTAATTAAAAATTTTTTGGCCAGATATATTAGCTTTCATCTTGTCTGAGGTACTTGGGAGGTTGATAAGGGAGGATTCTTTAAGCTCAAGAGTTTGAAATAGTATAGACAGTGCAGCAGTATCGCAGCTTAAAAAGAGGAAAAAAAAGTTGGTTGTTTTTTTTAATGGATATTTAAACATGTGAGACAGCCTTAAAGGTGTATATATTATTACTGCTAAGTAACACATTTTATAGCTAATAATAGACAACAAATGCTGACCCCCATGTATAAACTGTGAAGTTAGCTGGTATTAAACATGTTGAACAGTGTCTCTAAACATGAAAAATATTGATAGAATTTAAACTAGGTAAAAAAGCATATTATAAAAATATTTTTTCAAAAACCATATTTGATCAATGAGAATTAATCTCATCCAATAAGCACTTGGAAAATGATTTGCTTTTCTTGCTCAGTAACCTGAACATACTTGAATCTATTTGGTAATGTTTGGTTTTTCACAGCCTCCCTTCATTGTTCCTCCCTCTCTGGCATTAAGTCATAAATATGTTGCTGACCATGACATTTAAGGTTTTAGGCTTTTTAATATTTTAGGCTTTTTTTCCTATATATTTCTGGTGTGATTGGACTGTAGCAAATCTAGCCAGAATTTATTGAGCTCCTACTATCCTGTTCACTCTTGTTCTGGGTATTGGGAGTAGAAATGAGACAAAAATCTCTGTTCTTGAAGTTATATTAGAAAGATATACTAAGAAAAGTAAATAACTTTTCTTTCTGTTGAGAAAAATAAGGATTCAGGAAGCATATTACTTTTAGTGACACTGGGAACAAGTGCCAAAGAGGTAAAAGAATAGACAGCATGTTGTTAAGATAGCCTCACTGAATGGATGATAGTTGAGTAAAGGTTAAGAGGAAATGAGGGAATGAGCTATATGGAACCTGGAGTTAAAGTGTTCCAGGAAGAGAGACTAACTAATCCTAAAGTTTTGTTGACATCAAGAAATAACCAAGAAATTCATGTGGCTAGAGACTAAGATTGAAAATGAGATCAGATATAAGAGAAATAATGTCAAAAGAGGCAAGGGTAAATCACTGTGATTTCAACTCTTTGTCTTGTACAATAAGATGCCACCAAGTACAGTAACATGATCTGACTTATATATTAAGGCAAATCATTGTGGTTCCTATGTTGAGAATAGAATGTGGAACAGTTAGAAGGTTATGCTTAATTCAAGTAAGAGTTTATATTTTGGGACAGGGATAATGAGAAATTCTAAGATTAGTCAGATTTGGGATTTTTTGAGGATACAGAGAGCAGCTTTTTATCATAATGTGGTATATGAGAGAAGTTATATAAATGTAGAAATTTTGGCAATGGTTAGCTGAGGTAAAGAGGAAGTTATTTGAAGGCAAAGAGAAATAGGTTAGCTTTGGACATACTAATTTTGAAGTGCAGTCCATTAGGAAGACTTGGATGGGCAGTTCAAACATGGAAGCATAAGGACCCTAGAACCCATGCAGAAAAGCTGAGTGCAGCAGTTCCCAGTGCTGGAGAAGCATAGCTAGGTGGATCCCTGGAATTCATTGGCTAGTCAACCCAGCCTACTTAGTGAACTCCAGGCCATTGAGAGATCCTGTTTCAAAAAACAAGGAGAGCCTACTTAGTGAACTCCAGGCCACTGAGAGATCCTGTTTCAAAAAACAAGGAGAATGGCTCCTGAAAAATGACTCCCAAGGTTGTCCTTTGGCCTCCACATGCATGTGTGTACATAAAAAGGAAAACAGTAGAAATGGATAAGCAGATGGAACAGAAGTTAGGGGGTTTCAGGAGTAGAATACCTAAAGACACAAACTTGAAAGCCATCAACATAGATAACATTTAAAACTAGAACAGTAACTGAAATTACCAATTAAATGAGGAATGCTCTGTAGGCACTCCATCTTTAAGAGTTAGTCTGAGAACAAAGGAAGAAGTAAAGGGGGTGGTTAGTAAGAACAAAGTATAATGACATGCATAGGAAATGCTATAATGAAATCCATTTCTTTGTATGCTAACCCCTCCCAAAAATTCTTTTCTTAATAAGTTAGTCTGAGGCACCCCCATCCCAGGTCCCAGGTCCCAGGAGGTGACATACAATGCCCATCAGGATGGAGTGAAGGGCATTGCAGGAGCAGCAAAACTGCAAAAGAAAATCAACAAACCACAATCCAGAACTTCAGAGACTCTATATCAACCACCTAGAACTAGGCCAGCCTAATCTCTCCCCATTCTGAAGCTCAGGGAAATTTGCGGAAGAGAGGGTGGTAAGATTGTAAGAGCACAAGGATGGGAGCACAATGATTTGCAAGATACTCCACACAAGTTAGGGCCGAAGCAATCATAATTGGACTTTGCATGCCCCCTGCAATGTCCAACATACTATTGACCCCACAAAGTCTAGCATTTGCTAAAGGCACCAAGATCCTTGGAGGCAAGGGATTGACAGCCACAGTATTGTTCCTATGCTTAAGGGGAGCACAGGAAAGGGTTCAGGGAAATGCCACTGGGTCCTTGTACGTCATCGGAGAGGAGGGCCCAGAGGAGAGTCAGGCATGCACATTAAAGGATTCTCCAGGGGTTGGGGGGGAGGCACTAGGGGATGGCACATGTAGAACCCATTTGATATTCTGGTTAGGGGTGTAGGGAGGGAGAGCAGGGGGGTTAGGGGGAGGAGGAGGGAGGGAGGGAACCGGTGTACCTAAGTTTGTATGAGCGGAAATAATAATAAAAAATGTTTAAAAAAAAAAGTTAGCCTGGGTGAACAGGGGAAAGCAAACACTGAGCAATAAAGTAGGTTGGAGAAAAACCAAGATATGTAGTTGTGAAAATGAGTTAGAGAAGGTGTTTCAAAAATGGAAATAGGTATCAGATGTATTAGGTGCAACTCATAGATGAAAATGAGGAGTTGAGAATTGATCACAAGCTTTAGCAGTATACATTACTAGTGACAAATGGGCAGTGTGTATGGTATGGCATGGGGTAATAGTCTGGTTGAAATGACATGTTTTAAATCTTATGGTTAAAGCGTATGGTTCCAGAAGGGAGATATGGTCCATTGTGGCAGAGAGCATGGAGGGGTAGTTTAGGTCACATCAATCATCATGGATGGAAGATGAATTTGCCAGCCCAGAGCAAGAGAGTCCTATTTTAAATCTTTTGAAACAAAAGTTTTGGGAAAAAAAATGACAAAGTGATATCATATTAATGATAATGATACTAGTTTTGGCTTTGGTGTTAGAATTAGGGATTACTCAGGGCTTAGTGTGTACTATGCAGATTTTATAGTACTGAACTATATTCCCTAACCCCTTTATAGTTTTTTGAGACACTGTCTCTACTTCTAGAGTAGCTGGGAAAACAGTCCTGTATCAAGACTTGGCTTGAGATCAAGAATGTTTTAAGATGGTGAGATAGTAGCATGCTTATACTCAAATACTTATTATCCAGCTAAAGAAACAGAAAGAGAGAAGAAACGAAAAAAGGCAAGCAAGCAAAGAATTGCCAAGGAGAGAAATCTCAAGAAAGGCTTATAGGATTGTGTAAGAGTAATAAAACGACAAATACTTTCTGGTACTTCTCTGTAAAATTTCAGTAAAATATTCAATTCTTCAGCTGAGAATAGAATGGAATAAAATTAATGGTTTTGTAAAAGACAAAATTTCAAAGTTAAGGAGCGAGAGAATTTATGAACTTGGGAAATGGATGACTGCTAGCACATGTAGAACCCATTTGATATTCTTGGTTAGGAATATAAAAGAAACCAGTTAGCATTTATAGTTAGGCACAGGTATCAACTTGACTGTTGAGGGTTTGAGCTCTGGGCACATTTGTAGAGAATTAGTGGTTGATTTAAGCCCAGAGTAGACGTGCAAGAGATTGTCTAGCTTGTGGGGAAGACCCAGCCCATGGTGGGTGGGACTAGGCCCTGAACAGATGAATAAAATACTGAGAGCAAGTTGAGAGAGTCAGCATCCTTTTGTACATTTAGCTAGACATGCTGGTCTGGAAAGTGAGGATTGTCCCTCTCAGCCATTACGTAGAGATGGTGTGGACAGTTCTCTTGGCCTGGTGTTGGCGTGAGCTCTCCTGTCAAGCTGGACTAAGAACTGTAACCAGACAATGATAAAAGACAATAAACCCCTTGTTCCCTTAAGCCATTTGATGGTGATTTATCAGGAACCATGCAGGTTGACTGCAACAGAATTTGGTACCAGGAAATGGCATGTTGTTGATAAATCTGACTATGTGAGTTTTGTGGCTTTTGAACGGTTTTGCTGGACAAAATTTGAAATGTTTGAAGATTTTCCCTTTGTGGATTACAAATACCATTCTGCAGAGTTTAGTGGGCCATTTGGAAAATAGTGGTGCTGAGAGAGTTATGGATTGTTTGGGCCCAATTTGTGATGAGAGGAACAAGGACTTTGGTAAAGCTGAATTCAAAGACGATGGACTGGTTTGCTTAATAGAGGAGAGCTATCTTGGCAGCCTTGAAGATTTGGATAGGAAAAGGCAGGCAGCCGAATAGTTGCCATTGTTGGAGAATTGAGCACCAATGAAGGAAAACCTAGTGACTTGCACTGGGATGGTGAAAGACATGAACACCACTGTATGGCGAGTCCATGGTTTGAAAACCAGGATTCCTTCAGGGGCAAAAGCCCAAGTTTAAGCCATTTCTTGCCCTTTGAACATTTCGGCTACCTAGAAAGAGGTTTTTCCAGAGTCAGCATGCTAAAGTTGGTGCAGCTGTAGCTCGAGTGGACCAAGCTACATTTCAACCTCGCTTCACAATCTGGCAGGGTGCCCCAGGTGGTACTGGTTTTGATGTATGATTGAGGGTTCGTGGAGAACAGCAAAAGCTTGGCACCAAGTAGCAGGCATAGGGTTCTCGCAAGGAAAGGTGAAGCTTATAGCTGCAGAGGCGAACCCAGAATACTGTTGGAGATGCCAGAACCATGGGATGTATGCTGAGGACTGCTGCAAGGGGAGATTCACCCTGGTTCAAGGAACTCTGCACTACAACTTTGAACTACAACACATGGTTTTTTCATGGAAGCACTTATAGACTAGGGACGACTTGGATTTTCATAGGGTTGGGATTTGCTAAGTGATTAAGACAGAACAGAACAGAACAAAGAATGAAGAAGAGATGATTTTGATTAATTGTGGAATTAAAAATCTTATTTCGTGTGTGTGTGTGTGTGTATTAGAGGGTACTGTGTGTCCCTGTGGAGGCCCAAGGCCCAAGGGTGACTATTCCAGGAATCATCCTGCATTGAGTCTACCTCCTTTTTGCTTTGCCCTGGGATTTCCCATGCTCTTTCCACTAGGGCCAGAAATGCAGGCCACCACCATTTCTGCCTGGAGTTTTTATGTGGGACTTGGATCTGAACTAAGGATCTTCTGCTTTTGAGGCAGAGTCTTAACCCCTGAGCCATCTCTCCAGCCCCGGTTGTACAATTTAATATCATCAAAAAGAGAAATGAAAGCAAGAGGAAGGTGATAGGATCAACAGATTTCAGATCTAAGTTTAATTAAATAGTTTTTGTAATTTGAGATGTGGGGAAGGCAAGAGAGACGGTAGCCATCATTCACTGCTTGAAATTGTGGAAAACTTGGAATTGTGGGACGTTATAATCAATCTAAGATCACAAGGGCCACAAGGTAAGATCAAGGTTACTGGGGAATGAGTGAGAGATTGCATGGAAAATAATTGTGTATGAATAGAGTTAGAGGAAATGAAATATCAGGGAGTAGGAAGAATAACCTATTTGGGTATGACTACAGCAGTAATTAATAAAGGACTTAAGTTGGAAAAAGCATGATCAGGAAGCTAAGATAGTCAAGGAGTAAGATCAGTAATCTGGGTGTATAAGTATATGTAAAGAAAAGAGAGTGTGAAAACATCTAATTTCGTGATAAATCCTGGAATATAGTGGAGGTGACCTGTAACGTGGCATTTTATTTTTAGTTTTCATTGTCTAGAATTCAAATAATTTCTTACTGTTGAAGCTTTCAACTGAAGGTCTATAAAGGTGTCTTACAGCTATACTATTTACCTAAATAGCAAAATGAAAAATTGTTCAGAAGACTGATTTATCACAGATTATATAAATAACAATTATTGGCTGGGTATAGTGATTGATACACACTTGTAATTTCACTACTCTGATGACACAAGCAAGAGAGTCATGAGTTTGAGGCAAGCCTGGGCTACATAGCAAGACCCTGTCTCAAAACAAAGCAAAAAGATAACACTGCCCACCTTCCCCCCAGACCGCTTTCAAGAATAAACTTCTTGTGTTTTAACAGGTGGGAAGCAAGACCAAGATTGCAAAATGTCCTCTAAGAACAAAACACACTGGACAGGTTCTAAAATTAACACAAAACACTTATATTGGAAGCGAAAATCTTTTGCATAAGAAGATAATTGGTTCAGAAACTTTACAAGCAAAAGGTGAAAAAAGAAGAGTATTTTCTCCCACTAAGGATTTGTGTAAGCAGTATGAGGATAAAGAATGCCTTCATATCCAAAAGGAGATTTCACCTGCAACCTCTAATACACAGAAGATCAAAAACACCACAAATACATGTCTAGTGGCTAAACAGAAACCCTTCAAAATATATACCACAGCTGAAAACACTAATAGCGATTTGGTATGTCTGACACAAGATCAACTGCGACAGATTTTGATGACTGTGAAGCAAGGAAATGGATCTGCTTCCTTGACTGAAAATGGAAAGGAGGAGGCTACAAGTAAGAATTTTCTTCAGTTTTATTGAATATTAATTTTTCTCATTATGGAAAAGAGGAGGCCACAAGTAAGAATTTTCTTCAATTTTATTGGATATTAATTTTTCTCATTATATGCTTTAGAGTTTCAGATTTGTTGACTTTTTATAACTGCCTATTAAAGCTTAATTTAATGTGTTAATCTTATATAATTATTTTTAGAGAACTTTCCTGTAAAATTGCTTTCATAACTATACTGTGTTTTAAAATTAATGCTTCAAGATGTTGGGCTTTTTCTTTTTTAAAGCAAGGGCATCCTCTTAATGTTTATTTATAACCGTGTCTATAGCTTGGGGTGGGTGTATACACGTGGGGTTAATGGACAAGAGGGTTTCAGTTCTCACTTCCTACCAAGTTGTCAGGCTTTGTCCACTGAGCCATCACAGCCCTCCACAAAATATAATTCTTAAGACACCTGGTATCTCTGAACTCTAGAAAAATGCTTTTTTTTTTTTTATAATTTGGGATGCTTCACTTAATATTTAAAATAATTATATAAGGTGGATATGGTGGGACACACATAAAGGAAGATTGCCACAAGTTCAAGGCAGCTAAGGCTATGTAGTGGAATCCTGTTTCAAAATACAAAATAATGGGTTGGAGAGATGGCTTGGGAATTAAAGTCTCTGCCTCATAAACAGAAGGGACCTGAGGTCATCTCCGATGGAAATGACATCAGTCTGCACTTTCAGCCCTGGAGATTGGAGCCTGGGAAACCCCAAAGCAAAGTAAAAAGGAGGTAGAGCTGTCCAGAATGAGTCCTGATATCACTCTTGGGCCTCCATGGGCACACACAGTCAAGTACCCTTTGGTACGTACACACATGCAAAAAGGAAAAAAATGTTTAAAAAACGCAAAATATATATACATTTTTTAAAAATGTTTTTAACTTTTTAAATAGATAAGAAGCCTTTTATTTTTTGTAAAACTTCAAAGAGAAACTTTCTGTGAATACTTGACCTGAGTTACTGAAAAACATTGTTCTCTTGGCCCTGTATTTGTTCTTTCTATCCCTCCATTCAACTGAGGTTGACTGTACTTTTTTTAAATCTGTGTAAATCATGGATTTGGTCATAGAAATAGTTCAGTGTTACAGTCAAGGTATTGTTTTATATTTTTAAAGCCTTCTAATTTCATTTTTGAGCGAAGAAATTATGATTATGAAGATACTTGAACTATCAAAATTTTATTAGGTAATATATTGAAATCAAAGTAAGATTGACAGTCCCCATGGAGAGGCATGAAACTAGTTTAGAAGTCAAGTAATTTCTATATATTCCCATAATGCTCACAGTAGAGTCACTTTCTCTTGTCCTTAAGACTAGAATTCTAGTTAGAGAACACAAGTTAATTTATTAGGTATAATGAGAATTAATATCAGTAAAGTTAAAACATTTTACCTGATAATGGAGTGACTTACATATTAGTAAGCTGCTTCTTCCTTGAAAGAACTAGCACGTTCATCATGTTCTGAAGGAGGAATTAGAATGATTTTGCTCTGGGATTTCCCAGGCTCTGCCCACCAGGGCCAGAAGTGCAAGCCACTGCCATTTCTGCCTGGCATTTTTTTTTTTTTATTTACTATTTATTCAATTGTGCGTGTGTGCGTGTATGCGTGCGTGCGTGCGTGCGTGTGTGCGTGCGTGTGTGTGTGTGTGTGTGTAGAACCACGGGCAAATTCAGGAACCACCATGGACCACCTCCACCTCCTCCTTGTTTACTCTGCCAGAGGATTCACAGGCTCCGCCCTACCAGGACCAGAAATGCAGACCACCCTGGCTTCTGCCCAGGCGTCTATGTGTGGGGTCTAGGATCCGAACTCAGGACCTTCCACCTGCAAGGCAGAGGTTTAATCCCTGAGTCATCTCTCCAGCCCCTCTGGCTGGCATTTTTATGTAGAACCTGGGATCTGAACTTAGGATCTTCTGCTTGTGAGACACAGTCTTAACTCCTGAGCCATCTCTCCAGCCCTGTATTTGCTCTTTATTAGACTATGATTTGTGCTATAATTTATATTATTTATAAAATACATTGGCAAGAATGAATGGAGAGTTGTTTGTGTATTTAGAGACATGGTTTCATATATCCCAGGCTGGTATCAATTTGCTATGTAGATGAAGATAATTTTGAATTTCTGATCTTCCTGTCTCTACTGCTTAAGTGCTGGGATTTCAGGTGTTTACCACTATATTTGGTTTATTCCAGTGCTGGAATTGAACCCAGGATTTTGTAAAAGATAGACAAGTACTCTATTCACGGAGTTACATCCACAGCTCCTATTTTTTTGTTTTTGCTTAATTATTTTCTTTCTTATTTGATAGAAGAAATTTATGGTTATGGTCATTTAATCTCTAGGCCTCAATTTCTGTCTCTTCTTGAGATAGGTTTCATGTATCTTAGGCTGGCCTCAGCTTCATGGTAGAAGATGCCTTTGAACTTTTGATTCTCCTGCCTTTACCTCCCAAATGTTTCAGTTTCAGGTGAGCATCAATATAACTAGTTCATGTGGTTTTAAGACCCATGGCTTCATACATGACAAGAAAGCTGAGCTTTATCCCCATTCTCTGTTTTTCTTTAAATTGTATAGGAGTATGCCAGGATAAGGTATTATAATAGATGTGATTTTTGTGTTAACTTTAAAATATTCATTTTATTTCCCAGGTCAGGATAATTTACATTTAAACAATATTCCCTCTCAGCCAAAGAATGAACATATTGTGGGATCACTACCAAAAACCAAGGCTGTTTTATCTGTCTCAGATGAAAATAAACATACGTTCAGTACAAATCAGGAGGCATCTAAACAGTGTGAGCAGAAAATTGCCACGTATGTAGCACACATCTGTTTTGTTGGGGGATCTGGGGGATGTGCTTTTGCTTCTCTTTGACTTGCATTTAAAATACTTAGTCTGAAGACTTGGTTTTTGAAAAGCTTACTGCTTAATATTTATGTAGCCAGCCACATAAAAACATAATGACATAGTTTCTGTTTTTCATTTCTTTGTGTGTGTGTGTGTGTGTATCTGTATTTTACCTTAGAGACATTGAATGGAAACCAGCTGACATGTTCAGTACTCTGGGGGAAAGGGAACGTGATAGAAGTTTATTGGAAGCCAAAAGAGCCCAGTGGAAAAAAGAGCTAGGTAATTTTTATACCTTTTATTATAGTTTTGTTGACTTATGGAATATTTAATGAAGATGAACTAGATTTTTTATTATAGTTTCTTATTATGTCTTGTTTTATGACATTTGGAATCTGTAGTTTGTAAATATATAAATAGTATTGTTGCATATTGCTTTATGTCTTTTTGTTTGGTACTGTGTGTTACATACCAAAAGTATCATTCACTAATACCTTTCTGGAGCACCTGTACCTCCAAAAAAAAAACAACACTTTTAAATTTCCCTGCCTTTATTTTTCCATTACATAGCTATATTTTTTTAAAAATTCTGGTTTTTGTATGTGGTATGGGGGCTTCAGTTCGTAAAATCAAAACATCTAATGAAGAATAATCACATATATTCTAAGTAGAAACAAACATATTTGTTAGCTTGAGAATCTAATAAAAAATATAATTTCTATTAGAGACATGAGGTTTTGTTCAAAATAATAAGTATCTGTTAGTCATACGCTAGACTTAAGGTCCAGGTATCACAATTTAGAAAATGTGTGGCTTGGGCTGGAGAGATGGCTCAAGGTTAAAACTCTGCCTTGCAAGCAGAAGGCCCTGAGTTCATATCCTAGGTACCATGTAAAAAACGCAGAAATGGCGTCATGAGCTTACACTTCTGGCCCTGATGGGCAGAGCATGGCAAATCCCAGAGCGAAGCAAAAAGGAGGTAGAAGCAATCCAGGATGATTCCCGAAATCACCCTTGGTCTTCCACAGTGATACACAGTGACACACACACACACACACGCACAAAATAAATAAAGTAAAAAAAAAAAGAGAGAGTGTTCAGAAAAAAAAAGTATGACTTAAAAGTTCTTTGAGTATTGCTTCTTATAAATAACTGCTTCAAAGGTTTTGAGATAGGGTAGGAAATTCTCTGAGATACTGTGATGGGATAAAGTGTTCTGGAAATAGGGATAAGCAGTAGAAATAAGAATGTTGGGAGACAAGATGACAGAAAAATGAATTAATTAAATTTGTGGTAACAGTTTCAGAAAGAGGTAAAGCTACAATTTCACCTTTAAATAGTTTTCGTTCAACACATTTAACTTAATATATTTCTGACATAGGTGGTACTGCTTAGAAATTAATGCTTTGATGATTGTTATAAAAACTTTAGTTATTCTGCTTTCTACTATTAGTGATGGGCATTCCTAAGTCATGTGTTCATTGTCTTAAAGTTTAAATTTGTACATTTCTGAATTTTATGTTGAAGGAACTACTGATGATTCAAGATATAGTTTTAACTGTTAGACTTTTAAAAATTTTTTTACCTTTCAGCAATTATGAGAAATAATGAGTAACACTGCACTAAAATGATATTGTTATTCCTTTTTTAAAAGAAAAAAAAGGTTTAAGAGAGGTAAACAGAAATTTGCCTAGTTACACAGCTAGGAAGTAAGTGGTTGAGCTTGACATTTACCCCTAAAGTTTAGAATTTTTTTTTTAACCTTTTAATTCTGTTAGTGATAATGAAAGTAAAACCTCAGCATAATTAATTATTCTTTTAAAAAACTGTTTCATGTTACTGATAATTATAATAAAATTCTTATATCCACTTAATTCCGTATCTGATTTTTATTCTGATTAAAGGTTTTCTTTATACTGTATCCTTAAAAGTTCCTCTTTCCTTTGTCAGTTAATCTCTTCCCTTAAAAACAGTTTTGATTAAATCTGTGATCAAATTTGAATTTTTTGGTCATGATTTATTTGCATGATTCTTTTTTTTACAGTTTTTGTACATTTTTTAAAAAAGGGACATTATTTACAGATGAACAGGTTGCCTTAAAGAAGAAAGAAAAAGAAACTTCTCAAAAATGGAATAATCCTTGGAAAACATCTGAAAGTGATAAAATAGCATGGGAAAAACCTGAAATTCTTGATAAATCTAGGGTAAGAATATCAAATTCAAGCAATTTTCTTATGTTTTCACACTTTCTTTTGCTTTGAGGAGGGTTTTGCTGTGTAGTCCTGGCTAGTGTCAAACTACAGGCAATCCTCCTTCCTTAGCCTTCTGAATGCTAAGATTGCGGGGATACACTGTCATGGCCATCTCTATAAAACTTGTTTTCTATGCTCATTTATTAAAAAATGGAAAGCCTTTGCATGTTTTAAAATTAATTATGACTTGAACTAATTTCCTAAAATTGTTTGTATTTTGTAAGTTACTCTGCTGTTGCTAGGTAAGTGTTGAGGTAAGGCGCCTCCTTTAGGTTCCTATTAAAGAAGCACTGCAGGTTTTTTATATGCCACGAAAACCTACCACTAACCATGCTATTAATTTATCATAACGTTATTGCTGCATCTACTATGTACAACTTAAAGGAGCAAGAGAGATTTATTTGGCTTACAATTCCAAAAGGGAGATAGAGTTCCATTATAGTAGGAATCTCATGGCAGAAGGCATGGCTGAGACAGAAGCTGGAAGTTGGTTCAGATCACCACAGACATTATGGAGGCAAGAGAGCAAAAGCAAACTGAATTAGGGCTGGGTCACCAAATCTCAAGTCCCATCTCTTGTGATGTGCGTATCCCCAAAAAGGTTCTACCTTCTAAAGGTGGTACAACGTTCCCAAACATTACATCAACTAAGGATTTAAACACATGAGTCTGCTGGTGGGAGAGTCTCACATTTAAGCCATGACAATTGTCAAATCAACCATAAATGCATATGTATCAATAAATACATACTAGTTATTCTTCAGGCAGTGGTTTTAAATTTACTGTATGTTTAATTTTAGATTAAAGTTCATTTCATTCTTTTCCTCTTTCTTTCCTTCCTCTCTCCCTTTCTTGTTGCTTCTTTGAATAGTGGGTCAGGCTAATGAATGGTTACCGCTTAGAGCTTGTCAGACATTAGAAGTGTAATTACTAAAGCTAGGTTGGGTCTGTGTCTCTGGTTTGGTCACCTGCCCTTTTTAAATTAATATGAATTCAAATTCATGGTGAAAAGCAGAAAAAGGAAATTTACTAGAGCCATATCATAGAGAATCTAAGTGTCCAAGTTCATCTTTCTCTAAAGTCTATGGAAGAACAGTAAAGCTTAAATAGAAAGTGATAGATACACATATCTAAGCAGTTCCACTATCCTACAAGGTAGTCTGACTACCTGCCAGAGTTGTGTGAAATTTTGGCAAACTCCTCTGGTTGGCACCAGTTCCTCTTTGCTCTTAGTGTGAGATTCCTGGGAAAGTTTTAAATCTCAGCATCCATTCTTTTGATAGTCCCTACAGCCAGAGTGGTTGGAGAAGTCTCTCTGGCTATATTCCCCACCTTTTCTGCTTTAATGCCTCAGTTTTAAGGTAGGATATATCTTGTGTCTGGAAAAATTTTACAACCAGAATCAAAATATGACACTTCAGTTAGTAGCAGGTAGGTGTGCATAAGAACTGTTTCTGATAACTTCTTTGGTTTTTAGTTACCTTTTGAAAGGGTTGGCACAAATAATTTCCTGCTGTTAATTTGAGAGAGATTGTCAACATGAAGTTTAGCCTGGCTTAAAACCCATAATATTCTTATCTCAGCTTCCCAAATGCTGGGATTACAAGTATATGCTACCATGCCCAGTGTAAATTTTAATTCTGACAATTTTCCTCTTGTCCTGAATGTTTAATTTCAGAGGGTTTTGTTTCTGTAATAAGAAAAAATTAGAATTCTTTATCTAAAATATTATTAATTATTTAAATATGTACTATGACTTCTGTGATCAAAGCAATATTTTGATATTCGGGCTTTTAAAATATTTTTTCATTATTTTATTAACTTTATGTAGAGTATAGACAAGCATTTAAAAGGATTTTTTTTCCTTCTTCTATAATCCCAGCTGGAAAAGGACTTTTTCCTTCTTCTGTAGTCCAGGCTGGTCTGGAAAAGAAAAAAGTTTTCTGGGGTAGTTTAAATCTCCAGGTCCATTCTTTTGATAGTCCTATCAGGCAGAGTGATAGGAGAGGTTTCTGTCTGGTTACACTTTGAATATTTAAACCCCTTGGTACTTGAGTTCTACATAATCTATTTGCCTTAAAGGAATAATTCTTAGTCTTTAGTTTTAATTACCAAATATTGTGATTTTTTTTTTAATAGTCTTGCCAAGTAGCTCAGGCAGTGTTTGAGTTCACTGTGTAGCCTGGACTGTTCTCAAACTCGTGTCAGTACTAGGCTTTCAGTTATGTGCTACTATGCTTAATTTAATTGCAAGTAATTTTCACTAAGTATGTTGTGTTCGTCCTTAAGCTTAAAAAAACAAGTTACAAATGCCAGGTGGAAATGGCGATGGATAGAGACAGGGAAATCCCACAGTGAAGCAGAAAGGAGTTAGAAGCAATCCAGGATGATTCCTAGTCACCTTTGGTCCTTCACAGGGATACACAGAGCACTCTTGAAACACACACACACACACACACACACACACACACACACAATGTGCATGTGCAAAATAAAGTTTTTTAAAAAGTTAACATCTGTATCCTTTAAATTTGTTTGAACCTCTATCTTGTGTATGTATATGTGTGTGGAAGTCAGAGAACAATTTGTGAGAGTTGGTTCTCTCCTTTTACCATGTCAGTTCTGGGAATTGAGGGCAATTTATCAGGCTCAGTAACAAGTGCCTTTACCCACTAAGCCATCTCACTGGCCTTATCATATCTTTAAAAAAAAATGTGTAATACCTAATGAGCATTTACACTTAATACATATATTATGAAAACAATTGAAAGCATCCTAAAGGAGACATTCTGAGTGCAGGTCCATGCTTGTCGTGGCATACATGTGGAGGTCAGAGAATAAATTTTGGGAGGGTGTTCTCTCCTTCCATCATTTGGGCCTGAGGGATCTAACTCAGGTTGTCAGATTTGTGTGGCAAGTTATTTTATCTACTTAGACACCTTGCTAGCTCTAGATTTCTTACAGAACTTTTCTAAGTTGCATTGTTTGCAAGAGCTATTAATGCTTTCTATGTATGGCTGATTGGTTTGTCTCAGTTTTAATATATATTGATGATTTCACAGTAACAAGAAGAATGAAATCTGAATTGTATCTTCCCATTATCTCAAAAACACTTTGAGAGGCAGAGGTTTCAGCCACTGAACTACCTCTCCGACCCATTGGTTTCGTGGGTTGTTTTTGTTTTTGTTTTTTTGAGACAGGGCCTCACTCTGTATCTCAGGCTTGCTGGGCCTTGCAGAATCTTTAATGCAGTTGTGGTTCCCCCCACCCTGTGAACTTGAGTTCAGCTTCCCCTGTTGACCAACCGTTATATTTATGCATGTGGAGGCCAGACTTTTATCTTAACATTTTTAAACCAATAGCAACATAGTAATCTGATTGGTTGGACCCAGTTAATGGTCTTTTCTTTTTCTTACTTGGATGAAGTTTTTGGCTCTAGGAATTTTGACTCAAAAATAGAGGTATCTCAATAATGAGCTCCTTTTAGAAGACTCTGTGCCCATCTAAAAACTAGATCCCTTCTTTTCTTCTCTGGCTCCATACATATATGGTGAATAATGAGAGAATTCTTTTATGAAGATAATGAAAAATTTTTAATCTTTTTAAACATGATTATTTAAGAGTCTGAGAAGGAAATGATCATGACAAAAACGCAATGTGAAAATACCCGCATTTGCAGTTTGTTTAAAACCAAGAATACAAGTATTTTTATTATTTAGGAAAATAAACCAATGAAAGTTTTAAATATCTCAGATACTTTTTAAAAAATAAGTTGTCTTTATTGTTGATTCTCTTAATTTTTAAAAAATTACATTTATGGGCTGGGGAGATGGCTTAGTACCTAAAGTCTCTGCCACATAAAATTATGTATTTGTTTTGTATGTTACATTGATAGAGATGAGAGAACAACTTGGGGAGGGTTGGTTCTTTGCTTATACCATGTGGGTATCAAACTCTGACATCTTGGCAAGCACTTTAACTTGCTGAGCCATCTTGCCTTTCTCAGATAATTTTTATTATTTATTTTATTCAATCGTGCGTGTGTGTGTGTGTGTGTGTGTGTGTGTGTGTGTGTATGTGTGTTTGTGTGTGTGTGTAGAACCACGGACGAATTTGGGAACCATCATGGACTGCCTCTACCTCCTCCTTGTTTACTCTGCCCAGGATTCACAGGCTCTGCCCTACCAGGACCAGAAATGCAGGCCGTCCCGCTTCCACCCGGTGTCTATACGTGGGATCTGGAATCCGAACTCAGGACCTTCCGCCTGCAAGGCAGAGGCTTAACTCCTGAGCCACCTCTCCAGTCCTCTCAGATAATTTTTAAAACATCTAAATATAAAAGGATTTAATAACTGTTGTAAAAGGGTGAGAGCTAGTAGAAAAAAATTTTAAGACATCTTTGTTTGTGTGTGTGTGTGTGTGTGTGTGTGTGTGTGTGTGTGAGGGGGCACATGTGTCCCTGTGGAAGACCAAGGGTGACTTCCAGAATCATCCTGGATTGCTTTTACCTCCTTGCTTCACTCTGGGATTTCCCAGGCTCCGCCCACTAAAGTCAGAAGTGCAGGCCACCCTGGTTTCAGCCTGCTGTTTTTACATGGGACCTGGGATCCGAATTCTGCTTGCAAGACAGTCTTAACCCCTGAACCATCTCTTCAGCCCAAGTTAATGGAAATGTCAGAAGGTTAAATTGTTATTTGGCATACTCACTGTAAAAAAAAATTACATATATATTAATTTTAAATTAAACTCTGACATATGTGGAGGTCACAGAACAATTTTTGGAAGTTGCTTGTTTCCTGCCATATGGACTTCAGGCATGGAACACAGGTTGCCAGGTTTGTAGGCAAACTCTTTACCTATTGAGCAATTTCACTAGTCCTCAGTTGTTGATGAAGTTGAAGATGCTCACCCAGCTTTTCTGAAGTTAATGTGGATGTGTCCTCAAGAGTTTCCATTTGAGTATGAATCTAATATTAATCTCTAGAAGATTGTAGCAAAGGCAGTCAGGAGGGAATCTGTAATGTGATATCATTTCCAGTTCACAAATCACTTGGTTTTAGTCCAGTTTTTCTAGCTCTTTGTCCCCTAGGAGCTCACTGTGGTACCCTGTGAGATCACTGCTTACTTGATCAAGCCTGAATTTTTTTTATCAACTTTGTTTTTAAAAAAGTTTTAAGAAGTTCCTCATAATACTGTATAATGTCTCTTTTAGCAAAAATAGTTCATGTGATCCTTCATTCATTTTTTATAGGACATCTTATTTTATAAGAAGATACTTGATATTTTCTAAAATTGGCAGATCTTAGAATAACTAGTGGCAATGTTTTTGGCTTAGGAAGCCAGAAGCTTTAGTCAATTTGCGATTGATGTTTTCATGATGTCATTTTTTTTTTCACTTTAACGATCAGTCCAAAAGATTGAAGACCATGGCAATAATGTGCATTATAAGCCAGATTTTTAAAAGCAGATTTAAATATTCATCCATTAAGAATTAAGTTTCGAGTTGGGGAGGTGGCTCAGGAATTGAAGCTTTTGTCTGGAAATCAGATCCCATGTGAGCATGCCTAGCAGAAATGGTGGCAGCCTGCAATTCTGACCTGGAAGGCAGAGCCTGGGAGACCCCAGAGCATAGCAATAAGGAAGTAAAACAATCCAGGATGATTTCCGACATTATCCTTGGGCCTGCACAGACAAAACATGTTAACAGTCTTGGAGGCATTTCCGAAGGTTTTTTTTCCTATCCAAAAGATTTAAATGAACTGTTTTTTTAGTTGTTGGTTTTTTTTTTTTTTTAAGTCCTATAGTGATAGATACTTTAGAAGTTGTTTTTGATAAAATAAAAGCTGTGATTTCTTGTCTCCCTTTTTACAGGACCCTTCCTTACCTCTCCGCATAAGCATATTGCTTATTTAAGGAATATGTAGCTAAATTGTTTCATCCCCATTTAAAGCCATTCCCTCTACATTATTATTGCTACAATTGTAATTTTAAAAATCATCTTAACATCTTATATACAAATACTTTTCAAAATAAAAGTGCCAAAATAATTATCCTGCTAATAAGTTTGTTTTTTTTTAATTGCATGACAACCCTTCCTCTTCCGTACCAGTTTCCCTATTTTCTTGTCCTTTTGAATTAGTGGCCCCGAGTTTCATTTGCTTTCAATAATATGTGCCCAAGTACTTTTTGAGTATCACTGAAGATAGAATCTTCACTCTCCCCACTCTGTCACCACTGTCTTCCCTGTTCTTAAAAACAGACAGCCTTAGGAATGGAAGCTTCTAATAAAAGTCAGAAAATCTGTTTTCATAGATCAGTAAGGTGGTCTAAAATTCTTCAGTAAATCCCAGAGTCCTGAGTGAACAGAGGAAAACTGTTTCAGCCTTTTTTGTCCAGAGACTGAGAGTGTGAGGATCACTTCTCCTTCTAGGCTAATTGCTGAAGAATGTTGATAGGAGAGTGGAAAGAGAGGGTGACAAAGGTAGAAGATGCAAGAATATGAAAAGATAGACGAGGGTAAAAGTGAAAATACTTTCTTAGAATTATGTTTAGTTTGGGTACAAACTAATTTTTTTTTTATTTCCCTCTTTTTTGATAATTTCTAAAACTTACAGTTTTTTTGTTTAAATTAGCAAGTTTATAATTTCCTCTTGTGTGTGTTGTGTGTACATAGGATCTCTATGATTGGGTGCTCATAGAATTTCTAAACTGAAAGAGGCACAGCTTCAGTAAGTAGGAAAGGATCAACAGATGTAGATTGAGATAGTGGAGAAGTATCAGGAGAAAAAGACAATACTAGGACTGGAGAGGTGGCTCAGGGGTTAAGCCTCTGCCTTGCAGGCGGAAGGTCCTGAGTTCGGATCCCAGATCCCACGTATAGACCAGGCGGAAGCGGGGGGCGGCCTGCGCTTCTGGTCCTGGTAGGGCGGAGCCTATGAATCCCGGGCAGAAGGAGGTGGAAGCGTCCATGGTGGTTCCCGAATTCGCCCGTGGTTCTACACACACACACACACACACATATACGTACACATGCACAATTGAATAAATAATAATAAAATTTTTTTTTTAAAAAAAAGACAATACTAGCCCACGAACCAGACCTGGACTGAATTCTCTGAAACAAACAGGTCAAAATACACCCAAGTGCCACTGATAAAGGGAAAGAAATTACCAGCTTCCATCAGTAGTGTCAGGAAGACACAGTCTAGCACTGCCACCAGCAGCCTGTGGAGTTTCTTCTCCCTTTGTCCCCTCTGCTGATGTTAGCTGTGACTACCTCACAGAAAAGAATTTCAGACTGAGCCAGGGTAAGCAAAGTGGGTTTATTAAATATTTAGACAGTCATGTAGGAAAAGGAAACAATCCCAGGAAATGGATGCAAGCTTCTCAAGAGAGTAGAGTAAATGATACAATTTACAAGGTTTAAAAATTGAATAAAGCTTAAAACATAAGTGAACTTTAAAATTAAATACATAAGAACTGAATTTTTTAAAAGGAATTTCCTTTTGTAAATAATATTGTAAGGTAGCTTTATGAGGTACATTGTATGTTGTTGAGATTTAGGAATGAGAGTAGAATGCTAATATGGCAAATACAAGGTTACGCACATTCTGTCCTGAGTAAGCATCATTCATTTTTGTTTTTAACAAATTTGTTAGACCTCTGGTTAAAAAAACACTCTACATTATTATTGCTACAATTGTAATTTTAAAAATTATCTTAACAGTGTTGACATTTATATACAAACACTTTTCAGAGTGTTTGTACCCTATAGAGATAGGCAGTTGTGGCTTTATCTGTTGGGTTGACGTTTTCTTTATTCAGCAGACTAGATCTGAAGCTAGAGCTGCCTTTTCCTTTTTATGCTACCTTAGTTCATTTTGTCTTTCTGTCCATGAGGCAGCATAGATGTTGAGCACAAAGGGCATCCATGTTAATGCTGCTGCAATCTAGGAAACTCCTCTGTTAAAAATGGATTGTCCTTTAAACCTTACATTGGGCATCAAGACTGTTGATGCAGAATATAGCTTTCACATCATAGGAAGTAACAAGTCATTTATTCCAAACCAACTGTGTGTGACTAATGCCTAGAAACATAACTGAGGTTGCTCTAAATAACGTTTCAATGTAGAAGTGAATATACAAAATTTGTTATAGCTACAGAACAAAAGAAGTCATAAATCAAGGAAATGGCCAAAACATTGGTGGCAAAAATCAATCAGGCAGGTTAGAACAAAGCAGAGAAAATTGTTACTGGTTTTAAATGTTATCTAACAATCTTAGCTTTGAGATTGAGTGAAAGGTAGTGGTCTAATGATATATCTCAAATGTTTTTACCTAATAGAAAGGATGTTAGTAGAGCAAAGCAGAGAAAATTGTTACTGGTTTTAAATATTATCTAACAATCTTAGCTTTGGGATTTAGCTGGTAGTGGCCATTCATGCTTCTAACCCAACACTGGGAAGACAGATCCCAGGACTTTCCTGGTTAACCTACCTAGTTTTAGTGAGACCCTGTCTCAAGGGAGTAAGGCAGAGAGCAGGGAGCAACAGAGGAAGATATTCAATGCTTCCTCTGGCCTTTGTATTGACTGGTGCAGAAGCTGGAAAATGGAAAGGGTTCTCCGGAAGTTCTACATAGTAAATTCTAAGTAATATGATGAGCACCTAGGTTTATTCCATAATGTGACGGTTGTGAATAATGCTTCAAATATGGGCATTGTCATAGTTAGATACAGATTAGATACACTGAGAATCTGAGCTCTGGGTAGGTACATTGGTAGAAAATTAGTTAAGCCCAGAGCGAACCTGCAGGAGATTGTTTAGTTGATAGGGAAGGCCCAACCCATGATGGGTGGGACTAGTCCCCAGGCAGGTGAATAAAATGGAGGGAACTATTGAGAAAGGTGGCATTCTTGTGTATACTTGACTGATCTGGCAAGTAAGGATTGTTCCTCTCTCAGCCGTTATGTGGTTATTGTGTGGCCAGTTGCCTTGACCATTGATGTTGGTATGGGTTCTTCTGACGAGCTGTACAAGCCACAGCAATCAGGAATCATAAGAGAAAATAAGCCCCATGTTCCCTTAAGCTGTTTTGTCATTTTATCAGCAACCATGTAGGTGAACTGTGACAGCATGCAGTTATCTCTAAACTGACTTGATTCTTTGGGTACTAGGAAGTGGATTGGCTGTATCATACAGAAGCTCTTAAATTTTTTGAGAATACTCGGAAGTGGATTTGGCTGTATCATACAGAAGCTCTTAAATTTTTTGAGAATCCTCCATGCTGATTTTTATACTGGCTTTACAAATTTATATTCCCTTGAATATTGCTTAGAGTTTCCTTTTTCTTCCTAGCCTCACAAACATTTTGTTGGTTTTCTTGATATCATTCTATCTGGAATGAAATGGGTTATCACTATAGTTTAGTTTGCAGTTCCCTGATGACCAAATATTGTGAACATTTCCCCCATATCTTAAATGGCTATTTGTACTTCTTTACTTGGAAAGTATGTGGTCAATTAATTTGCCTATGTATTGGATTTTTTAGGAAAGTGTTCAAGCTTTTGAGTTCATCTCTCTATATATATTGTTCTCTATACATCCAAATATAATCACATTGAATAAATCACTGGCAATATTCTACAGATTCTTACTTGTTTGTTTCTGTTGTATGGAAGCTTGTAATTTTAACAGTTTTATTTCTTTTCCAAAGCTACTAAGAAAAAATTATTGTGTTTCCATTGATATTGAAGAGTTTTTCCCTAGTAGTTTTAATGTTTCAGACCTTCTGTTATGATCTCTAATCTCTTTTGAATAGATTTTGTTTTTTATTTTTGGTACAGGGCAAGAAGTACAGTCTAGTTTCGGCCTAATATATGTGGATATTCACTTTTTGTAACACCACTTGCTAAAGAGGATGTCTTTTTTCCAACATGTTTTTGGTGCTTTTGTCAAGAGTCAAATGGTTGTAGCTGTAGGACATGTTTCTGGATTTTTCTCTTCCACTGCTCTACATGCCATGTTTTTGTCATTATTATGCTATGCTGGCCATTTTAACGATTTTTTTTTTTTTTTTAATTTCTAGCAGTACTAGGGAGTCATCTGGTAACTCTTTGTATCCCAGGCAAGTACCTAAACATTGTGCTACCACCCAACCTTTGACTGTTCCAACACTATTAATTCTACCAATTCAGGAATATGGAAGGACTTTGTGTCTTCTAGTGTCTTCTACAGTGCTTTATAGCCTTCATTGCAGAGTTATATCATATTTTAAAAGTTTATACCTAGTATTTTTTGGAAGCTGTTTTAAAAAGGATTCTTTTTGCTGGTTTCAGTTTTAGCAAGTTTGCTGTTGATGTGTAGAAAAGATTTTTTTTTTAATTTTGTATCTTGCTACCTTACTAAATGTGTTTATTGGATTAAGAGTCCTCTGTTGAAGTCTCTATGGTCTTTTAAGTGTAAGATTGTATTATGTTCAAATAGGAATAATTTGACTTCTTTCCTCTTTGCATCCCTTCTATTTCTTTATTCTACCTTATTGCTTTATGATTCAGGCACTATATTAAAATAGGAGTGCTAAGAGGATATGCTTTCAGTTTTACCTCATTGACTATAATTTTGATTATTGGCTTGTTGTAGAAAGCTCTTGTTATATTGAGCTATATGTGTTTTATATTGCTGATACATTTCAGTGTTCATCATGAAGGGGATATTGGATTTTCTGAAATCTTTCTGTGTCTGTTGAAATCATTATGTAATTTTTTTATCCCTAATTTTACTTACCTTCTGTATTACATATATAAATTTGCAGCTGTTGAACCCTTCTCACATTCCTGGCAACTTGTTCATGGTGTTCAAATGTGCCATTGAATGTGAGTTTACTAAGATTTTGTTGAAGATATTTGTGCTTGCATTGTGAGAAACTGGTCTGTGACGTTGTTGTGAGTGTGTGGTGTAAACTTGCTAATTTGGGTGTGTGTCCATTCATGCAGAAGCCATTGTTGGGCATCTCCACTGGATCTGAAGCTCACTGATTCAGCCAAACTGATGGGCCAGTGAGTTTCATTCTCTTTGTCTCCACCTCACCTACCCCAGTGCAGGGATCATATACTTGAATCACCATACCTCCATACTGGGGGTCTGAACTCAAATCCTCATACTTGCATGACAGGCACTTAACTGACTGAGACATTTCCCCCAGCTTCATTTGTTGTTTTGAGGCAATTTCAGTATTAGCTCTAGCTGGACTGGAATTCACTGTGTAGACCAGACTGACATAATCTTAGGGTCCTGTCTCTGCTTTTCAAGTGCTAAAATTACTGACATACCCCACTAGGCCTAACATTTATTTTAGATCTATTTGTTTTATTTTTTTGTGTTCTTTTGGTTCAATTTTGGTAGTTGTATGTGTCTATCAGTTGTATTGTTATATTCTATTTCTTCTAGGTTTTCTAATATATTAGAATGTAAGTTTTCATAGTATTTTCTATGAAGTCCTTTGGATTTTAGTTATATTCAATTCAGTATCTCCTTTTGCATCATTAATGTGTCGTCTTGGTCTTTTTGGTGGTGTTAGCTTACCTAAAGGCTTGCCAATCTTTATTTTTCCAAAGGGCCAACTCTTTGTTTCATTGATCCTCTTTGTATTGCTTACTGTCATTAATTTCACCCCTCAGATTTTATTCTCTCTCCTTTTGCTAATTTTGAGGTTGATTTATTTTTAATTTTCTAAGACCTTAAAGTACATCATTAGTTTCTTGAGATTTTTTGGGGTGTGTGTGTGTGTATGTATGTCTGTGTGTAGTAAAAGGCACTTTGAATGTGGAGG
This sequence comes from Typhlomys cinereus, assembly GCA_023101885.1. Taxonomy (NCBI): domain Eukaryota; kingdom Metazoa; phylum Chordata; class Mammalia; order Rodentia; family Platacanthomyidae; genus Typhlomys; species Typhlomys cinereus. The sequence continues at coordinate 121,935 of JALPQD010000693.1, read as the reverse complement.
CTCAAAGATAACTTTGGGAATCATCCTGAATTGTACTGCCTGGCTCCTTTTTGCTTTGCTCTAGAGTTTCCCAGGCTTCCAGAACCAGAAGTATACGTCGCTGCCATTTCTGTCTAGCATTACAAGGAATTAGGGATCTGAACTCAGGTCCTTTTGCTTTCAAGGTAAAGGCTTAATCTCTGAGCCATTAGCTCAGTTTTCTTTTTAATGTAAGCATTCATAGCCGTGAATTTCCTTTTTAATTTCATTTAAAAGTACTGTTCCATGTCCATGTTTACTGTAGTTTCTCTTGCTATTGATTTCTTGTTTTATCCTATTATGATTTTTTGATAAGACACACAAAATTATTGTTTTGTTAACGGCTTGTCTCATGACCTAAAATGTGAACTACTCTGAAGTTCCTGTGTTCTTTAGCTGTTTGGATATTCTACAGAAGTTCAAGTAATTAAGTCTGTTCCATGTCTAGTTCAGTTTAGCTCTGACTTTTGGGGGGGGTCTGGATGAGATCAGTGTATTAAAATCTCCACAATTATTATATCCCGACTTGAGTGTTCCTTTGTGTTCACGATGTTTGTTTCATGAAGTGTTGATTCATTTATATTTATAATCTGTCTTCTGGATGGATTTTTTTTCCTTTTTTAAAATGTAATTTTCTTCTTATTTTGGTTTGGAGTCTACATTGTCATATGCATTCCAACTTGCTTTTTGGTTTTTTTTAAAACTGTTGTTTGTTGTTGGTATATTGTTTTCCATCCTTTTACTTTTAGTTTCTGTGTGTCTTTGACAGGAAGGTGTTTCTTAAAGACAACAATTGGATCTAGCTTGTTTTGAGGAAGGTCTCTTTATGTTGTTCAAGCTGGCTTCAAACTCAATGTCCTGGATCTTATTTTTGTTTTAATTCAATCAACTAGTCTGTCTTTTAATGGCATAGTTAAAACCCTGTACATTTAGAGTTATTTTTGAGTGGTATGTTCTAGTTTCTGTAGTTTTTTTACACTTCAGTTGATTTGTTCATTTCCCTTATTCATCTTGGAGCTTTACTCATTTACCAAGTTCAACATATTTGCATGTTTCTTAGTTTTAATTTGTTCCTCTCAAAGGAATTTATTTTTTCCTGAATGTCCATGATGTGTCTGTCTTTCTACCTCATCTATGTGGAAGATTCCTTTAAATATTACTATAGTACTAGCTTGATCAGCAAAATTGTTTTAGTTTGTGCTATTTTGGAAGGCTTTCATTTCTACATTGATTTTAATGTGCAACTTTGCTGGATATAGTAATCTTAGTTGACCCATATTTATGTTCAGTGCTTGGAATGTATCATTCCTAGCTTTTAGGGTTTGTGCTGAGACCTCTCATGTAATTTGGTGAGTTTTCTTTGTGAATAACTTGGCATTTTTCCCTTAAAGCTTTTAATATTCTTAGCATTTTAATTAAACTATGACAGAGATTGGTTTCTGGTCATGCCTAATTGGGATCCAAAATGTCCCCATGTACTAGTATGTCCATATGTTTTGCTAAATTTGAGAAATTTTCTGCTGCGATTTCATCGAGTAGAGTTTTTGTGTTTTTAGTTTCTCAGTTATTTCTTGCCTATTGGGTTTTTAGATTTGGTCCCTTGATTATGACCCAAAATCCTTAAAAAATTGTCATGATTTCTTTATATTTATGTAAATATAGTCATTTCTTAAACTTGTTGTCATAGTTAGATATGTGTCAACTTGACAATTGAAGGCTGCAGCTCTGGGCACAATTGTGAAGAATTAGTAGTTGAATTAAGCCCTGAACAAGTCTGCAGATTGACTGATGGGGAGACCGAGCTCATGGTGAGTGGGACCATTCCCTAAGCAGAACAGAATGGAGGGAGCTGGTTGAGGAAGCTGGCATTCTGCTTAGCTAGACATGCTGGTCTGGAAGTGAAGACTGTACCTCTCTCAGCAATAGATATGATGTGGCCAGTTCCCTCAGCCCGTGTGAACTTTCCTTCAAAGCTAGGCTAAGAAACTTTGACAGTTATAAACCAAAATAAAGTCTTTTGTTCCCATAAACCATTTCATCATGAATTTATCATCAGCAGCACACAACACTTGTCTTCAACTTCTGATATTCTGTTTCATCCACCAAGATTTTTATTTGATCGATTCAATTTTTCATTGCCAAGATTTCTATTTGGGTGTTTTTGCTTTGTTTTTCAGATTGTCAATCTCTGCTAAATTTCTCGTCTAAATCTTGAATTGATTTTTCTTTAATTCATTTCTAAGGTCACTGGTAATTTTTTTGCATGTGTATGTAGAGTGCACATATTTGTGCACATGTGCACTTGAGTAGATGTGTGCACTCAAACATATGCATATGAAGGCCCAACATAACAATGAGTGCCTTTACTTTAATTGCTCACCATTTTATTTATCAAGACAGGGTCTCTAATTGAAGCCAAAGCTCACTGATAGATAGAGCATGCCCTGGGGATTCTGTTTCAAATGTTAGGATTAAGATGGCCACACCACCTGTTCAGCTTTTATGTGGGTCCTGGGGATACAAACACCAGTCCTCAAACTTGTACAGTGATTACTTACCTGCTGGGCCATATCCCCAGCTGCACTGGTTATTCGAAAACTAGACTTTTAGATTCGTTTTTAGTATTTCAGTGATCTTTGGATTTGAACACTGAGAACTTAAACTTTGAGAAAACTTGTAAATATTTGTTTCTTCATTGGGACTTACTTCTACATTAGCTGATATCTTTTAATAGTTTATATGCTCCACATATAACTTTCTATTTCGTGTGTGTATGTGTGTGTGTTTATCAGAAGGCAATGTATGTCCCTGTAGGAACCAAGGGTGACTGGGAATCATCCTGGATTGCTTCTATCTCCTTTTTGTTTTGTTCTGGGATTTCACAGGCTCTGGCTACCAGGGCTGGAAGTGTAGGACACTGCTGTTTCCACCTGTCTTTTTTTTTTTTTTTTTTTTAATATTTGCATGCGTGTGTATGTGTATACATTAGAGGACCCACAGAAGACCAAAGATGACTTCGGCAGTCATTCTGGATTGCTTGTCTTTTTGCCTCACTCTGAGATTTCCCAGGTTCCACTCCTCAGGCTGCCGCCGTTTCCCCCCGGCATTTCTATGTGGGATCTGGGATCTGAACTGAGGACCTTTTGCTTGTCAGACTCTTAACCCCTGAATTATCTCTTCAGCCCCTGAAATGGATATCTTTCTCAAATTTTTTATTTTTATTTGTATGTCTGCATGTGTCACTGTGTAGGCCAAAGGGTAACTTGCAGAATCACCCTGGATTGCACTACCTCCTCTTTGCTTTGCTGTAGAATATCACAGTCTCTGTCTTTCAGGACTGGTCGTCACCATTTCCACCTGGCACTTTCACATGGGAGGCAGAATCTGAACTCAGGACCTTGTGCTTGTGAGGCAGAGGCTTAACCCAAGTCATCTCTCCAGCCCAGAGATGGATATCTTTTTTTTTTTTTTTTTTTTTTAAGAAAAAACAGGTCTTTTTTAGTAGGTATTACTGTAACCCCAGCAGTAGGTATAAGTAGGATTGAAAGGTCAAGGCCATTCTGAACTACATCATGAGACTGTCACAACAAATTGTAAAAAAAATACTAATAAAGTAAGAATTCCAAAACAACCCATATATTTAAGTGATTTAGAAAAAAATAAACATCAAAAGTATCAGCCACACTCCCCATTGAGATTAGAAAAGAAAGAAGCTAGAGTATTTATAAGCCGGAAATTTAAAAGTTATTGAAAAGAACTGAGGAGATGACTCAGGGTGTTAAAGTCTTTGTGTTGCAAGCAAAAGGACCCAAGTTCAGATTTCCAGATCCCATATGAAAATGCCAGGCAAATAGGTAGTAAGTAACCTGTAATTCTACCTCTGAAGGATAAGCCTGGGAAACTCCAGAGCAAAACATGAAGGAGGGAGAACACCCAGGATGATTTCAAAGTTACCGCAGTCCACAGGCACACTCACATGCCATCTTGTACACATGCATACACACACCAATAAATACACAATAAAACAGACCATGACAGTTTGAATAAAAAGACCAGTCAGTGTTCTCAGATAATAAGGGTTACAGAAGTTTTGTGGGTTTTGTTGTTAGACTTGTTTGCAGTTTACCTGGTGTAAGAGTAGGGAGTACTGAGCCATTGTGTTTCTGAAATCCAAACAGGTTAAACTACAAAGAGCTATTTGCAGACTGAGCCCATCTTGACTCTCTTACCATAGGGTATGCTGTGATGATTATTAATGGGCTGAAGCTTTGTCAGTGTTGGTGTCTATGCCCACCATCTTAGAGTTGCAGGAGTCACCTCAAGCTGTTTCTGCTAACTGAATCTGAGGGCCCCTCAGCTAGAATGTACTAGAGGTGCTCTGCCAATGTGAGCATGAATAATGCCCAAAACAAGGTTAATTTCTACAAAATGTCTCTTCTTCTAAAGAAATCCATGTTGGCACATTGAGGTGCAAGGTACTGAACAATTCTTCATGCCCTGAGCACACCAGTTCATGTTCACACCAGCTGATCTCTTTCTTCTTCCCAGAGATTGGACTGAAGTTCTCTCAGTATGTAATTGCCCTGAGCTTCTCTCTGTAATGGACCTCACCCAAGTACATCTATGTCTAGGAATGTGTCTAAGTCATAAGCCACTTTTCTGGACTCACACTGGTTCTTGGGGAAATCATTCATTTGGCAGCCAATAGAAAGGGCAAGACTTTTAGTTTGTACAGACATGAAAATGAAAGGTTTGTTTTTTTCAGTCAAAAGGTTGAACTGTAAACATCTTTTAATATAATTTCCCAATATCACAAATCAGTGACGAATTCATCATCGATAGAAATAATTTTAAAAGGCTAGATTGAGATTAATACTTAAAAATACTACAGTCACTACTGTAGGAAGTGAGTGCAAAGAGCCCTGTTTTTTAGTATCTTCTTGCTTCTTCACAACTTGTATAGCTTCAATCTTAAAATACTTATTTTGCAGAGTGACAGATGGTGAATTTCTGGCATGCACTAAGGCTTTTCTGTTTTCTTAAAGCCCTGCTGGGGGATTCTTCCTTCTGCCTAGCATCATGAGTTGGATCCCTTATTTGTTTTACAAATGTAAAGTATAGCATTTCTCAATTTCACCTAGTCTCACACTGCATTCCTTTTCATGCTATCCACCTCTATCTCAGGTGTATGTATTGTAGACATACACCTGATAACTTGGTTTCAGGTTTGTTAGGGTAGAGAAAGGTGTTGGGTATCTGTAATCTGCCATACTATTCTCTCCTCTTTTTCATCCAGTGCTTTTTATCTTTCAGAAAGTTTTTAGCCCATTCCTTATTTTAAGTGTTTTTATTAAAACAACTATGGTAGTTTCTCTGCCCTGGATTAAAAAAAAATAACAGAATGATACACCATTTTCATATAATGAAATGAAAAAATACATTTGATAAAAATTCAATTCATTAAGGAAAAAGTCTTTAATCATAGTACTTGAGAATCTGAGAGAAAAGAATCAGGAGTTGGAAGACAATCTGGACTATATAGTGAGTCCCTGTGACACTGCCTTAACAATAATAAGAAAAAAAGGAGGGAAAAGAATCAATGTTCATTTAAATAAGAAGCTTATGTATTTTTACTACCTGTATGGTGGGTTCTAGTTGGTATTAGCAAAACAAACAAGCAAAGTATATATCTTAGAACAAAACAAAGCATCAGTCATCTAAGTGTGAATCTCAAGGAAGCAGGAAATAGCACAAATGAGACCAACAGTGAAGTAGAAGAGTAGATATTGCTGAAACTGGAAACGTTTTGTAGTGGGGATAATTAGAGCCTAAAGTTAACTTGCTGGCATGTTAAAAAATGTTGATGAAAACTGGAAAATTACTAGAAGAAAACAAAGTACTATATGAACACAAGAGGCAGTGAATCAGAACAGAACTGAATCTATCATTCAAACCCCAACACTCTGGAAACTGAGGCAGGAGGATCATGAGTTTGTGTTCAGCCTGAGCTACTACAGAACAAACCCAGAAAACAAAATAAAGGGAGGGAAGATAGGAAAGGAGAAGGCAGCAAGAGGAGGAGAGAAGATCAAAACAGAAGGGAAAAGTTTCAATTTGTTGTTGAGATTAGTAAACCTGATTCCTGGTTTACTGGCAAATACCTAAACTTGACAGGTAATAAAAAAAAAATTACAGAAATTATTACACCCTGGGAAGGTGGATTTATTTAAGGAATGCAAGGTAGTAATAACATTCACAAATCAGTGACAAATTCATCATCGATAGAAATAATTTTAAAAGGCTAGATTGAGATTAATACTCAAAAATAGCTCTAGCACAAAATGTTCATTAGCAGTGAGAAGAGATGACCGACAAAAGAAAACCCAGTGACAGGGCTTAGGATCTGTCTCAGGAGAGGCTGGAGAGGTGGCTCACCTCTGCCTTGGAGGCGGAAGGTCTTGAGTTCAGATCCTAGATCCCACGTGTAGACGCCAGGCGGAAGCGGGGGCGGCCTGTGTTTCTGGTCCTGGTAGGACGAAGCCTGTGAATCCCCGGCAGAGTAAACGAGGAGGTGGAGGAGTCCATGGTGGTTCCTTTATTTGCGCGTGGCTCTACACACACACACATACATACACACGCGCGCGCACACACGCACAATTGAATAAATTAAAAAAAAATCTTAAAAAAAAAAGATCTATCTCAGGAGGATCTGAGTGGTGGTACAAACTTGTAATTCCAGCATTGGGAGGTGGGGACATGTGAACTCCTGGGGCTCTCTGACCAGCTAACCAAAGCTAAGGCTCAGGCACCACTGTGAGAGTTCCTGGTTCCAAATACAAGGTGGACAGTTCCTGGGAACTGACATCTAAAGCTGAGCTGTAGCCCTGCCGCCCTCAAACATTGAAAGAGGGAAGAGAAAAAAGAAAAAGGAGAAATAATGACCCAACTAATTTGCCTGTCTGGAAGGATTTATATCCAAACTATGTGTATATATTTAACTTGGCCAAAGATTTTGAGTAATTACCACTCCAAATTTGACAAATAGCATGTGAAAAACTGAGTCTTTGAACTGTATACTAAATTTGTTTGGGTCTTCTGGTTCCAAGGAGTTTTTAAATCATTTACAAATTGAAAGTAATTCTAGTTCTTTTTTTCACTTTTGTTTGTAGACAATTCCTTCAGTCACAAGAGTATTTTTTCCCAAAGCTTTATTTTTGAAAATTGCTGTAGAGAATTTAATGAAACAGTCTTTCTTCATACTTACATGTCTTTTATTCCTCGACTAGTGTACATTTAAAATATAATCCTAAGAGGTTTAAGCTACTTAGTAGTTTAATTGAGATTAACTTTGACAAGATTTACAGAGAATTGACCTTTAGTTGGTCTGCTAACTATTTAGGAAGCGGTCCTGCTAGAGCACCCATGCAGTGTTGTGAAACAACAGGAAAAATGGATTGAAGAGTTGAACAAGCACTTTGAAGATGACCAACAAAAGAAAACAGAGGAAAAAATGACATATTCAAAGGTAATGTAGTTTTTTGGCAAGATCAGAGTACTTAAATTCCACACTTGTTCATATGAACTGTTTCCATTGAATGCATTTAGTATGGTCTTATGTAACTTAACATTTTAGAAATGGCCTAATTTTTTAACTCATTTTCAAAACTAGTTATCTAAATAGATATGGAATTATCATGTTTATTCTGCTCAGTAGTGACTTTTAGGAATCATTTTATCACTTAGGATTTTGTGGGAATAACTGGACAACTCCTTAAACAATTCTTATTTGTCATTATTGGAGGGAGGAAAACGACAGACAACAGTACATTTTGATTCATTACAAAATCATCTTGGTTCTCAGTCTTGACTGTCCTCTCAGTTAACACACAAACAATCCAAGTATTTTTGTGTCTTTCCTGACATGCAGGAACTGGTAGATAATACCAGAATTGACACACCTGGAAGCCAAGTGGAACCTTCAGAACAACAACAAATAGCAAAACCTCTTATGGATGCAGCTGTAGCACAGAGTCAAAAAACAAAGTAAGTTCATTTTTAGTATTTATTGACTTGTAAAAAAACTTTTTAATAGAAATATTAATATATCCAGTTAGTTTCAGTTAGGCATTTTTCCTTAATAGAAATGATTAGTAGATGTACCTTGAATAAAACAATTTAAAAGCTTGTTGAACCTACCTTTTTGGAGTTTTGAATAGCTAATGTGTCTTTCTAGCTTTCTCCGTTCTATGATTGCTCTCCTGGACCCAGCACAGATTGAGGAACGGGACAGACGTCGACAAAAACAGTTAGAACATCAGGTATTGTAAAAACGTTGTTCTTTGTGTACTAAGTAATGATCTTGGCCAATGTATATCTAAGTAAATGGAAGTTGAAATACTCTTTTTTCATGAGACAAGGCTAGCCCAGATTAGCTTTGAATTTTCTGTTTGTCTAAAACTGGCTTTGAATTCTTTATCATCCTGCCTCAACTCCCAAGTGTTGGGATAATATATGTCACCATGCCTGGCTAGAAATTAAAATTCTGATACAAATTCACAACACAGGTCCAGATCCACCCTGTGATAAATTCAGTCCCTAATTCAGGTAGCATTATGCTGTTATTACATTTTTGCTGAGAACTTAGAGGGTATTTACACAGTATAGCCACCCGCCTTCCAATAGTCTTTTTATTCTTTTGGAATTTCATACATGTGCACAATGAATTTGTCACTTTTACCCTGTATTACCCAATCCCATTCTTCTTCCTTTCTGCAGATGTTCTTCCCAACCAGTCTCCCAGCTACTTTCCTGCCCTTTTCCTTGTGCTGCCCATTAAGTTTCATCCAAGTCACCCGCACCAACCTGTACCTAAGCACTTTTTAGAGCATGGTGGACATATCAGTGGGCTCAGGTGTGGAGCCTCTTCAGATTTTGCCCCTTCCATAGTTAATTATTGATAGGCTAGATCTTATGTAGGTCTTGTGAAAGTAGATCCGGATGCAGTAGCTGTCATGTCCAGAAAATACTGTCTGCAGCATCCCTTCGCCCTCTGGCTCTTACTTTTTTTTTAGTTTTTGACACTTTCATATATAAAAGTCTATGTATTTTCACCCCTTACTGCCCATTTCTATCTTTCTTCTCTCCAGCCAGTCTCCTCCTACGTTCATGTTGTTTTGCATGTCTGACCCATTGGGTCACCTGGTGCCTGAGCATCTCCTAACATGAATGACCTGTCAGTGGGTAAATCATTGAGTAAATAACCTCTCCCTTCCTATCTGACATTAACTTTAATTACATTCTCAGGGAGATATAGTATTTCTTGAATTTGTACTGTCATTTAGTTAGCATTGGTTATTTTCTCATTCCCCCCCTCCCCCGTTCTATTCAGCTTAAAAACTAGTTCTTTGAAAGCAAACAGCATAGGAGATTAAGGTAGAATTCTTAAGAAATCTAGTAGGTAATTTAAGAGGTTGAGATTAAAACTCCAACTTTAATGTAACATTAAAGGAATGTAAATTTCTGGATAATTATTTTGGTGGCTTTTTCTGAAATTAAATTTTTTGTTTTATTTTGTGTATACATTTGTTGAAATGAAGTCTTAATGGTGCCCTGGCTTGTCTTAAAAGCTCAATCAAACCATTCTCCTGCCTCCATCCCCTGTGGATGTGGAATCCTAGATAGGCACTAGGCAGATATCACTGTGCCTATCTGAATAATTCTTTTAAAAACTTGGATATGTGAGTAATTTGGGCCAAATAATTTTACTTGAATTCCATGAAAATTTTAGAGCATCTCCCATTTGCCAGGCAGTATGCTGAGTACTGAGACTATTTCTTCAGTTGTTTTCCTTCTTCTTTGTAGTATATATGCTAGGTAAGCATTTCACCACTAAGCTACATCCCCAGTTCCCGTCATTTGTTTTTCTATCAGTTCTTCTAACATTCCTCTTGAAATTGAAGAAAAACATGTGGAGTCTGACTGCATAAATGGAAGATGGGAGAGACAAATTAAGCACGTTAATATTGCTCATATACATAATACTTTATAGTACTGATAAAAATTTACTCTGTCACCAAAATAAATGCTCCATGAAATTTTATTTGTGAGTGACCTACCTATGTGGTTCTTTATGATTAGAAAGCAATTACTGCTCAGGTAGAAGAGAAGCGCAGGAAGAAACAATTGGAAGAAGAGCAGAGAAAAAAGGAAGAACAAGAGGAGGAACAGCGCTTAGCACGGGAGCGAGAAGAGATGCAGAAACAATACAAAGAAGATCTACTTAAGCAAAAACAAAAGGAAGTAAGTATTTTTTTATCTTCATTGCCAACATTTTAATTTTTTTTATTTATTCAATTGTGCGTGTGTGTGCGCGCGTGTATGTATGTGTGTAGAACCACGGGTGAAATTGTGCGTGTGCATGTGTGTGTAGAACCACATGCAAATTCGGGAACCACCATGGCCTCCACCTCCGCCTTGTTTACTCTGCCCCGGGATTCACAGGGCTGGAAAGATGGCTCAGGAGTTAAGACTCAGCCTCACAAGCAAAAGGACCTGAGTTTGGATCCTGAATTCCATATAAAAATGCCAGGCAGAAACGGTGGTGGCCTGCACTTCCACCTCTTGAAAGTGGAGCCTGGGAAATCCCAGAGCAAAGCATAAAGAAGATAAAAGCAATCCAGGATGATTCCTGGTCACCCTTGGTCCTCCCCAGGGACACACAGTGTGTTCTATCTCTCTCTGTCTCGCATGCGCACACACACACAAGTACAAATAAAAAGGCCAGAACTTTTGCCCTTCTGACTGGTCAACCAATCAGACTGGTCTAGACCAGTGCCTGATACATAGGAAGCGTTTAGAAAATTTTTACTGAGCATGAACACTCAAATCGGTATGTAATTGTATTTACTAACTTTGTATATGTCAATGCTGATAGGAAATCATGACTCTCAAGACCAATGAGCTATTCCACACAATGCAGAAAGCACAAGAGTTGGCACAGAGACTGAAACAAGAACAGAGAATCCGGGAATTGACTCAAAAGGGACACGATACTTCTAGGCTCATTAAAAACCTTGGCGGTAAGTGATTAACAAGAATTTTACTTCATATTTTAAGGCAATTTTAAATACATGTCTATTTGTGTTATCTTTAATGTACCCATTGACTGAATATTTTTAAAAGAATTGAAGCTTTTCAATTAATCCATCTTTAATAAGAATGTAATAATAATGTTCATTGTGAAGTTTTAAAATAATGTTAAATTTTATCTTTTTCACAAATAATTTTAGTAAGTATGTGTACTTCTGACCATTTGTAAAAATCATACAAAGTATAATACAGGTGACTTTATTATAAATTTAGAACAACCTATCACTGAACTAGCTACCTTCCTAGCTCTCTACAGAGTTCCTACTAATATTCTGTAAGTGTCACGTTAAGATAATTTATTTGTCATTGTCAGTTGATGCAGTACAAGTGGATTATAAGGCATCCGCTAACATTTTACATTTAAGACATGACTCTGATGAAGCTGATGGTAAAACAAATGGACACACCAATTCTACAACCTCTCCCAAGAAGGACACTGGTGTGCAAACAGGTATTTATATAAAAATCATTCAAATTCATTTAAAACTACATTCACCATTAAACTCCATTTCAAGTTTAAAATAAATAAGAGGGTTTTTGTTTTATTTTGTTAGGTAGGGTCTCATTAAGTCCAACTTGTCTTCAAACTACTAGAATGCTCAGATTACAGGTGTGTGAAATTTGAAGCTTGCAAAGGGTTCAATAACTTAAGATCTGAATTACAGAACATAAAAATTATCACTTGGCCCACTTTAATTCAAGTTCACATTATCAGATTATTTGCCTCCTCTAAGCATTGCATGTAACTGGAACCAGAGCATACATGGTGTGTCTGGCTATTTTTAGCAGTAGTATATACAATTCACCCTGTTGCACACTTTGTCAGACATTATTCCTTTTTATTCCTAATATATTCTTCTGTGAGTGCTATACTTGTTTGTTCATGATTTAATGGACATTAAGATTATTCTTACTGTGAATAATGCTGTGAACATGTATGTGCACATCTTATATGGATTTTCCCCCTTTGGGAGTAGAATTACTAAATCACGACAGGTATGTGCCAAACTACTCCAAAGCACTTGTCCCTCCAGTAGTGTATGAATTGGTATCCATGTCCTCAACATGCTTGTTCTAGTGCCTTAAAAGTGCTATCTTAAAGCTAATACCCCCAGGCATGTATTTTTCTGAGCCTCAAGCAAACCTCCTGCTTCAGGTTTCTGACTAGATGGTATTATAGGTGTATGCTACTATATGTGTGTACCCTGGAAACCCAAGGATGACTTTGGGAATCTTCCTGGATTGTCTCCTTGTTGCTTTGCTCTACTAGGCACCACCTTCTAGAGCTAAAATTACAAGTCACAGTCATTATCTGCCTGGCATTTTTATGTACAATCTGGGGAGTCAAACTCAGGTACTTTTGCTTTAACTTCACCCATCTCCCCTGTCCTTTCTTATTATTCTTGAAACAAGTTCTCACAATGTAGTCCTGAATAGCTTGCTCTCTGTGTAGACCACTATTTACAGGAATGCTGCTGTCTCTATTCCCAAGTACTGGATTATAGGTGTGTCACCATTCCCAGGGGTCGTTTCACCTTTTCTCTTTTAAAACTAGTTACCTCTGGGCTTTCCTGAAAGCACTTGGAGTCCTTGGCAATCCTGTAGTAACTTACAAAAACAATTTGACTCGTCCAGGTCAGAGAATTATCATTGTCAGAGCTACTCTGGAGTCTTAAGTTTTTCTGCCATTTTGAGATTTCAGCTTAGAATTACCATACTAGATTAGCCACAGTTGATACGAAGTGGGTGGTGATGGTGATTATATGCTATGATGATTAGTCTCAGTTATGTGTATAACCTTGCTAGTCTAGAATAATTGGGGAGAAAGGCCTATGGAAGAATTACCTTGATGAGGTTGAACTGTTCAGGCTTACCTAACCAATATAGGGAGGGAGGGAGGGAGGAGAAAGCTATTTGTGTACAAGTTTTATTGTTCTCTGCTGTGAATGTGACCAGTTCCTTTAAGTTCCTGATACTGTCAGTTTCCTGCCATGATGGACTGTTCCTTGGAACTGTGAGCCAAATAAACCTTTTCTCCTTTAAGTTGCTTAATCACACCAACAGAAATAGAGCAGACATACAATGTTGTGGATATGCATGGCAACTCAAATACATTATTAAAGTGGAGGTTTTTATTGATTGCAATATAAAATGTGGTACCTAATGTAAAAAATATGACAGTTAACCCATGTACCTAACTACATTATAAAATACTTTTGTTTTATGACTGGCTTATTTAGCATAAACAAAACAAAAACATAACTTTATGTTTTTGTTTGAGACAGTCTTAATGATGTGGCCTAGAAGTTGCTGTGTGGATCAAACTATCAATTGAACTTGCAATCTTGACTCTGCTTAAATGCTGCAATTACAGGTGTGTGGCACCACATATGACACAGAAGTCCATTTACACGGGCAATCTGAACTAGCTAGTTTATGGAAACAACAAAGCAAAATAGTGGTTGCCAGTTAGTGGAAAAAAATAGTGGGATTCTAGTGGGTGTAGTTTCATTTTGAAGATTAAGTTCTTAGAGGGTAGTCACTGATAAAGTCATTTACATATCTTTGGGGAAATGGTTAAAATAGGTTTTTATCATATATTTTTACTGTGTTTTTTTTTTAAATCAATTACTTGAAACTTTTATTTAGATGATTTAAATTTAGAGGTATTCGTCAATACGTTATCACACTATGGACCAGTAACAGAAAGGGACATTATGAACTGTTCTCCTGAAATTTCTTCAGAATTTAATAGACAGTTTAACACTAAAAAAGACAAACAAGAATTAAATGTGGGTAAAGAAGCCATTCTGGAAAAAGAAAACAGTTGGTATAATGACCAGTGTAATCGGTTCATCAGAACAGAGAAACAAACAAAGCTCATGAAGAAATGTCCTAAAAAGCCTGCTTGGAATTTAAATAAGCCTCTCAAAAGGTATATTCCTGCATCAGAAAAGTACCCTAAACAGCTACAGAAGCAGAGAGAAGAAAAAAAAGTAAGAAGGCAGATGGAACTGCTTCATTTGGTAGAGAGAAATACTCCTGAAAGCCTCTCTCAAAATAGAGGTACTTCACCAGAAGTTTCTGCTTTATCTCAAGAAGTTTCTGCTTCATCTCAAGAAATTGAGTCAAAGATCGGGTGGCATGCAGTAAAAAAGGTAAGGTTCTTTCATTTCTGTTTTAAAATGAATATTCTGAATTCAAAAGTTCCACACATGTATGTTTTGAGCAGGCTATATGCTTTGTCTAAAGTTACAGAAATTTGTTTTAGCGTATATTACGAATCAGTGTAACACAGCCGTGTTTTTCCTTTTAAATGTCAGTTATTGAGCTCCTTTTGTTTATATCACCAGTTGGTTAACAGCATGAAACAATCTGAACTAAAAAGCTAAAAAGTCATAGAAATGCTATTCTTTGCCCTAATACTTAATCAAAACCCTTGTATACAAATCAGATAGAATAGGAATTATTCCTGTCCCTGGAAAAATTCTGTATCTCTATACACAGTATGTTATTCAGTCTCACATTATTTCTACAAGTGACCATGAGAAGTATCTGAAGACAGGTGGAAATATTATGTACTCATTTCTGACTTTATCCATCTTTTCAGGTAGAAGAACCTCTGAAAGATCCTTCATTCAGTAAAGAAAGGTATGTGAATTACTTTCTTAAAGAGTAGATGTATGGAAAACACAAATTTTCTGATTAAAGCTGTTAAAACTGTCTTTTAAAGGGTTTACTCGTCAGTTCCAGCACTGAAAAACAGAACACAACAAACACAAACAAATTCTTTACCCTTACCACTAAAAAATGGTAGCCATGAAACACAGCATCTAATCTCAGAAGATGGTCAAACAGAATTGTCACATAGGATGTCTGAGCCATCCCGTTTTATTCCCTACATTCGAACAAATGAGATTTATTATCTTGATCCTGATGCACCATTATCTAGACCTTCAACCCAGGATAACCAATATCGAAACTCACATGGTAAGCATTCTTCCTATAAAAATTGAAGAATATTAGGAAAATTTAGGGAATTACGGGCTACCTTAAATTCTGCCCTGCTTTATAAGTCTATGTTTAGTACTTCCCTAGGCTTAAAATTACTGAAATCATCAGCAAACTGCAGCACAAATTGTAATTCTGTTAAGTTTCATCTTGTCTTCAGATTGTGACCAAGAACAGCAACTATTTGACAATGTAAAGGATCCACTTTTTAATCCTAAAATGATGAAACACAGAGATCGACAGCAAGCAATCCTTAAGGGACTTTCAGAACTGAGACAGGTATGAGCATTTCAAAAACTACAAATAGTGTATCAGGCATTCAGAGTAAACACTTAGGTTCTCCACATTGCATGGTGGGAGGCGTAGCTTTTATGTGGGTGCTGTAAATTTGAGCTCAGAATTTCTCTCATGCTTGTTATTGCACTTTACTCACTGAGTCATCTCCCTTAATCCCATGTCCTAGTTTTCCTGTGTATTAAAACTTGAACAGAAAAAGACTTTTCTTGAATTTATTTGGCTACATATGGTGGTGCACACCAAATTACATATTTATGTAGACACTTGCCTCAAAAGAACAAAATCCAGCATGAGGTCAGTTCTGATGATAAAACAAGTTTTATTGAAAAATATGTACATTTATTTAAACATCAAAACACAATATATCTGTTTCAAAGAATGTAATTCATAGGTATCTAACTACTCACCAATTTTTTTCCTCACAGCAATTACTATTGACTCTCTTTATTAATTTAGATAGGTAAAATTAAATAGGTAAAATTAAAACCTGGTAACATACATGTTTTTAAGATTATAATTTTTGTTCCATCTGTTAAAATTAACCCATGTGATGTTCACTTTTTGTATTTGGGAAAAATTATGAGTACTCCATTCACCAATGATTCTTGAATTAAAAAATCCTGTGTCCTTCATCTTTTCTTTTCCTTCCTAAAGCTAGAAAGTCATCTCTATTTATAGTATGTGTAAAGATAACTAACATAGAATACTATGCTCTTCAAATGCTGTTCTCATTACATTTTCAACCCTAATACAGTTCTAATATTGTGAACCAAGGTAAACACACCACTTTAAGAGCACTTCAGAAGGCTGTAAACAAGTCATCTCTGTTCATTTTTAGGGTAAAAATGTACCTTAGAATACTTAGGATAGAGTTATTAATTGGACATGGCATGACTTCACACATATTTTCCCAAATAATTTTTCCCAAATAATGCAAGAATATCTATCCAAGTTATCTTTACTAAAATAATGATGTCATTTCAGGGTCTGCTCCAGAAACAAAAGGAGTTGGAAACTAATCTTATACCTTTAGCTGCAATCCAAGAAGAAAACTTTAGTTTTTTTTAAATATGCTCTTTACTCAACTGTAAGATTTTTCAAGCACCATTGAAAAACTGTATTATATAATAAGGCTGTTTATTTTTTTTAAATACAATAAAACTTTTAAATAAGTTCGTAGCATTTTGTCGTCTGTTACATTTGGGTGTTTTATAAAAATACTTTCTACTTACCAGCCTGTTACTGGAACTCTTGACCCATTAACAGTGTCTTTCCATTATTTGGATTTTATTTTGTAAAAGTATTTTAGTGAGAAGTACTATTTTTTATTAAAATAAATTCAGCTTAGGATTCAGTAGACACTCTAAATCCTGTTTTTACAATATTTACTGGTGAAACTTCAGCAAAAAATTCAAAGTTAGCAATATCAAATAAAAGATAGGTTAGACAAGGGCTTGAGATCTATCTCCGTTATTTTATGTATGACCTAATACAGCATTGAAGTGCTTAACAAATAGTAATGAATAAAAGATCACCTCAAAAATACACTCAATTTTCTAAGCTTATCAGTTTAAAACTTTTCAAAATTGTCCAATGCCTTTGATATATAGAAGCCCTATTTAGAAATTGATTTGGTCAACTAAAGATTAAAGATTACTTACACAAAATAGTATTTGTCAAATATGTCCAAAAAATGACCAAGATTTAAGATAAATTTTTACATTGTTAAACTAAGATTAAAAAATGCTACTTGCTATATTCTTACATAAATCTCTATTACCTAAACTACATTGTTAGGTACATGGTATATCTGCAGGTATTGAGCCAAAATCCCGTAAATATTAACATCACTGGCCTATACCTGTGTAAAAAACACTATACAAAAAGCTTTATACAGAAACTTTAATCAAAATAAATAGTCAACAATTTGTTTCAGCAAAAGTAGTTAACATCTGAAATCAAAAAAAAAAGCCATTTTGTTATTTACCATCTTTTTCTTTATAAACATCTACATATAAAACAGACTTCAATGTGAAGCCCAAGTACAGAAAACAAATGTAAAACCTAAAGGTGCCAACGTAAGATAATTTGAGTACAATGTATGCTAAAAATATATATATATTTCAGTTTCCAGATGCTTCAAATATTACAGGCCATCATGATTTAAAAAAAAGGGGGAAACATTTCATAAAGGATAATAAACTGTGAAAGGAGTCTTAACAACCTTTTAATTGCTGTAATTATCTTTTGAATATATCCTCAATTTTTTTAACTCAATGGAGATTTCTCTCTATCCATGTTTTTATAAGCAGATAAAAAATAATTTTCATTTTCTTGAGACTGACTTGATGAAAGGGCATATGGTGTTCCCAAAAATGTCTGATGAGTGAGAACATTAAAATGACTAAACTGATGGGACATGTTTAATTGTTTTTGATAAGCCTGAAAGCTGCTATATGAATCTTGTTCTGCTGAATTGCTGTTCTTTCCTTCAGAGCATACTATATCAATAGGAGCTCTCTCTTCACAATCAATTTGGTAAGTCTTATCTTCTAATAAACTTTTTTGCATGTCAAGAGACGACTGCAATTCAATTTGAATATTCTTTTTTTGATCTGTTCCACTTGATCCTTTGGTCTCTTTCGTCAATATTTCTGAATGAAAATTGCTGAATACTTCTATATGTGAGATTTCATCACCTGAATCCAGGGACATATCCTCTTCATCCTTTTCATCGTTTTCTAAAAGAGCTACATTTAAAAAACAAAAAGTCCTCCTCTATTGAAATACACAATTTGTTTAATTTTCAAAATTATACACTACTCACACAATATAACGCGTCAGGATCTGCAAGTCCACAATCCCTTAAAGCTTGGTCTTCTGCCACAAGTTCACTTAGTCACAACACTCACACTAGGTGTGAATGTCCAGATATTCCGATGCTAAAAGCTTCTGCGAAATGTGTTCACGTTTAATGTTGGGAAATCCCAACTCCCAGCTCCAAAGGGGTTAATGTCAAAACAGCATCTAAAGTTATACGGTAATTCAGTATTTCACAAGACAAATATAGAATAAAAATTTTGACATGTAGCTTCACTGGATTACTAAACTGGTTAGCTCTACCAAATGTTCGACCATCTCTGCTTTCAACAAAGATAAATACACAGCTTTCATTTTCAATAAAATCTGGAACCAAAGCAGAGGCCATCTCACAGAAGACTGAAGTCTATCTTATGTTAAACTAATTCATCATCATAGTAGATTTAGTTGGCCAAAGTTAAATTCCTGTATCTACTACTTATTAATATCTATCACCATAGATAAGCAGCAACAAGCAGCAATCAATAAAGCTTCCATACTCCCACAGGGAATATACACAGTCCACAGTATAGACAAAAGTGCCAATTCTATAGTAACTAACAACTTGTACTAACAAAGTATTAATAAATAAGCACATTTTATTTATGTTAAAGCTTTTCTAGAATAGTATCTACTGTGCCATTGAGGAGAATGTGAGATTCAAAATAAGTATCTCACTATTAGATAAATAAAATCAGTCCTCGTTCTGCCTGCCTTCAAGAAAATAAAAACTACTAAGAAATTACCTGACGGTGACTCAAGATTCTCATTAACACCAAGCAGCGGAAAGTTTTCTTCGGTGACTGAGTTGTGATAGCCCACAAGAGTTTTAAAATTTTGCATGAAGTCTTCAGGAGTTGCAACAATTATTCCATTATCTATATAACTGGAAAACATCTTGATATTCTTTTCTAAAAAAAAAAAAAAAAGTTTTAAATGACAACCACTCTCAACAGAATCTTTTCACACATTCAAGATTATTCATTTACATTCATCCCTACATTTATAGGGATAAGCACTTGCCTGTTAAAAAGACTATATGTCGCTGCTGTATGTTCTGCGCCTGCAGTCTGATAAGGCAGTCTAATTCTGGAGCATTTCGAGTTTGTGAATCACAGTTGTGGTATGATAAAATTTCAACCAGATGTTTCTTTTGGTAGACATTCAGAAGAGTTAACAAACTCAGAGCTTTAGCATTTAGTCTGTAAAATTAAGCATCACTTAATATTAGGGTGTGTACTTTCAAATTCACCCTGGAAATTCCTATTTACTACAAGGTACTCAACTCATCATTTGCTATCGGGACATTGTTTAGGTAAGAGAAAAATTGTATAACTCACAATTAAGACACAAATTTAGAAGGATGAGGAGTAGGACTAAATAGCTCTGAATTTAGGCTAAAACAATCAATTGCTTTATTCATGAAATTTTTACTTCATTGTTTTTAATGCAAGACAAAAGAAAAAAGCTGGGGCAGTGGCTTACGTTACTGTAATCCCAGCACTTGGGAGATCGAAGGAGGTCATCCTTGGCTATACAATAGCAAGTTTGAGGACTGGGCTACATGAAAGTATTCTAACAAGAATGAATCTTCATAAAACAGTATACAGCTCTCTAAGTTATTAGAGCACAAACTGGTAGAAATAAACTAATATAAATTTAATACAAATAAAAATATAAATTGTAGTTAGGAAGGTGAGTGTTACAACATAAAATCTTGAATACCTCTGGGTCTCAGCACAATGGTCTATAAAGTTACAACTTCCTTTTTGCTTATTTCATGGGCTCTAAAAATGAATCAACCTTAAATAAATTCTCAATAAGTCAATTTTAATTAACTTTAGGAAATATTAATCAAAATAGAATTCTTAACCAAAGTCTCTAAAAATTCTCTAGTCTACAAATTATACTTTATAAATTTGGTTAGTAAGAGAAACAATTACTATCTCAAATTTATCATTCCAATTGTTCATGGAGCTTCTTAAGTGGTTAGTACCCCAAGGAAGTAACACCCAAAAATATTAGAAGTTACAAATAAATATAGGAATAAAATAAATGCTTTAAGTAAACCGTGTCCTTGTTTAAGTATATGATTCTCAGGTTACCTAAAATACCCCCTTAATTGGTACAGGGCTAAATTAGATGGCATATACATATAGTTCAGCTTAAAAAAGAGAGAGAGAGAGGTGGGGGGAGCAACTCAGGATAAAACTTACAGCACTTTACTAATCATCAAGTTCTGACTTCAATCCCAGCACCACCATCACTCAAAAAATTACAATCCTTTACTACATATATAAGAACATTATACATACAATGAGAATTTCAGCAAATATCTACCTCACCCCAAATACCATTTCTTCTTAAAAAGAATGGAATAAATTCTATAGCCCTTATGTGTATATCTGTGAAAACTGTTCATAATGCACAAACACAGGAAAAAGACCCAGCAATTTTGTAAGTATGTTACAATCAACTATAAAATTATTTTCCAAATCTTACCTGCCTAGTTCCTTTAGTTTTTTCTGAAATTTACAGTGGATTTTCCACTGCCATTTTCCTTCTGGGGTACTAAGTTCTTCAAGGAACGTCAAAAAAAATTTAAGGCTCTCTGTTAGAGACAATAAAGTTTATTTTTAAGTTCAATATTAAATAGCCTATTCCACATCTGAATTATGAAGTGTTTGTTCATATGATATAATACACTTATTTTTCTTTTCTTCTGCCCCTTTGAAGGGAAAGAGCTTTCCATAGCTCTAAAGTTCTAGTATAACATCAATCTATATACACACAACCCCAAAAGAGCATGCACACATGCACATAACACACACAAAACAAAAACTGGTGGGCTGGAGAGAGATGGCTCAAGGGTTAAGACTGTCTTTCAGGCACAAAGTCATGAGGTTCAGATCTTAAACGCCAGACAGAAATGGCATCGGCCTGCACTTCCAGCCCTGGTGGGCAAAGCCTGGGAAATCCCAGAGCAAAGTAAAAAGGAGGTAAAAACACTCCAGGATGATTCTGAAAGTTACCTTTGGTCTTCCACAGGGACACACAGTGCTCTGACACTCTCACTCACACACACACACACACACACACACACACACACAATGAATAAATGAAGTTAAAAAAAAAAACTGTTGGGCGATCTAACCCCTCAAGGCCCTCTAGTGCCATGAGTTCGTTTCCAGCTGCCTACTTCTCTTGGAGGCTCCCTAGCCCCTCATGAGTCTGTTTCTTGTTCCTTGCTCCTCATGAATTCCATGCCTAGGCACTGTGAGTTCTCATGAACTCCCCAGCCCCTCATGGCACTCTTGTGCCATGAGCTCTGTTTCATTTCTGCTTCTCATGGAGGCGCCCTAGCTCCTCATAGCACTCCACCTCTGGAGTCCATGAGTTCTAACCTTTCTCTTCTCTAATAAACTCTACCTTAATCCTCAAAAAAAAAAAAAAAAACTGTTGACAACATGAAAGAATCCAAGTGCAGAAGCAGGTAATTTATACCAAATTTACAAAAATGCATAAGGTAACAAAACTTCAAGGGAGATGGAATATTATCAATTATCTGTGAGTGAAATAAGATGATACAGTCTCAGTTCCTAGTTTAATTTCTTTTTTTTTTTTTCAGCAAAATTGCTGAAAAAAATCCATTTGTCTTACCAATTGTAACAACCTCTGGATTTAGAATTGATTCATCAGATACAATAAAGCCACCAGATACAAATAATTCATTGTATGTGTGATTTTTAACATCATCCAGGCTATCAACACCAGCAAAACTAACACAGGGGAGCTTCTTTAAAGTGACCAGGCCAGGTACCTGTTAAATAACAAAAACAGAATTAGGATGGATAAGGAAATGAATTGATATATTCATTTCAATACATTCAATTCGCAAGGTGGGATAACTTAAGAGAAACAACAAAATGTATTATCTTTCAACACATTGCCTCTGGAAAGCCACATTTAATAAAAATATAGTATCCCTAGTATTATATCTTAAGTATAATTCACAAGTATAAACCAGTTATTTATGTACTAGGGACCTTTCATGAGTAAAACACTAGGGGATTTCACAACAAATCCGAAAATGCAAAATAAATATTTTGTTTATTTAATATCTCTAATAGAATTCAACAGGAGCCAAGCATGGTAGTACCCATATGTAGGTAGAGCAACAGGAGGTCAAGAGTTAAGGCCAATTTTGGCTGTATAGTTTTCAGTCTGGGCTACACAACACTGTCTTCAAGAAAGAAAAAAAAAAAAAAAAAAAAACACCTGCTTACAGTGCTAGTACTATCATGAAAGGTCAAGACAAGGAAGTTGACAAGATTGGGATAACACACCAGCCAAATCTAAGAAATGGGAACTTGTGTGGCCAAAAAAAAGGGGGGGGATAAGGGATTGTCTGGGATATTCACAATATGAAGAGGATCACAACACAACCCCTCCTCCCAGTATTCACGGATTCAGCACATTTTCAAATCTCAACTTGAGTGACAAAAGATCTATAAGCAATGACAACTTAAAACTTTACAAAGGTGGCAAATAAATCTAGCAAGCTGGCTTATGAATGGGTACATGCTTATTTTAAAAACAAAAGCTTTACTCCCACAATAAGTTAAAGATGGAGCTTTTAAACACAAATTAAGTAATTTAATAGTCTACCTTGTGAATGAAACCTGCAATGTCTTCATTTTGAATAATAATCAATAATTTATCTAATTTTGATCTTCTTTCCAAAAACTGCTCTGGATGACATTCTGTATTGCCTAATTTGATAAGATATTCCTGTTAAAGAAAAATAACTAAGTCAACATTAAGCTTTTGTTTTTTGTTTTGCAAACATCTGTTTAACACTAAAAGTACGACATCAACTGACAAACTTTACCTAATAAACTATGAACTTTGACTCTATAAGGCCTTGGAGTGCATTCACTTAACACAAGAGGAATCAAAAAGTTAGAGTTTCACTACACATTTTTACAATTGATTAATTCAGATTCTTGACTCCATCCACCTGTTAGTTATTGTGAGAAAGACAAGTCCTAATCACAATACTGTGTTCCCCTTTTCCTATCCTTAAGTTGGTTCTTAGTTATTTTGTGACAGTATTGCACCAGAATACTTTCCTTCACAGCACATGTATGGCCACTGAAGCACACTTAATTAAAAAAAAAAAATTATTTTTTCAAAAACCATTTTTCTAGAACTTTAAAATATACAGTGGTACTCACATGTTAAATAACCACTTCTGCAAAGTTTACACCTTCAAGCATAGCTGACTCTCCCATCTAACACCCCTCTCCACAATGCTGCCTTTTACAAAAGCCAAGCACTGAAAGCTCCTTTGCTCTTTGCTTGCCAAATGTAGGATTCTGCAGATTGCAGTCCTCATTCCACAGTATCAGCACAGTTAGTCAGAGAACCATCATCAAAACCCAGCTCAGTCTGCCACTCTTTCAAGAGATGCTTTCAGGGCTGGAGAGATGACTCAGGGATTAAAACTGCCTCACAAGCAGAAGGTCCGAAGTTCAGATCCCAGGTCCCATGTTAAGAAAAAAAAAAGAGAATGCCAGGTGGAAATGGCAGCAGCCTGCACTTCTGGCCCTGGTGAGCAGAGCCTGGGAAATCCCAGAGGGAAGCAAAAAGGAGGTACAAGCAATCCAGGTTGATTCCTTTGGTCCTCCATAGAGACACACATCGCACACGTGCACACACACACACAAACTAAAAAAGAAAAAAAAAGCATTAAAAAAAATCCAAGTAAGCCACTTTTAAAAATCTCTGACTCAAGAATTTAAAGGTATTTCAACCATGTCTAGAGATGCACAAGTGTATGTGTAAGAGGCTGGTGGGGAGAAGGATATCTAAACCTAGGGCTTAAAATGTGCTAGGTGAGTATTCCACTGAGTTACATCCCTAACCCTTCAATGTATTCAAAGCTCTTTAAAATTCTATAAATAAAATATTTTAAATTCCAAGATCAGCTACTATATTTAGTTCATTTACTCATCTATGTGGTATTATGAATTACTAAATTACGAAAATATTACAGACAACCCCATTTCAGACTCCAGATCATAAGGCTAGTTTTTATAGCAATACTACTACCTTATCATACAGTTACCTTTATTTCTTTACAAAGCACACTTTCCTCTTCTTCATGAATATAAAATTTCACAGTATTTTTCTGAACATCTTTCATGATTTTAACCAAACTATTAAATACTTCAGGTTCTAGTTGGCTTATAAGATTTGAAAGAGCTGGTTGTGCAGAAATGTTGACATTGGATGACTTTGTTTCTTTTTCTACTAGTCCTTGGACAGTACTGCCAGGTATAATGTGGTCAGAAGTCACCATTAACTCTGTGTAATGGTGTGGCTGGTTCATCTCCACTTCAATTGAAGAGCAACATTGTCCATTGGAGTTGGTGTCTTTTAAAGGTTCAGTACAAAGTGGCTCAAAAAAGTCTTTACTATTGAAGTCACTTGAGGAAATGGATACAACATGTCTTTCTGGAAGATTCATTGTTACCTTGGTATCTGAATTATTGTGATTGACTGGTAGCAAATTCTCACCTTTTGCTGATGCTTTAATAATAATAGTATTTAGTTTCTCATGCAAACCATCTACAAATTCCTGTATACCAGCTTTGGATGTCTTAGAATATATGAATTCAGAAAGTCGTCTCATCTTCTCTTGTGTTGAAAAGGCAGGTGTGGAAATTCTACTAACATATGAAACATTCTTTTGCTTCAAAATCTCTTCTATCTTCCTAGAAAAGAGATGAAACTCCCCTAACACTGTATTCTCTGTAGTTTCATTCACTGCAGGAGGCTCTGCTGCTGGCACACGCTGCTCCTCCACTGGCACCGCCTGACCTGTCAATAACTTCTCCTCAGTGATGCCCTTCACTGTGTCTGTAAGTGGACAGGGTGCGAACTGGTAATCAGAGCTTCTTTCTCTACTTATTACTCGGGGATCATTAGGAAAGGCCTCCTGTGGTGGCAGACACACCATTTCTTCTTCTGGTGACTTCATGCCTATATAGGAAGAGTTTATTATTGTCATTGTTATTATTATTATAACAATACAAATGAATAACATTTGAAAAATCAAACTCTACAATTAAAAAAACAAATATATGTTTAGAATTATTCATCATAAAGTAAAATTTCATCTACTTATGGGCGGGATTTTGGATTTTAGTCACCTTAAAACATTTTCTTTATTTCCTTACAAAGTGTTTAAAAGCACTTGTTTGCTATCAACACTTCCCCCTTCTGCTTTACTACCATAAATCTGAAACTAATAGGTTATTTTAATCACATTGTTGTTATTTGCCAAGTAATTATTACACCCCTTAGTATGAGAATTGAGCATAAGGCAACTAAAAGACGATGGAATTAAAAAGTAGGAATAACTCCCAAACACTTAGTAGATAAGATTGATTATGTCACATATATGGGTTGGTTAGTAAAGCTACTAACCTATAATGTTATAGACTTCATTCTAACAGGAAAGAAAGGTTGAACAAAATAAGAGAACATACTTCATAGCTGTATTAAGAGTAATACTTTTTGGTAATGCTTTCTTAAGTTTTTTCTCTTTCTTTTCTTTTGGCTTGGAAATAATTCCAAGAGAAATAAAGATAGCTACTATCCATGTTGAATTAAGTAATTTTTTATAATCTAATAATAAATGAACTGCTATCACTGACTCATAATAAACCAGATCAAACCACAAGATCATAATATTTGCCCCACAAATCTTAAATTCAAACATGTTTTCAGGAGCCAGTGAGATAGCTCAGTGGCTAAGAGCCCTGTTCACAAATCTGGTGACTTGAGTTTGGTCCCCAGAAGCTCACATGAAAGAGAACTGACTTAAGAAAAAGTAGTCTTTTGACCTTCCCCTGTACACCAGGGCATGAATATACACACCTTCTCTCTAATGAAATAACATACTCTTCAAAACAGGTACTTTATGCCCATCTTTAAATACAAAGGGAAGATGTATCTACCTTCAACTTACAGTAAATGTTTTAGAAAAAAAGCCAATATTATATTATTTTAAACTCTAAAACATTAGTAATTTTCCTTGTCTTAGCTCAAGTTCCCTAACAAATATAATATGGGAAGTTGTGCCCCTAACTCAGAAAGTCCAGTTGTAAGTTTTCAAACCTAAACTACTTCACTTATTTAAGTTTAGACTCAAGTTAACCCATACCTTCTCTGCACAAAACTTTTTGACTTCCCAAAGTGTTTTTAGCCTAAGCAGTAATTAGTTTGCAATATTCTCTACCAATGTTGGTGATTATCATGACTACCTAATTGAACTGCTACAGAGACAATTGTCCCATCACAATAAACTACAGATAGAAGGGAAACAAAACAACCTGTTTGCCAAGATGAGAATTGAAGCTGTATGAAAATGAAACAATGAAACTCATAGAATCAAGATTACTGAATGTCCTAAGTATTCTGAAATCTATAACATTAAAACACAATTTAAAACATACATAAAAAGGCTGGTGAGATGGTTCAATTTATGAAAAATTTGTCACACACACAAGCTTAATGACCTTAGTTCAATCCCTGGAACACACACAGACACACACACAAGCAGATGCAGTGCTTCCCATCTACAATTCTGCATTCCTGCTGGAAGAAAAGAGACAGACAGAGGAATATTACCCAGAAGCTCATTAGCTAGCTAACTAAATAGCATAGCAAAAACAAAAGAAATCCACCCTACCTCAACAAGGTAGAAGAAAAAACCCGATTTCCAAAATTGTCCTCTGACCTTCACACACTCGCCAAGATATATACACAGGAATAATTTTTTAAAAATACATATAAAGGGGCTGGAGAGATGGCTCAGAGATTAAGACCCTGCCTCACAGGCAGAAGGTCCTGAATTTGGATCCCAGATCCCACATAAAAACACCAGGTGAAAAGAGCAGCAGCCTGCATTTCCGGCCCTGGTGGGCAGAGCCTGGGAAATCCCAAAGTGAAACAAGGCGGTAGAAGAAATCCAAGATGATTCCCAAAGTCACCGTTGGTTCTCCACGGGACACACGTGCCCTCTAATACACACACACACACAAACATACACACAACACATACACGTGCACTGTGACACACACACATTCTAAACAAAACAAAGTTTAAAAATATATTTGTGTAGAAAAACAATAGCTGGCTTATGGAGAAGAAACTAAACATCCTTGTATATATATATATTTTACTACATCCTGCTTTTGTGTTTTAAGACAGGATCTTGCTATGTGGCAGGATAATCTGAAACTGATCCTAGGTTGGTCTTGAACTCACAGCAGTCTTCCTTCTCATTTTTCTAATGCTCAAATAATAGATAGAAGCTACCACATCTATTTTTTTACTTCTTAAATTATGTCTGTACTATGCCAAATATCTAACTTGCTAAAATAAAGAATACTATATTGTCTCATAAACAGAAATAAACAAATCAAGGTGTGGATGCTAAAGAGCTTTTTAAAATCTTAAATTTTTTATTTCCTTTTTTTAAAAATTTTTTTTATACTTTTTTATTCAATTGTGCGTCTGTGCGTGCGTGCGTACGTAGAACCACAGGCAAATTCCGGAACCAGCATGGACCACCTCCTCCTCCTCCTCCTTGTTTACTCTGCCCCAGGAATTCACAGGCTTCACCCTATCAGGACCAAAAATACAGGCCCCCGCTTCCGCCCGGCGTCTATACGTGAGGTCTAGCATCCGAACTCAGGACCTTCCGCCTGCAAGGCAGAGGCTTAACCCCTGAGCCACCTCTCCAGCCCCTGATTTTAAGATCATTTTTATAAAAGTCCATCTTTAATAAATGACTTGATATGTCAACACACATTTTTTTTTTATTTCAGCTCATACAAACTTATTAGGTACACCAGTTCCCTCCCTTCCTCCTCCTCTCCCGTATCCCCTGCTCCCCCTCCCCACCTTTCTCCCTCCCCATCCCCCAGTGCCTCCCACCCCAATTCCCAGAGAGTCCTTTCTTGTGCATGTCTGATTTTCCTCTGGGCCCTCCTCTCCGATGACGTACAAGGACCCAGTGGCCTTTCCCTGAACCCTTTCCCGTGTTCCCCTTAGGTATAGGAACACTGCTGTGGCTGCCAATCCTTTACCTCCAAGGCTCTTGGTGCCTTTAGCAGATGCTAGACTTTGTGAGGTCAACAGTGTGTCAACACACATTTTTTAACCAATTGTCATTAATACTTTGTAGTCATTTGCATTAAGTGATAAAGGAATAATGAATTTTTAAGTTTACATTTATGTATTTATAATTTAAGTTACAAAATATGAATATAGAATCTCAAAAGAGGAATGTATATGCCTATCAAGATTTATAAAGCACTAATGAGAAAGAATTATTGATAGGTTCATGACATAGATGAAATTCTGACATACTGCTGAATGAAAAAGTCAAGCACAAGAAGTCTATGTAGATTACATTTATCTCAAGTTTAGAAGAGTCAAAACTATATCTATGGTAAAAGAGGAAGATCAGTAGCCACTTGTGAACAGGGAGATCGTGGCCTAAGAAGATGTTGAAGAAAACCTGGGGTGCTGGAAACTTTCTATATCTTAACTTTAATGGTGGTCACATAAAAATATATATACACGTAAAACTTCACTGAGTTATATACTAAAAAATATATATTTTCTTACATGTTAAGCATAATTTTTTAAATCTTTCCTTAGGAGACAATGATTTTCCTGAAAAACGGAAATTCTTATGAATAGGATCCATTAGAAAGTCTTAAGCTTTCTTTCCAATTAAGAAACAAAACTTTAAGATTTCTAGACTATCAAGAAAGTCATCTAGCTTTCCTGCTAAATTAAAATAGAGCAAAACAATGCTCAAGATTTCACAAAGAGTAAGATACGACAAAATGAAATCATTAAAAAAAATCACCGCCAAACTCTGAAGCAAGGAAACAATGGCCATAATCATCTGAGCTCAAAAGAGACTCTCTTATGTATCCACTGCAAGCTTATCAGTGATATCTGTGTTTCTGGAATCAGAAAGCTTAATCTCTTAAAGTAACTGCAGAAGTCAGCTTTAACATAGAAGAATTAAGTTGAAAATTTCAAGACTATGAACAGCACTTGAGAAAGTGAAATGGATTTACCTTCTGGGTGTTTTTAAAAGAAACTTTAAAGACTGTTTCTTGTAAGATATGTGAAGAATGGATTAGGAAAATATTCAGGCAATCCTAAATCATCCTATCAAATTCTACTAAAGGTGAAGGGGGAAAAAAATCTAAAATTAAGGGACTCCTTTGAATATTGTATTAAAAATACTTAATACAATTAAATTAACAAATATGATCTTCTCAAAATCTCTCCAGAATTAGCACAGCATAAATCAATGCCCTACTGACAGCCAGAAATGCAAGGAGCAATCTGAAGAGTAGCATATTGGAAGAAAAGCAAAGTGAGCCTTCTCACCTGGTGTTTGTTTCTCACCATGTTTCCCATGCTGGTCCTCTGGGCTTCTTGCATTCCCTCCTGACGGAAAGCATCCATTAGATTTGTACACTCTTTTCAGATACCAGTGACGCCAATTAAGCACCTTCAGATAACCACAAATGCTATCAAAATGAAATATTCCTTCTTTCATCTACAATTCTCCAGGAAACCTCATTCAAAGATGGGAGGTTGCTTCCCTTTCCATTCAGGTAATGGAATAACCACACCTAGATGCTTTTCTTTAAATGACTGACTATCAACACCGATTATGAAGGTGTTTTAATGAAGAAAAGGTTAAGATAGGGACAGTCTACAAGCTACTTATTTTGAAATTCCACTCAAGGTATGTCTCCAGCTCATAGAAGAGTATCAATTTCCTGTCTATCATCAAGTCTAGATCTCTTGCCCTCTCTAGAAAGGAATGGAGTAAGAACAATTCTGAAGCCTATAGAAACAGAAATGACTTCTAAACTAAGCTTTAGAAATTCTTTTCAGACTCCTTAGAAGTCTTATAGATTCTAGGACATAAGTCAGCCTACTTTTCAACAACGACAACAACAACAACAACAACAACGCCATTCTCATTTCTTTTTCATTGTTTCAAAGGCTAAATAAAGGTTTAGGAATGGAAAAGATGCAACCTGGAAATAGTTTCAAACATATTTAGCTAACAAAGAACTTGGAATGTAAGTGTGTACATAGAGAAATAAGAACACTATATAAAAGATAATGCCACAGTTGTCAAACCTAGTGGTTCAATAAGCCTTTTTGAGATTATCTGCAATTAGTCACTTCAAACCATTCTCTAAGGTGATCCATTAGGAAACCAAATTCCTTTCACACAGATGAGCCTTAATATGACAACTAGATAACAGTTTGTTGCAGTTAGGTTTATAATGGTTAAGTTGAAAAATACTGCCTTCCCAAAGAGCATTATCTCATTGCTATACGTACTACTTTTTCTTATAAAGAAACCCAGTTTCTATCAATGTTGTCACTTGGAAATATGCATGCTAAATTCCATGGGAAGAATAACTGTGCCATAAATATTGTTTTGTATATACTTGCAGATGCTGACAAAGAACAGCACCTCTCAGGGAAAAAAAGTGTTTTGTTCAGAATAAAGACAATGAAGATGGCACAGCCAAATAAAATGAAGTACCTTATGACTCAAACAAATGTAGAATCAAAAAAAGATGAAACCCTTCAGCAAACTGGTCCTTAAGTAAAAGGATGCAAACTAAGACCTCAAATATTTGGTATTACCTGTAATTGGAATTAATTTCCAATGTATTTCAGTTTCTTCAACATCATTTAACCGAGACTGCTGTCTGTGGAATCCACGGTCCAAGGTAACAGTGGGACACAAAGTGCATTCTTCAAGATTATTGACATCAATTAAATTTGTGTCCTAGAAAATTGAAGTACACACAGTCAATAGCTTTCCTTCTAATTTTAATGTCAAGAACAAATAATAGAGCAAATTCACAAACTTTAGTCTGAACATTACAAATGAGTAACACCAACACTGTAAAGTTTTTAATACTCTATATTCAAAATTAAGATTTTCCCAAGGTCAGGAGCATTAATGCTTTCTGTAATCCCAATATTCAGGGAAGCAAAAGGATCACAAGTTCAAGGCCAGCTGGAAGTACATAGAGATAGCTTGCTAATAAATGAATGATATAAACAGATATAAACACACACACACATACATAAAAAGATCTAGTATTGATTCAAACAGTTATCGACAAACTTAAGACTCAGAACCACCTGATGGACAGTCATCTTTATGAGTATAATCTTGCTTCTTTTTGAAAGGAAAAGCCAGTCCCTGAAGTACACCCATACCATATCCTCTTGGACATGCAAAGCAAAGATAATCAAAAAGACATATGCTTACGTCTTTCAAATGATGTAGTATATGGTCAGTGCCTACTTCACTAGTACAAAGAGCAGCAGGATACTTCAAAGATGCTGCATCAGTTTCTAGCAGTGGGCTTTGAGCACCCTTAAAATGTACATTTTCAATTTTTGTACAAGCAGGCTGCTCATAGTCTTTCTTATCTAAGGTAGAATTCAACTCATACTCATGTTTTTGTCTGAGTTCTTCATAGGCACCATCAGTACTCAATCCTAAGGCTTTGTTGACTGTGTCTGTCAGTGATGCATCAGAGTGTCGTGCATTTGCTAGTGTCTCTGATAGCCAATTGTAAATCTTATGGACATCAGCAATGCCAGAGTTACAGGTATCTTCCTCTTGTTGCTGCTGCTGCTGCTGCTGCTGCTGCTGCTGCTGCTGCTGCTGCTGCCTCAAGTTAGGATCATGCCCAAGTAAGCCAACTGACTGAGGCGATTCTGAGAAAAAGAAAAAAAAAGTCACCTCTTGAAATTTTAAAAGCCAGCATACTCAGATATATTAACAAGTTCAAGGTTAGCTTGAGCTAATGAATCCTTTTATCCTACAAAAAAAGAAGTGCTATATGAATCCCTTTATCTACAAAAAAAGAGTGTATTTTTTAAAAAAATATATACACACATATACATATATGCAAACATACTATTTATATTATCGGGCACATATAACTCCTTGGGATATCTATGGATAAAAACTAAATTATTTTGTGTTTACATTTTACAAATACTATTCTTTACAACTGCAACTATTTCCGATACTTTGAACAAAAGTCAAAGCTTCTATTAAGTGAAAGTCAGTACTTGTCATTATTTAAGCTTTCTATTAATAAGAAAATGAACTCACGCATCAAGGTGTAAACATAAATAACACAAACAATCATAACTGCAATTACCTTAAACGCTACCAAAGTTCAAGTCAATCAGGTATTTATTCAACCAAAGATGAAACATTTGCACTTACTATTTGCCTACTTAAGAAAACATACACATTATTTTTAAATCTACTAAGTAAAAAAAAAGAACCTAACACGGCTTTATTTTTATTTCTTCCATACTATAAAATATTTTGTTCTTCAGTCACTGCTTGAACTTCCTAAATCTTAACCCTAGGCTGGGTGTGGTAATCTGCCAAAACTTGAAAGGCCAAGGAAAGGTAAGATGGTTGTGAGTTTGAGGTTAGTCTGAGCTTACAGTAAGACCCTCCCTGTTTCAAACAACGAAACCAATGACTATGTTAAATTTATAATGATGTTGGAAATTATAGATTTTGAAGAAATCAAATTTGCATAAAGAACAAAAATGATTTTTAAAGGAATTTGAGGACAGCACTTCGGGTAGGTATAAATTTGGATAATTTGTACAACCAATATTTAAAAACTTGCAAAGGGAGCAGATGTTCAGAAAGTCATATGTTTTAGTGCTAAGACAGAGTAAGGTAAAGCCCAAGTGAATATTAACATACCTAACTTAGGAAGGGTATAATGTACCACAACAAAATAACAACAATTTATAATACTAAGTATTTATTATGTGAAGCTATTACTCTAATAATATGAAATTAAAAGTAGACAAAATAAATTTGTAGACAAAAGGCAAACTGGTATATGGGTGAGATGAGAGTAGCTACAAAGACACATAAGACAACTCTTGTGGGATAACGAAAATTTTTATATACTGAAGTGATTGTATGACTTTCCAACCCAACTAACTATATAATTTAAAAGGGCACAGTGCAAGAAAATCACACACACACACACACACACACACACACACACACAAAAAAAACCCTACGACTCTTAACACTGATAAGAGTGCTTGCCTACCATGTATGAGGCCCTGGGTTTGAACCCCAGCACTACAGGGAGACAAACAAGCAAACTGAAGTTCAGTTAGAGAGTGAGTTCTCTCTCATGAATTTAATACCAAATCAAAAACGGTATTTTAAAAATTGTGTGATTCCAGAATTAAAACTGAAGAAAAATGTACGAAAGAACTAAAAATAAATACTAAGTTTGGTTTAACCATCTATATTTCTTCCCCTACTTTTTTGGGTCTGTTGTAAGTTAACATGGCTTGCTCACCATTTAAGTTGCTGATAAAACCCAATTTTCACCTGTGTCTTTTTCACATATACAAAATTATTTACCAACTAAACCACCATCAAGAAGTACCTTATTTATCAAGTGCCTATTATGTATTGAGTGCTAGGAAATACAATGTAGTTTAGAACAATGATTTGGATCAGTCAGAACTAAATTTAAACATGGATTCTACCACTACCTAAGTTAGAGTAACTTCATTAAATCATCTGAGATTGTTTTCTCATCTGAAAAATTAGGTCGACAATGTCAACTACACAAAAACTGAACCCCAAAGCAAGCATTTAAACTCTTAAGACACAGATCAACCATGTAGGACCATGTATATTGGTGTCAACAGATTCAGCACAGTTCACAAATTCAGAATATAGGAGATGAACAACAACAAGGAGCAAAATAACCAGAAAGCTGAGAAGGTTATCTAATGTGCTAAGATATAAAATGAGAGAAATTTTATGGAACATAAAAAAAGTAAAAGGCAGAGAAAGGTAAGCTCTCCACAAAAAGCTTGTGAAGAGTGACTGTGTGCAACAAAGCCTTGAAAATTCAATCTCAAGTTAACATAGCAATAGTGTAGTAGTTAGAATTAAAAACTGGCCACCAGTTAGTTAATGGGATATCAGGAATATGCAGCTTGCAAAATAACTGCAGATTTTAGCATCTGTACTTATTGCTATCACTCAAGATCTCAGTAGCACTGGACATGCCAGGATTGCTGTTATCAAGTGACGGCCAGATACAGACATAACGTGATTCAATTTCTACATCCAATGTGACTCAGTTTCTGTATCTTTAGTCCAAGAACACAGCGTTAGTTCTAGACTATCGTTATTCACAATTTAAAGATCAACATGTAATACAGACTTAAGTTAAAGACCAGTCTGGGCAACTTAGTAAGACTAGTTTCCAAGAGTAAAAAGAAAACTGAAGATGTAGCTCAGTGACTAAATGCTTCCCTAATATGTGTGAGGAACCTGGCTGAATCAATCCATAATACTGCAAAGAGCCAATGAAAAGTAAGGATGTAAATACAGATGGTCAAAAGCATAAAAGTACAGTACGGATAATCTGTCCAACCCAGTCAGAGACAAAATGCATTTGAAGACAGGCAAAACTGTTTCCTAGGAAAAGGAGGAACACTTGAGTTCTGTCATTATTGTATCATAAAGAATAGAACAATCTTACAAAGGTTCCTAAGTTTTTTTTTAATTCATGCTTTTAGACTAGCCAGTATAAAATATTAAAAACCTAGAGAAGTACCTTACTTGCAATTCTGAAACACACTTATGACACGGTGTTCTATTTCTGTCAACTGAAACAGAATAAAGTCAACTAGGAAAGCAAAAATTATATAAATGTACCTAAGAAGGTCACTTTAAAGCTCTAGACAGTTCTTTCCATTAAGCCAACAGCCTAAAACAATCTAATGAACTAATGTATTTCTCCAATTATGAAAACAAAATATAGAAAGACAGAGGCTCTGACTAGAATAGTAGAGTACACATTACCGTATTAGTCTAAACCAAATGTCATAATTAGATAGAGGTGCCACTCTGGCAGTCAAGCTCTGGGCATATCTGTAGAGAATTGATAGTTAAGCCAATCTGCAAGAGAGACTGTTTAATTGATGGGAAAGACCCAATCCATGATGGGTGGGACTAATCCCTAGGCAGGTGAATAAGATGCAGGGAACTGTTTGAGAAAGTTGATTATCTTTTGGTATACTTGATCAGACATGCTGGTCTGGCAAGTAAGGACTGCCCCTCTCTCAGATGTTATGTGGATATGGTAAGATCAATCCTTCGGCCTTGGTGTTGGTGTGGGATCTCCTGCCAAGCTGGACTACAAAGTATAATGGAAAATCATAAGAGAATCAAGTCCTTGTTTTCTTAAGCTGTTTTGTCATGATTTTATCAGCAACCACACAGAGGAACTGCTACACCAAACAATTCAGAAATCTGACCTATCAGGGCTAATGTTTTCTATTTACTAGACAATAGATATTTTAGACTTCATAGACCACAAACAGTCTCTATTGCAACTCTGCCATCATGGTGTGAAACCAGTTATGGACACATAAATAAGCGGGTATGGTTGCATTCCAACATGATTTTATTTAATTACTGTATTATTGTTTAAGGGGGGGGAGTCACAGGCCAAATTTTGGGAAACCATTCTTTCTTTCCACCATGTACGTTGTAGGGATGAAATTCCAATTGCCAAGGCTTGAGTGACAAGTACCTTTACCTGAGCCATTTAACTTACCCCAAATACAATTTCATTTACAAAAGCTGGGATAATTCATCTTTTCCTTAGCTGCTTGATGATCACCATTATCATTATCATGAATGACACAAAAACTACCTGGACTAGAAAGATCAACTGACTACTTTGGAGGAAACAAACAATGATTTATGTCCTTTACCTGGAAAAGCAATACTACTTGAGGCAGAACTTTGGGGAAAAATTACCTAAAATATAGACGACCATACCAGAAATCATTTTTGTACTTGGATTCAGAACCCATTTTGGTAGTAGCAAAATAATTCAATTCAGGATGATTTATGACTGCATGGATTGTACAAAGAAAAATGAATTTTAATAGAGCTGTAAAAACATGGTTTATAAAAGAAAAAAGGCCTCAAACAGCAAAAGAAACATAAGAAACACATAAAGAAAGTCAAAGGACCCCCAAAGACCAATACCGATGCTAGCAAAAAGTGAGCTAGAGATTGAGTAATGAACAGATTAAAGATTCTAAAGTATCTTGATCTGCTAAGAGGACTAGTAAACTATAAAAATCTAAAAACAAAAATTCTAGACAAGCCAAGCATGATGGCTCACACCTATATCACCACTTTGAGAATATAAGGCAGAAATGCTGCTGGTTTGAGACCATATTAAGTTTCAACCCAGGAAGATGACCAGTGTGAGATATCTTGTCTACACAAAATATGGGAAAGCAAAGTAGTACCCTATGATCAATGACATCAGAATTCTGAGGCACTGAGGGCAGAAGACCAATAACAAAAAAAATCAGATCATTGGGGGAAAAAGGTACAAAAGGAAACACAAAATACTCAAGGAACACTTGAGATTTGTTTCTCAGACTTTATAATTTGTAGATTCCTAAACCAATGGGAAAGAACAGAAATAACATTCTGTATTTTGGCCATTAACATAAAAACAATGCATCGTTTTACCTTCATAAAGATGGTAACTTTCAGGTAAATTACTGGTTTTGACAAGCTTTCTCATATTTTCAGGCAGATCCTCAAGCTTCCTCTTCAAGGTATTTTTGCTTCTTGTATCTTCTGTGTCTGCATCCCTACCCACACTTTTTTTCTTACATTGAATTAAATCAATCAATTCTTTGACTCTATCCTTATCATAATCCAAAGAATGAGATGATTTCTGCGGTTCAGGTTTAATAGTTTCACCCCTTGAGTTATTTCGTTTTCCAAATTTCATTTTTGAACCATTCATTTCTTCTTCTTGACCTTCATAATCTGAAAGTGGACTAAATTGCTGACGTTTTCTGTTTTCTTCAAATAGCTCTTTTAATTTAAAAATAGGCAACTGATACATTTCAGGCCGAAAAATATAGGTACGCAGGCAATCATCAATCCGGGATTTATTTCTTGGACCAGAATATAAGAATTTTTTACCATCTAATCGTGAATCATATGAAAACATGAAAAACTCTCGTTTGCCTGAACCAAAACCTCGCTTAAAAAATTCACTTACGTACTTTTCAATGACAGGATGAAAATTTATAGGGTTTATGTTTTTAAATTCTTTTCGACACTGAATCAAAGAAAATTGTAAAAACTGTACTATTTTTAATATATCTGACATGCTCTCATGCTTCTCCTGTGGTACTGCATTGGATAAACCTTTTTGTGCTGCAAAATAAAAACAAAAGTAAACCATATTAACAATGAAGAAACTAATCAATACAGATTTGCATACTGCCAAATAAATTAAACATTTATATACTAATGCTGACCCAAATGAGTCTCTCTCTCTCTAATATATATATTATATATAGTACATGAGCACCATACTTCTGCCTAAAATGGACCAGCAATAAACCAGTGAGAAAACAAAATTAGAAAAATAAATCCACTCACTGACAATACTGCCCCTAGAAAACAAAAAAGGTGGCAAGCAAAAGCTAAGAACAAACAAAAAAGTCAAGATCTAAACTCCAAGCAATACCAGTCCTGCTATTTATTCACAGCAATGTTACATACTTTTCTCATAAAGTGCCAAATTTAGCTTTATATGGCTTCTCTTCCCCACAGTCAAATATGTATGTACTGAGCAGCCACAACTGAGAAACTCAAGCTTAATTCAACATCTCATTAATGGGAATTTCACTTTAATACAATATTGAAGTTTGTTATTATGAAAGCAAATAGCAGGTTGGAGAGATGGCTCAGAAGTTAAGACTCTGTCTTGAAAGCAAAAGGTCCTGAGTTAGGATTCCATATCCCACAAAAAAAAGCCAGAAGCAAACAGCAGAGGCCTGCACTTCTGGCCCTGGGAGGCAGAGCTTGGGAAATCCCAGAGTGAAGCAAAGAGATAGAAGCAATCCAGGATTCCGGAAGTCACCCTTGGTCCGTCACAGGGACACACAGTGCCCTCAATACACACATTCTCTCCCGCCCCTCATACATACACACATATATTATTATTATTAAATATTATTTAATAAATAAATAATTTTTTAAGAAGTCAAATAACAGTATTTTCCCAAAAAATCGGCATGCCAAATTCTTACTAACTTGAAATGAATTAATATTTAGTTTGGTACATGATACTTTGAAGTCAATAAAATCTAAATGTGAAAAAAATAAAAATATAAATCACATGAAACCCTCAAAAACTATACTGAAGTACTGCAACAATTACCATGAAACTTTAACTTTGATTAATGAAAACGCTGAAAAGAAAGTTTTTCATAGGTAAGGAAAAAAAAGAGCTGGCTATTAACACCAACAATTGGGGAGGCAGGATTGCCACAATTTGTAGGCCAGTCTGGTCTATGCAGAGAGTTTTAGGAAAGTCATAATTAAAAAAGAAAAAAAAAGCCAGTCTTCTGTGTTTTATATTAAAAATTCCACTTAATAATCCAGTATTTCCC
The DNA here is from genome assembly GCA_023101885.1 of Typhlomys cinereus. Taxonomy (NCBI): domain Eukaryota; kingdom Metazoa; phylum Chordata; class Mammalia; order Rodentia; family Platacanthomyidae; genus Typhlomys; species Typhlomys cinereus. Next base: position 82,926 of record JALPQD010000693.1, on the reverse strand, counting down.
AAAACATGATGCAGGATAGACAAATGTCAGCAAAAATTTTAAATAAAGTTTTGGTAAATATTAACAATTATATTTCAATATGCAAAGAACTTACGAATAACTATGCATCTAGGTTCTTGAAACAGAAACAAAGCATGTAGAATTCGAGACTTCACAGTATGATGTTCTGAAAAAAATTCAAATGCATTAGAGCAAGTTACTTTAGTTAAAAATAATTTTTAATTGCAAAAATTAAAGACAGGTTACCTACCATATGGAGAAATCATCTGATATGGAGAAAGAAGAAAAAGGTATCCACGATCCCCCAAAGGTTTAACAAGAACCTGTATTTCAGAGAGAGGAAAGAAATTATATTTGCCTTGTTATTACTGTAAGGTAGACAAAGCAATTTCTACTAACTATAAAGAAAAAAACTATAATCATTTTAGAAAAAATAACTATTTAAAACTACTTCTTGGTACAGTGAAACAAAACACACTGAACACAGCTAGTAAACAAGATTCCAATCAAACGAAACATATTCTTATAATATACTGAGAACTTATTACCAAAATAATTCTCAAATTCTTACAAACTTGAAAAGACCTATTTAAGCTGGCAAATGATACCTTCAGGTCGGCAGAAGCTGAATGCAACTTCTTTTTCCCCTAGTGGTAAAATATAGACTTCTCACATTTTCCCAATCAGTTAAAAATATATTAATTATCAGGCAGCATGGTGAATGTTAGCTTTAAAATATGCTTTGAAAGGTTGCCTTTAAAATGTTCAAGATAATCTTGAATGAAAGATATTGCCTAGGGGCTGGAGAGGTGGCTCAGGGGTTAAACCTCTGCCTTGCAGGCAGAAGGTCCTGAGTTCGGATCCTACGTATAGACTCCAGGTGGAACGGGGGGGGGGGGGTGGACGGGTGGACGGGGACTGCATTTCTGGTCCTGGTAGGGCGGAGCCTGTGAATCCGGGGGGCAGAGTAGACAAGAAGGAGGTGGAGGCGGTCCATGGTGGTTCCCGAATTTGCCTGTGGTTCTACACACACACACATACACACACACGCACACAGGCAAAACTGAATAATAAATAATAAATAAATAATTTTTAAAAAAGAAAGATATTATGCACAAGAAAGGACTCTTTGGGAATTGGGGTGGGAGGCACTGGGGGATGGGGAGGGAGAGGGGTGGGGAGGGGGAGCAGGGAGTATGGGGGGAGGAAGAGGGAGGGAGGGAACTGGTGTACCTAATAAGTTTGTATGAGCTGAAATAAAAAAAAAGAGAGAGATAAGATTATTGTAAAATGAAAGTAACAGAATAAATATTCAATTTAAAAAAAAAAAAGAAAGAAAGATATTGCCATAATTTAACTCCACACATATTTAAGAAGCATCTGTCATACTCTAAAATATGACCTGGCAGGCCAGAGAGATGACTCAGGGTTAAGTCTCTGCCTCACAAGCAGAAGGTCCCAAGTTCAGATCCAGGATCCCATGTTAAAATGCCAGGAGGAAATGGCAGCGGCCTGCACTTCCAATCCTGGAAGACAGGCTGGGAAATACCAGAGCAAAACAAACAAACAAAAAAAGGTAGAACAATCCAGGGTGATTTCCATAGTCACTCCTGGGTCTCCAGTGCATGTCTGATATACATAGACATGCACACAGACAACATACACAATAATTAACCAATAAAACAAAAATGACCTGCCAAAGATAATGTAAATGTAATACAAGCCCCATGAGTATAAGAAGCCTATAATTGGGTAAAGAAAGTAATAAATGAATTATCAATAATCACATGAGAGAAAAGTTTATCAAACAACAGAAAAGTATAGTTCATATGCAAGTAGAAACTCATTAAGTACTAAATGAAAGTGAAATAAATAAAAACTGATCATAGCTCTTAAAAACATATAGTTCATTTATGACTGTTGAGATAATAAAGGACGGTTTATAGAGATTTTACTCAATGTAGATCTTGAAGGATGCACAGGCACGCTGACATCAGATTACAGTAAATTACAGAAAATATGTTTCAGAAGAGACAGCATTATGAGCAAGGGCAAATTATAATATAATGGACAGTTACTTCATAGGCAATTTTTAAAACTAACTAAAGGATGAGGACAAAAAACTAGGAAAAGTAAAAGTCTAGAAACAAAGACCATATTGTAAAGATAAGAATTCCAGGAATGCCTAAGGATATATACTCTTTAAAAACCTCAATTAGTTCCTTCACAATCACAGTAATAATGAAATAATCACACAGGGCAGTGTCAGAAAGAAACAATCTAATACAAAGCACTATTTTAGATGCTACTAAAGCATCTTCTGAATTAAAAGATGAGTCTAGCACAAAAGAATATTTTCACTCAAAAGTTGTGCTACCTCAATTGCTAATAATGCAAATAATAATAAATGTGTGAACTAATTTAAGGACAAAAGCGTGCCACTAAAAATACCATATACTCAAAAGCAAAGTAATGTAATATTTGGAGGTTTCAGGTGCTTCCAGCTAAATTTCTTCCTGGTATGACTTCTCTTCAATTCAATGCTTGAGGAGTTCACTCTAGCAGTAAGTGCTCTTGCAAGACTGATAGCTGCAGTAGGTTGACGATATGGACCAAATAAAATCAATTTGTCAGTAGACTGGCAAATCAAAAATATCTCAATTTGGAGACTGTTCCCAAAACTTGGGGGATCCTTTCTTCTTCTTTTTTTAATTTTTTTATTATTATTATTTATTCAATTGTGTGTGTGTGTGTGTGTATGTGGAATCATGGGCAAATTCGGGAACCACCATGGACGCCTCTACCTCCTCCTTGTTTACTCTGCCCCAGGATCCACAGGCTCCGCCCAACCAGGACCAGAAATGCAGGCCGCCCCCGCTTCCACCCCGCGCCAATCCCCCCCCTCCCCGTCTATCCGTAGGGTCTAGGATCCAAACTCAGGACCCTCCGCCTGCAAGACAGAGGCTTAACCCCTGAGCCACCTCTCCGGGCCCCAGATCCTTTCTTCTTTTATATAACCTATGTTCAGAAGGTTAATTACCAGTGCTTCTAACATAAAAGGAGTTGAAACGTAAGTTAAGATTTGCTTTAAACTTTATGTAACTTACATATGTGCTGAGGAGGTTTCATTTCCTGGATATCCTCATGTCAAGCCACATCATAATGCTACCTGACATGTACTGTCAAGTTTAAGATGTTTTAAATGGGCCTGTGACATTAATCTTAGTGGCACAAGCTTAGAGTATACAGGTCAAATCTAAATACTTTGATCTAAAATGTTTCAAATATTGTAAGTTCATCTTTTGAAAAACATGATTTTCACATGCTATGCTTATTGAGAAAGCTAGTTACTTGCTTTTAATCTCTCACCCACTGCAAATATAGTTAAGTACCGTGTTTTATGAATTCTACTGGCATAGTGGCTTAGACTCATATATTTTAAAGATCCCTAATATACTGAAAACTTCATGGAATGTAGACAGTCTATATACACGAAAACTAACAATGTATCTAGCAGTCATATCTGCGGCATGAATTCAAAAAAACATATTCAACCCTTCAGGAAAGGAAGCTCTTATTGTTGCTCCTATTGTTGCTGTCCACCACACTTTAATGTTTCATTCTCCTTAAAAAAAAGTTGCATGAAGTTCCACTTGTTGATCTTAAATCTTGCCCAGTTGGGGCTCTATTCAGAAAGTATTTGCTTAGACCTCTCACTTCAATTATATTCCCTATTGTTTCTTCTTTCAAACAGTTTCAAAATTTCAGCTCCAACTTTGAAGGTCTTGGTTCAATAGGAATTGATTTTTACTCAAAGTGACAGACAAGGGTCAAGTTCTTTATATGTATCTACCCAATTTTTCTATGACCATTTGTTGATGATATTTTTCTCCAGTGTATACTTTTGTCACCTCTGTCAAAAAAAAAAAAAAAAATCAGGAAACCATAGGAATGTTGGTCCATGCCTAGGTCCTTAATTTTAATCCATCTATCAATGGGCCTGTTTTCATGCCAGTACCATGTTGTTTTTATTACTATGGTCCCGTAAGCATTACTCAAAGTCAGGTCAGGCAAATAAGCTACCTGTGCTATCTTGTGTATCAGAGGGCACTGTGCATTCCTGTCAAGACCCAAGGGCATCAGGAGACATCCTAGATTGTTCCACTTCCTTTCTGCTTCACTCTGGGATTTCCCAGGCTCCACCCACCTGGGGAATAAAGTACAGGCCACTGCCATTTCTGCCTGGTGTTTTCACTTGAGACCCAGGACCAGAACTTGCTGAGTCTTAACTCCTGAGCCATCTTTCCAGCCCTCTAGCCATATTTTTATTGTCATAATTGTTTTCACAATCTGGCTGCTTTGTGATTACATAAGTATTTTCACATTGTTTTTCAAATTTCCTTGAAGAATTGCACCGGAGGAGGGGAGGAGAGAAGTGCATGCAATGAAAGCCATGCACGGGTGGAGGTCTTTCCACCATGTGGGCTTCCAAGAATCTAATTCAAGTTACTAGTGTTGCAAGCATGCACCTTACTCACTGAGCTATCTTGCCTGTCCCTATAAAAGAGTTTTTATATACAAACTCCAAATATGCCTCCTTGGAACTCCAATCACCTGGCACTTGCTTGGTATGTGGAATAATCCCTGCACAATACAAAGAACCTTCAGACATTTGAAGATGACAACATCTTAGCCTAAACCTCCTTTAGCTACACACTGCTGGCTTCTTCTCTAGTCAGGATTTCTAGACTCTTCATTCTGGTTGTTTCCTTATTGAGCTATATAGTAAGTGCCACTTAAAGAGTGGCTCACAGATTTGCATTTTTTTTCACTTTTCATTTTATCTTTTGTTATTTTATTTGCTAATTTTACAAGCACAATGAGTACTCATCCCTGCTTCCCTTCATCTCCTCCCTTCCATTCCTCTCTGTTCCCTTCATCAATCCATCCTACTCCCTCCCACCTTCCTGCCTGTCCACTTCTATGGACTCCAGGGTTCCCTGGCTTGTCTACTCTTATGGGGTTTCAGGCCTCTGTGGCATACCAAGTTGCTTCTCTTCAGGCCCCCTACTGATGGAAGCATTTCCCTTCACTCATCCAGCTTTAGTTCCCAAGTTTTCCACTGCAAGTTCTTATCTTTCTTGAAGTCCTCGATAGTGTATGGAGGCATGTTGGTATGTCAGTCACTATGCAGGTCTGGTAAGGACAAGTCTCATTGCAGTGAGTTCCTAGATGCAGCAGTCCTGCCTTGAATGAAATCTCTTGTCCAATGGTGAACCTCCCCATCTTTAAGTTCTTATAATCTCACACCCCCTCTTCCATGAAGTTCCCAAAAACTTAGGATGGGATGCACTGGAATTTTGATCAGGACTGTATTGAATCTGTATATTGCCTTTGCTAGGACAATTGTTTTTATAATATTCAGCCAACCAATTCATGAACATGGTATGTCTTTCCACCTTCCTGTCTTCTCTGATTTCCTTCAGTGTTTTTTTTTTCCGATACAAGTACCTTTTAATATTTTCATTTATTTATTTTTGTATAGTTGTACATGAGGGCACTGTGTGTACTTGTGAAGGCTCAAGGGTGACTTGGAGAATCATTCTGGATTGCTGTACCTCCTTTTCCTTTTTTTTTTTTTTTTATTGAAGATTTCATTAGGTAGGTCTTTCACTATCTTCATTAGTATTTGAGGCTAAGGCTGTTTTTGGTATGCTAATTTTGAAACCGGCCACATTACTGAAAAAACTTAATTCTAGGAGTCTCAGGTAGAACCCCAAAAGTTCTATCAGCAGTAAACAGGGATACTTTAATTTCTTCCTTTCCTATTTGTATTTCCTTTATCTCTTTTTCTACTGCCTTACTGCTCTAGCTAAGAGCACAATTATGAACAAGGTTGGAAAAATAGATCGGGGATTAAGTCTACCTTCCAATCAAAAGTTACTCTTGGGCCTCCATAGGAACACACAGTGCCCTTTTACTCATACACATACATACACGCACGCACACACAATAAATAATGAACAAGGGTAGTGACAATAGACAACTTTGTCTTGCTCTAGATCTGAATGGGAAGACTTTTTCAGACCACCGCAATCATGAATTCGCTATAGCTGGGTCTACTTCCAAGAGACCAACCACATAACATTTGAACTACATCTTGAGGGCAAAGAGACCTCAAGAAACTAACAAGAGTTAAGGCTGAAAAGGGGAGCAAATCCTCAGTGATATGCCCACTGGTATACTGTCTTTGCTCCATGAGTACCCAAATACATGTCATCAATAGTAACCCAGATGAGATTATTAAGCCATATACACACAGAGGAAATGGGAGAAAACGACAGATGGAAAAGAAGAAAATGTAACATTCGAAAAAAATGGGTATTGGATAATAAGAGGTGAAAAGGTTAGGAATATATGTGTAAAGGCCTAAAAAATATTAATCCAATTTGGTGAATTTTTTTGTTTTATGCTATTTTGACTTTTTAGACATCATTATAGGTGCTGAGTATGGTGACACACACCTATAATCCTAGGATTTAAAAGTAGAAATAGAAGATGACTACAAGTTCAAGGGCAACTTCAGCTACATAGCAACTATGAAGTCAACCTGGGCTTCATCAGTCCCAGTCTTAAAAAACAAAGCAAACAAAAAAAAAACCTAAACCAAGCAATAATCACACACAGTATGAACGACAGGAATTAAAAAAGTCTAAAAAAGCACATAATTCGGGCACTTGCCCCTCATTGTACTCCACATCTGGAGTCTGTCTATGAGTTCTTTTCCAGCTCCTTGCCCCTCATGGTATGCCACGTTTGGAATCTGTAAGTTCTGTTCCTTCTCTCCTCTAATAAATTCTGCCTTAATAATAATTTTAAAAATCACATAATTAACAATCTTAAAATATCTATCTTGGAAGGAAAAAAACTATGCTAAGTTCAGTAGGGAAACAAAAAACACTAATTCAGACTCTCAAAAGTTTTATACAACTTGTAATTATCAATTGCAAACTAGAAAAACATGGAAACATCTATACACAAAGTAATTAACAGAACTGAAAACATGTTTAAACAATAATGTATATACAAATTCTGAGAGAGAGAGAGAGAGAGAGAAAGCGCTGCTGTCAGCTTGCTCAGAAAAGTTTCTTTTTGCTGTGGCCCATGGTGACTGCGAAGACTCATAATTTGTGAAAGTACTGATAAATGCCCAATCATTATTATGACATCTGCATCACCACTTCCACTGTTGAGAAAGGGCAGAAAGAATGTTAGCTAGAAGAAGGAGAGGGAAAGTATGGAACTCTAATTGATGGGCAAGACATGGTTGTTGCACTCTTGATCACAAGATCTGCACAAGAATGGGGCCTGTCAACACTCTGATCCCTGTCATCAAAGGGAAGGGGCTCATTAGCCTCAATCCTCCCTGATGATTTATGAAGGTAATGGTTATGGGAATAAAGAGACATTTTCTTCAGCCACACATAACAAATCTTCACCCATGCTTCTATAAACAACCCTAATGAAACTTACAAAAAAAAAAGTAAAACAGAGGCTAGGGAAGGGCAAAGGGCATTATCATGAGTGGATAAGGAAGAAGAGAATGACAAGGGGTGAATATGGTCAAAATAATTATAAGTATAAAAATGTCATAATGAAACCAAATACTATGTATATGTAGTATATACTAACAAAAACATTTTTAAAAAAAAGGAATAGAAACGGGGGTTGGAGAGCAAGTGAGGAAGATGCTCCCATGGAAGGCATCCAACATCACCTCTGGCTCCCACATGACAAATACATGCGCATCTGAACACATGTATATATAATGGGACAAGGAAGATCTAAAATTTAAAATCCAAATCCCAAATGGTACAACATTCCACAAAAACATGTGAGGAATGGAGAGAGCAAAGTGCCTTACCTAGTTATCAAGATTTGTTAATAAAACTAGAGTAGGCTATTTAAATGAGTTAAGAACTTGTTCTTCATATTAGGGAGTGTAGGTAAATTGAAGTCGGATTACTGTTGTTACACAATGCAAAAACAAAAAGCAAAACAAATCTCAAATTAGCAAAAAAAAAAAAAAAAGTAAGCTATTGAAGAGAAATACATAAAAAGACCCAAACTACATGGGCATTAGAAGAAATAAGCTTGGGGCTGAAGAGGTGGCTCAAGGGTTAAGCCTCTGCCTTGCAGACAGAAGGTCCTGAGTTCGGATCCTAGACCCCATGTATAGACGCCAGGCGAAAGTGGGACGGCCTGCATTTCTGGCCCTGGTAGGGCGGAGCCTGTGAATCCTGGGGCAGAGTAAACAAGGAGGAGGTGGAGACGGGTCCATGGTGGTTCCCAAATTCGTCCATGGTTCTACACACACACACACATGCGCACACACGCACAATTGAATAAATAAAAAAAAAAGAAGAAATAAGCTTATAAATTTACTTTTATACCTCCATAGAACACAAACCTGCCATTTGGTGATTTAAGGTTCAGCCGCTCTGCATGAATACTTCAATTGTGCTCAAAATCAGTACCACCTGGGGTGGTGATGCTGAAACGTAGCTTGGTCCACTCCAACCAAAGCTATACAAACTTCTGCATGCTGATCCTTGAAAAACCCTTTTCTAGGCAGCCAAAACATTCAAAGGGCAAGAAATAGCTTCAACTTAGGTTGACCCCTGAAGGAATCTGGGTTTCAAACCACAGAATCTCTATACGTTGGTATTCATTTCTTCCACTGTTTCAGTATAAAGCACTAAGTTTTCCTTCACAGTTGTTTATTTCTCTAATAACAGAAGCAGCTCTGTGGTCTGCCCTTTCCACATACAAAACTTCAAGGTTGCCAACATAACTCTATTAAGCAAAACAGTCAATCATCTTTAAATTCAACTTAACCAAAGTCCTTATTTCTTCATCACAAACTAAGTCCAAACAATTCACAACTCTCTCAGCATCACTGTCTTTGAAACGGCCCATCATACTTTGCCTAATGGCTGTTGTAGACCCAAAAGTCATCAAATAATTTCCAAATTTCTCCAACAAAACTATTCAAAATTCACCAAAGTCAAAGCCAGATTTAGCAGCAACACCCTACTTCTCTGCTACCAAATTCTGATGCATTTTTGCCAGTAAATTCACAACCAAACAGCTTATAGGGAACCTATAAGGTTTTACTTTTTCTTGTGATTCATGGCTATGGTCCTTGTCCAGCTTTGCAGGAAAGTCCAAATCAACACCAAATCCACAGGATTGCTCAGAGGGACAATCCTTACTTGCCAAACCAGAGTGTCTGAGCAAGTATACCAAAGAATGCCAATTTCCTTACCCAATTCCTTCCATCTTATTCACCTGCCCAGGGAATAGCCCACCTATCATGGACTAGACCTTTACCATCAATTAGACAATCTCCTGCAGATTTGCTCTGGACTTAATTCAACTCTAACTTCTCACAACTGTGCTCACAGTTCAGAGCCTTCAGTTATCAACTTTATACCAATATCTAACATGACATATACCTCAAATAAATTCTTGTAAATGTGTATTAGGAGATATGTTGGAATGTGTTCACAGCACAAACAACATTCTTTCTGTCGAAATTTAAAGACATCACTGTTAAATTCAGCTGAAAGAATTAACTAACTACCAATTAAAGTTCACTTAAATTATAAACCTCCTTGCAGGAAAATAAAACATACCTGGATTTCTCAGTGTTGCTACAAAAAGTCCTCACCTTCTGATACCAGAAACATTTATGATAAACATTAGCTTTCATTTCCCCACCAACATTTTACTCTTCACAAAAGCCTTAAGAATTATATTTGTTGACAATTATCTAGTTAGCTGGTTTGATTCAAAAAGATAATAAAACTCTTTTCTATCTTACATTATCAGGTAAGTAGCTCAAGAAAGCCAAGAAGTTATAGCAAGACTTCTAGCAAGGCTTCTAGGTTATGAACTGAGGTAACAAAACCAAAGAGCCATCTCCATACATATTCACACCCAAAAAGTGAACTAGAAAAAAATTGTATTCATAACCCCACTTTGGGATAGTGGGGAGGTGAATAGCTGTCCCCATTATCTAAATAAGCAACAACAGCCTTTATCTATCTACTGTCTTCGGAACATTCAGCTATCCCAACATGACCTCTCTCAAATGTATTACCCTAAAGAAGGATTAGGACTGAAAAGGATCATAATGAAGTCACAAAATCTGTAACTGATCTAAATTATGCTCATTTCCAGAAAAATTATTAAAAACCCAACACTAGGGGTTGGAAATGTAGTTCAGTTGATAGAATGCATACCTAGTATGCAGGAATCCCTGGGTTCAATCCCGAGTACCACACAGAAGTAGGAATGGCTGCACAAAGCTGTAAATACAAACACTGGATAGATAAAGCCAGAAGGATCAAATCACTCTCAGCTATAAAAAAAAGTTCAAGTCCACTGTGGGATACATGAGATTCTCTCAAAAACAACAACAACAACAACAAAAAAAAAAAACACTCCAGGACTAGAGAAAAAGTTTATGAGTTAACAAGCAGAAGGACCCCCACTAGGGTCCTGGATCCTAGGATTCAAGTAAAAACACTAGGCAGTCTAGTCCTGAAGGCAGAGCCTAGGAAATTACACAGCGAAGCAATAAAGAGGTAGAACAATCCAGGAATATTTCCAAAGTCACCCTTGGGCTACTAAAGGTACTCACAAGGTCCTCATCTACACACACACACACACTTGTGAGCTTGTGCACACACAAAAAAAAGACAAAGAAAAAAACTAATCCTACAATATACTTCAGAACTATGAAGACAGTACTTATAATTAGGATAATCTCCAACAAAGTATTCTGAAAAGAAGTAGTTGCATAAAATATCTAAATCTCCCCTTTCTTTATTTAGTACCATTTTGATTTTTGATTATGAAGAATACCTGTATTCTAGCTAGGCTTTCAGAGTAAAGGAATAAATCTAAATATAAAGATGTATTTACAAAGAGAATCAAGAACTACAGATATGGCTTAAGAGTTTGTTAAAGGATGGCTTGGGGGTTAAGAGTCTGTCTTGCAAGGAGAAGGTCCACAATTCGGATCCCAGGTCCCATGTAAAAAAATGCCAGGCAGAAATGGTGGTGGCCTGCACTTCCAGCCCTGGTAGGCTGAGCCTAGAAAATCCAGAGTGAAACAAGGTGATCCAGGATTATTTCCTAAATTACCCTTGGTCTTCCACAGAGATACACAGTGGCCTCTGATACACACACACACACACACACACACACACAATTAAAAAAAAAAAAAAAAAAGCCTTTGCCGCATAAGCAAAAAGACCAGAGTTCAGATGCCAGATCCCATGTCAAAATGCATGCCAGGCCCAAGACAGAGCCTGGGAAACCCCAAAGCAAAGCAATAAGGAGATAGAGCAATCCAGCATGATTCCCAATCTCAATCTTAGTCCACCATATGTATGCACACTTAAGTGTTCTCTTTTATACACATGCATGTGCAAAAAGAAAGAGCCAAGAGTAGTATATACTTAAATCTCAATATTTGGGAAGCAAAGGCCAAAGAAACAAGAATCCAAGGTTAATTCTTAGCTACACAGTGAATTTGAGATCAGCCTGAACTAAATGACATCCTATCTCACAAAACAAACAAACAAAAAAATATGAAAAAGGGAAGGAATGAAAATTCACTCCAAAAGATGTACAGCTGGATCAAAAAAAAAAAAGGTTTCTGCTCTATACACGGGTTTGGAAACAATCTGACAATACCAATCATTCACCAAGGATGGATTAAATTCGTGTGTGTGTGTGTGTGTGTGTGTGTGTGTGTGTGTGTGTGTGTGTATAAAAAGAAATGCTATGTAATTATTACAAATGAAGTTGCAGGCTATGAAAACTGCTGATAGAAATTTCCACTTGATTACCTAGACACTGAGACTCCACAAAGTAAGGAATAAAAAGTTAACTTTTGAAAAACTTGTACTAAATTAGCACATACTACAGGCTGAAGAGATGGCTCAGAGATTAAAACCTTTGCCTTAAAAACAAAAGGACCTGAGTTTGGATCTCCAGATCCCATGTAAAAATGTCAGACGGGAAACAGTGGTGGCCTGCACTTCTAGCCCTGGAAGAAGGATTCTTAGAAACACCAGAATAAACCATTAAGGAGGTAGAGCAATCCAGGGTAATTCTGATGTTATCTGATGTTTTTTGGGCCTCCACAGTATCCTCTGGCACACACACATTACACACATACATGTGCACATGCAAAAAAGAAAAAAAAAGTTTTAAAAAGATTGCACACAGAATTGGAGAGATGGCTCAGGGGTAAGACCACTGCCTTGACAGCAGAAGGTCCAACTTCAGATCCAGCCAGGCGCACTTGGTGGTGGCCTGTATTTCCAGTCTTGAAAGGTAGAAACTGGGAAACTCTACAGCAAAGCAAAGAGGATGTAGCCAATCCAGGATTAATCCCAAAGTCATCCTTGGGCATCAACAGGCTCACAGTGTCCTCTGATATACAAACACACACATAAGCGAAAAAATTTTTTAAAAAAATTTTAAACAGCACACCTGACTTCATTTATTTCGTGGGGGGGGGAACAACCTATTCCCTTCTCTGCAACCACTTTCTCTCTCTTTCAGCTACACTGTACTGGTATCACATATTCATTCTTCACTCACTTTTCAATCCATCACTTTCTGAATTATTAACTACTACCTCTGCTAAATAATACTACATCTAAATAATCATTAGTCCATATAATCTAGGAGAATAGTCTTTGTCTTGTTGTTTACCGAAATACACACTATATAAGGAAATGATATTCCATTAATATTTGTTGATGACATGTCAAGTATAACTAATAAAAATTGATCTACAGAAAGATAAGTGTCTTGGGCAAAAAGAAGAGGTTTACCTGGTTTACGTATCAAATCGAAGGCCAGCCAGAGCTACATATATAACTAATACAAGCCTATTTCACTTGGGAAAAAACTACTAGTCATAATGAAATACTGTCAAGTAAACTGAAGCACCAAAGAGACTTTGTTGAACTTTCAGAAGCATAAAATAACCAAAATATCGATGCTACTTGTATACTATTTTCAAGAGATAACAATAATATTTAAGTCTTTCACTCACAAGTTTTTCTTTCTCCAGTTTTTGCAGTAAACTCTCCATGTTACTTCCAATTCTGGTCTTTTCTACAACTTCATAAAGACTACAATACATTCCATTCTTCAAAACTGATGTAAGAAAAAAACAGTAAATATCAAATCAAATGTGCTTCTTATATATTTTAGTAAAAAAGAAAATTAATTTACCTTCATTTGGACCCAAGTATGTTTCTTTATAAAACAGTGCTGGAGGAATTTTCTGTTTTAAATGATCAATACTCATAACTGTTTCAACATCCAATTTTTCAGGACTGAAAGAAAATTTAAAAAAGTCATATTTGGCTAACACATGTACTTTATTAAGAAGAGACAGAAGAGACATTAAGTAAAGGTCTCTCCTTCTGCCCTGTGTGCTTTTGGGAATTCAACTCAATACTATGTGTTTTTAATTCTAGCAATGTTATCATACACATTAAAATACACTTGATGAAGAGGTTGAGAATGTAGTTTCATTGATAGAGAACTTGGCTAGCATACAGAAGCCCTGCTACTCCAGCAATAGTAAACTGGGAGCAGTAAAGCAGGCCTGTAAACTCAGCACTTGGGAAGTGGAGGTAGGATGATCAGAAATTCAAGGTTTTCTTTGGGTATATAGTAAGTTCAAAGTCAGGCTGGTCTACCTGAGCCCCTGCCTCAAAAATATAAATAGAATACTTGATAGAAAATAGAATATATCCTTCCTTTAAAGGGGACCTAATAAAGAAATTCAGGTACCTATACACTGAAAATAGATTAAATGGCAACACTGTCAACTTTATACCTTTAGCCAGAAGCTAATATTACACATGGTTTCACTAACAAGAATAAAATTAGTAAGAATTCAGTGGGCTTGGTTTCTTGCTTTTTTTGAGGTGCTGAAGACCCAAATGCTTTATACACACATTAGGAAAGCACTGACCTATAATCCCTAGAGCTTTCAAGTACATATGAACTGAGTCGTCAAACTTTCATCTAATTTATTGTGATAATTAAAATCATTTTATAACAAATATATGTTTTACAAGATTGAAAATAGCATGCACATTAACTTATTAAAATTCTTCTTAACAACTAGTCAATTGTTTTTCCCACTTGTTTTTGAGACAAGAAACTCCCTATACAGCCCACATTAGTGTGAAAGTTACTATGTAGCCAAGGCTGGCCTTGAACTCACCATAATCTTTCCTCAGCCTCCCAAGTACTAGTATTACAAATGTGTTACTCCACCCACATAGAATTAAGTCTATTACATACACACAAACTAGTAAGTGAAAAATGTAACTAGGATATTTTAAATTTATCTTTCAGATTTAAAACATTTTTTACATATTTGTATTTTAAACATTTGCTTGCCTATGCTTAAGACAGAAAAACAGGATTCATTTTGCCAGTTAGCTTTAAGTTATTATATCAAGTTTTTAAAAGACAAGTTAGAATATATTTTTAAATTCTCATGAACCAAAAGCAAATATGAAAGCTAAAAACAAAACAAAAAAAAAGGGCATGGTAGTACATGCCTATAATCCCACCACTCTGGAGGCTTACAGCAGGTAGACTGCCTCAGCTATATAGTACATTTTAAGCCAACCTGAGCAACAGACTGAGAGTCTATAGCAAATTAAAAAAAAAAAAAAAAAAAAAAAATTAAGGTGCTGGAGAGATGACCCAGGGGTTAAGCCTCTGCCTCACAAGCAGTAAGTCCTGAGTTTAGATCCCAGATCCCACCTAAAAATACCAGGAGGAAGCCTGCAATTTTGTCCTGGTGGATGGAACTTGGGAAATCCCTGAGTGAAGCAAAAAGGAGGTAGAAGCAATCCAGGATGATTCCTAAATCATCTTTGGTCCTCCACAGGGACACATGGTGCCTTCCGACACGCGCACACACACACACACACACTGAATAAAATAAATAAAAACTAAAGAAAAAAACTAAAGAGGAAACAAATGGGTTTACAACCATCTTCTTTTTAAAGTTCTTTTTTAAAAATACTTTTAGGTTAGCACACGAAGTTGCAAGTTTCTTTATGGAACCTTCATAAACATGTGTTCTCTCTGTTCATTCTCATCACCCTCACCTCTTCCCATATTTTCTGTAACATACTTACAGTTTGATAGGCAAAAAAGCACGACTGGCTGACCTCAAAGAAATGTAACACAGAAGCTTTCCTTTATTTAAAAGCTGTCCTTTCCACAAGGTGTAGTTAAATTTATCTAAATCAAAAAAGAGTTTAGAGTTCAGTTAGTTGCTTGATAGTCCAGAAAAGTAAATATTCATATAGTAGAAATGTAGTTTCTAGAAACAAGGTTTAAATACAAAATAAATATAAAAGTAACATCCCCTTTAATATTCAAAATTCAAAGGTTAAATTTTTAGTTTCAGTTATCTTTTCCCTTAAAAAAAAAATCTTAATAACAAATCTGTCTAAATGTTCTCTTCAGAAAGGAGAGGAACAAGACAAATATATAGTTAATACCCAAAAGGAAGCCTGTATTCAATATGGTTAGTCTCTTATCTTCTATTTTGTTCACTTTCATGATGAACAAACTTAAACATGACATCAAAGTGGTTTTAATTTTCCTTATCTAAATCCAAACCTCTACTGAATTTAGTATCCCCCCCATGTGTGTGTGTGTGTGTGTTATGTGTGTATATCAGAGGGCACTGTGTATGTCTGTGGAGGTCCAAGAGGGACTTCAGGAATCATCCTGGATTGTGTCATTTTTCTGTTTCACACTGACGTTTCCAAGGCTCTGCCTTCCAGGATTGGAAGAACAGGCTGCCATTTCCACAAGGCTTTTTTTTTTTATGTGGAATCTGGGATCTGAACTCAGGACCTTCTGCTTGTGAGAGGCTTAACCCCTGAGCTATCTCTCCAGCCCCTGAATTTAATACTTTTAAAATGCTGAGTTGTGAAACTTAATTCATCATTAATATTTTCAATTTAAATGCAAAAGTGCTAAAACATGTCTACCTTCAGAAGCAACATTGTCTAAAAGGAAACTTTATTTACATTTGAATGATCAAGTACACATGCTACATTATAACATGGCTGATGTTTTTATATAGTGTAGAATTTTACTTATGAAAAAAGTACTTACTAAATTTTTACTAAATATAAATCCTTTGAGCTTACAAAAGGGAAAAAAAATAAGAATCTTACCTACAATTCTATCTGCATTAAAGCTGTTAGATCTACAAATAATATTTTTAAAAAGAAAAGTATCAGTAATTAATAACAATATGAAAGTTAACATTCAAGACCTTGATATAGTACCTGCCCCTCCCCAGTCCTAGAATGAACTCATAGGCTCACACATGCTTAGTAGATAAGCAGTTCACACTGAGCTATAGCATCCAGTCCTTAAGTGCTGTTTTTTAATGGGATAATGCACAGCAAAAGCTTTCCTCCAAGTAGAAAGAACAAATGAATTATTCAGTAAATGTATTCATTTCCTATTACTATATTAGCCCAAATTTATGGGAGAAAGTCGTCGTTGCTTTTCTCCAAAAATTACCATTTAATAGAAAAGTCCATTAACACCTCTGTCAATTACTTATCTATGTGGTAAGATTAGAAAAAACACCCTCTCTACATACTTAAATATAGCCAGCCATTCATTTATCATTCAATAAATATTTAACCATATAGCACAACTCTTAATTCTAGCTATTATATTCAAACAATTTACAATCTAATGAAGGCAAGTAATACCTAGCAAGTAGAGCTTATCAAGTAATGATGGCTTTAAGTGTTATTATACATAAAGATATAAGATGGCTCATTCCTGTAATCCCAGCATTCCAGAGGCTGAGGTCATGTAAATCTCCTTGTGTTCAAGTTTAGCTTGAATTACATAGTGAGTTCTAGACCAGCTTGGGCTACCAAAGTAGACTATCTCAAACAAAGTGCTATGTATCTCCTGATCCTCCAGCCTCCACTCTTCAGGATATCCCATTAGCATACACATCTTCAAATGGCATTAATGTATATCTCAAGCAATGAAATGAAAGAAAAGAACTTGAATTAGAAAACTGATAAAGTCTGCAATGCAGAGAACCACAACTGGCCAAAGTGAAAAGTGAAAGCAACGGTAGACAGTTCTGCCTTAAATGGATTATCTAAATCACCCCCATCCCATGGCTCAGGGATCCTTGCAAAAAGGGGGGCAGTAAGAATGTATAGAACTTGAGAATGGAGAAGCAGCCTCTATTCATATCAAGCCTGCCACACCCCAGAGCTCAAAGTATGATATCTATTTCTATCAGACTTCTACAATAGCTGACCTATCAACATGGAGGAAGGAGTGTCTCAAGAGATATAGTACCACCCTGAGGAGACTGTTTGGTGCCAGACAAGAGAGGAGCTTCTTTACTCAGGGTTTTACTCAGAAGTGGGCCAGTAACCAAGCAGGCATCCTGGATGGGGCCTAATGGATCACACATGCAGAATATAGGAGCAGGAGGGAGACTGGCTGAAAAGTGGGATGGTATGGAAAAGGGATGGGGGTGGATAGTAAGGGTTGAAAAGATGTAAATTTATTTTAAAAATAGCTGAAATAAAAAATGATAAAAAAAACTTCAAATATATCTTTTATATATGGCTTTTAAAAACAACAGTATCAAAAGTTAGTTTAAATAAGTATAGAAACTCAAAATGAAAATATGTACATATTGGGCATTGCATCTAAATCTCTAAGGTTACTTGGCTAATTAGGCATTTTCTGGAATCAGTGTAAGAAACCATCAATGATAGTAATCCTAGCAGGGCTGCTGCACCTGAACGCTCAATGCATGTCTACTTCTATCAGACCCTATAACAGCTGACCTATCAACAAAACAAAATATTCTTTTTTATTTTTGGCATTCTTGTAGTTGAGACATGTCAGGTAGCCCAAGCTGACTTCAGAGTGTATGTAACTGAGGCTCTTATACACTTGCTTCTCCTGCCTGCATTTCCCCTGTGCTAGGATTAAAAGCAATCATCACCACACCCAGCAGAAATTTCATTTGTAAAACTGCCACTTATTCAATTGCACAAATCTTCAATAGCAAAAAAAAAAAGAGGGTACTCAGGTGAATTTAAGCAAATTTTAGTTCCTATTTCCAATCAATAATCTATCCTTTTATGTCATCATAAACATCTAAGTATCCAGCTATTAATCAAGAAAAGTTGAAGAAGTGGTATAGACTCTGTAACTTTACTCAGTATGGTGTCTACAACTCATCTTACCTCAGTGAAGATACAAACTTTGGAATTTGTATATCATCTTTGTAAGTAAAAGACACAACTGCATATGGGCAAACATGTCTTGGTCTTTGTCTCAGTTCATCAAAGCCATACTCATAAAAATAATACTAAAAAAGAAAATGAAAGATTAACTTTTTTAAATACTCAAATATTAAAGCATAATATCTTGCATTTATTTAATTTGATAACACCACTTAAGTACCTCTGGCAGGATTTTTTTTCTTTTAAGATAAACCTTGCCCATTTAACCAACACCAAAAAGAATTTGTACTTTACACACATTTTGTAATATTAAATACTGTTTCTCTATCAGATCTCAGGATATTACTACTTGATATTCCAAAAGTTTACTTCTGAAAAATTGACAACAGAGAATGTGATAGTAACTTCCTTATGAAAGTATTACAAATGGAACCAACTTGATACACAAAGAAAAATATCAAGGACACAATCTCTATCTAACTACCATTTTGCTTATTGCAAAAGGGAATGATCTAGATTACAACTGCAAAGAAAAAAAATAAAGAAGTGAAAAATATTTAAGCATTTAGTGTCAGAGGTAGATGACTTCCCTCCTCATACTCAACGGCCTCTTCATCTATTTACCAACTGCATAGCTGGGGTGTGACTTTCAGAGCAGTGACATTTTTTATTTTAAAAGAATGCCTGAGCATATAATCAAAGTAGTATTTTCTCCTAAGACTTTTCCTGTGAGAAATATTGATTTCAATGATATTGCTCTAAAAATTCTTCCAAAAAATTTTTTTAGAAACATAAAGTGTCTGTTCACAAGTTCTTGTAGAAAAATCTGTCTTACAGTTCTGGTATCTAAAAGATGAACTGAGTCAGCTCCTAAGGCCTCTGGTAAATGTAATTTTTATTAAAAGTTCCCAATTATAGGTCTTCCTCACTGAGACTATTCAAAAAGGAGCCAAGAATAAATTTTATTTTATATATATAAGTACAGTGAATTTTTTAAAGAATTTTACAAGTTAACATCCTATAATTTTCATATATGACCCATTTGAACATATATTTTTGCATGCTAAAAATAACATTAGTCAAACCCAATATGAAAACATAATGCTAAAATTTATTAATTAAATATATGTGTATCATCAACTGAATAAGAAAATGTATATCCACAATGAAGCATTATTCAGTCCAAAAAAATATGGTTCTGTTGTTTTCAGTAGCACAGATGCAAATGCAGGTGTTATGTTAAATGAAATAAGTTAGTAATAGAAAGATGAATTCTGCTTGATTTCATTTTCATGTAGAAACTAAAAAGTTGACTTCTTGGAAATAAAGAGTAGACCAGTAGCCCCAAGAGCCTACTATGGGTATAAGGGGAAGATGAATACAAAACAATTAATTGTACATTTCAAAATAGCTGATAGAGAATATTTTGAATGATCTCAACACAAAGAAATGATGTTTGTGGTGGATATGTCCGTTACCCTGAAATGATTACTAAATATTATATACATGTATTTAAATATCACACTGCTCTCCATTAATACAACCATTATGTGCCAATTAAGTATTAAAAAATAGCTCGGTGTGATGGTAAACACAATCGTGAGGTTGAAAGGTTAGCCTAGGATACAAAGAGAAGGCCCAGTCCCAATAAAAAAATAAACCATGCATGCATAGGAGTCAAAAGGATCAGGATGCATGCCCTGCGCAATGTCCAGCGCACTGTTGCGCTTATAAAGTCTAGCATCTGTTAAGGGCACCGAGACCCCTGGAGGCAAGGGATTGACAGCCATAGTAGTGATCTTATGCTTAAGGGGAACAAGAGAAAGGGCTTATGGAAATGCCACTGGGTCCTTATATGTCATCGGAGAGGAGGACCCAATGGAGAGTTAGGCGTACACAATAAAGGACTCTCTGGGAATTGGGGGGGAGGCACTGGGGGAAGGGGAGGGGGAGGAGGGGGGAGGGAGGGAACTGGTAAAATTTTAAAATGTATAATTAAATTTTTAATAAAAAAAAAAAAAAAAAAAGGATCAGGAGTTCAAGGTCAGCCTTGGCTACATAGCAAGTTTGAGGCCACACTATGGTACAAAGAACCTTGTCTCAAGAAACAGGGGCTTGAGAGATGATTTAATGGGTAAAATACTTGCTGTGCAAACAGAGAACAGAGTTAAGATCCCCAGAATTCATGTAAATGTCAGACACAGCCTGCCTATAATTCTAGTATTTGGGAATCAGAGAGAGGGACTTCTGGAGCAAACTCATTGGCTAGACTAGAAAAACTGGCAAATTTGGGCTCAGCAAATGACCCTTCCTCAGTAAATAAAGTAGAAAATAATCAAGGAAGACATTTAACATTGATCTCTGGTTTGCACATACATGTATGCCAAACCTGCACACATGAACGTATATATACACACAAGTACGCAAACCATATAGACATAGACAAAAATTTAAAAGATATATCTTAGAAAAGAAAGAAAATACAAATATGTATCCTTTTTTGTATTTCAATTATACCTGGTATAAAGATTAAAAAAAAAACAAGATTAAAAACTAACTCAAAGTTCTCATCTTTTTTCTTTTCCTTGTTTTTAACTTATTGTGTGTACACGTGTGCGCCATACTATGTGTGTGGAGATCATAACCTTGTGATATCTGCTCTCTCTTACCCATTTTGGATGGGTACCAAGATCAAATTTAGGTCCTCAGGTTTGCAGAGCAAACACTTTCATTACGACTGAGTTACCTCACTACCCTGTGTTTGCATCTTTAGATTAATAAAGACAGATCAAATCAATACTATAAAATGTTATGAATATTTCAATGGGTTTGAAATTTACTTTGAAAGGTAGTTATTTTATTCAGTAAAAGTATCCTTCTCCAAGACCCAAAAGAAAGATTTCAAAATTTAATGAGGAACATGTTATAGGCAATGAGTGATTATATTAAACCAGGTTGAGGGCATACTCTATGGCTGGGGGAGAGATGTTAAAATATTTGAGTATTACCCTATGAGGCTCCAAGAGCCACTGACAAATCTTGGATACATTAAATAAAACCACAGGGAAAGAGATTAGAGTCCAACAGTGATAAAGGAAAAAGAGATTAATGTGACTGAAGTAACTAAAAGGAAGACCTTTCAAAACAAAAAAAACCTTAACATTAAAATGGATCCAAGTGCATACCTGAGTAAACTCATAGGCTCTATAAGCCAAAAGGGATGTAATTCTACTGGAGTTCTTCAACACATGACATTCATGCTTTGGTGTAGGGTCCAAAGCACTTTTATTTAGTATAGGTTCCAAGCTTTTTACATTCATGGGGTCATATATGCTCTTTATTTTACCCTAAAATAAAGAAAACATTTTAATTACCCACTTAAATATGATTTTGACTCAATAAGTTGAGAAACAAAACAGAATTCTATTCACAATACCTCTACTGACCCAAATTACATTAACATAGTACTCTTTCAATTCTATGTATGGTTAGCAAAGATCAAAGATAGCAAATAAAGTAAATATGTAGTTGAAGTATCTTCGTATATTACTGAACTCTTAAAGACTTGGGGAAAATTAAAATTAAAATCCAAATTTAATGCTGTCTTTTATATGTAAACATGAAAAGTTGAAATTACCTTCATTATTTTGAAAATAACAACATCACCCACTGCCCCAGCTTCCAAAGGATTAGCTTGTAATAAATCAGCATATCTAGAAAGATAGATACCTAAGAGAGGGGGAAAAATTACTTGAATTTGAAAAGTAGGTTTGAATACAAAAAAAAATATATACTTAACCAGTATTAAGAGATAGGAGCATAACTTTTAAAAACAAGCACAGAAGAGACAGCAGACATTTAACCAAAGTGAAATAAAAGAAAAAAGTTGTGAAACTAATCACGTATTTCAAAATCATTATAATTATTAAAAATTAGATTAGATCAATTAGAAGTACACAAAATCAAAAAACAAAAAGATAAGGCAGAAAGTTATTGATGATGATTCCCTAGCTCAACCTCAGGTTTCTTCACACATGCACACAAACCCACCCACATATATGCAAACACTCATACACACAAAAAATGTAAAAATAAAAAATTAAACCACTGTTACATGTCATAACCTAAGACTTGTCTCTTTTGTTTGGAAACATGAAAAGCATACAAATTTAATTATAAGGACTGCAGTAAAATTACATGAGGTTATTTTTAGTATCAGGTAGTATAAATGAAAAAAAAAAAAAACATTACCCATGGAAGGACTGCCAAGAACAGTTATTTTGGACTGGCCCACCTGCAATCCTTTTTCACATATGCTTTGAACCTAAGTAAACAGAACACTTCACTTTGAAATCATAACAACAAAAATAAGTAATCTGTAAACTTTAAATAAAGTATTTCCTAAATTGCATATTCTATATTCCAGAAATTTCACATGCATATGTCAAGATATGGTTAAATATCAATGTGAAACTGGCTTAAACTTTCACAGTAATCCTATTAGAAATCATTATTTATATCGGCTGTGGCAGATACTCAATTTTTCCCTCCCACAAACATAACCATTCTATTTTAGAGAATATTAGGCCCAGGAAAATACTTAAAGAAAAAGTAACTGCCACTTTTATTTAAGAAGGGAAAAATGGTGTAAGAAAATATAATTTTTTATAATATAATGATTAAGTTTTATCAGGAACATTCTAGGGGAAGAAAATGCAAACAGAAAACAGTAACTATATTTGAGGATTTTGAAATTACAAAACAAATATTTTATTGTTTGGATTTTTTTTTAACCAGTATTGACATATTGGTAATACAATGCGAAGTTATAGTGCATGCTTGTAATCCTAACACTGAGGAGGCTCACAGAGGATTTCCTGAGTTCAAGGCCCTCTGAACAACATAACGAGACAAAATACAAAAACAAGTAAGTTGTAAGATAGTTTATTGGGTAAACGCACTTGCTGCATAAGCCTGATAATCCAAATCTGAACCCAGAACTCATGAAAAGGGAGAAAATGAATCCCACTGTCATTGTCTGATCTCCATATGCACACTTGGAAAGTGTGAATACACACACACACACACACACTCACACACAGAAAGCTCTCTTACACCTAGCAAGCATATTGTTGAATAACTTGAAGTTAGTAACTTATACTAGAAATAGAATTAACTCACCTGATAGCGATCAACCATGAGAAATGCATAGGATTCTGAAAGTTCCTTATCTAAACGACCATCAAACTTCAATTCTCTTCGCTTTTCTGCAAACTAAATTTAAGATTGAATCATAACTTTTTATCATGACTATTTTATTAAGCCAAATACTAGCAACTTTTTCTTCTAAGAGATCCCAAA
The DNA here is from genome assembly GCA_023101885.1 of Typhlomys cinereus. Classification (NCBI taxonomy): domain Eukaryota; kingdom Metazoa; phylum Chordata; class Mammalia; order Rodentia; family Platacanthomyidae; genus Typhlomys; species Typhlomys cinereus. The sequence continues at coordinate 59,176 of JALPQD010000693.1, read as the reverse complement.
TATATCAAGTAGAATTCTTTTGTTTTTAAGCTCTTCAATTTTATTTCTTCCAATAGAAATTAATCATTTAGTTTTATCAATTTTACTTGAATCTCTATTAAAATTTTAACATAATGTACTGCATATGATAGGCAATTCTATGCTATGATCTAATTCCAGATTTTTACATAACTACATTATCAATAATATGGTAGTGAAGAGTTCTAAACAATATATGTAAGGAAAGAAGAGACGCCATGTAGGGATAAGGATAAGCTTTAGGGGTAGTGCATTTGCTTAGCACCAAATTCAATCTTTAGCATTACAAGGAAAAGATAACCATTTAAAATGTTTTCAGTCCTCCATATTTTGGCTTTCCTAAAAACCAGGATTCAAAAAAAAATTTTTTTATAAGTGTTAAAACATACCTCCCTTTCCAAAAGCTCATTATGTATCAAGCAAGCTCGTCTGTAGTTAAAATTTGCTACCGAAGCTGGTTCAAGGTAAGATGAATGAAGAATATTTAACAAATCTTCAAATTCTCGAGATCCTGCATTTAATGGCTGGAAGAGAGCTAAAATAAAAAAAAAAAAAGGTTAAATTTAAGATTATTCTATCATAAATGTAAGTTCACCTATTTTTCTGAGTTTTTTTAAAATCTAACTTTAAACATATAAAAAATATCAAGGGCTAGAGAGGTGGCTCAAGGGTTAAGACTCTGCCTCAAAACCAGAATGTCCTGAGTTCAGATCCTAGGTCCTATATAAAAATGCCAGGCAGACATAATACTGTTCCCATACTAAAAAGGAGCCCAAGAAAGGGCTCTTGACAATGCCACTGAGTCCTTACACCTCACTAGAGTGGAACACTCGGAGGAAAGTTTGGCATTTACACAAAAGGATGCTCCAGAAAATGGGAGAGGGGGAAGGAAGAGACAGTGGAGAAGGGGAGGAAGGGGGGTGAAAGGAAGGGGAAAAGTGGGGGAAGGTACATGGGGGATTAGGGAAGGGTGGAGGGAGGGAGGGGACGGGGTACCTATTGAGCTTGTATGATTGGGGAAAAATAAATGCCAGGCAGAAATGCTATGACCTAATTCCAGGTTTTTACCTAACCACATTATCAATAACATGGTAGTGGCAGAGCATGGGAAATCCCAGCGAGTAAAAAGGCAGTAGAAGCAATCTATGATGATTCCCGAAGTCACCCTTGAGCTTCCACAGGGATACACAGTGCCCTTTGATAGACACACACATTTGGTTCATTCCTATAATTTCAACATCTGAGAAGCACAGGCAAGAAGCCCACCCCAAATCTGAATCCAGCCTGTTCTATATAGCAAGGTCCAGGCCAGTTATGTGGTAATAATGACACCCTATTACAAAAAAAAAAAAAAATTGTACATATATATATATATATATACACACACACACACACACACACACACACACACACACAACTTTTGAGCCAATGAAAGGGCTCAGTGGATATCTGTAAACCCAGCACTCCTACAGTTGAGACGGGATGCAGAGACAGGAGGATCATCTAGAAGCTCGCATGCCATAGAATACATGATATGGCAGAAACAAGAAAGGCCCTATTTCAACAAGGTGGAACATGAGAACCAACACGAGTTGTCCTCTGACCACACTCATACCTCATAAACAGCATTTTTCTAAAAATTAAACAAGGTATATTTATAAAAGGGTTCTGTTTGGTTTTAAATTAAAAGTTGAAATGTTATAAAATAGATGCATTTCATAACTTATTGATATAAAGACATGTTGATGTAGGGTTTTGAGCCAGGCATGGTAGCACAAGTCTTTAATTCCAGCTACTCAATATGCTAAGGCAGGAATGAATGCACAAGGTCTGCGTGAGCTAGAGTTCAGGGACCGCCTGAACAACTTGGTGAGACATTGTCTCAAAATAAAAAGTAAAAAAGACTAATGATGGTACTCAATGGTAAAACACTTACCTAGCATTGAAACCCTAGGCTCAATCCCACTAATGGGGGAAAAAATTACTTAAAAAAAATTGCCAAATGCCATATTTTATTAATCACTGGCTCAATTTTCTCACTGCAAAATGGAGAACTCCTGTTCTAATTAATAACCACTACATGCCACATGCTGCATCTAATACTAAAAGAGCTAAGCACAACAACAGTGCAAAATAAGACAGAACCTTTTTTATAAGTGCATGTATGCAGGTGTTTTGTGTCTGTCCTTGTAATGGCCCAAGGTTGACATTGGAAATCATCCTCACTTTTCCCCTTTGCTTTCTAAGGTTATGTCTATGAACGCAGAGCCCAGTTTAGAGGGCTAGTCTAGTTAGCAAGCTTGCTCCAGGGATACCCAGACTCTACCTTCACAATCAGGCCTAAACTTCACAATCTTCCTGCCTCAGTCTCCCAAGTGCAGGAAAATGTAAGTATATGCTACAATGCCTGGGCCAAATTTTTAAAACTCTATTAATCAAATACCTAACTTAATATAATCTCAAATTTCTAATGTACATGTGAAACATTTTAATTTACTAATAAATTTCAAAAGTCAAATCTATGCATATAAACTCCCCCCCCAAAAAAACCCAACTTCGCTGTAGACAGAACTATTTATAAAAACAATGAATACTCACCTTCATTTTTTATAATATACTATTTAGTAAAGGTCAGTGAATATTGATTAAAATATTCAGGTCACTATTGAAAATAGCATTGTACTTATGCTTTTTTTTTAAACACAAAGTTTCACTAAGCAGCCCAGACTGACCTGAAACTCACTCTTAGCCTACATTAGCCTCCAACTTATAATCCTGTCTCAGGTTCCCAAGTGCCATGACTATAGGCATGTGTAACCATTTCCATCTTGAATACATACTTTTCCTGTACTCGTTATAGATTTTTATTAGGCTTTAAAAGGGCATAATGTTAAATGAAATATCAGCTCTTCAATCAACCAAGTATATATTACAGAATCATCTCTGAAGATTGTTTCCAGTGATAGAATGTCATGATACAACATGAGATCAGTGGGTAAAAACCAATGCTTACCTCCTTTGGGCTTGTACAAATGCTTGCAACAAGAGAAATTAAGTCAACAGTTTCAACAATGAAATAAACAACTATGAAAAGCGAGGATAAAAAAAAACCAGCAATCAACAGAACAAGACTATAAAATACAAACTTTCATGTAATTAAATTTGTAGATGTAGCCAATAATCTGTTCATTATAAACTCCAGAAGAACAAGAACTACATCTACATATTCATTTCCTATTTATCCTGTAGGTCCGTAAAGAGAAATGCAAGTAGGTTGAAAGATCAAAATGTGTAGGGAAAAATAATGAAAATGTTGTCAAGACATTGTTCCCCACACACAGGCAGTATGTGACTTTTAAAAAAAAAAAGTTTTCATATACAAAACAAGATGATTTTTGTTTCAATTAAAATCACTACAAATTAAAGCTGATACATGATCACAAAGGTACTGGTTCTTCCAAAAGCACGTAAGTTAATGAATATGCCATACAAAGCCATTAGGGCCACATCAAGTTAGTAATTAAGATAACATCTGAACCACATATCTCACTTCTTACATTTCCAATCCAGCAGACAAGGCTGATGGCAAGAGATACATATTTGGAGGCAAAGTGATTTATTAAGACTCAGATGTCCATCACAGGTTATAAGGACAAAACTCAGCTACAAAGTAAACCCTATGTCACAACTACACAAAAATAATGAGCTGCAAAACTGGCAGACAGACGACACAAACATCAGCTGTGACCCTCAATGCCCAGACATGACTTCTGTTCTCAGAGTAACCACAAGATACTGTTTTACAATGAATAGAAATATAATGTTCAACTAACAAAATGATAGTCATTTTAAATAAGACTTGGTGCAGGGATGTAGTCTAGTAGTAAATCATTTCCCCTAGCAAGCACAAGGCCCTAGGTTAGATCCCCAGCACTGTAATAAAGTAAATAAAATAAAAAATAACAAAGGTTGGGCAGTCTGATTAGCTAGACACTAGAAGGCACACCTATAACGCCAGCATTCAGGAGGACGAACAGGAGCATTGCTATAAATTCAAGGTCATCTTGAGCCGTTTAAGAGTCCCAGACCAGCCAAGGATACAAAGACTGTATCTCAAAACAATAAAAAAGGTATTTTCACAAATCCAGTAACTCATTAACACACAAGAGAAATAGGTCATCTCAAATTAAACTTGTTTATGAAAATATAGTAGAATAATCCAACAATTTATTGTTGCAACTATCTTCTTTTAATTTTAAAGTCTATATAGAAATTATTTTCCTTTGTTAAGTGCCCTAGTACAATTTCCACCAATCTAAACATGAACGAAAATTAACTAGATGTAAATATGTTGTTATCAAATTTTCAGGCTATAGGATACGGTTCAGTTGGTAGAGGGCTTGTTTAGTATGCATACTGGGTTCAATCTCCAGTATTGCATAAAACCAGATATAATAGTGCACACCTATAATCTCAGCAAGAGGCAAGAAGATCGAAGTTTAAGATCATGCTCAGTTGCAAAAGTGCATTCAAAGCCAGCCTGAGATACAGGAGACAATGACTCAAAGACAATACAAAGCAAAGGGATGGAAAGACAGCTCAGCAGGTAAATTTCTTGTTCCCAAACCTTGTGGCCTGGAAGCCCACATGGTGGAAGAGCTAACTTCCAAAAGTTGTTCTCTCATGTCTACCGGTGCACCATGACATGCATAAATGTTCTCTCTCTCTCCCTAATAAATATTGAAAAATAAAATTCTCAAGTACTCAATATTTTCAATATATTCTAAAGCAGTCATGAAGATGGACAACGGGAAAAAATTGCTAATAAAAAACAGAAGTAGTTGTTCAATTTTAAGCCCAACAGTAAATATGTGTTCCAAGTATTTCATATTTTGAATGACTTCACTAATTATGATCATTTATGGGTTTTGTACACTTGTACAAAAATAAATCACAGAAATATATTAAAAGTATCAATTCATCATGTCAGTAATGGCAATTTAGAAACTTAAGTGAGTTGATCCTCTGAATGTACACTTTCTGGTATTTGTTTTATGTCTTTAATAAGAGATATGTTTGGGAGAAAAGGGGATGGAGGGAAGCAGGGATTAGTACTCAACATGCTTGTAAAACTAAAAAAACTTAAAACAAAAAAAGATCTTTCCATTTTTATATGTATCTATGGTGTGAGGTATGTACGTATTTGCATAAAAGTGTGCATACATGTGCAAATATATGTAGAGGAGGTCTGAGGTTGATACCAGGAATAATCCTAAATCATTCTATCTTATTTCTTGACACTGAGTCAGTAAAACTCAGAGCTCACCAATACTAGTATGGCTAGCAAGCTTGTTCTGGGGATTCCTAGTCTCCACCTTCTGAGGCTGGAAACCACAGGAAGGCCACTTCATCTATCCAGCATTTTACACAGGATCTAAAGATCAGAACTTTTGTCATAAACTGCTCAGCCATATCCCCAGCACTTTAATAAATTAAAGTATTTTAACACTATACATAAACTCTTAATACTTCAATAATGCATTTCACTTCGTGAAGCCATTAGTCAATGTATTACTTCCTAGATTCTGACAATTACTGAATCTTACTATCAGTAGGTCACAACTATTTTCAGATACTACAAATTTTACACATATTATCTGAAAATCATCAAAAAATATTTTAGGAAGTTCAACATGTTCATTTCTCATGTAAAACTGGGATAGTCACTCTATTACCAAAATAAATATAGGTGTATAGGACATTTCTGTAATCACAGCAACTAGGAGACAGGAATTTGAGTTTGTGGCCAACCTGGGCTACTTAGTAAGAACTTATCTCAAACAAAAATTATTGACTATTTAGTGGGCCAGAAAGAGAGGTGGGACTGGTAAGAGGTGAAAATAACATAAATTCATTGCATTCATGTATGGAAATGTCAAAGAATAAAAAAGTAATAAAACTGCTTGTTAAAAACATTCAAGAATTAAAAGTTTATAGCTGGGCCTGGATCTAGGCCTGATAATACAAGCCTACAATCAGAGCTACTCAAGAGGCTGAAGTAGAAGGATCTAAATTCAAGACCAGCCTGGGATACACGGTGATTTCAGATTAGCTTAGACCACTCAGTGATACCATATCTCAAAATAAAAGTAAAAAAGGCCTAGTAATGTCACTCAGTGGCAGAGCACTTGCACAGAATACATGAGTCCTTGAGTTCCATTCTTTATATCACAAACATTCAAAAAGAATTGTTTAGATTTAAGCAACTGACATTGATGTGAAAGGCCATAAAATAGATTTGTTCTTTAGTAAAGAAACATTTTTGTCAATTACCTTTGCCAACTTATTTTGTGCTAATATAATCTTCTTGTATTATGCATACATAGACAAGCACAAATACTATTAAAACTATTTAAAGTACTCAATTCACTGAAGGGGTGGGATGTTTGTCAATAGTCAAGTATCTGCCACGGCTCCATTCCTATACAAGAACAAAACAGGAAAAAGAATAGCAGACTATGGTGGTACATGCCTACAACCTCAGCATTTACAAAGCTGAGGCAATATATGATCAAAAGTTCAAGACCAGTTGAACCGACTTAGCATGACATGGCTGTTGACTCTTGAACACACTCACAGCACAAGACCTGCACAAGTTTGAGACCATCAATACTCTGAAGAGATTACAATTAATGGCTGACAAAGAGGGAAAGACATTTTCTTCAATAGTTATGATCACTACTCATGCTACTGTAAACAGACTCTCAACAAAGCTATTACAGACAATCCTAATGAAAACTGAAGTCACAAAAGAAAAAAAAAGTAGAAAATGGACTAGCTGGGAAGAGGACAGGGACTAACGACAAAGAGCAATGACATGGAAACATGAAGTGAATATGATTCAAACATTATGCACATGTATGAAAATATCTTAATGAAGCCATTATGTTTAATATATCCAACTAAAAACATTTTTTTTAAAAAGGGGATTCAAGGCCAGTCTGTGCAACATGTAAGAAAAAGAACTAATCAGCAAGGACAGAGAGCAAAGGTGATTTATAGTTTTGATTTCACAGCTGGTATTACTGGAATTAATTATACTATAATGACACTCCATTTGTTACAATTATTTTGAGGGCTTTCTATCAAAAAAAAATACACACAATGCCTCAAAATGCATGTTTCATCTTTATGTGAACAAGGTTGAGCTAGCACAGAATCAGAAATGAAAACACTAACAGAATCGAGATAAGCCAGTATAAATTAGAAACTTTACTGTTTGGGGTTGAAGACTTACTTCCAATATTTAGAATAGATATGTGCCCTTCATGTTTTATGGGGAAAATTAAGTTGTGCCTGAACTTTCCTGCTTGGGTTTACTTAATTCTACACAGAGAGATGTAATGTTCCAATGACTGCAAAGAACTGTGCCTCCTGGGTGGAAGAGGATCAGAAGTTCAAAGCTATCCTAGGATACATGAGACGATGTCACAAAACAAAACTGCAAATAATGAGATTAGGCGGGAAAGTCAGCCATCAACTCTCCTAAGACAATATGAAAACTAATACATGTCAATTTTTAAGGCTTCCTTTTGTCCTATAAACATTTTTTAGGTGTATCACCCATTATTCTATTTTAAAAACTTTGGAGAAATAGTATGTCAAAGCTAACTACTAAGTTTAATTTACTTCAATGACATACTAGATGTAAAAGATGATAATAATGCAAATCTACAATTCTTGAAGTGTAAGGACAGTGTCACTTTACACTACAGAAAATAGAGCTGAAGAGATGCCTCAGGGGTTAAGCCTCTACCTTGCAAGCAGAAGGACCTAAGTAAGTACGCCCCATCTCACAGAAAAATGCCAGGTGGAAATAGCAGTTTCTGGCCTTGGCATTTCTGGCCCTAGAAGGCGGAGCCTGGGGAACTCCAGAGCAAAGAAGAGGTAGTGCAATCCAGGATGATTCCCAAAGACACCCTTGGGTCTCCACAGGCACACATAGTGCTCGCTGATACACAGACACATGCAAAAACAAAAACAAAGTTTACACTACAGAAAATGGTCCAAACAGTAAGTATCACAACACATACCAAAAACTGTAATATGGGAGTTGGTAAGAAAGATCAGCTGGTAAAGACATCTGTATGTAAACTAGCAACCTGAGTTTGATTCCTGAACTCAGGTGATGGAAAGTGAATCAACTTCCAAAAAGTTGTCGTCTAACTTCCTTCTACCTGTGCATCATGGCACACACATACTTCTTCATATAAATATTCAGGGAAAAAACTGTATCATTCATTATTTAACTAATAACCCATAACATGTTAATACTATTTGTACTGAAGATTTCTCCATCTCAAAATGCTTAAGGGTTCCATACGTAATAAATATTTCTAAAATTTAAAAGGGAATAGAATAGAATGTTTTCCACAATTTCAGTCAACCCAAAAGTTAACGTGCAGCCAAGTGTAAGCCCATAAAACACATCACAAAGAAGTAGAAGTATCACGGACTCAAGTTTGAGGCCGGGATGGGTTACACAGTGAGATCCTAACTCAAAAAAACCAAAATAACTTCTATCTCTCTGCTTCCTGACTACTGATTCAAAGTAATCAGCTACCTTAAACTTCTATTCCTGCCAGGATGGAACTCCTGAACTGTGAGCCAAAATAAGCCACTCCTCCCTAAGGGGAAAAATATCGCCAAGAATTTTTAATATAAAAAAGAACAATTTTACATGGGTCAGTAGGTACAAGACATTTTACACCTATATTCTAATTCCTAGCTGAATAAGTTATTTCTCAGTACTTGAGTTTCATCGATAAAATAGAAATAGTACCACAGGGGGTTTCTCAAGATTTAATGTTTACAACAATGGCACAATGCAATGTGTTTGTCAGCATAAAAAAGGCAGTGTTCAGATGTTGCTACTGTCACATCAGAACAACTTTCTAGAGCTGAGTTGAGGGGCACAGGAATGAAATCACAGTATTTGGGAGAAAGGCAGGAAGATTGCTGTGTTCAAGGCTGGCCTGAGTTACACAGTTGGAAACATCTCAAAACACACACACTTTCTAAGTCAACAAATTATAACTGCATAGTATTTCAATATGTAAAAATTAACTTCCTAATTTTAAATTTCACTGTAAAAGAACAGCTATAAGCAAAAGTCTGTAATATTGGAATGTGATTATAACAAAATTTGATACTTAAAAATTCAAGACCTATCTACCAAAAACTGTTTAATACAGTTGTGGACTGATGCCCACAACTACTAATCTAAATCCTAAACATATTGACATCTGTCAAGATGACCAAGTGATGAAGTTTGAAGCATGAAACTAGCAATGTTTGCATTTCTGATGGTTTTTCTTACTACCTATCCTTTACTGCTAAATCTATATGCAGCATGGGAAAATGAGAAAACTGTAATAGATCTAAGTGACAGAATTTTTATAAGCAATTTAAGATCTAAACTGATAGAATATTTGTTAAGTACTATCTCACAAAATCCATGGTGGTCAAATAATGGCTTACTTAACACATAAAACTGCTATTACAAGTCAGACATGGTGCCATTTGTCTGAAATCCCAGCTATTAAGGAGGCTGAGCCAGGAACACTGCAAGTTCAAGACCAAGACAATTTAAGATGATCCTGTCACAAAGTTTTTAAAAAATTCTATTTAGCTCACCCCTGTACTATTTGAACAAATTCTGTTCAATGTACATTTCAGAAAACCTAAAAGGCTCATTATGATGTACTTTTTTTTTTAAAACTACAACCTCCTTTACATGCAAAACAGGAAAATTGGAAAATAATTTCCCCCAAGGAGTATATGAAGAACCAGGGGAAAATATACAGTTTCTACCTCCTTTCAAAATGTTCAAAGTGAAGTCCATTTTAGAGCAAGCTCTGGATTTGGCTTATGCAATTAATAAATGTGATGTTTCACATTTCAAACCACATTCTAAGGGATGTCAAGACAATAGTCTTGTCCTAACATGATTAATGAAGTTGGCTTATCCATCATCTTAGGTACTGAAAATAGACTTAATCTTTGATGCAAGCTGAGAAATGTTAAGTCTCGTACTCTCATAAAGAGAGCCTATTTGAATGCTCTTCCACTCTGTTCTGTACCAACTGGCCATTTCAGATGGGCTCTAACTTCCTGTATTAACTATAACCATATCTTAACTAAATACATCAAAAAGAATTGATTTTTTTGTCCTGTATCTTAAAATTACATTGACTCATTCAAAGTTATTTCTAGAAACATTTCTCATGTTACTGAAAAAAGGCAACTTTGAAAGTATGGTTTTTCATGCTCAGTATTTCTTTGGCTTACTCATCTAAATAGAAATAAACTTTCTTTGTACATTCACATTTCTGGGTGTGCAGAGCCAGTTATCCTGATGCACAACCAAGATTCTAAGTCTTCACTAAGACTCAAATGAGAAGCCTTCTGATATAAACCATAAACACTAAAAACACAAGGCAGAGCGAGAAGAATGTAAACCAAATCCAGAATGTTCAAATGTACTGGATAGTCAAAAACTAATAAAAGATGATGTTTTACAAGATGGCACTAAGATTCCAAAGGTAAGCAATGAATATCACTATTCCTGGACGTTTCAAAAACTGGACTTTTTTAAAACCTCGAATTCAAGAAGCTGAAGATTGGTCATAAGCGAACTTCTCTTTTTTTTTTCCACAGGGAAAATTACCGCACCAAGAACCTACCTTCCCACTTTTTTTTTTTTTAGAATACAAGAAAAGCCATACTAAGTTTGGAGTTAAGCAGAGAAACCTATTTTTAATCTAATGCTTCTTCGGAAACCTACATGGAAATGAAATGTGATGGAAAAGTGTGTACGGATCAGATCTAGTAAAGGAGATTTCTAAACAGGGGAAGCCGCTGCAGATCCAGCAATTTCAAGGAGACACATGAAGCTGAAGACTTTCCATAGGGAGAAACACTTGTGGTCCTCAGAACGCCAGGCCTCTGGCAGCAAGCCCAAGAATCCACGGCCCCGGGCTGTTTCCACCATCAGACTTCTCGGAAGCATCTTTAGAAGGGCACATCGGCTTCTGCGCCTTCGGGGGGCGGGAAGGAGGGGCGCCGAGACACCGTGCTTCCTTTCCGGGAGCGCAGCCGCACTGGGCCGCTGGCACCCGAGCTCCTGCCCGGCGCTTTCCTCTCGCCCTCCACGCAGCTGGGCGGCCGTGCAGCGAGGGGAGAGGCGGCTGGCGCGTGCGTGCGTGTTTACGTGTCCTGGGTGGGTGTGGGCAGAGGAGATAAAGAGATCCTAATGGAAAGATGGAGGGAGAAAGAGAGGGGGGTCGGGAGGAAGGGGAGGCACCACCTTTCTTTTCTCTGCTCTTCCTGGGGATCTGAAAACTCCGCCTAACGGGCCTCTCGGGCTCTTCGGCGCCTTTGGGCAGAGCGGCCGCGGCCGCCTCCGAGGCATCCGGGGGCTGCTCGGGGCTCGGGGCCGGGGCGGCCCGGGCCGCCGCCTTCTCCTCGGGCCCCGCGCCGCCGCCGGGCTCCGCGCCGGCGAGGCCGCCGCCGCCGCCATCTTGTGCGGAGGACTCAAGCTCCGGAAGCGCCGGCTTCATCGCGGCGTCGTCGCCGCCGCCGCCGCCGCCGCCGCCATCCCAGCTGCCATCCGCGTCCGTCGAAGGCGCCGCGGTCTCCGCCGCAGTCGCCATGGCGCCGGCGCGAAGATCCCTCCGGGAAGCTTCTGCCCACGGGGGCGACGGGAGAGGAGGGAAGGGCGGCGAGCCGCCGTCGCCGCCCGAGCTGCTCTCGGCCCACCCACCCCCTTCCCCCCCGGGAGCCGCGTTCCGGACCCGGGGGCTTCCAGGAAGAACTCGAGGCCCAACCGCGCTGCACGCTCCGTGCCCAAGAGCCGCTCCCGGCACGGGCAGCTCTTCAACCGGCCCCCGCCACCCAACGTGCTCGCGTCGGGGCCGGGAGGGGGCGGGGCCCCGATGGTCGGCTCCGCCAATGAGAGCGCAGCGCCCGCCTCCACGGGTGCGGATAGACCGCTCCGGGGGGCGGAGCTTCTCCGTGCCCGATCCCGCCAAAAGAGGAGCTCGCCACGCCCGGCACGGGCCTCGACGCCGCTGTTGTATGAAGACTGTTCCTGCCCCGCGGCGCTCCGCGAATTCCGAGGCCACGCCCAGCCTGCTTTGCGATCGAGGGACGTGGACTAGATTAATCTCCCAGGGATTGGACGTTGCCGGTTTAGGACGCAAACCGACCCCTCCGCTCCACTGTTATGTGGTCCAAAACAGACTTTGGAGCGGGAGACGCTCTTTTGACCACGGACGTCAGCGATAAGGCATATGGTTCTGCGACCTGCCTTTCCTTCCACATCTTACGTTTTTTAATCGCTCGCCCCCACCGTAGTGCTCCAGGATTAAAGATTTGACCCATTAGTCCAGGTTTAAACTGCAACCGCCTGCACGTGTATCCTGGTGGGCGGAGCCTGGGAAATCCCAGAGCAAAACAAAAAGGAGATAGAAGCAATCCAGGATGATTCTCGAAGTCACCCTTGGACCTCCACGGAGACATACAGTTAAAAAATAAAGGTTTGACTAGTGACACACATAAACCAGCACTGAATACTCAGGATCCTTTGATACAATTTATATCCTAAGTCTAGGGAGGAAAACTGCTGACGTATTGGTGTGTTTTTTTGTAGTAATTATATATTTTAAACCTCTTTAAACATATATATATTGCTATTACCTAAAAGAAAAAAAATCTTGATCCACAGCAGCCTTGCACTTTAATGTACTTAATGGAGAAACATAAGACATTTTGTTCAGGATCTCCAAGCAGCAGAATCAGGATTAGGACCCCAAAATCTCCCTAAATTTGATCTCCAAAGGACCTGATAGAGCAAAAAGTAGTAATATTGAGGGATGAATTGCTGGCTCAGGAGTTAAAACTCTACCTATAAAACAGAAGATCCTGAGTTTGGATCTCAGGACCCATGTTAAAAAAAAAAAAAAAAAAAAAAACGCCAGGCTGAAACAGCAGAGGCCTGCACTTCTGGCCCCCTTACACACACACAGACAAGAGGTTTTTTTTTAAAAATCTGTAATATTGGTCTCAGCCTTTAGGTGATTGCTTCTTAAAGGGTTTTCTGAAGCATAATCAGGATAATTGTCCCTGTTTGACAGCTGGGGTGGAAAAGTTAATAAATTACTGCCCCACCTATGTGAATCAGCAAATCAAAGGAAAATATGTGTAAATCAATTATCAGTAAATAGGTAAGAGTTGAGGATATAGCTCAGTTGGTAAAATGCAAAAATAAAAAAAAAAACTGGATTGACTCACTGTAGCAAATAAATCTGGAATGAAGGCACACACCTGTAATCCCAGCACTAGGGAAGTGGGGGTAAGAGAGGGTCAGAATTCAAGACCAGAAAGACCTCAGCTACCTAAGGGAGTTAAAGGACAGCCCAGGTTAGAAATCCTGTCTCATAGAAAAAAGTGAAAACAAAATTTGAGACATTTATTTGTTTGTTTTTTGTGTGCTCCTGTGTGTGAGAGAGAGACAGACAGACAGACTTGAGTGTATGTTGCTTGTTGAGGCCCAAGAATGATTTCAGGAACCATCCTGAATCGCTCTACCTCGTTATTGCTTTGGTCTGGGGTTTCCCAGGCTCTGTCTTTTTTTTTTTTTTTTTTTACATTTTTACATATCATCTGGGGTTCTGTCTGAACTCAGGTCCTTTAGCTTTGAGGCAAAGGCTTTAATCTCTGAGTAATCTCTCCACCTTAAAACTTTTTTTTTTAAAGGGAAAGAATAAGGACTTCTTTGAAGGAAAAAGAAAAATAATTATTTTGAAAGAAACCTTTTTAAAACTGGCCGGCTTCTAAACCCAGCACTCAAAGAGACAGAGGCTAGAGGACCAATGTAAGCCTGGGCTACATAGTTCAAACACTATTTCAGTAAATAAAATGTAAAGATACCAGAAGAAGGCTGAATATAGCCCAGTGGCAGAGCCCTTTAACACTGGCCTAGCATGCAGGAGGCACTACAAAAAAATAAGTAAATAATGAACTGGGGAAGGAGCATTACTTCACATTGTTATGGGGTCCCCCTCTTGGGGTCTTCATGTATCCAGATTCTTATATTTGGAAATTGAAGATTGAAACCAGAACACATGTAGAGGATTAAACCAGAGTTTATTACAGGAGAGAAAGAAGGGAACTCAGGAACGTGAATCTGTAAGGGGCAAGAAAGTCCTGAAGAACTCATAGACTCTAGGCATAGAATCCCTGAGGGAAGGAGCTAGAAAAGAACTCCTGGTTTCCAGACTCTGTGCCTTGAGCAGCAGGTTTTTGTATACACTTAGGCAAGCCCTTTTCCTCATTGACTAGCTCCAGTATCTACAAAACCTGTTGGTGTTTGGTCCTCTATATCTCATTGGTCTGTTCATATTAGGGCCCAACCCAATTGATCTTGTGCCCACCCACTTCACTGTAGGGTTTAACTGTAAAGGAGAACTAATCTCCATATCTTTTCATGAACACAGGATGTGTTCCTTCAGGGTAATCCCAGCCCTGGGGATGACCTTAGATGACCTTCAAAGACCTTCCCAGCATGACTGCTATAAAACTGCCTAAACATGAGACTTAAGAAGATCAAAAACTCAGAATTTGCTTGGAGTAACTTTCCTTTTTGTTGGTTCACTAAAGATGTTCCTAAATGCTTGCTTTTATCATACTGAGCAATAAGAACTAATTACATACTGTTGCTACTATTTAAAAAGTTTCCATATCCACTGAGCAAAAGTCAACTCTCCCTGGATACTATGTATAGATAACCACAGGTTGTGGGAAAGTGTATCTAAAACTTAGAACGGAGAAAACTTTCTACAAAGATTAAGTCTTAAATTTTATGAAGAAAGGAGTTTTGTATCACAAATCAACATTTATTTTAGAAAATTAGTGAACTCAATAAAAATATAGTGAATTAAGATATAAAAATAGAAATGTCTAAAATATAACATGTTTCATTTTATTTTTGAGCCACAGCTTCATATAAACCAGACTGGCCTGGAACTCCCAAGATCCTACTGCTTCAATCTCTCAAGTGCTGGGATTACATGCTCATGCCACTATACCCAGCTGAAAATAGCATGTTTTCAATTATTATAAATAGGAAAAAACCCAGCTGCATAATATTATTGGCACTAAATATTAGAAATATGTAGAAATAAGCATTGCTAGATGTCAATGATACTAAGGCAGGTTTAGAGCAGCCATACTGGGTCTCTGAAGGCCTTTGAAGGTCATCCCCCACTGCTGGTATTACCCTGAAGGAACACACTCTTCACCAACTTCCCCCAACCCTATGCCTCTGAAAGGATATGGAGATTAGTTCTCCATTGCAGATAGGCCCCACCTCCAGGTGGGCTCAAGATCACCTGGGTTGGGCCCCAATGTGAGCTAACCAAGGAGGAAAAGCCATTTTTCGTGGCAGCCATCTTTGGTGTCTGGTCCTCGTGGCATTCCACAACCAGAGTCTGTGAGTTTCGTTCTTTCTCTCCTCTAATAAACTCCACCTTTGTCATATTTACAGTTCTTCAGAGAGAATATATCTAACTGTGGGATCTATCAGGACAGCTAGGCTGAAACCTAAATCTGTAGTCCCCTGCAGGAGCAGAAAGTGGACATACATACATTTGCTAAATCTCACGTAGGCAAGAAAAGCCAAAGTGAGCTATAAAGTATATCCATCTCTGGACTTACATATGTATGTGCACATATAGATAATGTGCATGAGGAAGCCACCACAGGTGCACATGATTCTGAACCCGGGGCTACTATAGGTTAAAAGCCTAAGTCCTGGATTGTAAGGAGAAAAACAGTTTTGCAACAACATATAGAGCAGTGTGAACACATATACATACTTAGCTTTCAGAACAACAATTACCTTTTAAAATGTAGAAACAAGAAATATCTAGCTGAACTCATTTTAGTTTCACTAGTTTTTAGACAGTTTTAGAGCAGCCATGCTGGAATGGTCTCTGAAAGGCACCCCCCAAGGATTACCCTGAAGGAACACACCCTAGTGATCTGGAGGAACTATTTCTGTCACAGAAATAAAGTAACCAACTTTCTCCAACCCTCTGTTCATGAAAGGATATAGAGATTTGTTCTCCATTGTAGCTAAACCCTGCCTTGAGGTTGGGCTGGGCCCAATATTATCAGACCTACAAGATATTAGAGGACCAAAAGCTCCAAACAGGTTTGCATTCTTCCCCCCACTTCCCCCTTCTCCACTCCCCCTTATTTCCCTTCCCCCCTTCTGCCCTCCTCCTCCCTCCCTCTCTCCTCCCCTGTATTTCTAGGCTTATAAATAATCCTGACCTGTCAGCCATCTTTGGCTTCCTTTCCCCTCATGGGATTCCACATGTGGAGTGCGTGAGTTCCTTTTCCATGATTCTCTCACCCTCATGGAATCCATGCCTGGAGGCATGCTCTTGGCAGCTTCCTTGCCCCTCATGGTATTCCACGTCTGGAGTCCATGAGTTCTGTTTCCCTTGGATGGGATTCCATGAGTTCCTGCCTGACCTTTCTCTCACCCCTCACAGATTCCATGCCTGGAATCCATGAGTTCTCCAGGGCTCCCTTGCCCTTCATGGATTCCATTCTTTCTCTCTAGTAAATTCTGCCTTAATCCTCTACTACTCATGTTTTGGTTTCAATCTTCAACTCCTGAACACAAGACCTGGACCTGGACATACATGGACCCCCAGAGGTTCCCCATATAAATTGGCGAGCACAGCCAGGAGAGCAACCCCACATCAGTTTTTTAGCTAGCATACAAAATAATTGGTCACATATTTCACACACATTTATCATTTCACTTTGCTCATCTTCAACCCTCTCTCCTCTCATCTCTCATCATATCAGTACCCTTCCCATAGTAGTCCCTCTTCTGTTTTTCATGTCATACAGAGAGAGAGAGAGAGAGTTCTAGATTCCTCAGGAAACAAAATGTGATAGTTTTTCTTCTCTCCATCTAGTTACCCTCTTTTGTTGCTGCTCCTCAATTTAGGCCTGTTTGTCTTTTATTTATGTAGTTTTAGAGTTTGTTTATTTATTAAGAGACAAGGTCTCATGAAGCCTCCACTGACCCACTTTGTCACTGAGAATGACTTTGATATTTTGATCCTCCTGCTTCCACTTTCCAAGTGCCAGGATTATAGGCATGCACTGCCATGCCTAGCTCGTGAGGTGCTGAGATGGAACCCCAGGCTTCCTGCATGCTAGGCTAGCACTCTATCAATGAGTTCACTGTCTATCCCAGCATGTCCTGGAACTCCCTGTGTGGCCCATCCAGAAGTTAAGATCCTTGTCATGGTTTGAAATATGTCCCTCACAGTCTCATATGTTTGGGAAGGTCATGGCACCTTTGAGAGGTAGAGCCTTGCTGGAGGAAGTAGTCACAAGGGATTGGCCTTGAGGTAGATTAGTCCCACCCTGCCTCCAGGAGAAGTCTGCCTTTTGGAGTAGCTGTCTTGCAGCTCTCAGACTCACAGAAAGGAGTGACTTAGCCTGACTCCAGCTTTGGCCAGCAAGCCATGAGGCCTCCACCATGAAAGACTATATCTCCCTACTGGAACCATAAACTGAATAAAATTTCCCTTTCTCCTTTAAGTTGATTGACTTTGGGTGCTCTCTCACAGCAACAGTTAAGAGTAATCCTGAGTGCCACCACACTCAGTTACAATTTCTCATTCTAAAAAGAGTTCAAAGATAAGGGCTCAAGATCCTAGAGAAAGCTAGTAAGAAGAATTGATACATAAAGCTCTTTAACACTATAAAATAGGAAGATGAGGAAGAGAATGAGGAAATATTTGTAGAATTACATGTATAGTATCATTAATCCTTATAAAAGTGCTAATGTTGTCTCTGTTTTAAAAATGAAGAAATTTTTCTGTGAAGTACACAGGAAATATGTTTGTCTTGTATCAAAAATTGTGACTATATTTGTAATAATAAAATCCTTGCTCCTAAAAAATATAAAGATGAAGAAACTAAGGTAGAACTCAGTATTTTTTCACTATGCCTTTTGACCTCCCTTCTTTGAACAGTACTTTAGCAATCATGGGTCAGTGTGGTATGCACCTATAGTCCCAAGTCCTCAGGTGAACAAAACGAAGATACAAACAAAGATGACTATTAGTGATATAACTCAGCAGTAACTATCAGTATCACTGGTGCATAAACTCTGCAATTCTACTAGAAATCTGTGCTACAGATGTCCTTATTTGTATTCTAAATGTTTACTCAAGGATATCCATTATAATGCTATCTATAATAGCAAAGATTTTGAAACAGGGTTCATACCTACTAATAACTATACAATGGAATATTCTTCAGCCACAAAAAAATGGAGTACTCATAACATACTACAGTATAGATTAACTTTGAAAGCATTATGCTAAATGAAAGGGGCCAGACACAAAGAACATATATTATATGATTTTTTTCATATGAAAGTTTAATGTAGGCAAATTCACAGCAAAGGAAGGTTGGTGGTTACTAAGATCTAGGGAAAGGAGGAACTGGGAAGTGACTGCTAATAAGTACCTGGATTTTTTTAGAATTACAGTTGTACAATATATTAAAAACTACTGAGCTATAGTATACTGGTGTATAGTGAAAGTGAATTTTGGGTTTATTCCTATTAACTGCTTTCTGTTCTATACCAGATATATATATATATATCATATATATGAAAAGTTAATATTATATGGGAAAAACATTTTTTTACCTAAGTAAACTGGATCCACTATATAACAAACTGGATTTATCCCCAATATAAATTAGGATGCATCTGTTTGTATGTTCTTTACATGATTTATACAAATTCAAAGGGCCCTTTACTGTTTTCCAGTAAATAGATAAACATCACTGGCTAAATAAACAAAGCTTCCTGAAATCTAAAGCTTTGATAATCAGGAGTGATTGTTCTCCACCAGCTGGCTGGGAACTTAGGCCTGATTATACAGCCATTTGTTCCACTGCTGTTTCCACTTGAAGAAAGACCCAGGTTTATATTAACTTCTTGTTGTGCTTGGTAGAATTCTCTAAATAGGGAGGCTGGTGCCAAGGACCAGAGTTATCAAAAGAGGAAGAATTTGGTGATTTGCTGTGAGAGAGAGAGAGAAGGGAAAGAAAGAGAAGAAAGAAAGAAAGAAAGAAAGAAAGAAAGAAAGAAAGAAGAAAGAAAGAAGAAAGAAAGAAGAGAAAAAGAAAGAAAGAAAGAGAGAGAGAGAGGAGAGAGAAGAGAGAGAGAGAAAGAGAGAAGAGAGAAAGAGAGAAAGAAGAGAAAGAGAGAAAGAGAGAAAAGAGAGAGAGAGAGAGAGAAAGAGAGAGAGAGAAAGAGAGAGAGAGAGAAAAGAGAGAAAGAAGAAAGAAAGAAAGAAAGAAAGAAAGAAAGAAAGAAAGAAAAGAAGAAAAAAGAAAAGAAAAAAATAAGAAAGAAAGAAAGAAAGAAAGGAGAGAGAGAGAAAGGAAGGAAGGAAGGAAGGAAGGAAGGAAGGAAGGAAGGAAGGAAGGAAGGAAGGAAGGAAGGAAGGAGAAAAAGAAAAACTGCTTCAGAGGAATACTACAAAAGTGTAAAACTGTTTAAAATGTGTGAAAATTTCAAGATGAGAGCCTTATGTTTTTATAATAAAGGATAGCAAAATAAAATTGTCTGGGAATGTGACACTTCCTTATAAAATTTTGGTCAAAGAGGTCTCAAAGGCCCCCCAAACATTATAGACTTTGCCAATGCCCTTGGTTGATCTCCAAAAAAAACTATCGGTAAGACCTTTTACTGAAGATGCAACATATATGAATAACAGAACATGGGCAAAATACATCAAATGGAACTGGTCTGAGAACTTCCTCCTTGCTGGATAGCTTACACAGTAGCAAGGAATACTGTAGAAGCTACTGAGGGAGAGAAATAATCACATGCCTCATCAACTCATGAGATCTGCAAGTTGCAATAAAATTCACCATGGCAAGAGGTGATCACCAGTGTAATAGTGGCATGAGTATCAAGGAGATAGCCAACAGCTTTCCGATTGATTCAAGACCAGCTTGTCAGAATAGAACACATTCCTGTTACTGTTGACTAGAATAATAACCTAAAAAGGGGAAGGAAATAGATCAATAGAGAAAAACGGCCAATGAACCTATAGGCATGAAAACAGTACACTAAACTGCTCTGTAAATAGCTGCTATTATGCCCATAAATTTGAAGAATACTTAACACTCAGCCTAGAAATCTTCATCTGCAACAGAGGTAGAGGATCTCGACACCCTGACAGGATGGAGCCTAGGGCAGTAAAAGAGCAGTGAAGTGGATGACAATGACCAATCATAATGCAGAGTACCAGCTATCTAGCAAGGCTCACCAGAGATCAGGCCAACCTAATCTCTCCCATCTTAAGGCTTTGGGAACCTCAATGAAGAGGAGACAGTGAGATTGTAAGAACCTAAAAATGGGAAGGTTCATTGTTGGACAAGACATTCCATTCAAGTAGGAACTCACTGCAGTGAGACTTGTCTTTTCCAGACCTGCATAATGACTGACATACCAACATGCCCCATAGACTACCTAGAAACTCAAGAAAGATAAGAACATACAGTGGAAATCTTGGGGACCAAAGCTGGATGAGTGAAGGGAAATGCCCCTATCAGTGAGGTGGCCCAAAGAGAGGCAACTTGGTATGCCACAAGAGGCCTGAACCCCCACAAGAGTAGAGAAGCCAGAGGGAACCCTGGGGTCCAGAAAGAAGGGTGAAAGGAGTGGGATGGATTGGTGAAGGGAAGGGAAAGGCATGGGAGGGAGGGGGATGGAGAGAAGCAGGGATAAGTACTCAATATGCTTGTAAAACTAGAAAAATAAAATAATCTTAAAAAAAGAAATAATGAAGTTCTATATGCACAAAGTTTAAAAAAATTGTCTTTGGTTCCATGTTTGGGGGAGGTAACTCATCCCACCACTCAATTTGGAAGAGGATGATTAATTTAGAGAAAGGGGAGATGACATACGGGAAGAATGTTTTAATATCACTTAGCAAATACTTTGCCCATTTTCCTCACAAAAATTTCTTGGGACCTACCTGCTACAAAGTCACAGCCAGGCTTCTGAGAAGATGCTTGTAAATGCAGCTGATCGTCCTGGTCCTGATCACTACTCTGTGCTTTATTGTCCATTGTAGAGATGCCTAGGGCTCTCTTCCTCTTCACCCTCCTCCTCCTCTTCCTTCCCTCTTTCCCCCCTTCTTTTTCTTGTTCATCTACTTTTTCTTCTTCATTATTTTTGAATCCAGGGCTTCACACATGTTAAACACATTCTGACGCTGATTTTGTCCACATTCCTAGTTGGTTAAGACCCCAAGGCAAATAAAAATAATGGAGCTATACCTCGATGCATTTTGGACATTCTCTTCCTCTTATACATTTCATTTTCTTCTTTTACCTTTTATTTCCCTGAGTAGTTAATAATATTTCCCAACAAATCTCTAAAAAACACAAACATTTTCATTTTTACATGTTTCCCCTAATGGCTCCTACAGATTTGCGGATGATTTCTGGACAGACAAAAGTCTGTCCTTGACTAGTGTCCTTGACTGACCGACAACCAAATTGACAGCCAGTTTCCTTTTAACATGACTCAATTTACTTTATTATTTGATGATTCACAGTACCAACAAAGTACTTAGGCTCATTTTAATTTTGGACATTTCCTCTCCAATTTGTAAAACCCTAGCAATAAAAGATATTTGACATGACTCTTTTCTATAAGTATGATAAAATACTGATTTTAAGAGAACAGGGCTGGAGAGATGGCTCAGAGATTAAGACTCTCTCTCACAGGCAGAAGGTCCTGAGTCCCAGGTCCCAGGTCCCAGGTTCCACCTAAAAACACCAGGCAGGAAATGGCAGTGGCCTGACCTTCCTGTCCTCATGAGTGGAGCCTGGGAAATCCGAGAGTTAAGCAAAAAGAAGGTAGAAACAATCCAAGATGATTCCTGAAATCACCCTTGATCCTCCACAAGAACACACAGTGCCCTCTGTTACACACACACACACACACACACACACACACACACACAGAATAAATCAATAATAAAAGTATAATTTAAAAAAAAGAGAGAGCATTGGGGACTGGGGAGATGGCTCAATGGTTAAAGCCTTTGCCTCAAAAGCAAAAGAATGTGAGTTCAGATCCCAGATCTCAAGTAAAAAAATTCAGATATAGTGGTAGCCTTTAATTCCATTCCTTGAAGGCAGTGCTTGGGAAACCCCAGAGAAAGCAATAAGATCAAAGAGTAATCCTGAATGATTCCCAATGTCACCCTTGAACCTCCACAGGCACACATACTCAAGAGCACTCTTACACACATCTACACACACATATACACTCACCCACATGAAAACACACACACGCACACGCCCATATACACACATTCATGAAAAAGAAGACAAAACCAAAAAGGAACACCAGAAAGCACTCAGCAAGATAAATGAGTGGATGAAGGAAACGTGGTACATCTGTACAATGGGATATTATTTGGCCACAAAATGAGCAAATTCCTGATACATGCTGTCATGTATGAAACAGTACACAAATGAAAGAAGCCAGTTAAAAAGCGCCATGTAAGGTATGATTCATGTGTGTGAAATATCCAAAAAAGGGAAGACGATAGAAACAGAAATTTTTGCCTAGATTAGTAGCTGGAGGAATCAGAGGGAGATAGCTAAAGGATGTGCATTCTTTTTAGGTTAGTGGAAATATTCTAACATTATGAGAACTGGGCAAAGAGGCACTTGCCTATAATCCCAGCGTTTGGGAGGCCAAGGCAGGAAGATCATAGACTCAAGGCTCCCAGACTTCACAGATGGTTTGTAGTCACCTGTACTTCACAGCCGTATCTTGTCACACACACTAAAAAAGATTTGTAAAAATGGTCATAGTTCATGTCAACGACCACCCAAAGTCTAGCATGGATCACAGGGGAGAAGGCTCCAGGCAGTAGAATCCTTAGAGGCAAGGGATTAAACAGTCATAGTAGGGTTCACATACTAATGGGGAGCCCAAGAAGGGGCTCCTGGCTATTCCACTGAGTCCTGAACCCTCACTAGGGTAGAGGACTCAGAAGAAAGTTTGATATTCACACAAAACTTTGCTCCAGGAGATGAGAGGGAGGAAGGGGGAGGCACAGGGAGAGGGGGAGGGAGGAGGATAAAAGGAAGGAGGGGAGGAGAGAAAGTGCAGTGTGGGACGACTGGGGAGGGGAGAGGGAAGGGAGAGGATGGGGGTACCTATTGAGCTTGTATGATTAGAAAAAAAATGTGGAAAAAATAAAATAAAAAAATGGTCATAGTTGCAGAACTCTTTGATAATGCTAGAGATCACTGTATAAACATGAGTGAATAATGAATGTATAAATTAGAGAATTGCGGGGCTGGAGAGGTGGCTCAGGGGTTAAGCCTCTGCCTTGCAGGCAGAAGGTCCTGAGTTCAGATCCTAGACCCCACATATAGACACCCAGCGGAAGCGGGGGCGGCCTGCGTTTCCGGTCCTGGTAGGGCGGAGCCTGTGAATCCCTGGGCAGAGTAAACAAGGAGGATGTGGAGGCGTCCATGGTGGTTCCCGAGTTCGTCCGTGGTTCTACACACACATACATACATACCCACACATACATACACATACACACACAATTGAATAAATAATAAATAAAAAAAATTAGAGAATTGCACAAAGTATTACTTATATCAATACAACTTTAAAAAAAAATAAGTTGATGTAGGTTTCTACTGATAAATAAAAAAAAAACACTATCTCAGATATATGGTGCAGAAAGTTATTTGACCTGCAACTACTACTTCAGTTTGTATTGGCTGCACATAGATAATTGAATAATTTCCTAACTACCCCCTCAAATAAAAGGGAAAGGAAAAACACCGGATCCTAGCAATATGGTAGTAACACAATGCAAACACTAAAGGTAAGATGCAGCTTAAGTCATTTGACGATTACTACATCCTTTGCAAAAAATGCTAGCTGTGTTTCCTTAATTTTTTACTTGTTTGATTGCTAAGATTTTCATTTCATTTTGTGATTTTATGTTCTGTTCTTTATTATACATAATAATGGGTTTCATTATGGCATTTTTCATTCATGCACATAATGTATTTTGATATATTCATCCCATTTCATCCTCACATTGTTTTTTTTTTTTTGCTTTTGAGAGAGTCTTGCTGTGCAACTGCCCTGGCTGGCAGTCCTCCTATTACAGATTCTGGATGCTGAGATTATAGGTGCATATCATATCACCATTACCATGTCTGAGTTTTCTTGATTTTTCATATCCTAATGGTTTTCATTAAAGATAATAAATATTATCGTCTTTTTTAAAAACTTTAGTCATTCCTTCAGTGTGTGTGCACACATGCATGTGCATCAGAGGGCACATGTGTCCCTGTGGAGGGCCAAGGGTGATTCGGAAATTATCCTGGATTGCTTCTACCTCCTTCTTGCTTCTTTCTGGGATTTCCCAGGTTCTGCCTACCAGGGCTGGAAGTGTAGGACACAGCCCTTTCCACATAGGACCTGCAATCTGAACTCAGGACCTTTTGCTTTCGGGGCAGAGTCTTAAGCCCTGAGCCATCTCTCCAGCCCTAACGTCTTTTTTAGAAAACCACGGGATGTCGCCCTCTTAGCGCAGTAGGCAGTGCGTCAGTCTCATAAAAGACCATGAGGTGGGCATGACAGTTCACACTTACAGTCTTATATTCAGGAGTCTGAGGCAGAAAGACTGCCATGAGTTTCAAGCCAGCTTGGGTTACAGGTTAAGATATTGCCTTAAAAATCTTAAATAAATAAATACCTTGAAACAAAAAGTCCAACGAATTAATAATATAGAATACCCACATTCGTTTCCAAAATAATTCCATTGTACTAATTTAAACAAAAGTTAGATTGTCTGTCCTAAATACCTCATTTCAAATGTTCTTTTCCAAAAGAGTTTCAAGGTTTTTTAAAATTTTCTTCCACTAAACATAAACTAAAAATCCCGGTTAAAAATTTTTGCAAAGTAAAGCTTTCTCAAAAATATGACCTCCTGGGGGAAGGAAGCTGCTTTCTGCAATGGTATACCCACTGATATATTACCAGTGTTCTAGCAAATGGCCCAGGAATGTTCCATTAAAAGCAACCCAGATGGAACTCAATGGGCCAAACACAAAGAAAGATGTGAAATGGGGAACTGGTAGGGAAGAAAAAGGGCTGCAGTAGGAAAAGGAGGAGGTGGGTTTGTGTAAAAAGGGATGAAATGACATAACTTTATAGTATTCATGTATGAAATAATAAAAGAATAAAAAAATTTAAAATGACCTGAAGTTTTAGTACTTCCCTATAACTGTTGGGTCCGAGACCACAGCAATCATGAGGACAACCACATGTGGCCTAAACAGAAACAGTTTATTGATCACAGGAGAAGAACTAATTGGTTAGGGACACAGGCTCCAGAGCTGAAACTGTGCCCCCTCCCCCCCAGGGCATAGAGGGTGGTCCTTTTAAAGGCAAAAACTGCAAGCAGGTGTGCAGTGGGGGGGGGGGGTAGAGAGTGTTGGTGACATTTAATGTGATTGATTGGTGCTGGGAGAAAAGGTAACTTTGGCACAAAACATAACAGTTTCAGGATGTTTGGTAGCTATCCTAACAGTGTAGTTAAGGTTCTGGTAGCTGACTGAAAGGTGCTATTCTGTGGTTTGTCCCTGGAACAGGGTGGGGAGTTTTCAGTTAGGACAGGGCAGGTCAGAGAGGCAGAAAATGGACAAAATGGAATTGCTTCTATCCTTTCAATAACCTCTAAAAGACAGACAAGCAATTATTATAAATTTTCTTCTAAAACATCTTTGGGGAGATAGGCCAGTTTAAACAGTAATTTACATAAATTACAGAAACATAACACCAGGCATCTATCTAATTGGTGAAAATGTGGTTTCCAGTTACCAATCTAAAGGAAATCCATTTGTGGTTAGTACCATTTGGTGATTAGTTCGTCCTCTTGAGAATCTAAGTTTCTCTGGGAACAAAATAAGAGAAAATTTTGTCAGGCAGTTTAGACAGAGTAGAAAGGTCATGCTAGGAAGGTCTCTGAAGGTCTTCGAAGGTCATCTCCTGTTGCTGGGATTATCATAAAGGAATACACCCAACTAATGTGGAGGAACTCGCTCTAATTCTTCATAGAGCTAAGGTCACCAACTTCCCCCATCCCTCTGTTCACTAAAGGATACGGAGAGGAGCTCTCCATTACTGATAAGCTCGACCTTGAGGTGTGCCACAAAATCAACTGGGTTGTGGCCCAATATGAACAGACCAATAAGAGGAAGAGAACCAAAAACTCCAATGGGTTTGCATAAACTAGAGTTAACCAATGAGGAAAAGCCACTCTTCTGGGGCCTATCTAACCCTACAAATACCCCTGACCCTAGCAGCCATCTTCAGCTCCCTTGCTCCTTGCATGTCTGGAATCCATGAATTCCTTCCTAACTTCCTGACCCCTCATGGTTTCCATGTATGAAATCCATGAGTTCTTTTCTGGCTTTCTCTTGCTTCTCATGAACTTCATGTCTAGAGTCCATGAGTTTCTTTTCCGGCTCTCTTCATAGCCACTGCCCCTTATGGACTCCATGTCTGCGAGTTCTTTTTGGGCTCCCTTGCTCCTTATGCTCCATGTCTGGAGTCCATTCTGGGTTCTCTTGCCCCTTTTGGAATCCATGACCGTCTGTGAGTTCCATTCTTTCTCTCCTCTAATAAAATCTGCCTTAATCCTCTATGCATGTTCTGATTTCATTTTCAACTCCTGAACACAAGAACCTGGACATAAAAACCTCCCCACTTTACTTTGCAAAACCTGAGAAAATAAATGTAAAATAGTATTCGTTAGGTTGGCAGGGGAAAGGGGATGGGAGCTACTCCAATGGGTGTGGTGTGAGGTTCCATGAATAAAGAGAAATTGACCCTAGGGAGAGAATTAAGAGAACAGTTTATTTAGAGTCCAGAGCTGATGGTCTAGAGAGTCATACTTTATTTTAGCCTTGAGTGGGAAAGCATCAGAATAAAAGAGTAGCTAAAAGTCAGAGAGGACAGGGAGACAGCCGCCATGACAGCCTGGCAGAAAGACAAGAGGGATCTGATGGAGGGAGAGATCAGGAAGTTTGGAAGCAGGAAAGAGAAGACAGAGATGCTGGGTGGGGTCACAATCTTTTATAGTTGTCTGTTGCTAAACATTTACCTGGGGTTTATTAGGGAGGTGGGGCAGTAAAGACTGGGGGGTGTGGTCTTTACAAAAGTGATCACTAGCTACTAAGGCGAAGGCTTTAGAAAAGAGTGGCTATGGCTAACACTATCCACACACATCTCTTTGATAAAAGTTAACATTAAAATGATGCAAGGCTAGGATTATTCCTCTAGGAGATATTTGCCTGTTCTTACTAAAGGTACTGATTAGTTGCACTCATCATAATACTCTGCTCTGCTTTTTCCTCTAAGTGCTGGAGGGAGGAAGGATCGTCAAACTCAGGAAGCTCAGGAAATTTACCAGACTCACAGGGCCACTTCCTGAGGTTGTATAAGCAGCAAACAAAAAGGAAAGGAAATTAGTGGAGATGACTTCAAGGTGGGCAGGCAGGCCCAGGATGCAGCTTTCATGGGTTGGTGCTAATTAATAATTTCTATTGGGCAGCCCGCACAGTTGAGACTTTCTGGTCCTATCCTAGGACCCCTCGGGTCTTCCCTGCTTCACTTCCTAGTAACTCCTCGGCCACTCCTTAGCAATGTCCAACCACAGAGGATTGTTGCTCTACCCATCCGCCTCCTCCTCCTCCCTGTTCTCCCAACAGCTGGCAGATGTCTCCTCTCACCATGTGTTTTGGGGGCTGTCTCCCCGTTCTCTTTGATTTTAAGCTATCCCTTCTGCTCTAATACTCTCCCACCTTGAAGCTATGGCTTTCTCCTTACCTCTCTCCAACCAATCTGAGGGTTTCTCCCCTTTTCTCTGGTTTTCAATAAAATCTCCGCTTTAATCTCTCCACATGTTCTGACTTCATTCTTACACTCCTGAACACAAGAACATGTGGCCATATGCTTTTCAGAGATGCAGATTTCTTTGAGCTGCCCTTCTCCCCCCCCCCTTTTTTTTTTTCTGTGAATAATCACTCGCCCATGCTCCTCAGTAAATGCATTGGTTAACCCAGTTAGACTTGAGTGGAGTTGGCTCTTTGGTCTGATAGTGCCCTAGTTAGGATTAAAACGTGTTTGTTTATATCTCCCCAGTAAAAATCACATTACTTTTCACTCTCTTAATCTATTTGCTATGATAGATACTAAGGCCCATAATACTTTCTTGTTTTCTATAAGCGCAATGGAAAATTTGAAACATTCAAGACTATCAAATTTGTTCCAAAATGTCTTTCACTAAATATGACACTGTTTCTACAAATATATTAGACAACTCTTAGCATCGGATATGTTGGGGTTGGAGAGATGGCTCAGACTTGGGCAGTTTTAGAGCATCCAAGCTCAGAAGGTCTCTGAAGGTCTTTGAAAGTTCTGAAGGGCATCCCTACTGCGGGATTACCCTGTAGAAACACATCCTACCCTGAAGGAGCACACCATATTAATCTGGAGAAACTGACTCTAATCCTTCACAGAGATAAATTCACCAACTTTCCTCAACCCTCTTTTCAAGAAAGGATATGGAGCTGAGCTCTCGGTCTGCCACAAGATCAACTGGGTTGGACCTCAATATGAACAGGTCAATGAGATGAAGAGAACCAAAAGCTCTAACCAAGTTTGCAAGAACTAAGCTAACCAATCAGGAAAAGCCACTGTCCCAGGGCCTACCTAAGACTATAAATACTCCTGACCTCAGCAGCCATCTTTGGCTTTCTTCCTCCTAATGGATTCCATGTCTAGAGTCCATGAATTTTTCTGGGCTCCCTTACCCCTCACAGAATGCATGTCTATGAGTTCTTTCTTTCCGTCCTCTAATAAATTCTGCCTTAATCCTTTACACTTGTTCTGGTTTCAATCTTCAACTCCTTATTACAAAAACCTGGACACAAATAAGACTCCAAAGAACCTGCAACATTTTGGTGGGCACAGTCAGGAGATGAAAACTCCACAAGAGGAGTTAAACCTCTGTCTTGCAAATAGGACTTGAGTTCTGATCCCAGGTGGTGCCCTGTACTTCTGGCCCTGGGAGACAGAGCCTGGAAAACTCCAGAGCAAAAGCCAAAAGGAGGTGGAACAATCCAGGATAATTTCTGAAGGTGCACGTGCGCACATGCACATGCACACGCACACGCACACACACGCGCACACGCACCCGAGTAGAAAAAAAAAAAAAGAATCAGGCACGTCCAAACTTTTGACAAGGGGCACCTTGACATGCCATCTACAAAGTTTACACTTGAGAAACCTGCAATAGAGTTAACAACAACAACAAAAAAAATCACAAAATCTCACAATGTTAAGTATGTTTACGATTTTGTATTGGGCTATATTCACATCTATCTTTGGTCACATGTAGCCCACAGATTGGACATACCTGCAGAATTACAAGAGAATTTATTACAAACATTCAAACTTCAGAAGTTTTTCAAACAAAATTTCAGTTTTCCATTGGTATACACTGAATGTTTGCATTCCTCTCCAATTAGCCAGCTCCTTGATTCTGCACATCCTTGTCTCCAAAACTATGAGAGAATTTTATTGTTTGTAAGCAACCTTTTCTATAGTATTATACTAAAGCAGCCTAAACACACCAAGACAGCTATTTTCCTTCCTACAGAGTTTCAAGTCGAGCCAAAATGTTACACATTTGTAAAAGACACATAACACATTAATTGTGTCTCAGGGCCTGAAGTACCTTCAACCACAACCTTTCTATGTAGTCTGGGAAACTGACAGCCTAGGACAGAGGGATAATAAAGACATATGGCACACAATTGGACCACTAGCAGCTATCCCACCCCACATCTTGTGATTAACACATGAGTAGTTTGGATTTACTGGTACCCATTTAGCTAATTCACTTAATGATTTAGCAATCAGTTATTGAATAACTTGTGCTTTCAGAGACAAGATACAGTTTCTATTCACAAAGGAGACACCTCAGTTCGTTTTCCAGAGGAGACTAGGTAAGTTAACAAAAGCCAGAAATGAGGAAGTTTAGATGTAGTGGCTATGAACAGAGTCAGGCAGATCACAGCCGGACAGGCCCTCGTGAACTGAAGGAGCAGATATAAAAGCAGACCAGATGACTAAGGTCTTCCCCTCCCATGTCAAGACTAGAGTCGGGCTGCATCTGGTGCATAAAAACTATTTATATGTAACTTTTGCTTCCTTATTTTTGTGGCGCTGGGGATTGAACCCAGGATCTTATAAATTCTGCCACTGAACTACACCACTAGTCCATGTAACATTTAGACACACAATCTTGTTTTTATGATTAAAAACAATTTAAACATCTTTATAAAAGTAAAATATAAACGAACTCTTGTAGAATGCTGAGACACTCCTTGAAGCTCTAGGTTCTAGAGAAGAGAAAGAAACACAGTACTTTCCTAACTTTAGGCCTTAACAATATTTCAGGGATGAAACACAGAATTGGAGTTCATAAACAGAATGTCCAGCAGAGGGCAGCAAAACTTCACTAAGCAGTTCTAAGAAAAAAAATGCTTTTTCTAGTGTGTACATACATAAATTTTTGAGATGGGGTCTTATGTAGCCAAGGGTGGAAGTACTTTTTAAATATTTCAGCATGAGTCGTATTAATATGTATTCCCACATATATAAGTCTCTCTGTGTATATATACATAGAGTACCTATGGAATTATAGTATTGCAGGACTCACATTTAGGCAGAACAGAATTCTCCCAAAGCACTAAGTAGGCTGTAGCTCTTGAGTACTTTTAGTACGTGGGTACTAGAAAGAGAGAATAAAGTTGAGCCACAAGACCTTCATGGAGTCATCTGCCTGGTGACTTACTAGTTATCCATTTACAGGAAATCATGGTTTAAGACACAAAGGCATTTTTGTTGTTCATTTGTGGTACAAGCTAGGTAAGGCTCTACCATGTGACAGACCCTCAGACTTCTTTTTACATTTTGGCAGGGTTTCACGATACTGCTGTGCTGGTCTTGAAACTTTCTTTTGGTTTGTTTTGTATCCCTGAAATTTCCATCCTTCTGTCTCACGTGCTTCTACAGCTTGGTTTTCCCTTTTTTCCTTTACATTTTGGAATAAAGCTCCCTAATTTCCACAAACCTACTCCCCTGAACTTATTCTGTAACACAGGCAAGTCTTGAATTTGTCATCTTCCTGCCTCAATCTCCCACGTAGTCTGGATTAGAGTCCGTGTGTGTGTGTGTGTGTGTGTGTGTGTGTGTGTGTGTGTGAAAGAGGGTCTAAGTCTGATTTCAAGAATCACACTGGGTTGCTCTACCTCCTTATGGTTTGCTCTGGTGCTCTCTCAGGGCCAAAGTGCCACTGCCATTTTTATGTGGATGCTGGGATTTGAACTCAAGTCTTTTTGGTTGGGAAGCAGAAGTGTAACCCCTGGGTCATCTCTTCAGTCCACCCTATCAATTTTTTGAGATAGGGTTTCCCCCTGTAGGGTGACCTTCGTTTCTAAGGTTCCTCAAATCTTACAGGCTGTGTACTACCACAGTTAATAATCTTCAAGGCAGTCCCTCCAAATCCCAAATACAAATTACACAGAAAAACAACAAAGTGGGCTGGAAAAATGGCTCAGGGGTTAAGCCTGTGCATCATAAGCAGAAGGTTCTGAGTTCAAATGTGAGATTCCACATAAAAAATATCAGATGGAAATGATGGTGGCCTGTACTTCCAACCCGGGAAGACAGAACCCGGGAAAACTCCAAAGCAAGGCAAAGAGAAGGTAGCACAATCCAGAGTGATTCTCAAAGTTACCTTTGGACCTTCAGAGGCACACACAGTATCCACACCACCACCACCACCACCACCACCACCACCACCACTACTACTACTACTCACACACTTTTTTTTTAAAGAACAAAGATAAGCATATACATAGTGTTCTTGTTAGAAACACAAACTAGAAGACATGCAATGATATCACTAAAGTGCTGAGGGAAAAGAAATTATAAGCTAGAATTCTGTGTTGAGCAAAATGTTCTTCAAAAATTAAGGTGTGGTCCCAAACTTCAACACAAGGCAAAATTAAACAGTTCTCATACTAAAGAGAGATACTGATAAGTTAAAAAATGAACACTGGACAAGCAAACAAATAGCTCGAGATAATAAATGAACTAGTAAAAGAGGTGAAATGAAATATTAAAAAGCACTTCTAAAAAGATAGGCTGAGCCCGGTGGCTGTGATTCAAGCACTTGGGAGACTAAGCAAAATTACTGAGAGTTTCAAGCTAATGTGAATTGTAGTGATTGCCAGGCCAGCCAGGGTTGTGTAGCAAGATCCTGTCTAAAATGAGTAAATAATGTGAATTATTATAGTAAGATGACACACATATCCCCATGATGGGCTGTGAGCCAGAATCAGTTTTCTCTTTCTTAAGTTGCTTTGGTCAGAGTTTCTTATCACAGTAACAGGAGAAGAAACTAAGACATATAATTTAAATAAATGAAAAATCATTGTAAAAAAATCAACATCTATCTTATACAAGTTGGTAGTAAAAGGAGAACTTAACCTGATAAAGTACATTTACAAAATCTTAAATGTTAAAGATAATAGCATGTCTACAAATTCAAAGACATATTAGATCAATTCTCCCTCAAATAGCTTTCTTTTTCTTGGAAAAAAAAAATCAATACGTTTCTTATAAAATTTTATCTGGAAAATGTAGAAGATTAAGAAAAACCATTAAAAAACAACAACAAAAAAGAGTAATGTTACTACTTAATTTCCCTAAGTGCTGCAAAACCCAGCAATCAAAATGGAGTCGTGTTACAGGGAAACTGTGGCATCACTGAATCTGGGAGGCCCTAGCCCTGGCTCCCAGGAGGTCTGGTTATAGACAAGCCTGGACAAGTATTGACATGCCCCGGACATGTCCCAATAGAGGAACCATGCAGGTGGAGGGATGAACAACCAGTGGGAAGGAGGGATGAACAACCAGTGGGAAGCGGCCATCTAACCTGCCTCTGTACACCTAGTAAACAGCTAAATGATAGGTGGCTGCCCCCCAGCGGAGAGGTGGCAACACCTGATTGGGCCCCTGACCCAATATAAGCTCAAGCACTTCCCGAAATAAGTCTGCAGCAAACTCATCTTCTGCCTGCTGCTTCTCACCTGGAGTCTGGGTGGTGACCCCACTCCTGCTATCCCCCTAGCCTGGAACCCCGAGGCCCCTGCCGAATCCCCCCCAACAGGAAATGTGAATAAACAGAGAACCTAGACATAGATCCACACATGTCTGGCTGTTAGATTTTTCTGAGTTATTTGAGACCCAGTTTTACTATGCATCCCAGGTTGTCCTCAAACTTTCGGCAATCCTGCTGCCTTAACCGCTGTTTTCTGAGATCACAGGCATGTACCATCACACTCAGCTTAACTTTTCAAGGCAACTCACAGAAGAATGGGGCATCCTTTCCAACTAATGAGTCTGGAAACACTGCGTGCTTCCATGGAGGAAAATAAACCTTTACCTCAAGCCATAGGCAAAAATCAACTTAGGGAAGACAAAAGATAACACAGGACATAGCGAGCATAAATAATCAAAGAAAAAAATGTAATAATAACACCATCTCTTTGAGTGGCACCATTAAGAGAATGAGAAGACCAGTCATAAATGAGACAAAATATTTGTAAAGTAAAAACTAAATAAAGGATTTCCAGAATATGCATGTGCATGTGTGCGCTCTCTCTCTCTCTCTCTCTCTCTCTCTCTCTCTCTCTCTCTCTCACACACACACACACACACACACATTCCCACCACTCAATAATGAGAAGACAGTCCTGAGAGAATAGGTAAAATATCTGAACAGACATTTGACAAAAGTAGGAAAGATGGCCAACAAAACACATCAAGACTCGGCATCTCAGCATCATTAGCCATCAGGAAAACAGATAAAACCCTAGGAGACATGATCACATGCCCCTTGGAACAGTGAGAGGAAGAGGAAGGCAAAAAAAAAAAAAAAAAAAATAAGAATGACTTGATTTCCTGTCAGAGATGTAAAATGATATAACCACATGGGAAATAATTGAGGCATTTCTCATGAAATATGCACTTTGTATATGTAATCCACTAATTGCATTCCTGAGTAGTTATCCAAGGGAAGTGAAAATACAGGTCTACACTAAGACTTGTACATGAATATTCACAGCAGATTTACTTAAAATTCAATCAGCAAGCAAATGAAAAAAGCACATGTGCCATATTCAGATGGCAGACTGCTACTTGTCAATACAGGGATGTACAACTTGGATGAATATTTACAATACTGTGATGAGAAGACCCAGATGCAAGACTATTCTTCCTACTTTATTTCAATATGCTACACTGTGGAAAAGTAAAACCTAATTTGTAGTCAGAATAGACTGGAGAGGAGGTGGGGACATTGGGAAGGGGCGCAGGGAAATTTTTAGGTATACTGGGGAAAGTTCAGAACCTTTACTATGGTTTTAGTTTCACCTCTCTAAAGTTCTTGAGGAATACACTTAAGTCGAGTTCCCTTGATTTATGTACGTTACACTTCTATAAATATGATTTAAAATGAGAAATGAGTCACTGTCTACCTCAGAATGTGACAAACCAAATGCTAACTAGATATCCCAGACTTATGTCTTATGAGAGCCCTTGGTTTCCTCCAGACCTGCTTCCCAAGCATCTATATTCATTCTCCTCATGGCAGGAGAACTGAAGAAGGTGTGTATGCATGCTCTATGTGGCATAAGCATAGGTTTGAATGTCCATATATGCACAGGTGGAGATCAGAGGGGGGGGGTCAGGTGTTTTTCATGACTATCTGCCTTAGTTCCTTGAGACAGGATCTCTCCTCACTGAGTCTGAAACTTGCCATTTTGACTAGGATGGCCGGCCAGTGAACTGCTGTGATTTCCTTGTCTCTTGGCCCTGCAAGGCTGGGGTTACAGGCAGGTAACTTGCACTGCATTCTTACCCACTGCACTATCTCCCCGGCCTCTGTAACAGATTTTTTTTTTTTTAAGCTACTCCTTTATGGCAGTTGACTTAAAAATCCTCTTCAGTCAATGAGAATATTTGACTTACCTTGATGTTGGTATCATCTTTTAATTTTTTTAACTTTATTTATTTTTAGTTTTTTGAGACAGGATTTTATGTAGCTCAGGCTGGCTCTGAACTCATGGTGTAGCCAACGATGGCCTTGAACTGCTCAAACTCTTATCTGTAACTCCCAAGTGCTGAGATCGTTGGTGTATACTACCAGGCCCTCTTTTGTTTTTTTTCTTTTTTCAATTTTTACATTGGATATTTGTCTCGTTGGATATTGATTATTTAAACTTTTTGTGTTAACGAGCAGATACTTGTTTGGGATTAGCATGCAGGTCATGGCTTTTCAGCTTGTGGTTGCAATGATAATTCTCCCGGGTCTCAAATCAGGGATGAAGCCAGGAAAATCGGCATGAGGACTCCCTAGAAGGGTGTTTGTTGTAGCAGGATCTCTCTTGCTTGGGGGAAACTAGGGCAGTACTAAGAGCACTCCCTGGGCCAAGCTTTTAGGTGGCAGAACCCCCTTATATCTGGATGTGGAAGGGGAGTCTCAAGTCAATGGAGAAAAGGCAGCTTTCTAGACAGGACCACTTGTAGGTGATACTGAGTTTTCCTGATGTGTCTTGGAGTCTGAGTGAGGCTAGATATAGCAGGAAAGTACTTAGTTTTGATAGGGATTTGGGTCCATCCCCCATCACAGGTGTGCTGGGCTCACCAGGCATTGCCAGGGCCTTCTGTTTGATCTGGAGGAAAATGGGCCTACCTGAACTGTCTTCAGCCAGCAGGGCAGGGCGTGCTTGGTCTGACCACCGTCTGCTGGATGGGCAATCAAACACTTGGTCACCGTGTAGTTTCTCTAATTCCAGGGCCCCAAAACAGCTCATCTTCATATTACTCTCAGAACACTCCTTTGTTGCCTTTTGTGTTATTTGCAGGGTTTGTAGTTGTTCTACGTGGGGAAGGACAGGGAAGAATGATCTATGCATCTTATCTGGATCACGGTCTGGTTTATTTCTATTTCTATTTCATTTTCCTTGGGATAATAAACATGTAGAATTTACCATCTAAACCAGTTTTAAGTATACAATCCAGTAATGTTCACATTTTACAACAGTTCTCCAGAATCCTTTTTTCTTTCTTTCTTTTTTAAATAATTTTTTTATTTATTCAATTGTGCACGTGTGTGTATGTATGTGTGTGTAGCACCACGGACAAATTCGGGAACCACCATGGACGCCTCCACCTCCTCCTTGTTTACTCTGCCCCGGAATTCACAGGCTCCGCCCTACCAGGACCAGAAACGCAGGCTGCCCCCACTTCTATACGTGGGGTCTAGGATCCGAACTCAGGACCTTCTGCCTGCAAGGCAGAGGCTTAACCTCTGAGCCACCTCTCCAGCCCCCAGAATACTTTTTTCTTTAAAAAATATTTTTAGATTGTTTCTTGTTATGTAGCCCCACGGACTTTGAGCCTCACCTCTTCAGTAGTGGGATTACAGATGTGGGCCACTATGCCATGCTGAAATTTATCTTGGAAAACCAAAACTATACTCATTCAACACCCTGTGTCCTCCTCCTCCAACCTCTGGAGACCCTATCATTTTTCTGTTTGTATAAATCTGACTACTTTAGAAATGTCATAAAAGTGGGGATCACAGTATACAGTGTCTTTTTGTTGTCAGCTTATTTCACTCAGCACAGTGTGCTCCAAGTTCACCCATTATTAGAATATTCTTCTTTTAAAAAATGAATAGTCCCCTATATGTATGGACTACATTTTGTTTATCTGTTTAACCTCTATAGGATATTTGGGTTGTTTCCACCTTTTGACTATTGTGAATAATGCCACAATGAATGTGAATGTGCAAACATCTTTTTAAGATCCTGCTTTCAATTATTTTGGATATAGACCCAGAATCAAGTTAATGTAAGTTCTCTTTTAATTTTTAAATATTTCTATATTCTGACAATTTAAACATGTATACAATGTATTTTGATCATACCTACCCCACACTCTTGCTCTCCTATAACCACCAAGTCCCTTTCCACCTTCATGTGTTTTTTTTTTTTCTTCATGTAACCCAGAGTTCAATCAGTGCTATCCACATATATACAGGAGTTGAGAGAATCTTCTGGAACCAGCAGACATATCTCTAAAACATAAAATTCTCCCTCCTCTACCAGCCATCACCTGCCAATCTCTTAAGCTAGGGTGGCACCTGAGAGCGCTCCCCTGCCAATACTGGAACAAGACTGGCTCGGTCTTGTTCAGGTCTCTTGCAGGTAACCACTGCTGGTGTGAGTGCAAGAGTGCAGAGACCATGGCATGAGCAGAAGACAGTGTTTCCCCCCCAGCTCTTACATTCTTTCCACCCCCTCTTCTATAGTTTTCTCTGAGCTTTTGTATGTGTATGAAGTTGCTGATAAAGATGTCCTGTTTATGACTGAGCATTCAATAGTCATTTATTCTCAGAACTTTGCATTAATCACCCACTGCTAAAAGAAGCTTTTCTGAGGTTCAGAGTAGTACTAGTCTAAGGGTACAAACATAAATATTCAGAAAGGAGTTTGACATTCCAAACAATAATAATAGGTTTCCTATGATCTCTTCAGATAGGAGCTTTTGACCAGGTTTACAGTACCACACATGAATTCCCTTCTGTGGAGCAAGCCCCAAATCCAACTAGGATGCAGTTAGTAACCACAGTAACAGTCATGAAATTACTGCATGGTGGGTACATTTGCAGGTCAGTATTGTATCATGAAATCACTATCTTTCTTTCCCTAGTGGCCTGCTAACCAGCAGGAGGTTTCCCAGTCAGTTCCAGCTTGATTTCTCTATGTCCTATAAAGTGTGTTGTTCTTCACTAATAAGAGTCTTACCATCTAGTTATGATGGGCAACCTGGAAGAATGGCAAGAGCTTATGTTGTTTTTAGAGCCTCTTGAGCCTTCCTGACAAATAGCATGTAAGGGAATGTGTTTTATGAATATAATATCTATGGGAATAAGGGTTGGAAGGTCATAGTATAAAAGTTATGCATTTGTGTCAAGTTGACAAGAGGTGGAATGAAGAACTGAAGTTTTTGTTTAATAATCCACATCTTCTGGGATCAGCATCGTCCATCCATGAAGAGGATCTCTGCCCAAACTTTTTAAAGTATTTTTTTAGTGTGCGTGTGTGTGTGTGTGTGTGTGTGTGTGTGTGTGTGTGTGTGTGTATCAGAGGGTACTATGTGTCCTATAGAGGACCAAGGATGACTTCTGGGAATTGTTTCTATCTCCTTTTTGCTTTGCTCTGGGATTTCCCAGGCTCTGCCTTTCAGAGCTGGAAGTACAGGCCACTGCCCTTTCCACCTGGTGTTTTTAAGTGGGATCTGGGATCTGAACTCAGATTCTTCTGCTTGTGAAGCAGAGTCTTAACCCCTGAGTCATCTCCCCAGCCCCCAAACTCTTTTTTTAAATGATATTTTTGAATTAACTTACAGAATAGTAAGCTTCACACATCATTAGTTTTGATTAACCCTCCCCACTTGCCCTTCTTCCCCACTCTCTGTGCACATTCACTTAAATCTTTAACTTCAGTCTCCCCTTCTTCCTTTATGTTACCTACTCTGTATTATTAGTCCTCATTCCAAATTCCTTTATTAGTTTCTTGACCTTTACAGACACTCCAAGTAAAATATACAAATCAGAAAATTTTAAACTAAGATTCACACAGGAGAGACAACATATGGTGTTTGTTTTTGTGGAATTGAATTATCCCAGTACAACATTTTCTATTTCCATCCATTTTCCTAAAAATTTCATATTTCTTTATAGCTGAGAAATTCCATTGTGTGTATGTACCACATTTTCAATATCCTTTCATCAACAGGACATCTGGGCTGATTCCATTACTAGCTAGAATGAACAGAGCATGTGAACATGGATGCGCTCTGTGGTAAGATATAAAGTCCCTTTGGGTATATGCTCAGCAGTAGTGTAGCTAGATCATATGGAAAATCTATTTTAACTCTTTGAGAAGCCTTCACACTGATTTCTATAGTGACTGTACCAATTAACATTCTCATCAACAGTGAATAAGAATTCTTCCCAGAATATGTTTTCTTGGTGATAAACATTCTGACTGGTATGAGGTGCAATCTCAAGGTAGTTTTTAAAATTTTATTTATTTGTGTGTGTGTGTGTGTGTGTGTGTTGTGTGTGTGTGTGTGTGCTATATCAGAGGGCACTGTGTGTCCCTGTGAAGGACCAAGTGTGACTTTGGGAATCATCGTGGATTGTTTCTATCTCTTTTTGCTTCACTCTAGGATTTCCAGGCTTTGGCCATCAGGGGCCAGAAGTTTAAGCCATTGCCCACAGTTTCTGCCGGTGTTTTTAAACATAGGACCTGGGATCTGAATTTAGGATCTTCTGTTTGCAGAGACAGAGTCTTAACCAGTCATCTCTCCAGCCCTCAAGGTAGTTTTAACTTGTGTTTCCCTGATGGGAACACTTTAAAAAATGCTTATTAGCCAGCTGTATTTCTTCTTTAAAAAATTCTGTTAGGTTACCTAGCATTTTTTTTTTATTGCTTTCCCTGATGTGTAGTTTCTTGAGTTCTTTGTGCATTCTAGATATTAATCCCCTGCCAGATATCGACAGCAATGACTTCCCTCCATTCTGCAGACTGCCTTTTAGACTCTCAGGGGACAGTTTCCTGTGCTATATAGAAACTTTTTAGTTTCAATGAAGTTCTATTTACTGATTGTTAGCCTAGTTTCCTAAGCAACTGGAGTTCAGAAAACCCTTCCCTATGCGTAGATATTGAAATTTAATCTCCATTTTTTTCCCCTAGCAGTTTCAGAGTTTCAGGTCTATGTTGAGTCCCATTGGTAATTGAAGTTTATACAGGATGGGATAGGATCTAGTTTCATTTTTTTACATGTAGACATTCAGTTTTCCCAGGACCATTTGCCAAAGATGTTTTCTTCCAATGTGTATTTTTCATATTTTTATTAATGATCAGTAATTTTGTATTTGGGTCCTCTCTTGTACTCCATTGATTTGTGTGTCTGTACCAGTATCATGCTGCTTTCGTTATTATGATTTTTCCCAGTATTATTTGAAAGCAAATATGGTGATACCTTCAGCAGTATTCTTGATTCAAGATCACTTTGGTTATTCAGGATTTTTTCTGTTTCTTATGAATTTTAAAACTGTTTTATTTTGTGAAAAATTGAATTGTATTTTAACCTAGATTGCATTGAATCTACAGATTGCTTCTGGTAGGATGCCCATCTTTTCAATATTAATTCTACCAATCCAAAATGGGAGGTCTCCCCATTTTGTAGTGTCTTCCTCAATTTGTTCAGTGTTACAGAATATTCAATATAGAGGTAGTTCACATCCTTGGTTAAGTTTACTGAATATCTAGATAAGATATTCAATGCTGTACTGCAAAAAAGTAGAAATAATGGAAATCTCTTCTTTTTTTTTAAATTTTTTTTATTTATTCAATTGTGCGTGTGTGTGTGTGTGTGTGTGTGTGTGTGTGTGTGTGTGTGTATGTGTAGCAGGCTGCCCCCACTTTCGTCGGGCATCTATACGTGGAGTCTAGGATCCGAACTCAGGACCTTCCGCCTGTAAGGCAGAGGCTTAACCCCTGAGCCACCTCTCCAGCCCCAGAAATCTCTTCTTTTGTTTCTGGTTTTAGTGCAAAAGCTTTGGGTTTTCCTTACTTAATATAATGTCTATAGGTTTGTCATATAGCCTATATTATGTTGGGTTTCTAAATCTCCTTAGGATTTCTAGCATGAAAGGATGTTGGATTTTGTCAAAAACTTTCTCTGCATCTATTGAGGTGCTTTCTGTTCTTGGTCCATTTATGTAATTTATAACATTTATTG
The DNA here is from genome assembly GCA_023101885.1 of Typhlomys cinereus. Lineage (NCBI taxonomy): Eukaryota > Metazoa > Chordata > Mammalia > Rodentia > Platacanthomyidae > Typhlomys > Typhlomys cinereus. The sequence continues at coordinate 17,961 of JALPQD010000693.1, read as the reverse complement.
ACTTACATTGTCCAGCCATCTGTGGAATAAAGCCAACTTGATCATGGTGAATAGTCTTTTTGATGTGTTCCTCAATTCAGTTTGCAAGCAGTCTTGTGAGAATTTTTGTATCTATAGTCATCAGGGAGATCAGTATGCAATTTTCTTTTCTTGTTGAGTATTTGATTTTGGTCTGCAGATGTCTGTTAAGCCCTTTTGATCTATGATGTTACCTAGATTCAAATGTTTCTCTATTTATGTTTTTGTCAGGATGACATGTCAATTAGTAAGAATGGAGTATTGGGCTAGAAAGATGGCTTTTAACTAAATTTAAATTTAATTAATTTAGTGTGTGTGTGTGTGTGTGTGTGTGTGTGTGTGTATCAGAGGGCAGTGTGTCTGGGTGACTTTGGGAAACACCCTGAATTGCTTCTACCTCCTTTTTGCTTCACTCTGGGTTTTCCCAGGCTCTGCCCATCAGGGCTAGAAGTGCAGCCCATGGCCTTTTCTGCCTGGTGTTTTTTACATGGGACCTGGGATCCAAACTCAAAATCTTCTGCTTGTGAGGCAGAGTTTTAACCCCTGAGCCATCTCTCCAGTCCACTTTTTGTATCTTTCATACCAAAGTAGCATTTGTCTTTTGTGATGTGGTGTGTTTCTTAGAAGTAATAAACAGATGGTTCCTGCTTTGTCACCCAATCTACTAGTCTGTGTCTGTTGATTGACTGATAGTATTCACAAGTACTATTGACAGGCATATGCATATGGATTCCTGTCATTTTGTTGATTTTGTAATGTTTGGTCTTCTCTTTCTTCACTTGCTTAACTATTATTCTAACATGGTTTATTCTTTCCTATGACTTTTCGGATGGACTTGTTTTTCTCCCCAGTCTGAAGGATTCCTTCAAGTATCTTCTGTAGAGCTGGCTTAGTGGTCAGAAATACCTTTAGTCTATTTTTATCATGGCCCGTGTTTATACTTCCTTCAGTTACAATAGGTGTCTCTTCTGACTATAGTAGTCTGGGCTTGCAGTTGTTACTTTGAGAACTTGAAATGTATCTTTCCAGGTCCTCTTGGCTTTTAACGTTTCAGTTGACAAATCTGCTATTATTCGAATGGACCTGCCTTTATATGTGACTTGCTTCTCTCTTACCACTTCCAATATACTGTCTTTGCTCTGTATATTTAGTGTTTTAATTATAATATGATGAGGGAGACTCTCTAGGAGTCTGTGTGTATCCAGGTTCTTAAGTTCTGAATCAAAGATTGAAACCAGAACACCTGTAGAGGATTAAGGCAGAGTTTATTAGAGGAGAAAAAGAACTGAACTCGAGGACTCCAGACATGGAGTACCATGAGGGGCATGGAGCTGGAAAAGAACTCATGGACTCCAGACCTGGAGTGCCATGAGGGGCAGGTGCCAAAGATGGTTGCCAGGATTTGGACTATTTATACACTTAAGCAAGCCTAGGAAAAATGGCTTTTCCTCATTGGTTAGCTCACATTGTGACCCGACCCAGTTGATCTTCTGCCTACCTCAAGGTGCGGCTGTTTCTTTCGATCGACTTAGATTTTCTTTGGAGAACTCATGCCCATATCCTTTCAGAAGCAGAGGGTTGACTTCCTTATCTCTGTGGAGGACTGGAGTCAGTTCTTCCCTATTAACAAGGGGTGGTTCCTCCAATGTAATTCCAGCAGTGGGAGATGACTTTCCATGACTTTTAGAAACACTCCCAGCAAAGATACTCAAAACCTGCCTAACGAAGCCTTCTGTATCAGGACTGACATTTCTTTTCCTGGTAAATTTTGTTATGACTCTTCTGAAAATGTTTTTTTAATGTCTTCGTAACAAATTTTTTCCTCTTCTTTCTAGGCCTTGATTTGGTCTTTTCAAAATGTTGTATGTATCTTGGAATTCTCACTGGTACCTTGTTTTTTTACCTTTGATTTTGTCTGGTTGGTTCAGTTCCTCCCTGTCTTCATGTTCAGATAGATATTCTGCCTTCTCCTTGATCCATTCTATTAGTGAGACTTTCCAAGAAGTTTTTTAATTTGGTATGTTTACTTATTGTGTGTGCGTGCATGCGTGTGTGTGTGTGTGTGTGTGTGTGTGTGTGTGTGTGTGGTTGAGTAGAAGCCTGGTGTCTGCAGCCTCCATGTTCCCTGAGGTTCTGACGTGTGAGGAGTGGAGGTTGTAAGTCCTTTCCTGGTAGTTTCCTCAGAGCCCTGCACTCCACCATGACTTCTAGTCCTGCAGGTCTGGAGTGTGTGAGACACACTGCCTCTCTTGCACTTTCTACTGTTCTGCCCTGGGCAGCGTTATCCCTTATCATAAGCTGTCTTGGTGCTGACTAACAGTTTCCAGCTGCGTTCTGATTCTCAGTTTTTGCACCTGCTTCCCTGCGAAGCAGATTCATTTACAGTACTTGTCTCTTGCAGGATAAAAAGCTTAACAAGTGTTATCTTCACTGTTTTCTTGCCTCTTTTTCCACTTCGTGTGCATGTGTGAAGGGTGCATGTGTGTGCACCCACACACAGAAGTCCAAGGTTGATATGGGAATCACCCTCAATTGCATTTCCACCTTCTTCTTCTGAGGCTGGGTCTCTAATCAAATCCAGAGTTTGTCTATAGAGACACATGGTGTGTTTTATTTTATCCAGCGAATGTGCTGTTACCATTTCTTGTGGTCCAGTCTTCGGATGATAAATTCTCTCAGTTTTATATACTTGAGAAAGTATTCTGCCTTTGCTTTTTGAAGAACCCTGTCATTTGTCTTATGAAATAGTCCAACAAACAAACAAAATCCATTTTTGATGGTTCCAAAGACTTGACACCTTTGAACCAAAACATAAAAATGGAAAGTGGATGATGAAATAACCTTAGTGGTGATGGAGGAGCGCCTTGCAGGCAGCCTCGAAGTTTTGGGTGTGGAAGGGCAGATGGCAGAGCAGCTGCGGCTATTGAAGTAGTGAATGTCATGGAGGAAAACCTAATGCTCTGCACTGGAATGGTAAAATTAAGGGGATTTATGGGGTTGGTTTACAAGATACAGCTGAGGTAGTCCAAAAATGGCTGCCAGTAGCTCCTCAGCCCAGAAGTCCAGCCGGTGGCAGCTGAAGGCTGGAGGATTCCTGGAGAGTCTTCAGTCTCTGCTGTGTTGAAGAGGCCTGGGCAGCAGGAGGGAAAAGGAGTTTGCTAGCACAGGGCAAGAGAATCTCTCTGAGCTCTTCGGTTTATTGGTTCCTTTTATCTGGTCTGCTACTGGGAGGTTCCATCCAGATTTAGGGCTGGTCTTTGTACTGCAAATGTATTGATCCAGATAAACTCTTCAAGTGGTAAGGCAGCTGATCTCTAAATTAATTCCAGGTGTGGTCAAGCATACAGCTATATTAACTATCACAATGTACATACATGTTTCTTCTGCCAGGCACTACTATTTGACCAAACAAAACCAAAAGCTGCAAGCAAGAGCACCCACTGATGGAGTGCACAGGGATGACACAGGCACCTTGAAGTTAGTCAGTACAACTGTACCACTGTAAGTGCTGAAGATACTAGAGGATATTTAGTCTTTCCAACAATACCCTAATTGTACTGTCCTCATAAAGCTTAGATAAGACACTGCTTTCATTTAAGAACAGCATCACTCTAAGTACAAGAACAATAAAGGAATAAAGGAAAAACTTTAAACAATAAAAACTGTGATGACAACATTTTCCCCAAATTAATAGGAAGGGCTGTTAGAAAAAAAAAAGAAAAAAAAAAAAAAAAGCAAGGAAATCTTCCCTAGAACAAAATATAAGGAAATAAAAAGCTAAAGGAAAAGTAAGAATAAGGGCTGGAACTGTAGGTTCAGTGGTAGATAGGTGTTTGCTTGGTACACACGAGGACCTGCTTTTGGTCCCTAGTGCCAAAAATACAATAAATAAAAATTAAAAATTTAGCTAACATTCAGTATGAAATTAGTAAAGGTAGAAATAGAAAATTGTGAGAAGAAAAATATCTCATTTAAAACCACCAGAAGACTGTGCTTGTGATCCAGAAATTCAGAGGCAGAGCCAAGATGATTGCTTGGTCTACATAGTGAGTTTTAGGCTAACCTGGAGAAAGAAAAGAAAAGAAAGAGAGAGAAAGAGAGAAGAAAGAGAGAAAAAAAGAAGAGAAAAAGAGAGAAAGAAAAAGTCAGAACAGAGAGAGAGAGAGAAAGAGAGAGAGAGAAAGAAAAAGGAGAGAAAAAAGAGAAAGAGAATGAGAGAGAAAGAGAGAGAAGGAGACAGAAAGAGAGAGAAGAGGGAAAGAGAAAGAGAAATGAGAGAAAAAAGAGAAAGAGAGAGAGAAAGGAGAGAAAGAGAGAAGGAAGGAAGGAAGAGGCAGAGAGGGTGGAAGGAAGGAGGGAGGGAGGGAAAGAGAAGAATCAAAGGAAAGAAATAGAGAAAGAAAGAAAAAGAAAGATGAAAGAAAGAAAAAAGAAGAGGAAGAAAGAGAAGAGAAAGAAAGAAAAGAAAGAAGAGAGAGGAAGAGAGAAAGAAAGAGAGAGAGGAAGAAAGAGAAAGAAAGAAAAGAGCAAGAAAGAAAAAAAGAGAGAGAGAGAAAGAGAGAAAGAGAGAGAGAAAGAAAGAAAGAGAGAAAGAAAGAAAGCCGAGAAGGCTCCTCATATATGCATGCACCAAGACCAAGCCACAAGTTCCTTTTTTATTTCTTTTAGCATACACTGATTATTCAGTGGATTTCATTGTGACATTTTATGTGTGGCACATGAGCTTGCATGCTGGTGTGTGTGCACACACGCATTCACTAATAAGTGTGCATATGGAAGCCAGAGTTTGGTGCCAGGATCTTCCTCTTTTGCTTTCCACTTTAACTTTTTAAGGAGGATCTTTCGCTGAACCTAGAGCTTGCTAGATGGGCTACCTGTCTGGCCAGCAAGCCTCCAGGATCGCTTGTCTCTGTCACCAAACACCGGCTGCAGGTATACATGATGTGTTCTGAGGATCTCAACTCAGGTCCTCATGCTTTCATAGCAAGCAAGCATGTTACCCACTGAACCATCTCCCCCGTCCACTGTTAGACTTTTTTAAATGCATGTGTGGGTGTAAGTGTGTATGTATGCGGAGGCCAGGGAATATAATAACCTTGATACCATCATCAGGAAAACTGTCAGGGTTTCTCATGAGCGTAGAACTCAGTGATTACACTAGACTGGCCAGCTAGCAAGTTCCAGGGATTCTTTTTTTTTTTTTTTTAATCCTTCTGAAATGGGTTTATTTTACTAAACATTAGGATCTCCAGTTTAACCTTTGTTTTGTTTTGATAGCTTTAATTTTTTTTCTTTTTTTCTCCCATATTTTATTTTTTTCCCTAATCATACAACTCAATAGGTACCCCATCCTTTCCTTTCCCCCTCCCCTCCTCCATTGTCTCCCATTGCACTCTCCCCCCTTCCTTTGCCTTCCTTTTACCCTCCTCCCTTCTTCCCCTTCTTCTGGTACTTCCCTCTTCCTCCCTCCCATCTCCTGGAGAACCGGTGAGCGCCTAACCTCAAGTCCCAGGGATTCTTTTGTCTCTGCTTTCATGGTGCTGGAATTACAAGTGTAACCATCACAGCCGGCATCTTTTCTGAGAGTGTTGGGGATGGAACTCAGGGGCCCATGCTTCTGAGGCAAGCATTTTACTGACTGAGCTATCCCTCTCGTCCCAGTGTGACATTTTCATATATGAATATAACTGTAAGCTTATTTTAAAAAGAGTTCATCTATTGTCTCAAACAATATCAATAAAATTAATCTCAGATGATGATACAAATAATCTCAGGACTGTTGGAAACACAAAGAAGAAATAGACCCAAGATAGGTAAGAACAGCGGGCCAGGTGGATGGGGGACATCACAGTTCCAGTGAGGATTCTCCCATTGCCCAGTTACTGAAACTTTATTTTGTACAGCAATGTAGATAGGAGCTGAGGATCAGGTACAAGCTAGGTGAAGAACTGTGATTAGTGAAGAGAGAGATAAGGAAATGAGAGTCCTCCTAGTTAAGAATGCACGCTTAAACAATCAGTCTGTGACATCAGGAGAAATCAGCCTTGTGCAGAATTCCTCAGATAATGTGAGATTCCTTTGTCAAGATGGTATCTTCCAGGTGGCACCCTACATATACTGTACTTTGATCATGTTCACACCATTTTGCATGTCCCTGTCCCATCACTGTCCATATCTCCCAAATTCTACCTTATACTTTCAGAGCCCCCCCCCCTTTTTTTTAGACAGGGACTCATAAAGATCTTGTCCTCCAACTCCATACATAGCTGAGGATAGTCTTGAATTACTGATCCTCAATCCTTCTGCCTCTGCCTGCCTGTTTTTTTTTTTTTATTCAATTGTGTGTGTGCGTGTGTATGTATGTATGTATGTATGTATGTGTGTATGTATGTGTGTATGTGTATGTGTGTGTGTGTAGAACCACAGACGAATTTGGGAACCACCATGGACGCCTCCACCTCCTCCTTGTTTACTCTGCCCCGGGATTCACAGGCTCCGCCCTACCAGGACCAGAAACACAGGCATCCGCGCTTCCGCCTGGCGTCTATACGTGGGGTCTAGGATCCAAACTCAGGACCTTCCGCCTGCAAGGCAGAGGCTTAACCCCTGAGCCACCTCTCCAGCCCCTGCCTGCATGTTCATTGTTGGGATTACAATCATGCACTACCATGCTTAGCTATATCTTTTTTCCCCTTCTGTATTTCACATATAAAAGAAAACATGTGAAATATGAAAGATTCATACTTGCCTTTATGAATCTGACTCATTTTATATAACATGATGACCTCACTTTGTCCGTTTTCCTGCAAATGACATAATTTCATATAGAAGAATGAAGCTGCTGTATATAAATACCAGTATTTTCTTTTTTTTTATTCAACTATGTGCATATGCGTGTGTATGTGTGCGGGCGCGTGTGTGTCTGTGTGTGTCTGTGTATGTGTAGAACCATGGACAAATTCGCGAACCACCATGGACGCCTCCACCTCCTCCTGCCCCGGGATTCACAGGCTCCACCCTACTAGGACCGCCCCCGCTTCCGCCTGGCGTCTATACATGGGATCTGGGATCCGAACTCAGGACCTTCCGCCTACAAGGCAGAGGCTTAACCCCTGAGCCACCTCTCCAACCCCACCATATTTTCTTTGTACATTTATCTATTGATGGAAATTTATGCTATTCCATAACTTATCATGGCCATACTTTTGAGATATTTCATGACACAGGTACTAAGAGTAAATTAACAATGAAAGGTATTAGTTTTTCAGTTATTAATTTCACATAGATTGCCTCGCCCTTTAAATGGGTTGAGTTTAATTTGTAGATAGAGACTGATAATACTAAGCAGAACATCTGATATTTCCCAAACCTTGCACAGATGATAACAGAGTTTGCTAACACTGAGTGGACAAGTGATTTGAATGCATGTCCCATTTCCTGAAATAAATTAGCACTCAAAATAATAAGTACACATGGTTAATAGTTCCCTTTTCTCCTTCCCCCAGTCAGCTGATGAACTGCCATATCTGTATGAGGCTGGGTAGCTCACTGAAATCCGAGCACACGTGGAAAAAGGATATATGGTATATCGAGTTATTATATTATCTGCAAACTTGTTTGCCTAAATATAATTGAGGGACAGAGTCACCTTTTCTCATTGTATGCTTGCTTATGTGGACAAGGTTTCGTATCTTGATGATCTTCAGATTCCTACAAATGGCTTTGGGCTTGAAGAATATTCTTTCATACTGTGATTATAGAATTACATCAATAAGATATAACATGATTGAAACTAATCAATTGCCCCATCCATTTCTACAACACCAAGAGGAGTCAGGGAGGTAAAATGACCTGAGTGAAGCTGTGTGGCTATTCTCCGCATCAAGTCTTTCAGGTAGGCCTCAGTTCTTTAGCAAATCAAGCCAAAAATGGTAATAGGGGCTAGACATACAGTTCAATTGGTAGAGTGCTTACCTATCATACATGAAGCCCTGGGTTCAATTCACAGCACCATATAGACTGAGCATGGTGGTTCATACCTATAATCCCAGCACTTCCTAAAACCCTATGCAAAAAAAGGAAGAAAAATGAACACAGATGTAAAGTTGAACAAGTTGCTTGTCAAAATAGTCTGTAGCTTCCTCTAACCATACAGTCTTTGCTGAAATGAAGAGACTGTGGTATGAGAAGTTTGCATTCTTAACTGCTGGAGACTGCTGGGAATGGAAATTGAAGCAGTTGGTGGGTGGTGACCACAACCTAGAAAATGAAAACCACATTCTCATTTTGTACAAAATTGCTAGTTCTGGCTCTTTTCATTGCTGATGACTATAAGGATTTACATTTAGTTGTGTGGAGAAGAACATCTGAAGAAAACCATTTGTACTAACCCACAAAATGTCAGTACAAACATTTCTAACCAACTATGAAAAACAGATCCTCCAGTATCAACAGCCAGTGGCATGGTGGGAAGGACAAATGGAGAAAAGGGGCTGGCGAGGTGGCTCAGTGAAGAAAAGTGCGTGGGCACAACACCTGGCAAGCAAGTTTGATCCCTGGAGCTCACATGGTGGAAGGAGAGGATGACTTTTGAAAGTTGTCCTCTGACCTCCACACTTGCTGGGGCACGCCTGCTTGCTGTCTCTCCATAATAAATATTAAAAAAAAAAAAAAAAGAAAAATGGAGGGAATGTCCAAAGTGACACAAAAGAGGACAAAAAGGAGATGAAGGTAGAAGAGGAGAACAAGGGAAATCTGGATTTTTTTTTTTCTTTTGAGACAAGGTCTTGTTATGCAACTCTGGCTGACCAGGGACCATTATAGCCCAGATGAACTTGGAATTGTGGCAATCTTCCTACCTTAGCCTCCAAGTGCTAGCTAGGTATAGGCAGAGTGTTGAAAAAAATGAACTTTTTTTTTTTTCTGAAAAAAAAAAAAAGAACATTTCTGTGAATACTGTGCCTACTCTGGGAATGGACACTATAGTTAAGAAAAGGGCAGGGGCTTATTATGATAGTAAAATTAACTACCAGCTTTACTAGGTTAACATGCTGTTGAAAGTTAGTTGCTAATAACTTAAAACCGTTTAGCTTTTCCTGTTATACTGAGAAATAAAATCGTTTTAATGAACAAGTTGATTAAAACTCCAAGAATTTCAAAACAAAACTTGCCTTCATTTGTTTCCCTGTTTTGAGACAGGTCTGGTCACATAGCCCCGACTGGTCTGGAACTCTCTATGTAGACTTGATGATCTTCCTGCCTCTGTCTCCCAAGTTTTGGGGGTCACAATTATGGACTATAATGGGATCCTTCTTTTATTTAGCTTCAAGCTCACCAATAGACATGTATATAAGCAATATTTTCTCTCATTTCTCATTTGGTTTGTACATAGTGTGGATAATTATTAAAGATGATTAGGTAAATGAATACTGAAATGTTTGAAAAATAGACCTTAGATATGCAAGTTCTTCAATAACTTTTTTAAAAAGGATTTTACTTTGGAGAGGGAGGAAGGGAGGGAAGGAGGAAGAATAAAGAGCAGTAGAGGGAGAGAAAGTAAAGAAGAGTGGGGGAGAGGGGAGAGGAGGAGAGGGAAGGGGAGGCATACGGGTGGAGGTCAGAGAACAACTTTTAGAAGTAGGTTCTTTCCTTCTACCATGTGGGGCTCTGGGGATCCTCAATGTGCAGGTTCCTTGCTCACTGAGCTACTTCCCTGACCCCGGGTTCTATAACAGCTTTGATAACCCAGTCAGATCATTTATTTCAACTTGTGTCCTGATATAAGTTTGTACTTGGAAACAGACAAAAGTTGCAGAAAGAATCCTTACCTTTATGATAACTGAAATTGTGTGTGTGTTCACACCTGTGCATACCTGTGTAGCAGCCAGAGGTCGGGTATGTTCCTCTATCGCTTCCCACCTTGTTTTCTGAGACAGGGTTTATAAATGAACCTTGGCTAGCTAGGTTGGCTGGTCAGAAAGCCTCCAGGGTCCATCTGTCTCCATCCCCAGCACTGGGTTTACAGACATGCATCACTGCACCTGACTTTTTCTGTAGGTGCCGTGGGTCTGAACTCAGTTCCTCACGCTTGTGCGGAACTTCGCCATTGAGCCCTGTTCCCTTCTCCCAACAACTGAAATATGAAATCTGTAGAATAAATACTGTACATTATGGAGGATGACATTTTTAATGTAATTTATTTTGAAATGCTTCCAGAAAAGTTTAAGGCCATTATACAAAACATTCATTTCACCCAAACACTCATTGATTTTCTTCCCATAGGCCAACACTGACAAAGATCTTTTCTTACACATCGGCCAAAGCAGCCAGCAGCTCTTCAAAAATTCAAACTTTGCTCCATCATCAAATGACTACTCCCAGCTTTCCTCTGCTCTGTTGGCAGCAAAGCTCATTCACTTACTGGGTCAGCAATTTGCTTGAGAGACAAAGCAGTTTTAAATAACTTGGAATAGAAAAAAACTCACCATATTTAAAGTCTATAAATACAGAAATATGCTTTATAGGATAAAACTGATCATATTTGTTTTTGAAAAATAATGCAATATGCCTTGTTTTTGTACTGATCAATCTTGCCACACAGCTTTCTTTAAGTGTGCATGGTATATGTACATAATAAAATGATAACATTGTATTTGCTGCATTCTTTTCTGTAAACTGGAGATATGTAGAAGATTACAAAAACTTTTTGGCAATAATTTATAATCATCACTACTAGTGCTGGTGAGGGTATCATTTTGTACAGGTCACCCTAAATATTTACACTTGCAGGGTTTTTTTTTTTTCTGGGTATTTCATAACTTTTTTAAAGGCCTGTACCCCTAACCCTGCTCTGTAAATTCAAAGCTGGAACACAGAGCTTATCAACAGACCAATCAGAACTAATGAAGTAGGCCTGTGGAGAAAGTGATTACAATTCTGATCATCATCAGAAATGCAAGCGAAGGCAGGAATTCCCTAGGTTCTGGCTTTTCTTGGAAGGCTCCAGGATCATGCTATTCAACTTTGACATTCCCATAGAAGGCCTTGCTGATGAGACACATCTCTCACTCTGGATTCTTCCTCTTAAGTGTCATGCCGCCAGTCTCTTACTGTGTTGCTTCATTCACATTTTGAAGTATGTGTAGCCGAGGCAGACAGAGCATGATGAAGACAGGTAACTTGTTTTCTCAGTGTAGGTTTCTAGGTCCTTTGGGATCCATCCTGATGCTGTAGGCTACAAATGGCTCTTTATGGAAAGCCAGGGACAAAGAAAGACCTTCACCTTCTGCAGTCATTCACAGTCCAGTTAAAGATTCAACTGGAGGCTGCCTTGGGCTTCTTCTCTTTTGATTTTGAGAAAGAGGGTCTTACTATGTAACTCAGGTTGACCCAGAACTTGGTAGGTAGCCCAGAGTGTCCTTGAACTCAAGATCTTCCTGTCTCTTCCTTCAAGGTGCTGGGCTCACAGTCAAGCACCATCAGGCCTGGTCTTGCAGCTGCTTTTGTTCTGGCCTTTCTAAAGCCAGCCTCTGTTTCATGTCTTGTGCAGTGTCTTTGCTCAAACAAAGCTTTCTTTTTTGGCAGAATTAAACCTCATAACCTCGAGGGATGTCTTCTTCTGGTTGGATAGCACAGACCAAATTCATGTCAAAGGTTGGACTTCACTGTCTCCTCCTCAAACACCATCTCAATACTCAGCAAAGCTCTATGAATTCCACATCTTCAGTTACTGAGCCAAAGAGTGAGAGAAGCATAGGAATAGACTCTTCAAGCAGTCTACCCAAAACAGTAGTTTAGAGAGCCTTTATGCTAAAAAAAAATACAAAACAAAAAACCCAAAACCCAGAAGGACAACTGAAAAGTTAACTTGTTCCGGCCCTTCTGCATTCCTCCAGACACTTGTGAGATACAGTATAGGGCAAGGGTTACCACAGATTCCAGCTGACGCATTGGTTGGCAGTTACAGTACTAGGGACAAAGGTACAGACACAAGAGGCTAGGCCAACACGGCATAAAAGTATTACAAAGTGCTTCTCCAAACCGTTCCACGTGTGGAATGCGAATACTGTACAGGTAACACACAGGGCTGCTTCTAGCAAGGTCACAGTCTTCTGTCAGACATTGCTTTCTACTGGCCTGCTGTTCCCACAGGAGGGATCTGTCTGTTCCATTCGTTCACAGTCAAGGCTGACTTCACTCGTGTCCATACTGCAGTCCGACTCACTGTCCGATTGGTCCATCTGCTCAAGTCTTGTCTCTCCCTGTGACTCCCCAGTCTCGGTGGCAGGCTTTGAGAATGGTCTCCTCAGAATCAGGCACCCCAGCCTGCCCGGCAGAGGACAAAACTGTTTCTTTGGCTTGACGAATACAGTTGAGCCACTGCTGTTTGTTGAAGGTGTCATTAGCTTGGAGCGAGTGGGTCTGACTTTGGGATCCATTTTTGAAACTGACTCTGAAGAAATTTTTAACTAGAAATGAAAAATACATGAAAAGCGAGTCAATGGGTATGTATGCCCCCAAGTCAGCACTAAAGCAGGTAGTGATGCTAGCCCACAGTGCCCAGGGCAGATACTTCTGACTATAAAGTATTTTCCAAAGATGCTAGATAAAGCCCAGCTCTTCTATCAGTGAACCAGGAGTCAAAAGGCCTACCTAACTCTCAGTTGTCCAGTTTATCAGAAGGTCTTAGAGATTCTATTAGAGGCTGGAGAGATGGCTCAGGGGTTAAGATACTGCTTGGTAAGCAGAAGGTCCTGAATTCAGATCCCAGGTCCCACGTTAAAAAAAACACCAGGCAGAAAGCGTGACTGCCTGAACTTTTAGCTCTGGTGAGTGGAGCCTGGTAAATTCCAACACAAAGCAGGAAGGAGGTAGAAGCATTCCAGGATGATTTCCCAAGTCACCCTTGGTTTTCCACAGTGCACCCTCCCCATACATATAAAATAAATAAAATATTTAATAAAAAAATAAGAATACAGAACCTTAAAATCAAACAGACCTTGCTATTTTATGGCTTCTTATTCGTATATTGGATTTTATTGTTTTGGGGGAGGGAGGAGGTTTCTAGTTTTTTGTTTTTGAGACAGGGTCTTTCTATGTAAACCTGGATGACCTGCAATTTGTAAGCAGACAAGGCTGGCTTTAAACTTGTAGCAATCCTCCTGCCTCTGCCTCTCAAGTGGTGGGATTATTATTACTAGGCATATCATCATCCTTGGGCTTTAGTTTTCCAATCAGTACCAGGAATATCTGTCTATCATCTATAAAGTTTATGAATAGTTTAGGCTCTGCAGGGAGCCTTAGATTGCCACTGTTGCCTAAAACAAGGCTCCACACATGAAAGATAGAGGTGGCTGTTATGGTTTCTCTTGGTAACTTTCTTTGTTTAGCAAGCTTAGGCTAGAGAAGGCTTCTGGGTGGTGGTGTAGATAAATGCACACTCCAGCCACTATTTGTTTTGTTTTCTTCCGAGACCTGTCTCAGAAGACAGCTTCAAACTCACAATCCTGAGGCTGCTGAGAACTGGGATAACAGGCACGCACTATGGCACCTGGCCACCAATTGACCTTTCTTAAGTCTCTTTAGCAAGTCTGTCAGATCAACTGCAAAACCTACCATTAATGCAAATGGTATACATGTAAGGGTCTGTGGAGCATTAAGTATTTTTACGAAGTAGCAGGAGACAGGCAGGAAATATAAGATGCACCAGCAATATACAACATATGGATCAATTCATTTATTGTGACATTTAATCCTAAAAGCAACCTTATGTGGAAGATAGGTATACATCATCCTTATAGATGGGAAACTAGGGCATATAAAGGTTGAAAATGATTTCCCATTGGTAAGTGAAAAGTCAGCAGTGGAATTCAGTTTGACTACAAGGTTTTTTGTGGCTTTTCGCTTTTCACTAGCAGCCATTCCCTTTAACCCATGACTCAAGCCATTCATGATCCAAGCCATTCAATAGTTCATCACAGATTTCTGCTCATACATACCTCTCTCGTTGTTGCTGAAAGCCCCACGTAGGGAGCCGCCCAGCCGCACTTCCCCATCCTGTAGGTCTTCTAGCACAAGGTCCTTCACAGGGATGGGCTGCCGGTATAACTGGTAGCAGAGTTGCTCATTGTGGGTGACAGCTCGAGTGATCACAAGCACTTCTTGGAACAGGAAAACATGCAGTTTCTACAAGAAAAGAACCCACAAAATTTCTCTAAGCAACAGTCTAGTAAGTTGTGAATCTGTGGGACTGAGTGGCAAGAGGTCCCCAGGAACCAGGTTCACAATGGATTATGATCTCATGCTCTAACCTAACTCCAGGAAAACAAGCTGGATAGGTCTGAAACATTTCCAGATAAGTATATCTAAGTCGTTCATAGAGGTTTCTCTCTAGGACCCATTGCAGGAAAAGTCTCTCTGCTCACGGGTACCTGTACCCAGGGCTTTCAAAGTCAGAGCCCTATTTACATAACAATTCATACCTTATACAAACACACACAGTCTCTACCTTCATTAAAAAAAAAATAGAAAGGGGAATGGAATGTAGAGGGTCACAAGACAGGAATTAATACTCTCCTGGTTTTGGCAGAAGTCATCGAATACAATTAAAAGATCAAAATTAAAACAGTCTATAAGGGATGAGACTATACATCAAAGTCCAATATTACTCCTAGCTTCCTAAACCTATAAAAAGCTTATGTTTCTTCAGTCACTCTGCGTCATTTATCATCAGTTCCATCCAGCAACTTCAACTGGGAGTCCTGCTTGCTCCAAGGGAACCGAGCACACTTGCTGGAGCCTCTGGAAAGATGACCTTAGTGTCCTTCTCAATAAATTCATGAGCACTTCAGCTCTCTGGACAGACTCGTTTAGAGAGTGGATGACCAATACTGTTATGGGCAAAGAGAAAATTTCAAGAATGAAGGTATGTCTTAATTCACTTTTCAGTAGTTTTAGAGCAGCCATGCTGGGATGGTCTATGAAGGTTTTTGAAGGTGATCCCCAGGACTGGGAATACCCTATTAGTCTGGAGATAAAGTTGCCAACTTCCCCCAATCCTCTGTTTATGAAAGGATATAGAGATTAATTCTCCATTGTAGATAAGCCTTACTATGTAGGTTGGGCACAAGACTTACTGAGTTGGCTTCTAATATGAACAAATCAATGAGATGTAGAGGACAAAAAGTTCCGATCGAGCTTAGCAGAAGCTGGAGCTAACCCATGAGAAAAATCCACCCTTTCCAGGGTCTGCCTAAGCTTATAAATAATCTTGGCCTGGAATCCATCTCTGGCTCTCTTGCCCTTCATGAGGCTCCATGTCTAAAGTCCATGAGTTCCTTTCATTTCCTTTGCCCCTTTATGGATTCCATGCTTGGCATCCATAAGTTTCTGGGGGGGGGCTCTCTTATCCCTTGTGGATTCATATCCTTGAGTTCTGTTCTTTCTTTCTTCTAATAAACTCTGCCTTAATCATCTATGCATGTTCTGTTTTAATCTTCAATTCCCAAACACAAGAATCTGGACATACACAGACCCCAGAGGGAACCCCACAGCATTTTGGTGAGCACAGCCTCCTGGACATCATCATGAAGGCCTGCTTTCTAGGTGGAGCTAAGGACAATTTGTGCCACCCAATTCTAAGTGCCAGATTCTTCTCATGACCTGACAATATTTAGGAGTTATAAAGTTGATAAATCTCAGCTCTGCAGCTAGTTTCTACCTTTGTGGTGAAAACATTTGTGAATATCCACCTAGGAATCACAAAGAAGCCACCAGAAAAGGATGGGTGGAAATTTAAAATCCTAATTTTGGGTGGCGGAAGCACATTCTGTATTATCAAATAATTTTATTATTTGAGAGAAAAGGAATCCTTCCTATCATACACATATTACAGATTGCCGAGGCAAAAGCTCAACCAGACTGTGACTGGTGGGAATAACATGTCCATTTAAAAACACTGGCTGGGTGTGAGGGTTTACAGCTATTATTTGGGAAACTGAGGAAAGGGATTGAAAATTCAAAATCAGTCTGGGCTACACAGCACATATGAAGTTAACCTGGGCTGCACGGGGAGACCCTAACTCAAAACAAGCAAATGAAACCCCTCAAAAGACTAGAAAAGCACAAAATAACCAAGTTAAGGAGTTTTTTTTTTTTTTTTTAAGGGTGGAGTGGAAATATGTTAAAAATATTCTTTTACGGGTGGAGAGGAAAGGGGTTGGTCATTGTTTTAAGAACTTGAAATAATCAGGGATTTTTTAACATTGTTTCTGCTTCCATCAATCTTCTAGCTGAGGCAGGAAGGTTGAACTCAGATTGTCTGGGCAATCTTTTAAAAACATCCCTCATTTAAAAATGTTCACTGACAGTTAGAGAGAACTCAGGGGTTAGAGCCTTTGCTGCACAGGCAAAAGGACCTGAATTCAGATCCTGGATCCCTTGTAAAAACTCTGGGCTAAAATAGCAGCGACCTGTAATTCCACAGTGGGAAGGTAGAATCTGGGAAACCCCAGAACAAAGCAATAAGGAGGTAGAGTAATCTAGGATGACTCTAGATGTCACCCTTGGGCCTCCACAGGCACACACACATTCAAGTGACCTCTACACAAACCACACAGAGGAAAAAAAAGTCGCTGAGAATTTTCACTACTAATGTCTCAAGGTTCACTTTTGCCCTCAAACTACGACTTTTTTTTTTTTTTTTTTTTAAACAAAGGATGATTTCCCAATGAATTTTACAATTTCACTGGGGACAGAACCTGACAAAGTTCTCACCCCAACTGCTACTTTTGTTCTCTAAGCTCCGCCTGCAGTATAGACTAGAGTTCATCTTTGTGCCCTAGGCACATCAGTCTGAGAAGCCTCAGGCCTTGACTGGGGAATAAAAGAGAACAGGTTTATATCCTGAGGAGCAATGCTTCTTCCTACTTCCTACAAGTCTTCCTAGAAAGAACCTTCCAGGAAATGAGTGTCACATCCAAGAAGTCCCTACTGCTTTCTGGAAATCAGCAAGAAGCAGAACACAGCCTTCTGACAATCAGTAACTCCCTATCACACAAATGCAGACTGTCTGTCACACAGCAGCCTTGGTGGCACCCTCTGGCTGGATCCACAGCAGCCCTCATACATCTAGTAGTATCTGCAGGCCTGCTTAGTCTAGTTGGGAAGGATAGCTCTCTATTTTCTAGGTTAAAGAGGAGTTTTTATATGTTTGCTTTTTTTGAGATAGGAATTGCTATGTAGCCTTTGTTAGCTTGGAACTCATTTTGTAGATCAGGCTAGCCTCACACTCGACGAAGGCCAGCTTTGAGCTTGTGATCTTCCTGCTTCAGCCTTCCAAGTAGCTGGCCTGTGACATCAAGTTCATTTCACCTTTTTTTTTTTTTTTTTAAATTTAAAATGGGACATGAGCTGAATGCAGTTTGTGTGCCTATAGTTCTAGCTCTTAGGAGGCAGGAGAATGGCATAACTCCAGAAGTTTCATGCTAACTTAAAGTTTCATGGTAACTTAATAAGAATCTGTCTCAACATAAAAAGTAGAGAAGGGTGGGGCTGTAGTTCAGTGGTAGGGTGCTTGCCCAGCAGGAGGTTCAATGAAAAAAAAAAAAGGATTAGGATTCAGGGAAGCCCTGAGGAGAGTAACCACTTACCACACCCCGGTTGTTTTTCAGTTCACCATGACAACACAGGACTCTTGAGCTGTCAATCAGGGAGTCTTTCTGGCCTTCTTCCAAATAAAGAAGGCGTTCTTTATAATAACGGCATTCAGATTCCCCAGTCTTGGTGTTGATTTCTGCCACAATTCCCTGAATGATGTTTATCTGTAGAAAAAAAAAAGAGGAAAAATAAAAATGGGGGAAATAAGCAAACTATCCCTAACCACAAGTTTTAAAGCCAGAGGTGACACCATCAAGACACAACTGAATCTATGCTGACTTTTTTTTT